>CM022768.1:9144861-9602361 GCA_012411365.1 Ameiurus melas
CTTCTCATTTAGACTTTTTCACATGAGATCTTTGCACACAGCGGCTTAACTTTACGAGCAGGTTTTGTGTTTTCGTGGTGACCGGTAATAATGAATTGGTATAACTAATAGCTTGATTATTACATGGATATCAAATACTGCAAATCATACAAGACTTTTTTTGTTTTGTTGTTAAAAAATGTTGCTTACAATTTTGTGCTGTCTGGTGTGTGTGTGTGTGTGTGTGTGTGTATCTCTCTGGCAGTAACACTGATGTGCCTCTTGAAATGACCTCTTTCAACAAGAAATAAATATATAAAAGAATTACAATAACATTGAGACTAAAAAGAGACTTTACAATGGGCAAGGAGGATGCGGGAACCGGCTGAACATAAAGATAAGGTTTAATAATAAACAAACTCAGACAGAACAGGGGCCTGTAACATGAAGCTGGTTTAAGTGGCTAGCCAGGTAAGTCTGAGTTTAGTTTGTGCCAACCCTGGGTTTTAGGTACCATGAAAGTGTTCCGGTGTTCATCGCCATAGTAATCTACACTCCATGGCTAACCTGCTCTAGTGCTGGTTTTATTCTGGGTAAGAAAACTCTAACCCCACTTGGATCCCTCAGCTGCAAGCAAAGTGATCTAAATCTGACTCATAAAGGCACTTTGAAGGGAAAGAACTTTTAGGGACAGACACAATCCCCTGGCTTTTCCCGAAGACCATCTGTACGAAAGATATGGATTTTCGGCAGATTATATTGTTTATCAGCCCTGCTTATTGAGCCGCACATTAAAAATGTGACACGGTGAAGCAGCTCTTACTGAAAAAACTTCTCAAATATACTCTACTATAGAGAGGGGGGGGTTTGGAAAATCCATGTAGAAAGAAACTGGGCCTTTTTAAAACATAGCTACTGTGCTGCAAACTGTAGGACTGCCAGTTGCTGCGGGTTCCATGCGGTGGCATTAATCCTGTGCTAATATCCACAAGTTGATTTTATTTTATTAATATTTTAATTGTGAAAATTACATTTATATTAAATGAAATGACATAACATATGTTGGAGTTATAAGTTTTCAAAAAGTTTATTCTCATCGTGAGCCTGTAAAAGTAGCCTATGCTTCGACATTTACACAATCAGCAATATTCCCGAGCTTTGGCAGCCGAACCTGCTTTTTGCGGTTAAATGGAGGTTTTTAAATTCCTCAATCTTTTCTTGCTCGTCAACCGGAAGTGTGCACTACTGATGGGAAGTTCGGATCATTTTACTGACTCCGATCTCGTTCAGCAAAATTAGCGAATCTTTTTTTTTGAGTCATTTCGGCAGAATGTAAGTGAAATATCTCTCTCTCTCGCTCGCTCGCTCTCTCTCTCCTCGTTGTTCCCGAGTCATAGTAAAGATTCGTTCAAAATGAACGAATCATTCATAAACGACACATCAGTAGTTGGCACACCTGTTTTTTATGTGCACGCGCACGCTGAGTAAACCTTGATTCAGGGTTAAAACCTGGGTTAACAGGGAAAGTTTATAGCCAGCGTCATGAAACCTGTTAACCTTAATTAACCCGGGTTAGATTTGTTTGGCCTGAGGTACACCACCTCCTCCCCTTTCGGGAGGACAGGTGCTGCACTTCCGGCTACGCCTCCTTCGTCCGGCCGCCCCTTAGCCACACTTCAGCCTCCCCGGCGGACGGCCACCGGTCATCCCCTTTCAGGCGGACGGAAGCGGTGTCTCCGTCGTCCCTGGCAACCGCTCCAGCAACACCGCCTCCTCGGCGTCGCAATCCTCCCACAGCGGTGAGGGCTCCCCGACAGCGCGTCCCTCCTCCTGCGCGGGTTTCGGCACCATTGTAACAAACTCCTGTTTGGGCAGAAATGAGGAAGGACTGAACCAATTTAAACTCTTTTAAGCAAGCGCGTGCACATACGTGCGCGTCCGTCTCTCTCGATTAGCCAGGTCAGTGCCAGGTGTGCATCCTCACAACCTCTCCCTCCTCCTCGTCACAGACTGATCTACTAACCAACAGTTAATATCAAATTACTTGGCCAAACCCTCTTAAATTAGATTTTAAACTCTTACAAAGAACTTAAAGACCAATGCAAATGACCTTAGCTTTGCCACCTCGCAGCTACAGATTTGATCCTGAGGTTACTGTCTATGTGGAATTTTACATAGTTTTGTTGCATCCATGTGGGTTTCTCCTTGTTCTCTGGTTTTCTCCCACATTTCAAATGCCCCTAGATCTAAGTGTGTGATTTTGTGTATGCATAATGCCCTGAGATGGACTGGTGTCCCTTTCAGGATGTCTTCACCTTGCACCCTGTGTTTCCGGGTGTAAGCTCCGGATCCACTTGGATCAGGCGATTACTGAAAAAATATAATAAAGTAGTTAATAAACCTACGTTCTTTATTGTACTGTGCTGCCATTTGGCAACGTATTCCAAAATACCCTCTGAAACAAAACAAAAAACAAATTTTAAAGGTTTTTTTTTGTTGAAGTGATCAATTTTAGGCTATATTACATTTTGTTTCCCATAGGTAATATCAGGGCACAAATTATTGGATATTAAATAGGACATTTTCCTTTTGTTCTTTGGTAAGGTTTAAACACTTTTGTTGGTTCTTGAAATTAGATTTCTATAATTATTTAACACTTTTAATAGTAAACACTATCTTTCTAACTATGTTTCTCCAGTTATGTCAGAAAGATGCATGTAAAACACACCTACTCTGGGCTTTGGAAGTATTTCAAATATTCAGTTATCTGTAATTGCATTTCTTATTTTGGATGCATAAATTGTCATCATTCAAATGAAAATGCAAATCGCGTATGACCGTTTGCATTTTCATTTACACAATGTACGGGGTCAGACAAATTTCAAATGGAAATGCAAAGTTTATTTTCAACTGCATTTCCTGTGTGTTATGAGTTATGATCATGTCATAGTGAAATAGCAATAGCAGTTCCCCCGTTTGCTATTTCATTTCCTCAGTTTGTTATTTCAAAATCCCTTTGCATTTGCATTCCCCTTGCCTTGCACAGAAACCTGCCAATCAGTGTTGGGGGTGGGAGTATACTATGGGGCGTGCTTGTATTTGGAAGTGACTTTTCCATGGAGGAGGCTGGGATTTTCCAGGTTATGATTGAATTGCAGCGTTTGAATTGATTTGCAATGACCTTGCATCAAAAGGCACAAGTGGACCCAGACCATGGCAACTAATGGGAGAAGCATAATAGAGACATTTTTCCCTTTAATTTTTCACCCATCTTAAAATTCTGCCGTTGAAGAATGAATAACTTGCAGTATGTTAACAATATTCATATCACATGTCTAAGTGTGATAGCGCATTCATTTAAAGACATATTTTTTTTTATTTAAAGAGAGATTTGTGCGATACCTCTACATTTGTTTTGATAACCTTTTTCTGGCTGAGCATTATCCTTTTATTTAGTGTGACTTTATTAAACAATAGCAGTCTTTTGCTAAGTGAAATGAAGAATGAGAGCTGTGAGAATATCTAAAATATATGGGCTGATCTAGCAAAACTTCATCAAATTTGCAAATACTCGTTTTATAGTGGGCCCACACTATGCTAGTAAAATGACCTAAGACTGGGTGAGATGTAGATATAATATTGATTAGACTTGACCATATGCATCTTTGATGAATAAAGGACAATATGCTTTCATGTTTCTTATACTTGAGATCTATTATGTTATTTTTTTTACAATAAAAAAAATAGCCTTTTCATACTGTTAATGAAAGTTCAGTGACCTGATAAAGAGAAAACAAAACAAGGCACAGTAAAAATGGGTTTTTTAATTCAATTTTATTTCTATTTCTTTAAAGCATGGTCAAGGTAATTCACTTCATTCTTTTCTTTGATCATCCAAATTTAGCATTTGGGCAGTTGTAGTCCACATTGCTAATCCTGATGAATGAAGCATGCTTGCTCAGCCTTTATGTACAGAAAGGGTGTGTAGGCCAAGTTTCTTCCATGCTGAATTGAGCTTGCTTTTTTTTTAACTGCTGGTATTAGGCCAGACTAAAACGTTAAATATCTCTCCACAGGGAGCTGCTGTCAGCGGCCGAGTGGGTCGACCAACGCAGATCCGGCGTCCAAATTTCTGGATTCTGGAGCTGCGGATGTCCACTCTGTTTGTCACATGGTACTGAACATAAGAATACTTCTTCACTAAACCTATTATTATTATTATTATTATTATTATTATTATTATTATTATTATTACAGGAACCTATGTTTTACAATTTATTTAGAAATAGACTTCCAGGAAGTACAAATGAAAGAAATGTAGGTGCATTCTTTAATAAGATTACAATCCAGTCAAGCCAACAATGCAAGACAAGAAATAAAATCAACAAAAATAGTTCCAAAAGAAGTCAGTCTCCAAACCTGATCAGAAGAAGGCAGTGTAAAATAGATACAGTGTGAAGAATGTTTCCTGGGAAAAAAAAGTGTGTAGTAGGAGACAAAGTGGGCCCACACTATGCTAGTAAAATGACCTAAGACTGGGTGAGATGTAGATATAATATTGATATTGTGATAAATTTTTTATCACACTATGGTTTTCTGTGATATTGTGATCTTTTTTTTATAAATAAATTTAATTAGAAACTGACTGTAAGTAAATTATATGGTGTTTAAAATCTTTAGCATTGTAACGTTAATGTTGGTCTGGCTCCAAAAGGGCACAAAGAGAACGTGTGAGTCAGACAATGTCATTTACAGTATACAGTGGCTGAGGGTGGAGTGAAGGTGCACCAGACTACCATTTCGAAGAGCGAATTCCACTGAAATTCGGTGGCATTGTTTCAAATTTGCAGACAAGAAATAACAACAAACCAACCTGCAGAACTTGGTGCAAATTTTCCGGGAAGCCTGAGGAAAATCTCAAAGGTAGTAAAACTGTAATTGGAGCAAAAGGTGATTCCACAAAGGAGTAGTGTGAAGGGGTTGAATTCTTATGCAAGTGGAATTTTTCATTTATTATTAGTATTATTATTATTAATAATAATAATAATAATAATAATAATAATAATATTTTTAAAGATTTGTTGAAAACTCTTCAATTTTGACCTACTTTAAGAGCATTTGCAATAAAAATACCAGCTGGAACAATCGGTCAATCTAGACATATCTGAGGACTTTTAAGGGAATTGGATACTTTTGCAAGGCACTTTATATCTTACAATTAATTTTGACTTGTGCCAGTAGTTCATTGTCTCTTTCCAGATAATGTTCCATAACCTAAAGCAGGAAGTAGCTTCTGTGGTGTAATATCTTGTTTTATTTAATTGTTTACTCTATGCCAGGATGTGCAGGGTTATAGACGAGTGCGCTGGAAGGTGTGGCTCTGCCACTTTGGAGCAGTATGTTCCTTGGGTATGCTACTGTTATTGTTCAGGTGGCGACCTCGCCTCGGTGTTTTGGCCCGTTGCTCCTCCTGCCCCATTCCAATGGCAGATACGTTACTAGTGAGGGTAAGATCAATAATTAATTCATATCACATTTCTCTATATAACAAATCCTGAAGATGATTTAATACTTCAGATTCATTACATTAAATAGTGTGTCTTATATTACCCATTGGGCTTCATTTTTATGTTTTATTTCCATCATATAGGATAGTTATGGGCAGCAGTGTGTCAAAGAGGTACAAACCGAAGAGATTGAAGAGGGGAGGTAAGGTTTAATGTTCTTATTTTCTGAATAATGTTTATTTAAGCATTACTTTTGTTATACATATTTTACTCTTCTTTTTTTGATTGTTATATAGTCATTTTCAGAATTATTTGCACCATTAATAAATAATGAACAAAATTATTCTAAAATATATTTTAAAATGAGAGGCTTCTTACTTTTCATATAAAACACATCTTCATACAAAAAAAAATCTGCTCAAATGTATGTGACAAAATTATTGACACATCTGAAGACACATCATTGAAAAAGTTCTAGTATTTGCCAACTGCTTTCAATCATCAGAAAATCCAGTATTGCGTCTTTCTTTTTTTTTTTTATATAAAGAATTTCCTGTTTTGCTGGGGTGTATATCTGACATTGGACACGTAAAATCGCTTTGTCATCAATTATCATTAGGACACTCTAAAAAATTTTCAACATAGAAGTGACAGACGATTGTTGTGTGTGTAATTTACTTTTTGCTTATTTTCATTTTGACTGTAAATAACCCATTTCATTTAAAAACTCTCATCATAAAATACACTCTTGTTTCTCTTATAAAAAAACAAATTATATATATATATATATTATCTTCATATCTTCTGCCTTATGTTGTTTTAAGGCGTTAACAAGATTTACAGCACCTTGAATTTGGGAGATGGTTACCTGTTATATTGATCTGTAAATATATTTTTCTCCAAATGCAGCTGTTGCTGATGTCAGAATTCATTCAAAGAATTCAGTTATTATTTTTGTAATAATAATAATAATGATGATGATTATTGTGATCTAATATTAACTGTAGGCTTATATTAGAGGTTGAGATTTATAACCATGGATTCAGTCTACTGAGTACACTTTGTATAAAAGCAGGTGCCAAATGAATAGACATGCACAAACCACAAAGTGAAGCCTAAAGCAATAACTGCACAGATGTTACATTGTTAAGAAGAAATATGACTGTAAATTGAGCCTCAGAAATCATGTTGTGCTGAAGGAAACCTCTAAAGAGGCTGAAAATCAATTGAGTGTAAGAGACCTAAGACCTATTAATCATCTAGATGATGTACTCTGTACAGTAAGGTTTTTGGGTCATATGTATCAAGGTAGAGAATTTTGGCTAATGGTTTTGGCCATGTGTAACACTAAGGCAGTCCACACCTAAAAAACACTCAGAGAATGTTCTATACTTGTAAGTAGGAAAGCTTTTTCTAGTTTGCGAATCTTTACAGAACATTCACATTTTCTTGCATGACTGTGCAAATGACCAACAACATAAAATGTCCTTGTGTGCTTTGACCAAGGTTGCCTGGACTGTGTGATGGAAGTGGTCAAGTCCATACATTTTTAAAGAAGCAGTATTAAATTCATCAAGTGTTCCAAAACAGTCATTTCATCAAAGTCATAAAATGGTCTCAAATAACATCTATAAGGAACATTAAACTGATGCACAAGCACGTTCATACAGTAAAATTAAAAAGTAGACTTTTGTTTCATGATCATTTTCCATAGATGCAAACACCAATTCACCTCTTAATCCACCACGGATTCTGGATTTATAGTTTGTTAAAATCGCTATCTTTCCTTTTTGGATTGCAGAATGTCCAAACCCAGACCTGTGCACAAACAAAATACCCCCACAGATAGCAGACAGGTTAAATAGACAATATGTCATTTAATACACAGTATATGAAGGCCATTTATTGTCATTTGAATCTTGGTAAATGCTATTTGTTGCTGATTATACTTTCCTTTCTGGAATTAAGTTAGTATTGTGATCATCTCGGATAACCACAGATGTGATTTATTTATTTATTTATTTATTTTCAGTTTAGGGCTTGCAGTAGGAGAGCTGGATGAGAATGAATGCAGAGACAATATCCAGCTGCACAAAGATGAGGTAACTTTCCAAAAACATTAATGGTTCTAATTGTTTCTAATGATGTTTTCCTGTCTTATTAATGATTGCTTCTATCCCCTAGAAAACCCTAATGCGATACTACGTGTTTGAGGGCATGCGATATGTGTGGTTGCCCAAAAAAGGGGCTTTCTGCAAAGTTAGGTAACAGATATAGTTGTTGTGTAATTATTTAATTGCTCTGTATATTATGTTAGGATTGTTGCAATAGAGAACATAATTACAATTATTCTATATTTTATAATTTATTGTTTTAAACATCTTATTTTGCAGTATTCTTAGTGACGGTTGGACTTGTGCTGATTTGCACCACTATCAGCAAGGACTGAGTCAAATGGACCACATTTCAAGGTCTCAGATCTTTGAATCACATGACGCTTATTTATCACACAGCCACATTATTTCCATTCTGATCTCGCTCCCATTTCCTCCTTCAGGAGACAGATTTTTGGGGAAAATATCATTGATGTGCCTGTGAAATCTTATTTGCAATTGCTGTTTGAAGAGGTACCTTGTTTTTATCATATTCTTAAGCAAATTTACAGAAAAAAGTAGCTGTCATGAGATAAGACTAAAAGAACTTTGTTTTTTTTTTTTTGTAAAAGATCAGGGCTCAGTTAATAGAAGGAAAACATTAAGATAATCTAACATACAGTAGTAGGGCATTATTCATATACTATAACACACTATTTCACTGTGTAGTACAATAACAAATGTGATCCCTGTTTTGTTTTCATGACCAAGAATGCAGAATTGTGTTACCCTTCTTGCTCCGGCATTATGTGAAGTGAACCTCACATGAGCTAGAGCTAGAAATAGTGTGGGCAATTGATTGCTCAAACACAAACATCACAGAACCAGCTGTATAATGTCTCTGGCTAGATCTCTGGTGGACTGCTACATTCTCAAGTATCTTAAGAAAATAGGGCAGCCAATAACACATTACAATAGTCCAATGTAGAAGTTATGAAAGCAAGCACTAGTTTCTCAGTGTCATGGAGGGTTAGCATAATTCTGCTTATAATGTCATCAGTCATTGAGGAGATTTCTGATAAAGTATCACCAGAAAGAAGTTTAACATTTTTATCTCAAATATATTTGAAACCTCTCAAATAGATTTCTAACTCATTATTGTTTAATATTTCATACTTTAAATATTTTTTATTATTTTAAATTGTGGTTTGTTTATTTATGTATGTATTTGCTTGCTTGCTCACTCACATGAATATAGTCCTTGATGCTGGCATGGAATAAATAAATAAATAATGTAAACATTAACCAGGGTTAGCATTTCAAATATTTATCTGATGATGATACACAGTCTTAGAGATGTTAGTTAAAAGGGAATGGCCATCATTAATCACCCCCCCCCCTCCCACCACCACCTTCCCCCAACCTCCTATTTTGTGAGTATCATACAAAGTGAAAACAGATAATGGTACTTCAGTGTAATATGGACAGTTTCTGATTTGGATTTGTAACCACACTGTGCTGTATCATACTGCCTGGTGTAATCCTGCTAAAATATGCCGAGGCAACTTCACCAAATTTAATGCTTTAATACTTTTAATGCATTCCATCCTGATACTGATCCTCCTTTTAATCCAGTTTCATCTTGATCCTCTTGCAGGTCCTCAATCCCTTCTATATATTTCAAGTGTTTAGCATCGTCCTGTGGATGTCGGATAATTACTACTTTTATGCTGTTTGCATCTTTCTAATATCTTTCATATCCATCTGTGTATCCTTGTATGAGATCCGGAAGGTAAGTATATGATGTCATATCTGCACCGCTTATATACACACACACGCACACATACTTATTTAAGATAAATAAACTCTCCTCCCATGTTTGTCATGACATATATTAATTTCTCATGCTTTTTTGTGTGACTTTCCAGCAAAGTAGCACTCTGCGCAGAATGGCCCAGTTCATTGTGAATGTCACTGTACGCAGAGCCACTGGAGGTGATCTTGAGGATCTTAATTCCTCATACCATTAGGCAATTTGGAGTATTTGCATGTTTAATTAAATCAGGCAGTAACATTTCAGCTTATTCAGAGAACACGTACATTACTGACTTTTGGAGTTGCCTGTTGTAAGTACCTGCCAATGTGTGACTTTTGTCCTTATGTGTGTGCATTCCATGCAATCTAGAGGAGGAGTGTGTGAGTTCAGTGGAGCTTGTGCCAGGAGACTGTGTGGTGATTCCAGCTGAAGGTCTGCACCTACCATGCGATGCTGCCCTGCTGGCCGGGGAGTGCATGGTCAACGAGAGCATGCTGACCGGTGAGTACACTCAATTACTCTTATGTTATGACCTATAGGGGGAGTTTGCATCAGGAAAACTCTAATGGGAGGGTATTAGGACAGGCTTCTGATTTATTAACAAGTAAATCAGTGAAGGAAGCCTCTTCTGAACAATATAACCATCCAACACAATCTCTGTATATGTGCTCAGTTATACTCTCTTTCTCTCTCTTACACAAGTACACAGTCTGTATACCAATTCTATATTGTAATGCACTTGTGCAACACAGATGATAGTGTCCAAAAGTCTGAGACCACATTGAAAATCTGGGATATTGGTGTTGTTGTTTTTTTCCATTTAAAATTGGATATAAATTGATTTATAATATATAATAATAATTTTTATATATTTAAAACAAACAAGAAAGTAAATGTTCAATATCTTGCATATTTAATATTGAAGATTCTGCTAGGCCCTTTTTAAATTTAAATCAAAATTTGTGATATTTCCCATGTTAACTGTTTTGAACAGAAGGTCAGATTTTCCTCATGCTATTAGAGCATGTGTTCAGACGACACTCTGATGGATGGTTCTTGTCAACTTCAGTGCACACTGTCATTAAAGCAAAAAGGGGACATACCATATGCTAAGGAACTCTGAAATTCATGTAAATATTTCAAAGATTCTCGTTGTTGTCAATAGTATCATCTGTAATGAAAATTGTTGTATTAAATTAATTAAAAGAATGCAACATAGAAACATTTTCACTAATGGTCTCAGACTTTTGGACTGTATACTGTATATGAATGAGTCTTCACCATGATCACCCTCTCCACCAACAGTAGAGATGTCTCTATTCCATGTACCTGCTGTAACAAAATATTTTTGCATATTCAGAGTTTGTAGTGTAATTGATAACCTTTTAACAATTTCCCTCGCGGGATAAATAAAGTATATCTGTCTATCTAACCACCAAAGGCTTCTATAATTAACACTGACAATTGTATTTCCTCTTTCTTTTATTTGAGAGGAGATGCTGTAAAGACCAGAGTTCCTAAAGAATATCCATGGAGATATTTACTTCTGTCCATTTGTCAATTAATCAGTGCTAAGGTTACATTCTCAACCACTGATAAGTGTGCCATGCACAACGCAGGCCTGTTTCACTGACTATACCAACTATACACCAACTATAGCCTAAAACATTGACAGAATATCGACAAGCCTAGAGTTTGTGGTTCATAGACACAAGAGAAAGGCTTCAGAGTGGGAAAGTACTAAAATAATTCGGACTCCCTAAACCTAACAAGACCAAGAGAAATGCAGCCCAAAAGAAAAATTGTACCCACACCTATGATTGTCCTGGCTTATGGGAGTATTTAAAAGGTGCCTTACCTATAATAACATTTCTATATAATAACATATATTTTACTCTCTATTATGGCTTGTACAATGTCTAATGTAACTGCACAGATTATGCCTCTGTACAGCTCAACAAAGAAAGAAAGAACTAACATCATTGAAAGTTCTCAAGAATGGACAAACAACACTGGACTGTACTACTCTTTCCTAAGCCCTGATGTGAAAGATGAATCCTTGGGAGATCCAACACAGCAAACAAGCAAACAAAATTGCTGAATGCACACTGAATTCAATCCAGACTATACGAGTCTAACAAATTTAATTTAATTTTATAGACCAGACCAGCACAAGCAGACGTTTCAGTACATTGCTTTCTTCAGTGCTCACCAACACAGCAGACATACTGTTTTTCAGTGTGGAGTAGCCAACTGGGAATATCAAACTCCTTGCAGGAAAGGAATACTACAAGGTTGCAATGTTGATGTCACCATCACGAGGGAGATCTAGAGGGAGAGAGAACTAGGATAGGAAGGGAGAGGGCGCAAGCTAAGGATGGGCAGAGCTGGAAAAGAGAAAGACAGTGAGCGGTAGAGAGCTGGAGAGAGAGAGCACAAAAACAATTTCCAGACATCTTTGGGAAATAACATACCAAATAGCTTAAAACTTTGGAAACACTGACTGGGTGTGTAAAATGTTTGCATACCTGCTTTGCCCTGTGATGCTTTTTCTCTTAGTCCCTTCAACAACTCAATTGCTTAAATTTTACCTTTGACTGTCAGGTGAGAGCATTCCTGTGATGAAGACCCCATTGCCTGCCTCTGAACTGAAATACAGCCCTGAGTCTCAACGCAGACACACTCTGTTCTGTGGTACACAGCTCATCCAAGCCAAAGGGGGTTGTCCCAGTGGGAAGGGAACCATAGCTGTAGTTACACGCACAGGTAATTCTGAACACAGGATATTACTGTAATGAGTTCGTATGAATGACTGATTTTCAGGAATTAATCGTGATGACCAAGTTTCAGCTACCAACCCAGATCTGTTTTTTGTTTCCCCTCAGGCTTTTTCACTGCTAAAGGTGATCTCATCAGCTCCATTCTCTACCCGCAGCCAGTTAACTTCCGTTTTTATGCAGATGCCATGAAGTTTCTACTTTTCTTAGGAGTCCTGGGTAAAGTCATTAACAAATTGTTTAGATTGTGTACTGTATGCAACTGAGTACAATTTGGTTATAGGAGTGTCACATGATCAATGTCTTTCTATTGCAGCACTGATTGGCACAGTTTACAGTGTAGTGATGCTTTGGAGGAGCAATGTAAGTAAGAATAAATAATATGGTTAAAAAAAAGTTTTTTTTTGTATTATGTGGTTGTGTATTGATATTACAGTAGATCATTATAGACATCCAACAACTTTTTATCCTCAGACAACATGGGCACAGCTTGTGATCCGTTCTCTGGACATTGTAACTATTGTGGTGCCTCCAGCTCTTCCTGCTGCTCTAACAACAGGCACGATCTACGCCCAGCGGCGCCTCAAGAAAAACGGCGTGTTCTGCATAAGTCCGCCTCGCATCAATGTCTGTGGAAAGATTTCTCTCTTCTGCTTTGACAAGGTAAGAGAAGATTGGGGTCAATTGGAGAGTGAGCACAGTTTCTGATGGATGCATGGTAAATGTGTGAACATACATCATGAAAATATACTTCAGCTAGACAAATATGCCAAAGCAGATAATTAGCTTAGACATTAGGTGAATGTATTAATCATTTCCTTATCAACATTTATTAACTATTCTGGTTTGCTGTCTGGTGACCAGAGGAAAAAAAATTGTGAAATATAAAAATACACTGTGGCGGTTGTGGCGCAGTTGGTAGAGTGGCGATGCAGGTGTGGAAGATGAAGGAATAAATGCTCGTCACTGAACACGTTTATATCTACAGTTGTATGCAAAAGTTTGGGTAGCTTTTTGTGTATTTATTTATTAATCTGTTACCTATTTTTAAAAAGAATTTTTTAACGTTATATTTAATTGACTTAAGAAATAGAAAAATAATTAATTGTGGCATGTGCACCACATGTTTAAGATCTACCATCATATTTTCAATGATGTTCAACTTGTGTTTCTTAAAGTATTTAATAGTGGATTTTTTTTAGTTAAGTTTTGGATCATTTTCCTGTTGTAGAAGCCAATTTCTTTTCAGCTTCACTTTCTTGGCTGTCATATTTGGTTTCAGAGATGGCTGATGTTGAAACAACCATTCTTCCATTTAGCTATGAAATATTTTTGTGCTTCTGGCTGACACACAACGCCAAAGCATAGTAGATCAACGTTTGGCAAGATGTTCTTTTAATCAAATACTGCTCCTTTTTTCTCCAAACATAACTATGGTGATTGTTCTGGTTTTAATTTCATCAGTCCTGAGTAATTGGTTCCAAAATGCCTCTGGCTTATCTAGATATTGTAGACCAGTGTTCCACCATTTCGGCTACACCTTCCTGCAGGTCCTTCTTGTCATATGGGGATTTTTGCTTTGTCTTTCAGGCCAGCATACTGGCAGTTCTATCTGAAAGTGTTTTTGATATTCCAGATCGTGCATTGACCCCTGCAGTTCCCCCCTTTCTGCCCTTTCTTAATGTCATTTTGGACGCAGGAAATTGTGAGCTGGAAGCACTTTGATATCTTTTTATAGCCTTCCTTTGCTTTGCAGACATCAATTGGATTCATTTTCAGATACTCCGTCAGCTGCTTAGAGAAGCTCATGGTTGTTTTGCACAAAGTTTGCAAAGTCAGAGAGTTTATTATGTTCTGGAATTGTTATTCTAAATGGCAATTCTTGACCAGCAGAACGAGTCTTAACATTATATATTTTATTGACACCCCCCACCAAAAAAAATCAATACAGTATGTAATTTGGCTAAGGGTGCCCAAACATTTTCATACAATGTATCTGTCTATCTATAGACAAATTAAAGGGAAAAAAAACGTGGCTTGGTTTGGCTTCACTTATTAACAAGTTGTTAATAACAAGAAGTTATTAACTTCACTTGTCCCATTAGAGGAAAGGTCACTGCAAATCTTTACAAAGTTCTTCTGACCAAGTGCCATTGCATTATGATGGAATATTTCTATCCTCATGGGAGTGGTATCTTTCAAGATGACCCCGCCCCCATCCACAGGGCATAAGGGTCACTGAATTGAATATGAAAATGATTTATATCATATGCTGAGCTTCACCGTCAACAGATCTCAAACCAATTAATCAATCCAAAATTAATAGATAATACTGATATGCCATTGGTTTAATTAAGGTTTAAGTTCTCTCGTTCCTTTTTTTTTTTTTTTTTTCCTTTTTCCTCAGACAGGTACTCTGACCGAGGAGGGTCTGGATGTGTGGGGGGTAAAGGTGGCTAACAGAAATGGTGCAGGGTTTGATGAACTGGTGTCTGATCCCCGTCTTCTCTCCCCGGGACCCATGCTGTGGGCATTGGCCTCCTGCCACTCAGTAGTTTTACTTGGAGGTCAGCCCATTGGAGACCCACTGGAACTCAAAATGATTGACTCTACAGGCTGGGTGAGGACACTTTGCATACATACCACTTGCCAGTTTGCTCTTAGGATTATGCAAATATTTATCAGACAATATTTGACTAGTTTGTTTGCTGCATATGTCTCACCCTGAGTAATAGGAGGCTCTTTGAAACTAATGTATTTTAATGTTTGAGTTTCACATTAGGACTTCACAAAAGCTGCATGTGGCAAAGCAAATTGAACTTCAAGCTTTGGTTTTACTCCCAATTTGGTTATTTGTCATTTCCTTCTTATCAGTTTGAAAATTTGCTAGTTCACTTCCTTATCGCATGACATCTACCCAAGTATCAGCTAGCATGTGCTTCCATCAAGACGCATGAAACAACTGTATCTTTTGAAACTGCTGCTCATGCAACTGCACACACTATGCGGAGAGCACTGCTGTCTTCTGAGTACATGAGCTGACCGACTCCTACTACTAATTTTGCTCTCTTTAGATCCTGGGCAGGAATGGCTGTGGCATTGTTGGGATTCATGACGACAGGATGAATATTTTTTCAGTTACAGCAATCAGGAGTCTGAAGCTTTAATTCTGATACCTGCATGAAGAGACAAATTGAATTTAGTCTTTCCTAATCTAATGCAGAGTGGTTCTCGCAGAGTGGTGGAGTCAAATATAAATTCTGTTTAAAGTAATGGATATTAAACAGTATTAAAATGTACTTTTTATTAAGAAATATCGCTTGTTACCTTGTTTTTACTTTCATTTAGTCTCCTCCAATTCCAACCCACCAGTTAAGTCTCCCCTATCATGTGACAGCTACCGGTCCGGGAGGGTGAAGTATATCATGTGTTGTGTGCTTCCTCCAAGGCGTGTGAAGACACCTAACCAAATCTTTTTGAACTGCTGCTCATGCTGCAACAGTGTGTGGCAACACACTCTGAGAGATGGTCAATCCATCCCTTTCCGCATGCATGAGCTCATGGGCTCTTTATTGGATAGTGTCACCGTGAATGATTGATAGAGGAGTGAGAGTATGATTTCTCGCTCCCAGAGAGCATGTCCAACTTTGCTTTCTTAGACTCCTGGCCATGGATGGCTGTAGCAACGTCTGTATTCGAATTCTGGAGCAAGCGCTTTTCTGTTGCACAACTCGCGAGCTCAGTAACAATTAATATGTTGATATGTCTAAGATTGTACCAGAGAGAAACCCAGGGTGCCATTATTGAGTTGTTACCTCTGGTTTAACTTTGAAGAACATGGATTATATCATAGTACAATTTCTTCATATAATTTATAAGATGTTGGAGAAAATGACTGATGTAGATTTGAAGATATGAGAATGTGTCTGTGAAGATCATTCTTGTGAAATGGTAGAAACTGGAGGAGCCGACTAATGCAACAGACACAAGAGTTGAGTTCGGAAGTCACGTGATCCTTGGAGTGATGAGGCCACCTGCTTCAGAGTTCCAGCATGAGGGCATAGTGAGTATACACTGAGGAAGTGAAAGCAAACCAACATAAGTAACTGTGTCTTTCACATCAGACATACAATTTAATTGTAGTATTTCCACTAATTATTTGTTCCTTTTTTATTTTTGTTTCCAGTCCATTAGTCAGCCTGTGGCTATAGTACGCCGCTTCCCTTTTTCCTCCTCTCTACAGAGGATGAGTGTGGTGACAGTGGGCTCAGGGGGAGGCTCAGCTTGCTGCTTCCTCAAAGGGGCGCCTGAGATGGTGGCCAGCCACTGTGTGAAAGAAAGTAGTAAGAACTGCGAATCTAGAAATTCTCAATTGTTTTCTTGCGGTTTGTCTTTTCAACGGTCATCTGATTTATTTGCCCTTCACTTTGTGCCTGGCAGTACCTTCTCAGTTTACCAACACACTCCGGGAGTTTGCAAGTGAGGGCTTCAGGGTCCTAGCGCTCGCCTACAAGGAGCTTGATGCCCAGACAGACCTGAGCAGTATTGAAAGGTCAGTTCTGTGAGGTTATTAAGTAGGCTGTTTTATTTACTACTTTCAGAAGATCGAGGAAATAAGCCTATTATCCCTTTTTTTTTTTTTTTTTTCTTTCTTTCTTTCTTTCGGACTGTACATAATGTTCAATGTATCTTTTGGCAGGGTAGATGTGGAGGCAGATTTGCAGTTCCTGGGGCTGTTGGTGATGAAGAACCAGGTGAAGCCTGAAAGTGCAGGAGTCATCAGCATTTTGAGACAAGCACTAATCCGCCCCGTCATGGTTACTGGTATGAAAACAGTATAATCATACACTGCACATTTCTGTAAATGAGTGCGAAAGTTTGCATACCTTATAAATTACATGGCAACAAGATGTTCTTTCACAAAAGAAACCCTTACATATTCCTTAATGGATATTCTAATTTGGATGATGATGATAAGAAGAAGAAGAATAAAGACAAAACTTTTGTCTTTCAAAGTGCCTTCAACTACTTTTTGTATCCTCTGAATAAATACAATTTACCTTCCTGTAACCCACTTAAAACATTCTTCTTGACGCATCCTATTTGTTAACTCGGGTCAGAGTCCTAACAAGCTGTGATATGCAAAGTAAAGAATTTCACTGTGTAGTAATGTATCTGTGACAAATAAGTCGTCGTCGTCTTCTTCTTCTTCTTTCCCCTCTTCCTACTCTTTCTTCGTCATCATCTTCTTCTGTCAACTCCTGTTTATGCCAAATCTTTCACTGAAAACCCAAGATCAGATCAAACTTTTGCCATGATTTATATGGCTTCTAGTACCAGCCTTTCATTATCTACAAATTCTTGTAGTCTAAGCATGAGATTACTTTGCTATGCTTTGTAACTAGTGTATTTTTTTGTTAGTACAATGCCAGACTTTTTTTTTTCACTTCCACTTCTCTTTCCATCAGGGGATAACATTCTTACAGCCCTGAATGTAGCAAGAGCATGTGGAATGATGTCCCCACACGAGCAGATTATTTTTGTTCATGCATCGCCCCCTACTGCCAACTCAGAGGCATTGTTACGATTTCATCAAGGTGATGGGGCGTCGGCGGTCATCAGCACTCAAGAGGCCATGGATATTCAGGAACAGGTTCTTATAAAGAACTTGATTTACTTCATTGCTTTAAAGCAGTGAAAAACAGTAGCATGTATTGCTTTATTTATATAATTTGTGATATAGCTTGCATTTATTTTTTTTTAAATTGGGTAGCAAAAGCATTGTACTGTATATTCTAAAAGCTTGCTCTCTGTTCCATAGGGCCTTTACCAGAACAGTATTAAGTATCATTTGGCTATAAATGGAAAGTCCTTCGCAGCTCTGTGCGATTATTTTCCAGAGCAACTACCCAAGGTACATTTACTAAACTGCTTTTATATTCATCACATACTGATTGCTTTCCAAATTGGATGTGAACAGACTCTGATGTGTGCATGCTGCAGGTTCTGATGAAAGGAACAGTGTATGCACGGATGTCTCCGGACCAGAAGGCTCAACTGGTTAAAGCTCTACAGAAACTGAAGTAAGATCTAGTATTTAAGCAGTTATTTAACTAGCTTCTCTGCTAAGTTTTAAACTATATAAACCATTCAATAATATTTTTGTTGTAGACGTTTTAAGCCTACAGAACTGGTTTTTACAGCTGGATTATTTACTGTAGTGGCTCTCAAACTAGGGTCCGTGAATAGACACGGGTCTGTTTTGCTGTTTTTATTCTGTGTCCTGTTAATTATGTGGTCTTGAAGCGGTTACATTTCTCGTGTATAATGCTACCAACTGGGTGTGTATTATGTACAATTGATGTACATGTAAGTAGGGTGACCTGACAAGATCATATCACGATACTTGATGTTTTCACAATACATATTTAGGTCTGTTAACAAGAGTGGCAACAAAATAAATACAAAATAATTAAGACATTTGTGGAAAAACTAATCACTTTTATTATTAAAAATATGTATAATAGTATTGGCACCCTTGGTAAATATGAGCAAAGAAGGCCACTCGAACCATCCTCTTCACAGTGCATAGAGACAATATAGACACATGACCGATTCCAGGTTCAGATTCATAACATTTCCTGTTGACTGGAACTTCTTAATTATTGCGCTGATGGTGGAAATGGGCATTTTCAATACTTGTGCTATTTTCTTATCGCCACTTCTCATTTTGTGAAGCTCAACAACCTTTTGCTGCACAGCACAGCTATATTCCTTGTTCTTACCCATGTGAAACAGGAAGTCATGGTTGAAAATGTTCCTGTTCTTAGTCACCCAGGTGTACTAAACAAAATGTAAAACAGCCGTGGAAATATATATTTTTTCGTTTCAATTCATAAGGGTGCCAATAATGGTTGCATACTTATATTAAACACACAAAGGTTTTTTTTTTGATAAACCTGTTTTGTTTGCAGTTGTTTAAGATCTATGAGAGCAGAGTATTCTTGTGAATGTTTTGAACAAAAGATCAAAAGGTTAACAATAAATACCATTTTTCACAGCATCCTCTGCTCACATTTACCACGGATGCTAAATAAGTGGAGGACTGTGTGTATGTGTGGTGTTTGTTTTTTTTTTCTTATATATTTTTTTTTTACATACATACATATACACACACACACTTTTTAGATTTAAACCCCATTATACCAAAAGTCTTTTACATTCTCAATCGGATTGATCAGAAGGTGTTGAGAAATGTATTTTACATTTAAAGATGTCTTCACCATGGGAGAGTCTGTTGGACTTTATGCGTTTGGATTTTTTGGTAACATGAGAAATTGTGGGTTTTTTGGGGTTTTACAAACTTCAAGAGCGGTTGTTGAATAAATAACTGTATACAGCTGTTATTACGTAAGTGATGACAGGAAATTCTACTTCACATTTGGCCGCATCACCCCATTGTGCATGAGTCAGTTTTGGTTTCTAAAGCAACCACACCAAGAATTCACTTATGTTTTTCTCACAGACAATACAGAAGAAACATTTCTTCTTTCAGTTTTAGTCAGAATTCTAACAAGTGACTCATTATAATGTTAGCAAACAATAATTTGGCTGTGAACATGTTTATTGCTTAGCTTATTCTCCTCTCTGGTGCTTTCCATCTCCAGCTACAGAGTGGGCATGTGTGGGGACGGAGCTAATGACTGCGGAGCACTGAGGGCTGCTGATGTCGGAGTCTCTCTGTCTGAAGCTGAAGCTTCTGTTGCCTCTCCCTTTACCTCCAAATCTGACAACATCAGCTGTGTCCCTTTGCTGATCAGGTTAAATAGAAGAGTTTTCTTTGCAGAATAAACCTCTCGTTCAATATAGTTAGTGAGCATGTATTTAATTCGTATGACTGAATTATTCATTTTACAGTTCAGGAATGTCTGTCCTTTTTAATGATGAACATGTCTTTGTTTAAACAGGGAGGGAAGATGCTCACTGGTGACGTCCTTCAGTCTTTTCAAATATATGGGATTGTACAGTCTGATCCAGTTTTCCTCTGTACTCATCCTCTACACTGTGAGTGTTTTAAATGTTCATTCTCTTACATTTAGCTTAATCTGTCTATATTAACATGTTAAACAAGTCCAATTTGCCTATTATACTCATCTCTGTTCACTACTTTTTTTTTTTTTTTTTATTGTGAAATTTATTTTTTTATATTCACTACTTATGTATATTATCACCTCAGTTATTAACACAGCACATTCTGAAGGGAGTCCAGAGTGTAAATAAGAGATGGAGCAATTGTAATTTTTTTATTATTTTTTTAAGCCACTGTTATTTGTAAGGTAAAATGACCATTCTGTTTTGTGAAGACACAAATATCATTGTTAAATGGTAGTGCGAGTATCACACTGAACACTATACGTGAAGGTGATTTCAAATGGGCCTTGAAACTGGCTTTTGAACATAATCTCTGTAATATTATGCTTTTTAATGTTCGTTAGCCAAGTTGAACTAGGCTTTGTGTTAAATTCAGCTCATTTTATCATTGGTATGGTTTCCGTAATCATTTAATATATACTATGCAGCCAAAGGTTTGTGAACACCTGACTACATACATGTGTTTCCCCCCCTAACTGCTGGCACACAATTGTATAGAATGGCTTTGTATACTGTAGCATAATTTCCCTTCACTGGTATTAAGGGGTCAAGTCCAAACCTGTTCCCGCATGACAATTCCCCAGTGTAATAAGGTCCATAAAGACATTCGCCTCACACCTCCAGGGTTTGGGGTTCGATTTCCGCCGGGGCCATGTGTGTGTGGAGTTTGCATGTTCTCCCCGTGCTGCGGGGGTTTCCACCGGGTACTCCGGTTTCCTCGCCCAGTCCAAAGGTAGGATGGTAGGTTGGCGTGTCTAAATTGTCCATATATGCCATGCGATGGACTGGCACCCTGTCCAGGGTGTACCCTGCCTTGTGCCCGATGCTTCCTGGGATAGGCCCCAGGTTCCCCACGACCCTGAGGAAGGAATAAGCGGTTGAAGATGGATGGAGTGGCAGAACTCGAGTGGCCTGCACAGAGACCTGACCTCAACTCCACTGAATACTTTTGGGATGCACTGGAATGAATGCAGAATGCACCCCAGGCCTCCTCGCCCAACAACAGTGCCTGACTACACTAATGTCCTTGTGACTGAATGAGCACAAATCCACACAGCCACACCCCCAAAATCTAGTGCAAATCCTTCCTAGAAAAGTGGAGGTTATAATAACAAAGCGGGACATTTGAATGGCACATTCAAAAAGCACATATGAGTGAGATAAGGTGTGCACAAACTTTTGACCATATAATGTAGGTCAAACAGAGCATTAAGGCTACAGCAGTGCCCCAGACTGATTAGTTGTTCGACATGATTAAAATTAAACTATTTTTCGTTGCCACACGCAGGTGTTGATGGTAATGGAGTTCAGTACAGCTCAGCACTCAACGATAAGCAATAGACTAAACAATTAAGTGATGATAAAAGACAAGGCAGCACGTGTAAGAAATGTGCATTAACACTGAATCAGAGTGCGCAAATTTAGCAGGAGGGTGTGCAATTGCTGTAGTACAGATTGAAACCTGCAGCAGTCATGAGTGAAGCAAATGTGTAACAATAATGATTATATATTAATGCCATCAGATTTAACCAAATGATAAAGAACAGTGTGTGCAGTTTGAAATGAAGGAAAAAAAAAAGAAGAAAAAAATGAGGGGTTTATAGTACCCTCTGAAGAGCAGTTATGAGTTGTGTTCTCTGTTGGTAAAAACTGTATCCCAAATGGCTTGTTTTAATCATCAAGAATGTATAACTTTTGTCAGAGAGGGGGTTAAAATATGAGGTCTGCTTGGTGGGAAGGGACATTTTACATGTCTTTTTGGGGGGGTGTATTTGATGTATCTTGTCTGATTATTTTTTTTTTTAAATAAAGTTACTTTTCTCGCTTAGGTGAAAACAAACTTGGGCGATCTGCAGTTCCTCTTCTTTGACTTGCCCTTGGTGACCGTGCTTGCTATAGTGATGGGTCGAGGTGGCCCCAGTGATAAGCTTCACCCCCAGCGACCCCCCGCCAGCCTTCTAGCTCTGCCTGTTCTTTCTGCTTTACTCCTCCACACAGTGCTGCTCATCCTGGGCCAGGTGGCTGCTCTGCTCATCACTGAATTACAGGAATGGTGAGTCTGAGAAAAAAAATTATTGTTTGTGTTTTTATCATTTTTTTTCTTATGCTCCTTTGTTGCCTTTCTGTAGGTACATTCCTCTCAATTCCACTGTGGCCGGAGCAGAAAATTTGCCAAACATGGAGGACTCAAGTGTGTTTGCACTCTCAGGATTCCAGTACATCATCGTGTGTATAGTTGTGACGAAAGGATACCCTTACAAGAAGCCGATTTACAAAAATGGTAATCTATAACATAAGGAACATTTTGGCATCTGGGCCATTTGAGATGTCCTCTAAAGCCAGCATTATACTGTGAACTTTTTAGTCCGAATGAGATGAGATGTGTGCTCTTGGAGCTCGTTATGTGACATTTACAAAGATAATAGCCAAAGCCAATAACAAATTGTCACAGATGTTTAGTTAAAATGTCAGCATGTGAATATTGCTATGAGACTTGTCTAAAAGCCACCAGTAGGAAGACAGCATTTCAAAACGCTCACAGGACTGCTCCAAATACGGTAACGGATAGAAAAAAAAAATCCTTATCGTATCAGGCTCGCTTGGAAGAATGTTTGTTTACATAAGCGCATGCTGATTTCATGACTTAGACCTCCGATTAAAGAAAGGTACTATCTTTTAAGAGGATCTTCGGTGTTTAATCGGAAATTTTATCACAGAATTCTGCCGTAATCGCAGTGTACAACGTATACAGCTTAACTAATTCCTGAAAATGTGCGTTTTCTACATATTAACTACTACATTTGAACTTCTCATTTATTATTTTCTCTTATTCCTTGTAGTTGTTTTTCTATTCGTGCTGCTGGTCCTGTTTGCAGTAATGTTTTGGTTGGTTCTGGGCCCCAATACTGTTTTTCACCGTGTACTGCAGCTGTATAACATCACTGACATGAACTACAAACTGCTGCTCGTGGCACTCGCTGCTCTCAACTTCTTCTTATGCTACTTGCTGGAGGTAATAAAATTTTTAAATAAAAAAAATAGTATAATGAACCTGCTCAACCCCAAACCAGCTTTTACCAGCAACCGTTTATTGTTCATTTGTGGTACGGTTTGTATAGATGATAGTGGATTACTCTCAGCCATGATGTTTTTCCATCTTTAGGTTCTTGTTGATACATTTGTTCCAAACTGTCTCCGTACCCTTCGTGGAAAACGGGATTCAAAAAAGCAGTACAAGCGTTTGGATGCACAACTAGCAGAAACTCCATCATGGCCACCGCTGGATCAGCTACTTTACCCGTCAGAGTGTTCTGTCATCGGAGTCAGCTAGCATAAATCTCCTGGAACACTTGTAATAAAATAATCATTATTTTCCAGAACTCAAAGTGCCACTAATCGCCTACCTCCTATTGCATAGATTTGGAGACAGTGAAGTTATAACCTAATATTTGAAGAAGTTTTTGCCAGTCATCAATAAAATGTCTGCTCGAAAGAAAACCCGAATAACATGGACCACAACATCCAACCAATCAGGACAAGGTGGCATTCTCCAGTAGCTTGCCAATACAATATACACTGCATCTTGCACATAGATCAGATGGCCAAAGTCACCGACTACATTTCTCAGTGCTGCAAATATTTATACATGAAGGATTTTTATGATTAAGTGAATGATTGACTAAAGTGACAGAACATGCCATGTGCACTGCACCAGCTCTGTCCTGTTAATGGGAAATACTCATTAAGAAAATTTATCTTGATACAAACGTGTACCGCCTATTATATATGGCACAGTTATCATAATAAAGCAATGTGTATAATATTCAGGACTCTGACTTTTTACAATAGTTCTTAAATCCTAATCTTTATTTATACTTGTGAATAGTAGCATTTCTAAAATATAGAAATTTAAAGCTTTGAAATTCATTCTTAAAAAGTCTTTATTAAATGGGCATTCTGTAAAGTATTTACAAGTAGGTGTCCATGTTCATGAACAGCTCGTGATAAATCATTGATTTGATACGGTATAACAGATGGACATTTGCAAAGATTAAAGGGTACATTCCTGTATAAATCTATATTTTTCCAACAAATATTTTAAATGACAACACCACAAGGAAGGATGGAGTTTGTGTCTAGTGTAAGAACCTAGAGAGAAAGGCAGCGAGATGCAATGGGGTATGGTGCTTATTGTTTTTTGAAATACAGCACGAACACATGAACTGGTAATGAGGCACATCGTCTAATTTTCTTTTATGAGAGAAAAGAAAAAAAAAAACCACAACCATTAAATGATTTCTTATAGGCTATCCAGTACTCCAGTTTGAAGTGACCTTGTGGCAGATGATCCACATGCACCGCTACTAAAAACTAATCAATAGATATTTGATTCAGTCAGTGACCTGAGTTCCTACTTCAGCAAATACAATGGATAAATTTATCAGCAGATACAAAAAACAGAAGCAAAAGGAACCAGCAATATCCCCTCCCATTTTGCACATCTCCCTTTGATTCTCTCCAACACCACAAGCATTTATTACTCAATTTGTAACTGATATCGTTGAATATTCCTACCTTCCCAAAGAATATAAAAAGACAAAAGAATTGTTCCCCCCCTCTACAAATTTAGTTTTTTTTTTTTATTCTTAATTTATTTTATGTAGAAGCCAGGACAGTCATAGGAAGACCCAGGATTAAAATAATAATATTAATAACAATTGTAAACAAAACTTAAGAGACTTGTTTCCACTGAACCCTCACCATTCCCTTCCCCATTAAAAACATGGCATTTAGCGGACTATGTTAAAACAAAAACAACTAATACAAAAGCTTGGGAAGAGCATTCTGGAAAAGAAACGAACTTAAAAATGATCAGAAAAATATCCTTAATATTATTGCTGAGAGCTGGTGACCTGTGCTACATCTTACAACACTTCCAGCACAGCCTCACCATAATGTGGCATCGCACTCTGCTCCAAACGTCTTCCTCAAAGACAGGGTCATGACTTATCTCCAGACCACTTCAAGGTCAAAAGCTGTCCATTGGCAGACGGGTCACCAGTCACAGTAAGTTAAGGTGTTGAGGGAAACTGATTAAGTGTTTCTTTTTGGGAGAGGAGGGGGATCACAGTGAGCAGTGTCTGGAAGTCGTTCTCATCACAGTGTAAATTTGCTCTTCCATGTTATATCTCCTCCCCTTTTACATTCCACACTGGCTCAGGAGCCCTGACGAGTGAGGATGAGGTCTTCTCATTTCATAAACATCCCACATCCTAAATGTTATTTTTTTGTTTTGTTTTTTTAAATGATCCGAATTTGAACCGTTTTTTAGGAGATGGACCAAGAGCTCTCCTGTTCTCCCAGGCCTTTATTGTTCCTATCTGCGCTGACGAAAGCCTTGTGTACCATCTGGACCTGCTGGCTGCCGAACTACGTGGTTGTTTGATCTCGTGTCCTCTGAAGGTGTATGGTTTCCTGCACGTGGTGACCTAAAGATAGAGATGCGTTTAAGCACACTACACACCATGGAATGTACTAGCTTGTAATGTATTTGATTTAGCAAATTAAATGCAATTCAACTTAAACACAGTCGGCTTGTAACTCTGAATTTCTGACCTCCGACAAGAGGAAAAACAAAGAAAACGACCAGCAGGTGATATCGAATCAACACAACAGCAAACAGCATCAGCAGTAATCAAAAGTAGTCTACTTCTAAATAATTCTCTGTATACACACAAGTATTTGCTTTAGATCAATCAGCATACAGACACATTCGATTGTTAAATCTATTACAGACTACACATATCGCCGTTTTGAATAGGAAAATATACATCCCACTTCACTGCTATAGTTTTGCTAACAAAAGACAAACATGGATGCGTTGAAGGTCGAAAATGACATCATTCCAAGTTCCCACTTCAGGAGTTAAGTTGAACACAACATAAGATCCTTTCACCGAAGCTCTCGATTCTGTGGCCTGGGAAAACCCTTCACATTTTCTATTGATATACGTGTCGGGAAACTACAGGCTTTCCTGTTCTGAACTTGATGCATCTCAACCACAAGTTACAGCATTTTAAATTTAAACTCCCAAAAACGAAAAGAGCAGTGGGTATCTAAATACAAACCTTGATGATTAGACTTACATTTTTCTATGGCACATGGCTATCTGACAACTTGATCAAAGCCTGAAATTCACTGTCAGGAAGGTTTTAGACATCTTTAGACAGAGACTGTTTTCACTCCTGCATTTGTTAAACTGGCTCGTTACCAAACATGTTCTTTTCAAGAAGATGGCCTAAGCCAAATTAAAAAGTAAACAAAAACATTTCCACATTGAATTATATTTCAGAAACCATAAATGAGTCGTCAAATTGTGTTATAAGCAGATAAACACTGTTTTGGCCAAAACAATATCTCTCCCCTGCCACATTAACACCAGATTGCCCAGACCACCACACATTCACCCACATCTGGTTGTATGATGTATGAAATAGTAGAGAAGAATTTGGGCAAAGTACATTATGCATAGAATAAAGTTCCAAAATCTGAATTACCTCTCCGACGCAGGTCTCTCCTGAGGTGTGTCATCGGCACTGCCAAGGATCCGTTTCCTGGCTTCGGCATATTCCGCCTCTCTCTGAGCTAAAGACTTCACTTGTGGTGAGGGTCGGTTCTGTGCTACAGACGGCCCCAAGGATCCGTTGCTGGTGGGTCGTTTTAAAATGCGGATTTGTGGAGGTGGTGCAGCTGGAAGGGAGTCGTCTTGGAGCATGATAGTCTTTATTGGTGAGCGACCTGAACTCCCACTTGATAGTCTGAAGGGAAAGCAAAAGTTACAACCCCAATTCCAAAAAAGTAGGGAGGCTGTGTAAAATGTAAATAAAAAACAGAATGCAATGATTTGCCAATCTCAAACCCATATGTTATTCACACTAGAACATCGAAAACTTATCAAATGTTTAATAAACTGAGGAAATGTACCATTTTAAGAAAACGGTACGGTAATTTTGAATTTCATGGCCGCAACAGGTCTCAAAAATTGGGCAACAAAAGGCTGGAAAAGTAAGTGTTACTAAAAAGAAACAGCAGTTGTTAATTGGCAACAGGTCAGTAACATGATTTGGTATAAAAAGTATCTTAGAGAGGCAAAGACTTTCAGAAGTAAAGATGGGCAGAAGTTCACCAATCTGCGAAAAACTGCGTCTACAATTCGTGGAGCAATTTCAGAATAATATTCCTATGAATCTAAGACTATGAATCTCATCATCTGCAGTACATATCAAAAAAAGATTCAGAGAATCTGGAGAAATCTCTGTGCACAAGGGACCAGGGGTAAAATTCAATATTGCATGCCCATGATCTTCGGGCCCACAGGCGGTACAGCATTAAAACCAGGCATGATTCTGTAATGGACATCACTGCATGGGCTCAGAAACACCTCCAGAACTTATTGTCTGAACACAGTTCGCCGTGCCATCCACAAATGCTGGTTAAAGATCAAAGAAGCCGCCATATGTGAACATGATCCAGAAACGCTGCAGTGTTCTCTGGGCCAAAGCTCGTTTAAAATGGACTGAGGCAAAGTGGAAAACAAAAATTATTTAAAAAATTATTATTTTTTTAATAATAAACACAAAATTATTTTTGGAAATCATGAATGCTGTGTCCTCTAAACTAAAGAGGAGATGGACCATCTGTGTTTTTTTTTTTAATCAGCGCTTGATTCAAAAGCCTGAAACTCTGATGGTATGGAGGGGCATTAGTGCCTATGGAATAGGCAGCTTGCACATCTGGAAAGGCACCATCAATGCTGAAAGGTTTTTTATAGCAACATCCAGATTTCATCCCATCATTTCACTTTTGAGAGACTCTGCCTCTCTAAGATACTCTTTCATACCCAATCATGTTATTGAACTGTTGTCAATTAACTTAATTAGTTCGAATTCAAAATTACCTTATTTTTTCCTTAAACGGGTACATTTCCTCAGTTGAAACATTTGATATGTCTATGTTCTATTGTGAATAACAGGTTTGAGATTTGCAAATCATTGCACTCTTAACATTTTTCAAAACATCCCAACTTTTGTGGAATTGGGGCTGTACTTAACAGCTTAAAATGTGACGTACCTCTCTTTTTGACTGATGCGTAGTTTCTCCTCCAACCGTCTCTCCATTTCCTGAAATTATAATTTTGAAGTTGCATAAATGCTCTCCCCAAGTACAGGCAAGAGAGTACACTTTCAAAACTTTAAGGGTAGTATTTGCTTGCACAAGGAGCCTCTGTGCCACAGTGTCAAGTATCGCAGTTTCACCAAGTTATTTATACATGCTTAGCACAGCAGCTAAATTAACAGCAGGGATGAATTTCAGTTCGGAGATTTAGCTGCTCAACAAGCAAGGCCAGTTCACACACAGTGATTTTATATATCTAAAATATTAGGATAGAACAACAGTCACTAATTTCTATCACAAACTACTCTTCATTCACTTACCATTATATAAACACTGTATATAAACTAAACTGCTGCCCAGTTCTATGATTTGATTGTCTCTAAACATAATTGACTACGCTGAAAAGTGGTAGTTAACAGTAACGCATGTTGATGTAACAATGTATGACCAGGAACTGTAGTTAAAACAAACAAAAAAAAAAATTGTTGGCCTAAATTCAAGCTACACGTCTGTTAGAAATGATGGAGTCACCACACATAGAGGATGTTCACCTGACTTTTTTTTTTATACTTCGTAGCAAATATAATCACATTTGACAAAAAAAAATTGTGCTTAAAAGCTGAACATTCTGGCTGAGTGAAACATGCATCAAATGAATTTTGTTTAATTAATGGCCTATTTTTCCGCCCAGATCAAGTAGAGGAATCATAATAAATAAATTCCTACTTAGTACTTCGTTGCTCCTCCTCAGACTTTTATGACAGCCTGAATTCTTTGAGGCATGGACTTCACTAATTAAAACCAATATTATCCATCAAGCAGGTTTCTTGAATATAAATCAGAATCACCTTTATTATGAAATACTGTGGGTTTACATGTACAAGGAATTTGTCGTGGTGTACTGGTGTGTAACAATAACAGTAAATTACAAGAAATAAAAATAAGATAAACAAGAGAGAAAGTTATTCAAATGGGAAGCATAAGTCTAAAGCGATGTAAGCTATGCGCATAGATATAAAGATTTAGGAAAATAAAAAATAAAGACATTAACTGTTTATTAATGCAGGATGTGTAAAAGTAGGCCAGTGCAAATGCTCACAGTTGAAATAAAAAGGTGCAGTATAGCAGTCCGAGCTGTGCGTGTTAACGTAAGGCATATGAAACAAGAATGTGGGGTTGTTCATTAATGTAATGCATAATGTCCATGAAAGCAGATAAGAGACCGAGGTGGGTCCTGAGTATTGTTAATGAGGCCAGTTGCGGATGGAAAGAAACTGCTTTTGTGGCAGGAGGTTTTGTTATTGATGGAACTCAGCCTCCTGCCAGAGGAGAGTGCCTCGAAAAGTTTGTGTCCAGGGTAAGGATATGCCACAATCTTAACTGCCTGTTTCAGGGTCCTGGAAGTGTACAGGTCATGAAGGGGTGGCAGATTGCAGCCAATTACGTTCCCAGCAGAGAATTTTTTATTTTTTTTTTTAATCAGAGAGATGATGTTAATTTCCCACTTGAGGTCCTGGGTGATGATGGTTCCCAGGAAATGGAAGGAGTCCACAATATCAACTGGGGAGTCACACAGGACGATGGGGGCAGGTGGGGCTGGGTTCTTCCTGAAGTCTTCCACCATCTTCATTGTTTTCACAGCGTTGAGCTCAAGGTTGTTCTGACTGCACCAGGTCACCAGATGGTCAATCTCCCACCTGTAGACAAACTCATCCCCCTCAGAGATGGGCCCAATGAGAGTGGTGTCATCCACAAACTTCAGCAATTTGACGGATTGGTGACTGCAGGTTGTAGGTGGGAGAAGAGTAGTGGAGAAAGAACACAGCCTTGGGGGAACCAGTACTGACGGTCTGGGAGTCAGAGACATGTTTTCCCTAGGCTCATGTGCTGCCTCCTGTCAGACAGAAAGTCTATGATCAACCTACAGGTGGAATCAGGCACGCTCAGCTGTGAGAGCTTGTCCTGTAACAGAGCCGGGATGATTGTGTTGAAAGCAGAGCTGAAATCAACAAACAGGGTCCCGGTGCTGGAGGATGAAGTGGGGACCATGTTAACTGCGTCAACTACAGACCTGTTGGCTCTGTAGGCAAACTACAGAGGGTCCAGGAGAGGGTCTGTGGAGACAGCTGATCAGAACAATGTTTCAGGGTGGATGGAGGGACAGAGTCTGGTCCAGCTGCTTTGTGAGAGGACTCTTAAAATATCTCTCCTTAGGTGTTGGGTGATGGTGGATGGACGATCCCATTGTCATTCAAGGTGATAGGTAAAACTCGTTCAGGCTGTTGGCCAGATGCAAGTCATTAGCAGAGTGGGGGGCCTTAGGTTTGCAGTCAGTTTGTGTAGTTTCTCAAAGTACAGCTGTTTAGCTTCTTTCTTTTAAACCTGATTCTGTCCCCACTCTTTTTCTCCAGCCTTAACTGTGAGTTGGGCTGTGAACCAGGGTTTGTCATTGTGGTAACTCACCCTGGTGCATGATGGTCTGGGATGTACGAGGTCACAGTCTGTGTACTCATCCAGACTGTTGATAACAGTCCTGAATACATCCTAGTCAGTACAGTCCAAGCATGCCTGAAGATACTCCACAGCCTCACTGGTCCACTACTTTGATGTCCTCACAACAGGTTTGGAGAGCTTTAATTTCTGCCTGTATGCAGTAATCAGATGGACCATCTCGTGGGACAGCGGTATAGGCATTGCTTACTGTAGTGCAACAGTGATCCAGAATGTTCTCTTCTCTCGTCGGACATTTAATAGAGTGTCTGTATTTGGGAAGTTCATGTGTGAGATTACCTTTATTAAAATCACCAAGGACAATAACAAATGAGTCCGGGTATGTGAGCTCCACACACAGCATCTATTCGGTGAACAAACGCTGCACCTCCTGCACATTGGCTTGTGGTGGAATGTAAACACCGACCAGAATGAATGAAGCAAACTCACATGGGGAGTAGAAGGGTTTGCAGATTATGAAAAATGATTCGAGATCAGGAGAACAGTACTGCTGAAATCACTGTCATATCATTGCCCCAACCACAATTTTCTAAAAACAAATTACTCCACCCTTCGTCTTGCCTGAAAGTTGCGTGTTGCGATCCGCTCTGAAGAGTCGGAAGCCTGCCAGCTGAGTCCGGTTATCCTTCCACACAGCCACGCTTTCCGTGAAGCACAAGACGGAAGACAGTTAGATAGCAATTCACAGATTAGTTTTTTGCAGGATGAAGCCCTGTCATGGACCAATTTCTTAAATTTCCACCATCAATTTGTAATCAGATCGAGATCCGAACTCTTTGCTGGCCATGTCGCGGAGTTGATATGCCTAATAAGAGTATTATTTGACCCTGACTAGCACCGTTCTTTCCTCTAAACACGTTTAACCACGAGCTACATGTGCCAGAAGTAAACTTACTATGACCATGCGGGGCTTTTTTTGCTTGATTTTGTCAGTGTTTCCACATGTTCCTGATTGTGAAAAGATCTTCCGTCATTTGTTCACGCTAATTAATCCACCTAAAAAATAAAGCAAAAATAGCTGTACCTACAGCACCTTGTCCCATGTGTGTGGTGCAGCAGGCGGTGCGACTTGAACAGTAGCTTTATAGTTAAAGCACTGAGGTGCGTCGACTCGTGTGACGTAAACGAAATGAAAACTTGTTTTCTTTAAGTCAATAAGGAGGGGTATTTTTTTTCTTTTTTGGTTGTTAACCTACTTTTCTGAAGGACGAGTACACATCTAACTACAAATCTAAAACAGATCCGCGTTTGTGTTTGAAACTCATCTATTAAATCCAACAAGAGACTATAATAGTAGTATTAATCGCATGCTTAATAGATCTCATCACTGATTAATGAACGTCTACAACAGCCAGACAACACAGTAGTTTTCTCTTAAATTACAACTATTAAAATGGTTAGTCATCCTAACTATAAGCCCAACGGACTTGTTAAGTGAAATAAAAAAGTTAAGAACTATTCCAGGCGCTGTTCCTCATATGAAACTGTTCCTTTCCCCACATCTGAAGCTCAATAACGCACACACTTTAACTAAGAGAAGTGCTGTTGATAGGAAAAGCAACATTTTAACATACGGTCCTGATGGACACTGGGCTGAAAATGAGAAATAAGAGGCGTTAACATTTACCTCGTGTGACTAATATCTGGACTGTTAATACGTTTCTCTCTCCCTCAAGAGGAAAGCCTGAGAAGAGCCTCAAAGCCATAAGTGCCTCCATCCCGGTGCATCTAAACCACAAAGTGGCTAAGCTGCTAGCACTCAGTCAGTCATGACCACACTCGCACCTGCCCTTTTTGGGGGGCAGCTAACTAACTGAGCTGGGGTAGTTCAGGTCAATGAAGCGTACATGATTCTTTAAATAACCCAATTTAACGACTCCCATGCTACGTCGGAGTGAATTATTCCATGCTAGCACGTGAAAAAGTCGAGTTTCTCCTGTTTGAAATCACACACACACACACACACACACACACACACAGCTACGAGCTAACAGTACAGTACAGTACAGCACGCAGTTCAAACCAATCATCAAGCCAACGCTGTATTGTGTTTCGAGACATACAATCAAACTGTGCCAGCTGAATAGGATTTAAAATCAAACACGTTTACTCTTAAGTACAGATTCAGGACAGTGAACGAGATCAGCGAATACAGAGGCATTCCCCCCCACCCGCGGCCTAGCTGGCTAACTTTCTTCCCCTTCCGACATCACGCCCTACAGATCACACGGCCAACTGACCGCGTCCCAGCGAGGCGCTTCCACTCGGACCGCCCTGTAATCGCCTCATACTCACCCCACTGTCGGCGGCTTCTTCCCAGCTTTCAGCTATCTCCTCATCTTCCATGTTCCCACACTTTGCTAGCTAGTCACTAGCTTCAGGGAGTTCCCTTTACTCATCTACCTACGAAAGCACATTTTCTTTTTCTACAGCCGCAGTAGCCGCTTTAGTGCTTGCGGGGATCGAAGTGCTGCGCGCTATCGCCACCTGCCGGCAGGAGCGCCGTTTATACATTTAGTTGACGTCACGTAGCGCTGCATTATGGGATTGTTCCGCCATATTTGCAGCGTTTGAACAGTTGCTTACATCGTACAATTCTTCTTCTTCTTCTTCTTCTTCTTCTTCTTCTTCTTCTTCTTCTTATTATTATTATTGAACCATTTCAACTTACAAACTCAAGTAGGGAACAGAATATGAAAACATACACTAGGAAATATGCACATAAATATATCTCAAGAATCAAGATTTTTTATTTGTCATATACACATTACATAATAACTAATGACTACACAATTATATCAGTAACTAATAACTACACAATTATATCACATATATCTATAGTTAGTGTACATATACTTATTCATAAGCTTGTAGCAAAAGTAGTATAAAAGAAACTATAATAATAATAATAATAATAATAATAATAATAATAATAACAACAATTAAAACGTTTAAATTTTACATGAAATGCTCAATAGTTTCAGTCTCTTTCAAACAGAATCCACAAAGATTTATTTAAAAATGGAACCTTTTCCATAAAAGTTCAGCAGGCGGATAAACATTATTCGTGATTCTAAACTGTGCTACAGTGTTTCATTTTCGTTGTGTCATTAAAATAAGATGTTTTTTTCTTGTAATAACATCTTGTTATAATGAGAACACATTACATTATGTAAGGAATAACACGACATGGTGTGATACAGCAAAACGCACAAGCGTAGTGCCGCTAAACCCCAGAACTCCACCAAGACTTTTATGTGTTGATAATCTTCTCAAAGCACTGTGACTGATATAAAGTGTTTACAATCATGACTCCCTCCATCAATGTTAAATAAAAGACTCCTAAAAAAAACACATCAATGATTATAGGTTTTAATTTGTTAAAGAACATGTTTTTAAAACCAATTTATTGTTAGTCTGAGATTAAGCTGATCATCTGCCCTACAAATCTGTTTATGGACTGTAAGAAGTGTAGTATTATTAATGTATCGTTTATGTTACAGCTACTACTGTCTACAACTACGAACAACTACTACTGTCTACAACTATGAACTGTACTGTTATACGAAATTATGCACACCTGACCAATCAGGTTTGAGCATTCAACCGTGCTTACATAGAGTCAACCAACTCTAATGTCATTGAGCATTGTAGATGGCATTGTCATTAGTATATGCATGTGACATAGGATTTTTAAATCCTTTAAACGCAGCTTCCTTGTAATCCTTTCAAAGCAGTACTGCTGCTCACTCTTTGTGTGTAGCTTTGGCACATCTGTGCTTATTTATCTTCTATGGTGTTTTAGCTAGTGCACCAACATAGGCCAGCAAATGGCTCGCAGATATTTTTTAACACAGAATTTTTCTTTTCCCCTGTATTTAAAACTTGTCTTGGGCTTGTCTTTAGGGTGTGTGTTTTGTCTTTCTCTACACTTTATGCATTTTAACTAGGGCAAGTTAATGATTTATAAATAAATAAAAAAAGAGCTGTGAATGATATGGTTGTTGCCATTGTTCATTATAACTTCTCATGTACTCTATTAAAACTTTTTTAATGCCCATTGTGGAGTTTTAGGAAAAGGTGTTTCGGTGCATAATGAAAGATCATGTGCCTTTGTCTTTGCCACTTTCTTAGTAATGCAGTTAGACAGCATATTCACCCAATTATTGGTAATAGTGACTTGTTTTTGTTATTCGATCTAGCAAGATTCTGTCAGAGGGACGGCTGAAATATTTCATGCAACCCAGCACCTAGACAAAGTTAAAACAAGGAACAGGGAGATTATATTCAGGGGCCATTATATTCTTATAACGTTTAAGATCAAATTACACACACACACACACACACACACACACACACACTTATATAAAGGAAACATTCTGTTGTGTATATTGGCTAATATTATATTGGCCTTTGAGATATAGATCTTAGCTTCGGGATTTTTGAGTGTTTGTTTATTTATTTATTTATTTAACTGTAACTGGGATAAAATATCAGTTAGCAACCCAAAACATACATACATAACATACACATATATATATATATATATATATATATATATATATATATATATATATATATATATATATATATATATATATATATATATATATATATATATATATATATATATATATATGTTTTGGGTTACTAACGTGTCTATCCCAGTTACAGTTAAATAAATATTATATATATATATATATATATATATATATATATATATATATATATATATATATATATATATATATATATATATATATATTATGTAATATTTGAAAAAGTTTCCCCCTTCCTCATTTCCTGTTCCTTTGCATGTTTGTCACACTTAAGTGTTTCGACATCAAACCAATTTAAACAATAGTCAAACAACACAAGTAAACACAAAATGCAATTTGTAAATGAAGGTGTTTATTATTAAAGGTGAAAAAATCCAAACCATCATGGCCCTGTGTGAAAAGTATTGCCCCTAAACCTAATAACTGGTTGGGCCACCCTTAGCAGCAACAACTGCAACCAAGCGTTTAAATAACGTGCAATGAGGCTTTTACCGTCCTGGAGGAATTTTGGCCCCTCATCTTTGCAGAATTGTCCTAATTCAGTTACATTAGAGGGTTTTCGAGCATGAACGGCCTTTTAAGGTCATACCACAACATCTCAATAGGTTCAGGTCAGGACTTTGGCTAGGCCACCCAAAGTCTTCATTTTGTTTTTCTTCAGCCATTCGGTGGTGGACTTGCTGGTGTGTTTAGGATCATTGTCCTGCTGCAGAACCCAAGTTCGTTTAGCTTGAGTACCGAACAGATGGTCGGACATTCTCCTTCGGTCTCTTGGTAGACAGCAGAATTATAGTTTATCACAGCAAGTTTCAGGTCCTGAGCAGCAAAACAGCCCCAGACCATCACACTACCACCACCATATTTTACTGTGGATAATGTTCTTTTATGTGCAGTCCTTCCCAGATATACTGGACACACACCTTCCAAAGTGTCCACTTTTGTCTGGTCCACAGAATGTTGTCCCAAAAGTCTTGGGGATCATCAAGATGTGTTGTGGAGAAATGGTGAGCTTTGGTTTTTGCTCAGCAGTGGTTTTCCTTGAACTCTGCCATGCAGGCCATTTTGCCCAGTCTTTTCCTGATGGTGGAGGCATGAACGCTGACCTTAACTGGCAAGTGAGGCCTGCGTTTTGGTTGTTGTGGGGTCTTTGTGACCTCTTGTGAGTCGTCGCTGCGCCTTGGGGTAATTTTGGGGGCGGCCACTCCTGGGAAGGTTCACCACTGTTCCATGTCTTCGCCATTTGTGGTAATGGCTCTACTGTGTTCGCTGTTCCCAAGCTTTGGTGCTTTATAACCCTTTCAGACTGATAGATCTCAACTTTCCATGTCCTGTTTTGGGTCTATGCAGGTGTAGCAAGGTTCTGGGGACCTACTGTGCAAAGTCCTATTTAAGTGATGCTGATGTGCAGGTGTGGCAATAATAGGCCTGGTGTGGCTAGAGAAATCCGGTGTACCCACGTTATATGTCAGGGGGCATACTTTTACACAGGCCATGATGGTTTGTTTTTTACCTTTAATATGTTGTGTAGATAGGAGGGGCAAAACTTTTCACCACTGTATGTATATATATATAATATTTTTTTTTGCAAATAAACAGTGTGATTTGTCATTCATCATGAGTTCTTCAAACTTGGTGTGACAAATATAGATATATCCCATCATAACTGCTAAGATATTAGATTTTCTGAATGGAAAATGATTGAGATATGTTATAGAAAACAGGTTAGACCTGATTCCATTTATATACTATGTAATAGTAATACATGCTTTCTGAGCTTAAAACTTTAATTCAACATTTTAATGCACTTGCAATTAAACTGATCATTGGGTCAGCTCTTTCTGTCAGGGCCAATAGAAAGATAAGCATTAGAAATAGTGATGGTCTTACTCAGTGATACTCATTCCCACAATCATTAGACAAACATTTTACCAACATGTGTCATTTCAGCTAACAATGATGACTAACACAGATAAATAGCTTATTTCTTTCTTTGGGAGGGCTTGATGACATAAGCGATGGCGAACTCACAAATGACCTTTGAGACAGTGCTTATCTGACCGACTGCTAGCACACCAGCTACAGATAATGGTTTTAAACAGGAGAGAATTTCAACAACACAACAATATAGCTATAAGGTAAGTAAAACAATTGTTATTTCTGTCAAGTTCGAATTTAACTGCAGATAAATTACTGTAAAGGCACTCTGACTCATATTGAATTCATAAACTGATTTTTGCACAGACAGGGTAAAGTGAGATGTTGTCCTTCATTTCCTGGTTTGTACCAAGTTTACCCACTTGGCTAATACCTGATGCAAATCCTCTAGACTGTATTTTACAAGGTAAGGCGCTGAATTTAATTTTGTTAAATCTTTGATTTTTTGTTATGTGGAGGCATGAATTATTTTAATAACCTTTAAACTGATACAGGTTAAAAATATTGATAGGAACTTAAAAATTTGGAATTACTTACAATTTGAATGTATTCAATTTAATATATCTTACACAGACAGTACTGTGCAAAAGTCTTAGGCACATGCACAGAAATGCTGTAGAGCAAAGATACCTTCAAAAATAACAAAATTAAATGTTTCTACATTGAAAAATACTATAAAGAGCAGTAAATGGTAATAAATGAAACTAAGTCAATATTTGGTGTGATGACTCTAATTAGTAGTCTCAGGTACCATTAGTGCAGTTTTATAAGGAAAGGAGCATCTTGCAGAACCAGTATATATAAACAAAAAAAAACCATTATGCAAAACATTATTAGAACATTAATAGAAAATAGATCAAAATGTTTTATGGGCACACTGCAGTCATAATAACAGTGAACTATAGACATTATCCAAATGCTGTCATCGTTTTTCCACAGTTGCTACAGCTGGCATTACTGTGTTTTCCATAATTACTGTACTTTAAAATGAACAAAAGATGCTGAATAAAATGTATACAACATTTTTGAACAGACATCATCTACTCTCAACATTTACACTTACTTAGAAGAAGTCATCTGTAATATCACTTGCCAAAAAATAGCAGCACCCTTGAATTTTGTATTTTATTTCCATTTTACCTAGATAAATATGTTGAATCTTTGCATAACATTAGGGGTTTAACATTGACACTGGGGTTTGTTTGCTTATTATTACCTGAAACGTCCTTAGCTCTGGAACATACAGTACTTAAAGGAAATGTTTTGCGATATAATCAGATTTAACTTTATTATTTAAGTTATTTTAGGGCTTCAAACTAATGAAAAGTACACGTTTGCCCTTTATGTTTGCAATTGGTGCTGTTACTGACTTATGTTTCTGATGGTATTAATAACAGGGCTTGTAGGAGCATGTGGGATCTCAGTGCTTTCCATCCTTTTAAGGGTTCATTTATTCATTGAAGCACAGAGGTAAGAGTCTTAACTCTGCTATGACTGCTGCATTTTCTGTAGCAAACAAAATCTGGGCCAAATTTCCCCAAAAGCATACTATAATTAAGATTGTTTTAACTGGAAAAGAGTGTTTAATGTGATGCTCAATCAACCATTTCAAAATAATCTTTTTATCTTCAAGTGGATTTTTTCTGGGGAATAAAATATGCAAATTAGTATACAAATAGATGTTTATATATAAACTTCATTATATGGACATGCTGATTATGAAACAAAACACTTTGTTTCATTCTTGTCCTAATAATTCTTTTCTTGTTTCTAAAGTACAGCAGACAGCAAAGATGACATAAAAAACAAGCGCACACATATTGGTGGTCTAACAGAGAGAATCCAGTTCTGGATCCTGACAGTGACTCTCGCCTTTGTGGGTTCTAGAGTTGCAGCATTAGTGGTTCTTGAGTTCACTCTACGAGCAATTTCATCACGCTTCACAGCCTCATCAGTAAGATAACAATGATTTACTCAACTGCTCATAATATCAATGCTTTATTGCATATTAGATCAAAAACAGCATGTTTTCTCTTTTGTTCTAGGATCCACTGAGTGATACTTTGTTACAGCTGCTAGTGCAGTGTCAGTTCTCTTTGGGCTGTGCATTAAACTGCAGTCTTTATTTTCTCCATGAGGGGGCACCACAAGCTTGGCTAAATTTCCTCCTTGCTGCGGCACTGAGCTGGTATTTGGCCAGCCAGTGTTCCAGATTATGGCACCACGTAAAGACAATGTACCCAATACACAGCACCCAGCGGTACTGTGGGGTCTGTATTGGCCTCCTGACGTCTGGCACATCTATATTGCCTTTTCTTTGCAGTGCCTTGATTCTAACATTTTGTGTGGCTGGATTTGCTGCCATAGCAAGCATCAACCAGCACTTTCTCTCAACTACTGAGGCCTTGAGGTTCTGGACACCACTCACAATCTGCTACACCCTACTTGTCGTCTACATGCATGGTGAGACATGGAGGCTTCCATTGTATTTGTCAGGCAATTTATCAAATTCACCACACCTCACAACTTATATGTGCATAATCAATTATATCACACAAATAGCAACTTGCAACACAAGGGGGGCAAATTTCAAGAAATGCATGTGCACTCTGCAGTAAGCACAATGTACAATTTTTCAATGTACCAAATTGTACAATGTACAGATAGCCGTTATTTACATTGTATTCAAATTATCCCAACCTTCCTCTAGTTATGGTACCTTTGTTAAGATTTCAGCAGATAGGTTGACTAGGCCGTGTATCGGGATGCCTGTTTCAGGTGTAAAACATGAATACACAACAAACCTACACTTTACATTATTTCAGAGGAGCAGCATCGGCAGCCTGTCGGACAAGCTCTTCTGAACACAGTAATGGTGCGCCTGGGCGGCCTATTATTATTGATGCTTACTGTGGGACGGTGGGAAGATGTGCTCCACATCCTACTATGCTTCATTGGGGAAGCTGCCTGTCTGCTACCAGCTCAGGAACTACTGAATAGCACCTCTATGGTAAGTGAGAATTAACCTCAACCTAACATGTAAGAAGTTGTACAAATATTTATACACCTTTCATATCTATTCATGCAGGATGTTGCAGATGTTCCCAGACGATTTGTGATGAAAAATGGAGACCAGAGAAGACCAAAGAAATCAGACAAATATGACTGAGGCATAAAATGCTAAAAGGGAAGACAAAAAAGAGTCTACCAGAAGCGATTAGAACAGGAGAGAATGATTTTCAGGAAAACAAGATTTTCCGGTCCAGACTTGAATGTGATATACTAATGTAGTAGCAGCAGAAGATCATTTATGCTTTGTAAAATAGCCTACATGGTCCTGTGTGTGTATATGACGGATGAGCTGATTTCTGGCACACCAACATGTCAGATTTGAATAAAAGGATCAACGATTTGATATTTATTTCAGAAACCAAAAGTAGAATCAATAAAATATGCAGATCTGATGAAACCATTAGCCTGAAGCCACATCATTATCTTTTAAAGAATTGATTGTGGGGGGGCAGTGTAGAAGTGTTTCATAATGTCCATCCATCCATCTTCTACCGCTTACTCCTTCTTCAGGGTCGCAGGGAACCTGGAGCCTATCCCAGGAAGCATCGGGCACAAGGCGGGGTACACCCTGGGTGCCAGTCCATCGCAGGGCACAATCACATACACCCACTCATACACTATGGACAATTTTAGACATGCCAATCAGCCTACCATGCATGTCTTTGGACTGGGGAGGAAACAGTACCCGGAGGAAACCCCCACAGCACGGGGAGAACATGCAAACTCCGCACAATATTTTATTAAATGTTCTTCTTATTGCAACAAGGCAAACAATTTATCAAGACCTTTATTTAAATAGCTGAACACAAACTTCACATTGTATTATGTCCATATTGAGCTAAAGCAACTAAATACAGGTAAAGGCCATGGCATTCATATGTTCCCTTTATAAAAGTACATTAGCAAAAATTCATTTTTCTTCAGTCTAATTTTTATATAGCTTCTTTTTTAAGCAAGCTTGATAACATTGGACAAATACGATGGGAAGAAAACACGAGGGGGGGCGGGTAGGGGAGGGGGGTTGGCGGGTGTTTATAGGCTTAACCGCTTTTTTTCCTTAAAAGGCAAAATCCCATAGAGGGAAACCCTCACAATGTGGCTTCTCTGCGCGGAGTTAGCGAACAGGGTGTATTATCTGAAAACAGACGTGTCTGTGCGCAAATACTATAATCAAAGATGTAACATTAGCATCGAACCGTCGTTATCTTTCCATCCTAATAAACCTAACACGAGACAATCTTTTCGTAAACACAAAATGGCCGCTACTGTCTGAAGGTAATTGTTCTGTTGTCATGAACGGCGCGTGAGACCTTGTTCAAAATGGCGTCATATTTCACATCACTGGGATTGCTCAAGTTCCTCGGACAATCGTTCACTCTAATATACGAGCAGACTACAGTATAACAAATAGCAATATTGTATAAACAGCATCTGCCTCTAGATACGCCCTTCACTATAATCTGCGCTGACATTTATAATAATAATAATAATAATAATAAAGAGGAAAAAGAGACATGGACTAAACGGAACAACAGAGGACCAATGTTTTACGGTCAAGTCCACGTTAGGATAGAACATGTACACTATAATTGACCTAAAACTTTGATGTTATTCCGACACTCGTGCAACTTTTTGCATTCCTAAGTCTAACCCATGAATAAAACATTTTTTTTCAATCCGTGGTTATTCCGACTGTTGGGAGTGTTATCAGCAATGCAATCCAAACCAAGTTTTATTGTTGTTGGATTATTTGTCCCCTACTTCACAGAACAGCAGTAGACAAATGTGTATTTCCAAAGTAGCCCAAAGAGATGTTTTCCAATCCCAAAAGCATCGTGTTCAATAAAGTAGTCTACTGCTTTATTTCCCTTCCTTCGAGGACTTTTGTAGATCCACATAATCCTCAATACAGTCCTGTAATCTGCAGTTTTTGTGTTTATGGCTTGCCAACTCTAACGAACGCCGCAATTTCACATCCGCACATGTTTTCCAGACATTTCCTCCACTCTGCACTGCAGAATGGTAATTGCTCTTTGTCAAGTCCAGATGTGGGCGTGCTTTGCGCATGCGCAAACTATCCACTGCAGTCTTTGGGATTTGCCGCATTTTGACGCATGCGTGTTTCGGCTCATTGCTTTTCAGGGCTGTCAAACTCAGTGATGTTGCTTTCTTCAACAGCAGCATGTGTTATAAATCGGTCACAGTTTGTGTTATATGAGCTGAAACTGCTGGGTAAAATATGCACTCCAAATAAAATAAAATAAAAGACTGCAAACTGTAATAGTGAATAAAAAACGTGTTCTTAACGTCAGTAGTAACGTCAATTTCGGGAAATAGGGTCTTATTACAGACACAGAACCACATGTACTGAATTCATGCTTAGAGCTGAACATATTTTATGGTAATCTGTCATCACTACAGGGGCAGACTGATAATAAAACATGTGCTGCATTATATCAGATGTTATATTTACTAAGAACAGATTGGCTCCGCGTGTGATCAGTACCTTATGTTTGATTATTTGATATTATAACTTGTTTTAGATAAATGTTTGTACACAGATTTTTGTGCGCAGTTTGAAAATGTCAGCTATATTTCCCAGTCTTACAGTGCAGCTTGAGTTTATGTGTGAAAGTAATGGATTTATACAGGCATGGGGCAAAATAATGCATTGTCCCTTGTTTGTTGGAATGTAAACACTGAGTTTAAAAAAATATTTACTGTTATCTTATTTGCAATATGTCACTAAAGTCTTTTTTTTTCTTTACAGGTTGTAGCACATAGTAAGCCAAAAATATTGATATAGTCATGGCACTATTCCTTCATTTCGTATGTTGTGCTGTTTAAAGCCGTGTTATTTGCACGAGCTGACCTACACACTATAGGCACAACGTCTCTCAGATGCCACAGAGTAAACAATATAATACAATACGAAACGCTTTATGTTATACAAGGTACATACCTTGTATAACATAAAGCGTTTCGTATTGTATTATAATCGAACAATGACTGTGTAAACACATCGGCGTGCTTCAAAGCATGCACCGGTATTAATTCATATACCAAATCTGGCAGGTCAAGAAAGATATGAAACATGTTCACTGATCACATTACACTAAAGTAAATTCAGTGGCACTAAGCCACTTTTAAATCATAAACAGTTCCTGTATTGCATCTAGATCCGCACTGGTTACAAGAAATCGCTCTTTGTTTCTGCCCTGTTACGAAATTCAACGACCTGTACCCTAAAGTAAAGCTATATTAAACACTGTTACACTTGAAATATATTTGATGTATGGTACACAATCTACTGCACGGGTAGGAACATTATTAGCTCGTTATTAAGCCTATTATCTGCAACGTCGCGCTTGCAAAGAGTGCGCGTCCTCGTGCAAACACCTCAGCACGCGCGCCTCACGAGCAGCACAGCACAGAGCGCACACACAACAGACACACAGACACACACGCGCGCGCGCGCGCACACGCACACGAGCTTCAGTTTCCAAGAGCAGAGCCGATCCAGTAGTAGTGTAGAGGCGGAGAGTGGAAACGCTCACGACGCAGCTCTGAACATCATCTTCTGCAAACTCATCCACACGGCATACTCGGGTCGGATTTAACCCCCAACAAGTCATCTGCATGATCGGGGGACACAAAAACGCGCAGCATGGTCCGGGAAACCAGACACTTATGGGTGGGGAATTTACCTGAAAATGTACGTGAGGAGAAAATTATCGAGCATTTCAAACGGTGAGTTGATTATCATTTGTGTGTTGGGTGTTAATTTAATATGTGCATATCCGAAACCATATGCAGTGCGGTTTGTAAGGCATTGTGGTGTGATATGTGTGTGTGTGACAGTGAGAGAGCGAGAGAGAGGGGAAAAAAAAACCAACAACAACCCAGCAGATTCACAGCAGAACGCTTCAGAGGCTGAAACGTGTTGTGCAACTCTGTATCCACCTCCCCTTTACTGCTCTGTCTGTTTGTTCAAAGCAACAAACTTAAATGCATTACAGACTTGCAGCCGGCGAGTTTAATCCTGAAGTGACGCAAACGTCGGTTCGCTTGCGGATTAGCGCCTTGGGCAAGCAAAAATGTCAGCAGGAGAAGCGAATCGCCATGTCTACATGAATAGCTATTACAGAAACCAGTAACACTGGCTACAAACACGCTCCGTTAGCTAGCAAGCTATGGATGTATTTAAAAAAAAACATATCTCAGAAGAGTATGAGAGAGAGCATGTATGCACAATATATTTGTTACCTCTCTAACGTTTGGTCTGGTTTAGTTCCCAGTTCACGTGTCAAATCAAATCGGGTAAAGTCAGCAATGCGTGCAGCAATAGTCAAATGCATGTTTAGCATGCTATGCTAGTTGAGCTTCAGCTGTGGGAGCATGGAGACAGACAGACAGACAGACAGGTGAAGTGTCTAACCAACTAGTAAGTTAGTATTCAAGACTGGGGGTTAACACTGTGCAACCGTTCAGAGTCGGCGAATGTAGGACTGTAACTAGGCGCGAGCTGGGTTGTACTGCAGTCATCATCAGTGCACAGAACTGTGCCTGTCTATTATCTGCTATATATATAATATGTCTATGTAGATAAGCAACCGTTTTATCATTCATTTACCTGACTACAGGACCCAATCGAGCATGCACTGTCGTCAAAGGTGCAGCCAAGTTGAACATGCCTTAATGCACAGGTTTCCAGTACTGTACATTTTTAATGCTTTCTCTGCTCTGGTATGCATATGTTCAAGCAGGACAGAGCGTACTCCAGGAGCAGGGTTGGAAACCTGTGAAAACCTTAATGGCAGTAAACAGGTCCTTTCAAAGAACAGGTCTGTGATGTGCAGCTGCCGGGTTAAATGCTAGGCTTTGTGTCTTGGCAGGTGGTGGATTTACAGGAATCTCTGATACACCTCACACTTCTAACAGTGCGCATGGGTTAAGGTGTTTAAGGGCAGTGTGTTTCTCCCTACTGGGATCAGTACATGGCTGTTGAGAGTGTGCACAAATGGATGGATCAATATTAGTTTGCAGTAAAATGGACGTGGAAACTTTGTATCTATGTTTAGATGGAAAATAGTCTGTTTAAGCTTGTTTTTTTTTTTTTTTTGCGAGTCAATTTTTGGATTGAATTCTGCCTCACTTGCAGAATGAGTGCGTTAGAAAATAGCATTGGCCAAATAAATATGCGGAAAAATAGTAGTTGTAGTACAGCTTTAACGTAGTACAGTGTTTTAGTGTATTTGGACTCCACTATGCAACAAGGGGCCTCAGTAACACAGATGTTTTGGAACATGGATATGTATGGTGTCTTATAAACTTATTTCATAACACAACCTGTTTCACGTTCACTATAAGCAATTTTCCTTATAAAATGCTGGCATGGTATAGTCATTACATGTCTACAGAGGTCTTGTAAGGGAAAAGAGGAAAAGAAAGCTCATGCAGGTCTAATCTAATCTAAGAACCCAATTTTGTGCTGAACAGCATCCAAATTATTTGATAAATATTTGATTAAATATTTGCTTTGTGTTCATGGTTCTTATCTGACAATTGCAAAGTTCATTGTGCAGTTCAGAGTTTTTGTCTTTTAAAATATATTGTAAATTACATCAAGCTACAGACACTGCATTGCCAAATGTATCTAGACACCTGGCCAATCACACCCATATTTGCTTTTTGAACATTCAGTTCCAGATTGAATCTTGCCTTTGCTGTTATAATAACTTCCTTTCTTCTGGGAAGGCTTTCTAGTAGATTTTGGAGCAGGTCTATGGGGATTTATTCCATCCAGCAACAAGTAATTTAGTGAGGTCAGGCACTGATGTTTGGCGAGGAGGCTTGGAAGGCTGTCAGAGTACCAGTGCATCCCAGAAGTGTTCAGTGGGGTTGAAGTCAGTGCTCGGTGCAGGCCACTCTAGTTCTTCCACTCCAACCTTGGCAAACCGTGTCTTCATGGACGTTGCTTTGTGCATAGGGGCATTGTCATGTCGGAATGGGTTTGGACCTCTTGGTTCCGGTGAAGGGAAGTCTACAGCATACAAAGACGGTTTAGACAACTGTGTGCTTCAGACTTTTTCAACAGTTTGGGGAAGGCCTGTGTAATGGGTTTGATGGTCAGTTGTCCACATACTTTTGGCCATAAAGTTTTGATTGCTACATATATATTCACAGGGGAGATTCCAACATCTATGGTTTAGCCATAGCATTTATGAGGAGTGACCCTTTACTACTGCGAGAGACACTTTTTCAGCTAAAGCAATGGTGAATCCAAATGCAAAAAAAACAAAACACCCAAAAGGAAAGACAGTTCACTGAAAGGCCAAGGACATCACATGTAAAAGATGCACTTTTGCTTCTGCTAGCAGTTACTTTGGCTTTGTGCTGCTTTTATCTATGTGAACTTTGACGTGAATTCACAAGCCTTGATCTTGTGAGCCAGTAGAATCTAAGTGCGCAGGACTGCAGGCAGGTCTTTAGGGGCATTGAAAATAAGGGCTACTTATTAAGTGGTGGTCCCACCAGACTTTTGTCTGTTGCCTGTTGCTATTACTACAACTCCACAAAATGTAAATGTATCAGGGGCTGAAACAAATTTTTTGTGTTGCTACTTGCATACTGCTTAAATTGCATAATTGGACTTGCCAGTTTTAGCCATAATATGCAAGGTTTTTCATACAGATTGCAGCCTAATTGCGCTTGAAAACGAGCATAAACAGCTTAGTACATCCGGGCCTAGATGAGTTTATTGGTGTGTGACACTTTTCACATAGTGGTGCAGTAGGTAGCATTGATGCCAAACAGCTTAAGGGTCCCTGGTATGATACTGAGCATCTGCTATTGTCTGTGTGAAGATATTCCTGTGTCCATTTTGGTTTCCTCCAGGTTCTTGGGTTTCCTCCCATAAACTTTTAATTTATGTTAGTGTGGATTGATTTGCTCCACCTTTTTTTCTCTCTCATACACGCACACTCACTCTCTCTGCATTTGTATTTACATTTGTGGCATTTGGCAGATGCCTTTATCTAGACCGTTGTAGTTTCTTTACTCCTGTGTTTTTTAGTAGTAGTCGTGAGTGCTCGTCAATATGCCCGGGCTCCCCACAGAAGTATCACCTGTGTTGGAAACACTGCTTTAGTGTGAATGAAGAAACTTTTTTCTAAGAATACGTACCTAATTTATTCATTCTTTAACTTTTCGGTAGAGCTTACGCATTCAGAGAGTGTCAGAGTCTCTTTGCCCTCAGCTGGGGCATTCTCATTTTTATTTTAGCTGTTCCAGTCAGTCTGTGTCTTTAAACATCAAGAGCAGGTCACACCCTTGACAGTAATGTCCTTCAAAATTTACATATTGCCAATGATCCTTTCTCTGGTTGTTTTCTGGTTGTGTCCTTTTGGTTTTTGTTTGGAGATGTAATGACAGACCTTCAGTGGACATAGTAAAAAGAAACATATGAAGTGTAAAAAAAAAAAAGTGTATGCCAAATTTAATAACTTTTTTTTTCTTTTTTCTGACTCAAAGTCAGATTTTCCAAAGGTCTTCCAGACTCTTTCCTCAAGTTTGATTTTCATTCTCTTAAGGTAGCCAGTATTTAACGGCGTTGGTTGAGATTGAAATCTTTTTTATAAAGCATATCTTGATATTCTATTATATTTTATGTTAAACGGTTCTTTGAGGAAATATGAGGTAATATATCTTTTCAAATGATAATGAGCCAAGAATGGATAAGTGACATGACCAAATTATGCTGTGACATGTTGATTACATCCAGGCTTTTTTTGACTGTTTGCAAGGCTGTTTAGCATTAGTGTGAATGTGAAAGATGGATCGCTTACTGCTTTATTTCTTAAAATGCCTCGACATTCAGGTTAAGTATCTATTAGTTTTCATTAAGTACTTCAGCATGTATATGCATGTAATCCAGTATTCATTTGGGATCACCTGAGATGGCAAAGAACCAATATTGTGGCTAGTATCTAATATTTTGAAACATTTTATACACATCATTAGATAGTTCTGGTGTAACAGATTTCTGGGATCAAATGAAAGCAAATTAATACTGGATATACAAATGCAGAAAATGAATAATTTGTATAGAAATATGGCTCACCCAATGATTAAGCACTACAAAGTAATGTAAAAGGGCAACATAGCAGTAGAACACCATGTATTCAGTGTAATGTATAGCTTATGTAAAATCTAATGTGTTTTTGCTTGTCCTTTAATAGATATGGACGAGTGGAGAGCGTCAAGGTCCTTCCAAAGCGTGGATCTGAGGGCGGAGTGGCCGCCTTTGTGGACTTTGTGGACATTAAAAGCGCACAGAAGGCTCACAATACTATCAACAAGATGGGTGACAGAGACCTGCGGACTGATTACAATGAGCCAGGGACTATCCCAAGTGCTGCACGAGGTCTGGATGATAGCCTGTCTATAGCAACGCGTGGGCGCGATGTTTCGGGGTTCACAAGGGGGGCGGGGGCCACAGTTTATGGGCCTCCTGCGTCACTCCACAGCAGAGAGGGACGATATGAACGCAGACTAGACGGGTAAGTGGACATAGTTTCTCTGAAGCCTAGGGAACCACAAGTTTTTTGTAGCTTGTATTTCTCTTCCAAGCATTTTGAGGGCAGGGCAAGTGAATTACATGATTATTCTGGAGCTCTGCTGCCTTTAGATTGAAACATATTGAAGACGATTACTCATTCATGCTAAGTATATAGTGTTTAGAATGTAGTATGGAAAGTATTCACTCTGAATCACAAGGCTCTGAGTTGGATATTATAGAGACAAGATTCAGGGGCATGTGTTGGATATCATGATATCCTGGGACTTCTGCAAGCAAAGAGAAAGTCCACTGTATTGCTCTTACCTGGAAATGCCCTGACCTGGAGTACAGTACTGTCCATCATGGATTTATATTTTACTGTTTTTGTATTTTACTATGACACAATGTAGATTATTGTTGTACTCAGTTGTGACATATTATTGGTAATTGGATTAAAGAAAATGGGTGGTTCTTATATGATTCACTGGACTCACTGGATGGTGTTCAACGGATTCACTTTGGATTAATGCAGACAAACACAAGGATATTTAATCGCTACAGAGGTATCATTTTCTCTTTTTTCCTTTGGAATCATGTTATTAGAATTCTGCCATTAATTACATGGGAGAGTTCTTCCATTGGCCATCATGTCAGAAACTGACAGAAACAGTGAGCAAACATCTTTTATTTATTATTTATTTTTAGACCATTTTCATTTTATTTCTGCTTTGTTATTTTTTGCTGATAATCTCCAAAGAATAAAGGACTGTATATTGGATATAAAGGAGTATACGGTCCAAACAACTGAAGATGGAACATAATGCATTTTTTGGATCATGAAATCAAAATGAAGATGGAGGTATGAATTTATTTTTTTTAAGCATCATGGATAAACTAATACTCTGGCAGTGGATTATTGTTAGGCATCTGAAAGTTACATTTGGAAAATATTACCTCGGGATTAGTAAACATTTTTGAGAAATGGACTTGGATTATAATCTTTTTACAATAATTTTTTTCTGATTGTTCCCAACTTGAGGATGTACTTTCTGGAGTCAGAATCAAAGACCTTCATTTATAAATTTTTTTGGTGCATAAAGAAAGACTTCAAACCTGGGCCTTATGGAGTGATAATATATATATCACGTATTTATATTTTGAAAAATCTCAATCAAAATCTGTAAAAAAAAAAAAATCAAGAAAATCAGTAATTTTTTTACAGAGTCAAAGTGGATTTATTATTCTCTCTTAAGGCCTCCATATTTTTATTTTTTGCCTCCATAGACATTTCCTGACACACTCTGTTTTTGGACTATCTCTGGATTAACACAGCCCCAAGATAAGGATTATTCCTTCGTTTTTTTCCCCCCTACCATTTTTAAAACATTCTACATTTTTAACTTTTTTTTTTGCTCACAAAGTTCTGTCTCCCTAAATTGTATTTGGAATTGTAGATCGAGTTACCACTGTCTGAAAAGGTTGGTATGTTCTGCCCTGTGTATTTTAGCCGTTCTCTAACTCCTAGTTTAATCCTCCTGTGTTTCTTCCCTTTTCCCACTAACAGGCTGTTTTTGATAGCTATTGGCATCTTATTTTGCTCTCCTGTCTCTGTGACTCTCCCTGGCTCTTTGCCCTATAACTACCCCCCAATTGAAAGAAAGGGTAGCTAGAATAAAATTGAAATGGCTAGTTTAAAATGTATATGAATGGATAAGAGGACATGAGCTGTGGAGTGCACTTGAGTTTCTAAATTATCATTATTATAATTATTATTATTTTTAATTACAAGAGTGGACTTTGTGCTACAAAGGCTGCTCACAGTCAGGTTACACTGCAAGTCCAGTCCATTTACCAAATACAAATATTAAAGTGGAAATCAAATAAAATTTCAGGTTTTAAGATGAATTTTGCAGTAGGTATTTAAATATTTAGAATTTTAAGGATTAATTTAAAATGATCAGAACAAAAAAAATTTAATAATTGCAAGGTTCAGAAAATAACAACATTCCTAAAAGCTTATTAAGAAATGATATTCAAAAGGTTGTCTCTCTGTGTTTAGTTATTCTAGATATTTCTGACTTAAATGTTTTTTCTTACAATTCAAAGTACATTAGTACAAACCAATTTATATTGATTATTGTATTTAACCCTGTTACAGTATATTTTTAAAAAGCATTTTCACCCTTTTTCAACCCATTCTATTAAATTCCCCAACCCTCTAAACTATCAGCATAACCAGATAAATCTTATGTTATGGGTCTAATCTTTTTTTGACCAACATTTTATTACTATATAAAATGTTATTAAAAAGGCTTATAAACCTACTAAGATCTTGCTTGCTAAAATGCTAATGTACTACACCAGCTTAGTCACTTCACTGCACTTCAGTGCAACATTGTAATTATGCCTGCATGTATTTGACAGCATGTTTTATGGCTCAAACTGTCACACAGGTTTAACAGGGTTTCATGAGCATGGACTTTGGCTCTTTTCTCATGTCTCTGAATAGTGCATTATATTGACCCTGTATGCCATAGCTTAGATTACTTACTTATATATATATATATATATATATATTAATAAGAAATTCCTTTATTAGATATAGTCAAAAGTTTGTTTCCCCCACCAAAGTAAAATGATGTATGTCACAATATGTCCAGAAATAGAAATTTCAAATGCAAACAATTTAGATATCTGTTTGGATAGGCAAGTTTTAGGTAATCAACATCTAATTAATCAAATGCAAGTTATATTCTTGTAAAATATGCTAATAATACCATATCTGATGCTAATGCTGTAGTGATGGTGCCTGATACAGAGAATTACTTTAATTAAAACTTAATTTATTTTAGACTATAAAATAGTCGGTCTATAAAAAGTTGGTCTAAATATATGAACTTAGTTATACATAATTTGTTTGTTGTGTTTTCTTGTCCCAGTCTGAGGAATTTTACTATGAAAACAGCTTCACAAAATGATATCCTCACAAAGGTAGAATGAAAACAGTATTATAGCACAGCCTATATTAGGATTCATCTAAATAACATCTAAAATGCATGTTACCCGACACTCAAATTAGATAAATTAGTAGTTCACATCATAATAACATTCTTGTCATTCTCTCCATCCATCCTCCATCCTTCTCCATGTCTCCATAGGGCTTCAGAAAGCCGGGAACGCACTTATGATCACAGTGCCTATGGACACCATGAGCGCGGCAGTAGCAGCAGTAGTTTTGATCGCCAGCGTCACTACGATACGGAGTATTATCGGGACCCTCGGGACCGAACTCTTAGTGGAGGTGGTAGTGGGAATGCTAGTTCATCTAGTGCAAGTACAGGAGGAGCCTCTTTAGTGGTCACTGGAGGGTCTGGAGGAACAGGTTTAAACAGCAGTGCTCCTGGTGGAAGCAGTGCTAGCTCTGCTATAACAGGAAGCGGTGGATCAACATCAGGTGGCGTTAGCTTTTATGGATCTCGATGCCGGAGCCCTGGTCGCTTTGAAACTACAGAAACACGCTATGAAACCCGTGCGCGTGAATCGTATACACTGGCCAGCGTGGTGCACCGGGATCTCTATCGGGAGGAGAGAGGCAGACGAGGAGATAGGACTTACCGCCACAGCCGCAGCCGGTCTCCGCACAACTCACAATCACACAATGTTTCACCACAGAGGTTGACAAGCCCAGCAGCAAGACTCCCTCATTCCCCAAGTGGATCTGGCTCCCATAGCCGTTCTTCTAGCTCTGACTCGGCCAGCAGCACCAGCAGCAGCGGCAGTGGCAGGTCAGTGAAAAATCTTATAACAGTGTCTTTGTTTATTTTTTCTTGGGCCACGGTTATTGTTTGATTAAACATTGCAACTGTAAATTTTATGTTGGAAACTGCTTATTTGCTTTTTGATACATGAATTTGCTGTTTGTCATTTTTTGGGTGGTTCTTTCTTCTCATGTTTCTCTTATTGGATTTAGCTGTCAAATGTAAGATATTATCAGTATTTCCTCCATCATTGCTAGAAACATGAGCTAAAAATGTTGCAGGTGATTGAAGCTGCATGGTAGACCTTTCCTGTATGGCAAGTGTAGTCATGATGGTAATAGGAAACAAAACTAGAACATAGATGTTACATTCTTGTTGCATTTTGTATAGGGTATCCTGAGAAGGAAGTCGAGATGATTTAGTAAGGTTAAAATAAAATTTGTAAATCTTAATTAGTGAACCTTTGATCATTTCGTAACCATTTTACAGCAAGAGTGACTGATTTTCTAAGATATCAATGTCAAACAAAGCACAATCGGCTGATAAGCTAGTAATAACCTACATAGATCATCAGGGTTTCTTCTAAGGAAACCACACAGCAGCCTTTTGTGGTTCTGTGAAAAGCTAGTGTTTCTTAGGAAGCAAGTTTAATTAATTTATTTTTTTTGCAAGTGTAACTGACAGTAAGTAGAGAGACAATGGTTCAGTTTGATTTGCACTAAAAAAAATTAGCAGTTTCTCAAATTTGTTTTTACTTCTCAGCCCATGCTTCAAATATTTGCAAATCTAGTATGTATGTGAATTCAGTAAAATACGACATTATCTGCTACCAAAGTGAAGTCATTGATTGCGTTACTGCCCTGCCTTCCTGGCTTTTTATTGAGACTGACGGAGTAACACGTCTAATATTGTCCACATCATCAGATTTTCACACAAGTCGTAAAAGTAGATAAAGAGACCCCAATTAAACAAATGAGACAAAAATATCATACTTGGTCATTTATTAATTAAAGGGGTCATATGCTTTTTTTAATGTTTTCCTTTTCCTTTAGTGTGTAATGCATCTCTTTGTGCGTGTATAAAATCTGCAAAGTTACAACGCTCATAGTCTCCCATAAAGAGACTTATTCTGTCTAACAGAGAACACTGCTCCAGACCTGCATTAAACAGGTCGTAACTTATCACTGTGAAATGTTCTGTACAAGTCCTGCTTGCAAACTTGGTTCCGATCGATCTGCTTGATCATCTACATTTTCAGAATCTGACTAAGGCTTGAACTGACATGGTAAAACCGACAACATTATTAACTTTTTTATAATACTTTAGAAGCCTGGGAAGCTGTAGCTTGCGATTATGGTAAGATGCATTACATTTCCAAAACACATTTAGAGGTTTTTGGCCATTCACTATGTAATGTGTCAGCTGGCCAATCGGAGCACTCTGGGCATTTTGGAAGGAGGGGCTTTGGAGAAACGGGATCTCAGAGTGTTTCAGACACTCTGTTGCAGAGTTACTGCAATAATATACAGTATGTGAAAAATGTTAGTTTTTTGAACATTTAAGCATGGTAACCTATTCTATTACACCCAATAAACAAAATAATGAACTTTTAAAATCATTATAAGACCCCTTTAAGGAAAATGATCCAAATATTACATATCTGTGAGTATGTGAACCTTTGCTTTCAGTTAGGAATGTGATGGTGAGGAAATTTTCCCACCGGTTAATTGACGTGTGACCACACCAGTAACACCGATATCACAGGGTGGGGGGTTGGATGTCGTTGCCTCTTTTCCCTCTTGCTTTTAAATCACTTATGAATGACTGTACGCATTTCATTTTCACTTTCTAATTAGCAGCAATTTGGGGGTGGAAATTGCTTGAATGGTGGATTCATTATTATTCTTAATTAAGAGCACAACAAATCCAAAATATTGCTAAATAGGTGCTTTTACATTTCACTTTGAAACCAAATCTTCCACCACTGTCTTGTCCGTAAGCTCGTCTCACTCTTCTTGTCAGTCAGCTCGCCTCACTCTCATCATGTGATAAATGAAATCTGACTGCTGATCAGTACTGTGACTCTGACTCATTCGGCTCATGCTGAGTTGATCAAACTTGTTCAGTTTTTAATTGAATTGTCCCTTCTCTTAACTGAACTAAATTATTTTTTATTACTATGAAAAAGCAAAACGACAGTGGAGGTGGTGCCATGGTGGGTGATGTAATCAGTGTATGGCCGAACACCATGTAACACCAGTCACACAGACAATTGCAGCAAGCCTACTTTCAGTATCCTATGTGACCCCTTTGTGCAGCAGTAACTGCAATTAACCATTTCCGGAGAGGTAGACCATTGACTGGGTTTGGTGAGCCGATAGTTTTTCCCGGTTGCCTCTGAAAAATTTGGCGCCTGAGAAGGGTCCGCTGCCATTATACAATACGAGAGCGCCCTCTAGAGGCTAAATAAAATATAGCACTGCCACATGATGTTTCTTTTTGACACTTGAGACTATACTATTCACAGAGCGGGATACTTCAGATGCAGATTTAAAACATCGACAACGAAAGGGGGTTGTTCGGACTGTGGAGCTGGGCATGGTACAAACAGAGGGTGAAGGCTCACAGATAGTATTAGAGGGTCAGCACCACCAATTTGATGGCTAGACACTCCATCTTGATCATGCTGTACTTACTCTCTCACACTGACAGCTTGCGACTGATGTACAAAACTGGGCGCTCCTCCCCCTCCTCCATCTGGGACAATGCAGCCCCCAACCCTCTGTCCTATGTGTCTGTCTGCAAAACAAAGGGGAAAGAGAAATCGGGAATATGAGGCTGCTCAATGATAGAGTGCAGGTTTTACTTGAATAAAAGCCTTTTGGCATGTCTCCGTCCACTGGACCAGATCTGGCGCTCATTTTTTAGTGAGATCAATCTGGTGACATCTGAATAATTAGGCACAAATCTACCATTATAGCCAGCCAGCCCAAGAAACTGTCTTAACTCCTTTTTGGTCTTGGCTCTCAGGCAGGCTGCAGTCGCTGCAATGTTATCAATTTGGGCACGCACCTGCTTATGGCCCAAGTGGAAGCCCAGATACTGTACTTCCACTCATCCAGTCGCACATTTCTTTTGTTTTGCTCTGAGTCCTGTTAGTCTCAAGAATCTAAGGACAGCCCTCAGATGCTGCACGCTGCCAGCCATTACTAAAAATAATGTCATCTAAATAGGCAATGGCATAGGCAGCGTATGGATGGAGGATTCTGTCCATTGGTCGCTGGAATGTCTCTGGAAAGGGTAAAAAATTTGTGTAACCTAAACGGAGTTGGGGCGAGATATTGTAGTCAAAGGGATCAGCCAATATCGAGTTTTGAATAAAAGCAAGCTGCACCTAATCGGTTGAACAGTTCGCCAATGCGGGGCATTGGGCATGTGTCAAATTTAGACACCTTGTTGACTTTTCTAAAGTCCACACCATCTGCCTTGTGACCCAAGACAACCGGACTGGACCAGTCACTGTGGTACTCTTCAACTTAATGTGGTGTTCTATGAGATTATTGTGACAGGGTTGGAAAATTCCACCTGCAACTTGGCAACCTCTGTGATTTGGGATGGTGAGTGGTAGTATTCACAAGGACTGGGGGTGATTGAGCCACCATTTTTAGATTTACCTCTGGTCGTAGCTCCTCCATCTCCAGATTGACCATTGCCAAAGCCATGTGGACTAGCTCTCTCCATGGTTTAAGAAGACTGAGGTGGTAAATCAGCAGCGAACTGCCTCTATCCGTTCGCCTTACCTTGTTGTTGATGTCCCAACTCACCATGTGACTTTGAAGGGCCCTTGACACTAGGCTTGCCACGGTATATGGTCATACCGGTTATGAGGGCTGACATCGCTATGAAATTTAATACCGATTTGAAGGGGGAAACATTATGAATGAAACTTACTTAATAACATCAGTTCCTATATCCATATCTTAACAAAACAGCCTTAAATTATGTATAGTTGCTCTCATAATAAATTTTATTCAATTAATGTGTTGAATGTTATTTTCCAAAGTTATTTAATTAGACGTCAGGTTTAACTGACAGGAACAACTGTGCGAGGTCAGAGGAGCAGTCTAAAAGTGTGTAACATATTAAACAGAACTAGCCGCATTTAGAAGACAAAACGATTCAACCATTATTGAACTGACCGAACATTTGATTCCTAAAATAGGAGCCCTACTGAACATAGGCTGTATTTGTTGTTTGGCTTGTTGGTTTTATATGAAGCCTATGTTTGTTGTTTGGTGTTATGAAGTTCCCTGACATGGGGAGATAGTGCTAAACCATGACCCTGCCTCCACAGGCATGTTGTTACAGGTTTGGTGAACAAAGCACAATTTAATTTGATTATACTTTTTCTTGGTTTCATGCACATATTTTGTTAAAAAATAAAAATCAAAGTTTGATATCAAGCTGCCTTCCGTTATTGTGTAGGCTATTATTATTATTATTATTATTATTATTATTGCCCTGCGATGGACTGGCACCCTGTGCAGGGTGTACCCCGCCTTGTGCCCCATGCTCCCTGGTATAGGCTCCAGGTTTCCCCGCGACCCTGAAGGAGTAAGCGGTAGAAGATTTTCTTTTTATTATTATATTATTTATTATATTCTTTTTATTTATTTTTATTATTATTATTATTATTATTATCTTATAGCACCATGTTATAGCATTATCTCACATCCAACCAGCACTAATACTGGTATTGCAGGTTTGAACTAGGGATACCATACCGGTATGAAAATTATGATATCTTGGCATGTTTGCTTGCTACTTGGCGAGCAATTTGGAGCTGGATGTGGGTAATAATATGAGCACTTTATCTCCTTGTGATAATTTCTGAAGCTGAGTAACCCGTCATACGATCGGGTTGTTCTTGGGCCTCACACAAATTCTTATCTTTCGGTGGCTCAAGGTGTGGGGTTTTGCCCTTAGGTCCAGAACGTATTGAATTGCATTTTTTCTGTTAGATGGTCCCTCCTCACAATTTTTTCTAATGACATCTAGTAAAATAATTCAAATGGGGAAAACCCTGTGGAGGCTTGCAGGACCTCTTGAACTGCAAATAACAGGGGCTCGAGCCACTTATCCCAATTCCGAGTATTCTTAAGCTTTGATTAAAATGTTTGACGAGCCCATCCGTCTGTGGTGCAAACTGTGGTGCAAACACTGGTGCAAACCGGTTTAACTTCCCAAAAATTCATACAGTTTGCAAAGATTTTGTCACATAAAGGACGTGCCCTTGACAGGCATGATCTCTTACGGGATCTTGACTTAAGAGATAACATGGAAGGGTGTCTCCACAACCCTGTGCTTAGATGTTGTGGAGAGGCACTGCTTCTGGTTACTGCTTTGCCTAGTCCACTAAAACTAACCCAAAGTGATGTTCTCATGCAGTCTGTTCTAATGGCCCAATGAGGTCCATACCAATTCTTTTGAAGGGGACCTTGATCATGGGTAATGGGTGCAATGGTGATTTTGGGGTGGCCAGCAGATTCCCCAGCTGACATTTGCAACATGGTGAACACCACCTGTGAACATCACTGCGAATGCCTGGCCATTAGAAATAGGCCATGAGCCAGTTCAGTGTTGTATCCTGCCTCAAGTGCCCCAGCCATCGGTTTATGGAAGGGCTGCCTGGAATAACATTTCCTGACCGCTCTTCGGGACCAACAATTTGGTAATTTCCTCCTTGGTTTGAGTGTCCTGCGTCACTTGGTATAACCTATCTTTAATAACTGCAAAATAGGTGTAGGAGAGCACCATGTTGGGCTGAACCCGGTGACCATCAATTACTTTCACTTGGACAAAGCTGGGCCTGAGAGTTTCGTTTCATATCTGCTCCAGAGGGAAATACAGGAGGGGGGCTCTCCCCTCCCTCTGTGTCTTCCTGAGGTGGAGCTGATGTTGATAGCACAGGATTCACCTTCCCAACCAACACTGGACCCCTCCCACACTGTGCTTCACTGCTGCAGGACCCAACCACATGCATTCCTCTCAACAGGCTTTGAAAAGCCAGCCAAGAGACAGACACAGGGGTGGAGGGAGGGGTAGGGAAACCCTGTGATCAGGGAAATGGTTTCAGTGAAATTGGCCCCCATTTCCATGGTTCTGGAATGGGGGAAAAGGGGGAAGATTGAGAGTGTTTGTGTGAGAGAAAGAGAGAAAAGAAAAGAGGGGGGCTCGCCTAACCTTTGATGTGCCACCAAGTGGTCCTCTGCCAACTGGACTGCATCATCTAGTGACCCCACACTGAACCCATTCCACCATCCCCTGCGGTAGTTGGGAGACAAACTGCTCCAGCATTACTTGTTCGATTGTGTCCTCCGTACCATGCTCCTCTGCCAGCAGCCACCTTCGACAGGTGTATTGGAGCTGTTGGGTGAATGTGAACTGGCGGCTGTGCTTAGTAAGCATCAGCGAGTGTTGGCCCTGGCAGTACCAGAAGCAGTTGGACCGCCCACTGTAATGCTGACCAGCTCAAAGAGTGCCATGAATGCCTCTGGGTTGTCCTGCAGTCCCATCTTCACATGTGTGACATGGGGCATGGCAGTGGTGGCTGTTGGGGCTATTGATTATCCACTGGCTGGGCCAGGCTCCATAGCACCTGCGGGTCCTCTGCATGCATTTGCTCCTGCTCCATGTGCAGCTCGTGGAGGGCCTGGTGTTTTGTCTGGGGGATGCCGGTGAGGGTCTTGACAATCTTAGCGAGTGCTGAGGACTCCATAACAGTGAATCTTCCTCAAAGACCTCGGTTCAGCACCAGTGTAACACTTTCCTGGGTTGGGTTGAGAATGAGGAGAGAAGAGGCAGGCCTGGGACAACTCAAAAGGGCTGTTTATTTTCCGTCTCCCATGATCTGCTATTCAGCTCTCTCTCCCATGGCTCTGCACTCTTTATCCCTGCCACAGCTCTCTAAAACAGAGAACATTTGTTAGCCAAATTCGGCACAGGTGTGTGATCCTTACCACTCATATTCTCTGGCTCCACCCTCCATTCACAGTCTTCAACCATGCACCCACTTCCGCATGGCTATTTCATGGATATCCTGTCAAATCAAATTACAAATTACCTAAATTGTTTTTCTTTATATATGCAAGCACTATTTATTTTTATATATATATATATATATATATATATATATATATATATATATATATATATATATAATATATATATATATATATATATACTTTTTTTTTTCCGTGTCACTGCTTTACTCTAGTCTTACATTGCAAGATTTTAAATGGGATCCCCCCTCTTGTTGGTGGCAGAATTTATTGCAGTTACCACAGGACTTGTTTATCATGCATTAAAAATATAGGCTAACCAATTTCAAAGTGGCACATTTGCAGTTACTATATATCAGAAATATATTGATAATTGTCAGCCATGATCTAACACTGAAAATTAAATGTAAGTTAAGTTTTTGTTGATAATGGCCACACACCACTTGGTCCTCTAAATTTGAAGGTGGTTGGATTCCTGTCCAATGAAGAAAAAATAATAATAAAATAAATTGTTTATGTTCACAAAATCATGTGTTTAAAAAAAAAATCATGTGCATAAAAAATTCATGAATAACTCATGAATCTGTTCACCAAAATTAATAATAAAAAAAAAACAATGATGTAAAACATTTTGCTAAGTACACTGTCTGCAGATATTAATACCAATTTGGAGTTTAAAAAAATATACTAATCCATTATGATAATTGCATTGTAAATGATTAGTGGTTCAGCATTTATAAAAAATAAAAAATAAAGATTGTATTGTATGGGACCTGAGATTGAGTGATTCTGTGAATCTTAGTTAATTCATGTATGTGCCATGATCAAATATTTGTCAAAAATGAAATTATGTACCATAATTCACCTAACTAAAGGATGCTAAAATACTGTTCCCGCCATAATATCCTTATAAATAAATAGACCAGCAGTACTACTTCCATATATGCATCGCTGTTATGTATAGGAAGAAATGCTGTCAGATACAAGATAGTGACTGGAGTATTTATTTAATTTTTTTTCTTTTCTCTATGCTGTCCGCTTGCGCAGTGTGGGTGTGAAGTCCCCCCCACCCCCGTGAGATCCAGCTAGAACTGGAAATTTCTTGCTACTGCTGGATCACTGCCCACTCCCACAGCCCTGTCTCCGTCAGCATTGCTGAGAGAAAGTGTTGGTGGGCAGTACAGAGATGTAGCAGAGATGACAAAAGGAAGCTGTGTGGATAGCAGAATATCCAGGAAAGGCTGTTCTCTGTTAATTATTAATACTGAGGCACATTGCTTCATTTGGTTCAGTATGTTTGGGGAAACACTAATGGCTTCAAAAAATGTGCATGGCTTTTACATATACTGCACCAAAATGAAATATTCCTTGAATAATTCTCTCTCTCTCTCTCTCATCTATCTATCTATCTATCTATCTATCCATCTATCCATCTATCTATCTATCTATCTATGATTGTAACTAACTATAACAAGTTTGTTACTTTTACTTTGACCATGGCTACAAACTGGTTTGAGGACTGAAAACAAACTGGAGATGGAAGAAGGTGGCCTGGTCTGATTAATCACATTTTCTCTTATATCGTGTGGACGGCTAGGTGCATGTGTGTCAGTAGCCTGGAGAGGAGATGGCACTAGGATGCTTTATGAGAATATGGCAAGTTGGCAGAGGCAGGTTGAGGTCCTCTTGAGAAACATTTTGTCCTGGCATTCATGTGGATGTTTCTTTGACACGTACCACCTACTTAAACGTTGTTGCAGACCAAGTACACCCCTTCATGGCAGTGGTATTCCCTAATGGCAGTACATTCTTTCACCAGGGTAATGCACCCTACCATACTGCAAGCAATTGTTCAGGAATGGTTTCAGGAACATGACAAAGAGTTCAGGGTGTTGACTTGGCCTTTGAATTCCCCAGATCTCAATCTGACTGAGCATCTGAGGGATGTGTTGGACAAACAAGTCATGGAGCCTTACAGGACTTAAAGGATCTGCGGCTAACGTCTTGGTGCCAGATACCACAGCTCTCCTTCAGGGGTCTTTTTTCTTTGCTGTTTTGGTGGCACAAGGGGGACGTAGACAGTATTTATTGTTTTAATGTTATGGCTGATCAGTGTGTGTGTCTGTGTATATACACATAGACATTATGTATATACAGTAAAGAAATGCTGTAGAGCAAAGATGCCTTCAAAAAATAATGAAATTAAATATTTCTCCATTGTAAAAAAAATACTATAAAGAGCAGTAAACCGTAATAAATGAAAGAAAGGAAGTATTTGGTGTGATGACCCTTTGCTTAAAAAAAGTCTCGGGTAGAATTAGTGCAGTTTTATAAGGAAATGAGCTGTAAGTTTAACTGAGCATCTTGCACGGTTCTTCTGTCGCACTTGCAACAAAATCCAGCAGCCATCATTATGTTTTTTGTACTAATGTGGTCTCTTTTGTCTGAAAAGTGTTAATATTTTGTGTGGCCACCATTATTTTACAGCACTGCCTTAACCCTCTTGCGCATGGAGTTCACCAGAACTTCACAGATTGCCACTGGAGTCCTCTTCCACTCCTCCTTGATGACATCATGGAACTGTTAGATGTTAGAGACCTAATGCTCCTCCACCTTCCATTTGAGGATGCCCCACAGATGCTCAATAGGGTTTAGGTCTGGAGACATGCTTGGCCAGTCCATCACCTTCACCTTCAGCTTCTTTAGCAAGGCAGTGGTCGTCTTGGAGGTGTGTTTGGGGTTGTTCTCATGCTGGAATACTGCATATTGAACATGCTCTGCTTCAGTATGTCACAGTACATGTTTGCATTCACGGTTTCCTCAACGAACTGCAGCTCCCCTGTACCAGCAGCACTCATGCAGCCCCAGACCATGACACTCCCACCATCATGCTTGACTGTAGGCAAGACACACTTGTCTTTGTACTCCTCACCTGGTTTGGTTGCTGCCATACACGCTTGACACCATCTGAACCAAATAAGTTTATCTTGTTCTCATCAGACCACAGGACATTGTTCCAGTGATCCATGTCCTTCGGCTTCTTGTCTTCAACAAACTTTTTGTGGGCTTTCTTGTGCATCATCTTTAGAAGAGGCTTCCTTCTGGGACGACAGCCATGCAGACCAATTTGATGCAGTGTGCGGCGTATGGTCTGAACACTGACAGGCTGACCCACCTCACCCCTTCAACCTCTGCAGAAATGCTGGCAGCTCTCATACGTCTATTTCCCAAAGACAACCTCTGGATATGACGCTGGGCATGTGTACTCGACTTCTTTGGTTGACCATGGCGAGGCCTGTTCTGAGAGGAACCTGTCCTGTTAAACCGCTGTATGGTCTTGGCCACCATGTGCAGCTCAGTGTCAGGGTCTTGGCAATCTTCTTATAGCTTAGGCCATCTTTATGTAGAGCACCAACCTCAAAGAGTTCTTTGCATTGAGGTGCCATGTTGAACTTCCAGTGACAGGTATGAGGAAGTGTGAGAGCGATGACACCAAATTTAACACACCTGAGACCTTGTAACACGTCACGTGACACCGGGGAGGGAAAATGCCCCTAAGTGAATACTCACTTTTGTTATCAGCGGTTTAGACATTAATAGCTGTGTGTTGAGTTATTTTAGGGGACAGCAAATTTACACTGTTACACAAGCTGTACACTCGCTACTTTACATTGAAGTAAAGTGTCATTTCTTCAGTGTTGTCACATGAAAAGGTATGATCAAATATTTACAAAAATGTGAGGGGTGTACTCACGTTTGTGAGATACTGTATGTTGCATTTTTACGGAAAATTTGGAAAGAGATGCTTACAGTCACCTCTGAATAAACACCAAGACATATTTTATGGTGCGCGAAGTAATTTTTTCCCCACTTGCCTGCATTTTACCTGTATAGACATAACACAACCACAAACACACTCGCAATCACAGGAGTGTGTCTGACCCCTCGTGAACATCCTAGTACGATGGGTTGCCATAATTACAATATCTGATTGTAAGTTTTCAAAGATAGCAGGTGTGTATCTGCCCACTGCCAGAGCTTGTTTACCACTTCAACAATGCGTGCAATTTTATCCCCCTCTGGTGGTTGATGTAAAATATCACTGTGGTGTTGGTCTGCAGTAGTACATGCAACACTTTTAGGTGTTCCTGAAAATCTTTCAGCACTAGCCTCACAAATGCTTCAACTATGCTGATATGCAGATGTTAACCCATGCTGTCTTTTTGCAGGGCCATGACTGGACCAATGGCTCATGGCATGCACACATGCTCTTGTCACCACTGACACATGCCTTTGCAATATAGCAAGCAGTTCAGCATTCAGCCAACACTTAAATGGCCTGAGGTGCAACCTTCCCAGTTTTACTTCTGGGCTTCACCATTTTCTTCTGTTAAAAAAACTTGCAAAGTCTGTGAATCAAGCCCCATGTCTATGAGCTTCTCAGTTTCAGTAGGTGTCAAATTACTCTTCTTGTAGTTGAATTTCACTGCTAGAACTTCCACATGTGAGTTCAGGAGCTCTTCCTGGCTTGGCACTTGCATTTGTGATGGTCAGAGCTTCAATGTGCTCTTACAAGTGCTTAAGAACACATGACCAAAATCAGTGCATTGTGAAATAGCTCAGTTACTCACTTAGTTCAAAATAGATTATGCACTTGGCCCTCTGAGTTTGGTGGAGGATCCTGCTTTAATTTTGACAAGGCAACCTTACCACCAGTTTGCAGCACATTCAGCTCCATTGAGTGCTCCTGCCTTACACACCAATCTTGAATGCTCTGATAACAAGCTACCAACACTTCTTGCTAAAGTGGGCCTTAAGTTCAGAGAATGAAACACAGCCACAGATAGCCCTTAGGGTCTGTCTCTGCATGCACAAGGGACTGTACTGATCTTTACAGTGATCTGTATGTGTTGCTCTCTTCACTCCTTGCTGTGGTCTTGTGGCAAATTAGAAATTAATTAAATACTCAGGAAATTTCTATAGTCTCTAAGGTGGGCTTCACATATTGCCAAAGCATTATGAAATTCATACAACTTATGAGTTCATGGACATGTTAAGACTAAGATTACTTACTCCACATCTACGGTGCTCATGTTGCTACACACCAATTCAAACAGGTTAAATGTCTTGTTCAGTAATACTATTAATAGTATAGTAAAAGTCAAATATTAGAATTATTATGGTGTGCATCAATGCACTATATGATGGTGAAAAAATAACTGACAAATATGTGCTTCAGAAAAAAGTTAATTCCAGCTTATGTCTTAATGTTATTTTAAAGATGTATTGACACTGCAGGGTACATGGTGGCTTAGTGGTTAGCGCATTCGCTTCACATCATCAGGGTTGGGGGTTTGATTCCTGGCACATGTATGTTCTCCCTGTGCTGCAGGGGTACTCCAGTTTCCTCCCCCAGTCCAGAGACATGCATTAATCAAGCTTTAATCTAGTAACTGGCAAATTTACCAAACCCAATGATACTATTGACTAAAGGAAAGAAACCCCACATCAATATATTTATATAATTAAGCTAAATAAATATATATAATTTAAGGGAAAAAATGTCATTGCCAGCCAAAAGCAAATAACTTGTCTCTGGTGCACACGTTGTTTGGAAAAATAGATATAATTGCAGTTATTTACAGAATCTTTTTATTGAATTTCCCAGTAAATGTATTTATTTATTTTTACAGTCTTCCAGTTTAAAGTGCGGCCTATACACACATACAAAATTGTTCTTTTCTACTGTGGCTTATCTTTTGCTGTTAAAAACCAACAGTGGAAAAACACCTTTTAGTTTTTACCTTTCTGTATTTCACACACCACTAACACTGCAGTCTGCCATTACCATTGATGAGGTTTATACACTTCAGTAACAAATGATTTTTATAATCAAATAATACATTTTGATAGTCAACTAATCTTACAATGTTCCAATTAAAGTAACTAATGTAAACCACTAATAGAATTTGTAAAAATTTTGCCTGAAAATAATCAAACTATATAGATTTAGATGTATATTTAATGGTACTAAATCTGTGTCTTAAAAATGGATGTTACTTTGCCATTAATTTAGTAAAAGCAAAAACTGGATTAACTAATGTCTTATTAAACTATTAAGCTAGTATTTCACATATTTTACTAATATGATTTCAGAAATATCAGGCTTCTTCCCTAAACATTGTGATATCAGGCTTGCACATTTTTGAGTGTTAAATCTCCTGCAGTCATCGTTCAAATTTGTCAGTGAGTATGCGATTTCTTCTATTGTATATGCATCAGGACTGAGATCCCACAGGGTGTTTTTTCTGTCATGTGGACAGTCAGAAATGATGATCATGGGACAAAGAGTCACACTTTTTCAAGAGTCATGAATTTGCACACATCAGCGTATTGTGAACCCTTTTTTCCACATTCAGTCTGACAACTTCTGACTGAGCACACTTGGAAGTGAAAGTTACAGTGGACCAACTGAAAACATTCACTCAATGGCTTCAGTAGTGTATTATACCCAGAAGCCGCGAACTATGCAGTTTTATATTATAATGTAGGCCTATCTATGACAAGTTATATTTTTACCCACAAGTATTCCAGGAGTAGTTAGTAGTCCTTACTGGTAAGGGTTGTCGTAATAATGAATGGTTGCTTGTTGTGAGGATTTACAATGATTCTGAGGTATTATAAGGTATACAGGGTATTGTAATGAACACTGATGAGGGTAAATGCAAAAGTAATATAAAATATTTGCTGTGTTGCTGTCTTCCTCCTTCAGTTGTTTGTTAAGAGATGATAGCATTGCCACATTACATCTCCAGGGTCCCCGGATGAATCCTGAGATTGTGTTACTGTTTGCGTAGAGTTTTGCATGTTGTCCTTGTTTTCTGATGGGTTTTCTTCCATTTCCCAAAACATGTCAGTAGGTGGACTGTGTATTCTAAAGTGCCCCTAGGTGGGAATGTGTGTGTGCGCGCGCGCAATAGACCGCCTTTCCTACCAGTGTGTGTTTGCACCCACAGGCTCTGGTTTCATGTCTGTTGTGTTGCTTCAGGCTCCCTCAAGTTCTGTTGTATTGACAAAAATGCAAGACTTCGGTTGGGGGAAAAACAGTTACAGTATTGCATGTTGATAGTGATTTATTTACAAGGGTTTTGTGTTTTATGAATAGTGAATCCAGCAGCAGCTCCAGTGATGAGTCTCCAGCTCGATCTGTTCAGTCAGCTGCTGTACAAGCCCCTTCTTCTCAACCTCTGCCTCCACTGGATAAAGATGAGCCCCGCAAGAGTTTTGGTATCAAAGTGCAGAACCTCCCTGTGCGTTCAACAGGTAAAAATCTGGGATTGTCCTATGATACTGATGTTGATCATGTTTGTGACCGTTTATGACAGTTTTTTGTCAAATTTCAGATACAAGTCTGAAAGATGGTCTTTTCCATGAATTTAAGAAGCATGGAAAAGTGACATCAGTTCAGATTCATGGTGCCTCCGAAGAAAGATATGGACTTGTATTTTTTCGTCAGCAAGAGGACCAGGAAAAAGCTCTTAGTGCGTCAAAGGGGAAGCTGTTTTTTGGGATGCAAATTGATGTTACTGCTTGGACTGGCCCTGGTGAGTTAATATTTTTAAATTTTTATTATTATTTTTTTTTTTACTTTTTAATGGAGAATGTTAAAAAGTATACAGACTAAAATTATTTTTCTTGGGTTAATCTGTTAGAGAGCTATTTTACTCACTGCAGTTTATTCATACAAATATTATTTTTTACAGTGTCTTTAAAAACAATTTCATACCCAGTGCTATGTAAATTTAATTTTGTAAATTGACTGGTAATATATGAGCGTGTTCAACTGACATATTTTACACGCATTGACACATTTTGTTCTTTAAATCATTTTATGGAGTGTATACTTTATCATCTGTAAGTAGATTGCAGCATTTATGCTAATTATATGTCCATGTTTTTGGGATGTAGAGACCGAAAGTGAGAATGAGTTCCGGCCACTTGATGAACGGATAGATGAATTTCATCCTAAAGCTACGCGAACACTGTTCATTGGAAATTTAGAGAAGACAACAAGTTACCATGACCTGCTTAACATCTTTCAGCGCTTTGGGGACATTGTTGTAAGTTGAATTTAAATAATAGGAAAAATTGCTTTTCAGTGTTATATTTTGGTCTCACATTAGTTTAACAGTCAACCTATTTCTTCAATAAATTGATATTGAAATACTGTTGATGATATGAGCCATGTTTACCTTATCTGTCCTCTACAGGATATTGATATAAAGAAGGTAAATGGTGCCCCACAGTATGCATTTCTACAATACTGTGACATTGCTAGTGTCTGCAAAGCAATAAAGAAAATGGATGGCGAGTACCTTGGGAGCAATAGGTTAAAGGTGAGGATTAAAATGTTTTTTTTTTAAATTGAATCCTGGAAATATCTGTATGAACTCTGTTGTTTTGCTCATCAAGTTTAATTCACTGGTTTAATATGGATGTGGTAATGTTTTAGTTGGACATAAAAAAAAGTTCTGGTTATTTCAGGAGTCTTTAATTGATTGGACACTACTGCAGCATTCCTAACCCAACCCATTTTTATTATTTATTTCTTGTCTTTAATGTTTTCTTTATTTCTTTGTTTTACAGTTAGGATTTGGAAAAAGTATGCCTACCACATGTGTATGGTTGGATGGCCTGGCTTCCAACATCACAGAACAGTATCTTACAAGACATTTTTGCCGTTATGGACATGTTGTTAAGGTACTCATTCTTCCAAAGAATAATTTCAGTTTAATCTCATGATTTCCGTTTCTCATTATTACTTTTCTGGCTTCACTAGGTTGTGTTTGACAGACTGAAGGGAATGGCCCTTGTCCTTTATAACAATATTGAATGTGCACAGGCTGCAGTAAAGGAGACCAAAGGATGGAAGATTGGGGGTAACAAAATTAAGGTGCACAAGCAAATTTGGCGATTATGTGTATATACAATTTACTTTAATTTATTTTGATAGTTTTTCATTTGTGGTTGCTTAGTGGTCTTGTTTTTTTTGTTTGTTTTTTTTTTTCATCAGTTGTCAATATTACTTTTTTAGGTTGACTTTGCCAACCATGAGAGTCAGATGGCTTTTTACCGTTCAATGCAAGCATCAGGACAGGACATCAGAGATTTTTATGATATCCTTTCTGACCGTCGGTTAGTAAAATTGTGGGGTTTTTTTTCTTAAATAATAAAATCATTGTTGTTTTTTCCACTTTTACGTTGGGTCATTATCATTAAAAAAACATTTAACAGCACACTTTTTTGACACTTTTGCAGAGATGAACGGAGACCACTCTATCATGAATTCTCAACCGAACGGGCATGCTATGAAAATGTGAGAACTCAAGGAACCTACGTCGAAGAGCTGCGTCGCAAATATTCTGCCAGAAGTCGGGAATTTTACACAGAATGGGATCCCTACACAACGGACTACTGTGACTCAAGATATTATGATGAACCTTGTGAATTCAGAGACTACCGAGACCCTTATGAGCAAGACATAAGAAAATACAGCTACATGCAGCGAGAACGTAATAGAGACAGAGAACGCTGTGAAACAGACCGAGAACGTGATCATAGCCGTCGGACAGCTGAACACAACCAAAGTCCGTCTCATCCACGTCGTCCTTCTAGCCCCACTGCTTCCCCTGCTCTAACCGAACGCCTAGTTAGTGATTCTGAACATCATATTTATAGTCGCTCATCTGAGAGAAGTGGCAGTTGCAGCTCAATTTCTCCACCACGCTTTGAAAAGCTGGACAGAATTCGTTTGGAGCGGTATAATAAAAGTGATAAACTTGAGAAGGAAAGGCCACTCTTTGAAGCAGATCGTGGAAATGGGGAAGAAAAAGAAAGGCGAGCTGGACGTAAGGAAAAGGACAGAACTGAGAAGCACAAATTAAGGAAATTAAAACTTTCATCTCCTAGTGTTCCATCATCTGAGACAGACCTTGAACCTGATAGGGAGGCTAGCCCTGATACAGCCCAGTGTAATTCTGGCAAAACAGTAACCAAAGAAAAACAATCTGGAAAAGGAAAACTAGATCTTCCACCATGTGTTGTTCATTTAACGCGTGTCAAAGAAAAGGAAGGAAAGTTTATTGACCATGCCATTGTTGAGAAACAAAGAATAAAGGCTGGCAGTGATCTTGTCAATTCTCCAACTCCACCACCCATGGCTGATCACAAGACTGTGTTACATCGCCTAGAAATTCAAAGTAGAGAGGTCTTTAAACATGGAAAAACTCTAAAAGATAAATGTTTGGCTAGCCAAGTAGAGATTGTAGATAAAGAGGGCAAAATCAAAGGCAGAAAATATCTTAAAGATGAGCCTGTATTTGAAAAAGGCAATTCTGATGCTGATCGCTTAGCTGCTCGAAAGAGACGTTTTGAGGAAGAAACAACAAGAGCTAATCACCTGAGAAGAGTAAGCCAGAATGAAGGTGAAGGGCGATTTGGACTGAAGTGGCTGGGCAGTATTCATTTCTCAAAGGGGCTAGAAGAGGACAAGAAATTTGCTCAACTTGAGATGCCCAAGCGAGAGAGCAGAATTGATAAAAAAGCGTGTATGGTTACTTTAAGTACCACAGGTGAAAGGTCAGACTCAGAAATGAGCAAAGATCTTAGTCACAATATAGACCTGCAACTTCGGGAACTGGCAGAGGAAGCAACAGATCCTATAAACGATCTTGATCAGAGGATACATGATTTTGGAGCAAAGGATCAGCAGTGCCTCAGTCTTAAGGTGTCTGATAACAAAAACTTAGAAATGGAACAGCGCTTAATTGACCTTAAAAGGCACTCTGCATTGCAACAAATAGATGCACTGAATAGTGACGAAAGCTTACTATTTGACCTGGACCACTCACAAAGCTGTAGAAAACAAATGGAGCAAAGCCGTCAGCTCCAGCAGCAGCTTCAAGACTGTGACAATGCAGATAAAACTGAAAGTACACTTAGCACTGATGTGCAAGACTTTGATAATCAAAGTCCTGTACATGTGTTTGGTGAACCCCCTCAGGATGTTACTGATGTTTCACTTCCACTCAAACGAAAGCGGTCAGAAACAGTTGATTACCATTTTATCACTAATAAAGAGTGCAATTATCAGGGTTCCAGGCAACTAAATGATGATTCTGAAAGGAATATTACCTCTGCCTTAGATGATGAGGATTTACCTGCTGACTCGTTACATTTGACACATTCCGATAAAGCAAAAGACAAACCTAAATCAGAAAACAACTCGCACTGGGTTGGATTTAAATGCAATAATCACAACAATGTCACAGACATGGAGTTATGCAAAGCTAAGAAATCACTAATTGGGATTGAGGGTCTGGGTTGGGAGAGTAAAATGAAACGGGACACCCTGAAAGAAATTAGCTTTCCCAGCACCATTGTGAAACGTGAGAGCATTAGAAAGCGCCTTGTACATGAACTGGAACCTGGAGAGGTTCGGTCAGACTCTGATGATGATGATGATGATGATGATGAATATGATAACTACACACACATGTCACTAAAGCTGGACACTTCCCACAAAAGAGAATGTGAGGGAAAAGTTTTGGATCTCAAGCTCTCGGGTTCCTTGGAAAAAAACAAGTTCTATGAATTTGCACTGGATAAAACAATAACACCAGACACAAAAGCCTTGCTTGAACGGGCTAAGTCTCTCTCTTCATCAAGGGAAGATAATTGGTCTTTCCTTGGCTATGACTCTCGGTTCACAAGCTTTCGAAATTGCACAGGCAAAGATAAAGTTGAGCCCACACCAAGACCTATTCCATCCTGGTATATGAAAAAAAAGAAAATCCGGTCTAACTCTGAAGGAAAGCTTGATGACAAAAAAGAAGACCCAAAGCTAGAAGAACAAGAGAGTGGAGAACTATTTGCCTCTCGTTTTCTGCACAGCTCTATCTTTGAACAAGATTCACGACGTCTTCAACATCTTGAATGCAAAGAAAGTGATCCTGAGATTGGACTCCGTAAAGAGAAAGCTATAATCACTGCAGAAAAGACTGAGACTGTAGGAGCAGACCTAGTGCCGGAGCCCACAGTGCTGTTCCATAACCGATTTTTGGAGCTACAGCAAAAAAAAGACAAAGACCAAGAATCACACTCTTCTGAAAAAACCACTGAGGTTGAGACAGTTGAAAAAGATACTGTGCCAGATCAAGAAAAAGTTCAGTCCCCTAAAGAACCTGATGATGTGATTGGTTTAATATCAGTATGCCCTTCATTATCGGAATCTCTCTTGAGCCCCACAGAGACATTTGTGCACCAGAATAAGCCAGCCTGTCCTGTTACTGAGTCATCATTGTTACCAGTTAGAGATGAGAAATTTGAAGATACTCAAATAGTCTCCCATCAACTGTCCAGCCCAATGAATGACATTAAAGCAGCTCTTGCTGTAAGCCCACCACCTTTCACAAAGATGGACAACACTGAAGTAGAGCCTGAAGAGGAAATTTATGAACACAGAAGAATTGCAGTGAACAACTTAGCTGCGGAGCAGAATGTTGATGTAAAACCACCAACGCCTGGTGCATGCTTAAGTAATCTGGAGGCAGAGTCTGTTTCTGTTGAGTGTCTGTCTCCTATTCCAGCTAAGCTTAAAGATGTACAAGTGCCTCTTATAGTAGAACTGGCTGAAGAGAAAACAGAACATCTTGATTGTAATTCTCACCAGAATGTGGAGTCATCTCTGGAGATGCAGTTAGTGGTCTCAGAACCTGAGGTTGAACCAACACAACCAGCACGGAAACAAACTAAGAATAAAAAAGCAAAAGCAAACCCATCATTATTACCTATGCTGCCATCTCAACCAGCTAGCATTGAGAAACCAGCAATACGAAAGAGTGAACGGATTGACAGAGAAAAGCTGAAAAGGACATCATCACCCAGAGGAGAGGCAACAAAAATCATATCTGACTCCAAAAGCTCTTCCAAATCACCTGTTTATGCAACAGATTTAGAGCAGATCAGTGACCCAAGCATGCCCCATGGCAGAACACGGCAGCGTCGGAATGTTCGATCCGTTTATGCGACACCACATGAGGATGAGACGCATCAGCAGCAAGGCAAAGATTTTGCTGAATCTTCGCGTTCCATGCGAAAGCGTGCAGATAAAGAATCTGTAGAGCAGGATGTATCAACTCCACCAGCCAGCACAAGGAGAGGCCGTCCACCAAAAACACGTAAAAGAATGGATGTTGTGTCTTCAATGAATGGGGAGGAGACAAAAACACCTGAAGTTGATGACACTAATATCAAAGAGCCTGGAAAAGGTGGCGAAATGAATAAAATTTCAGAGGGTTGGCGTTCTCCTCGCTCTCAAAAGGTTCAGGCAATAGTTAGAGCTGGACAGAGCAGAAAGCCAGCTAAAACAGACAAACCATCAGAAGTTGATATCTCTGAAAGCTTGAAATCCCAAGTTAAAGCAAAAGATGATACTCCCTCACTGGAAAAAGTGCCTAAAAAGTCAGAAACAGATCTGATGAGCAACCCACAGATGTCTGAAATAAGTGTGAATGTCAAGGTGCCGAGATTGACACGCAATATCAAAACAATTCCTATTGATAAGTCAGTTAATCTTAAAACCCTTGTTATTGATCTTAGTGGGGATGCAGTTAAAGATGCACTGTATTCTGGGGATGAGAGCAGTCAACACTGTCAAGATCCTTCACAGAAAACTAAAACAGAATTATCTGTTAAAGAGGACTCTACAACAGCAAAAGATTTCAAAGATGTAGATGATCTCAGCCCAGATGAGCGGGAAGAAGTTCTCTCAGATGCGGAGCCTCCTGCTGAGCCAGAGTCGGTGTTCCTTGCCCGTCAGATGGAATTAGAGAGAGCAGTGGAAAATATTTCTAATCTATCAGTTGAGCAAACACCACCCTACAAGGAACCACCTTGTCAACCTCCAGTTGTATTAACACCTGTTGCGGCAGAGTCAGATCAAACTGAGGTAGAAAAGCCTGCCAATCCTGCAAGTGAAAGTGAGCTTGCTGCTGCAATTGATTCAATTACTACTGAGAATATTTCTGCTGATACAGATGGATTTCACACTCCTCCTACATACACGTCACTCCATCCAACATCACTGGTCTTGCCCACTTCAAATGAGGCCATAGAACCAGTCACAGGCTTGGTTATAAAGAATGTAAAGGATTTTGTGCCAAGTAGTAGTTTGATTCCACATTCAAAGTCATCTCAAGCAACAGTTGTTACTGAATGTCTGCCATCAGAGGTTCCCAAGAAGGGAGGAAGACCTCGACTTAAAACAACTCCAAAGAAATCCAAAGGTCGAAAGTTTTCTGCCAACAAAAAATCAGATGTGATCTCACATGCCGTATTGGAAGCTGAATTGGCAGCAGTTAAACTACCAGAGTCCATTCCTGAAGATATGCAAACTGCCAATCCTAAAACAGCCACTTCTGCTGCAGCAGCTACTGTAGTCACTGTGGCTGCTGCATGTAAACATGATGTTGCATCAGTGTTGACCTTAAACACTCCAAAAGAGGCAGAACAACCTGCTATAGACCAGCCTGAACCTCAAGAATCAGCCTTTCATTCTGGAACTAATAGTCCTTCATATTTAAAGTCAACAGAACCATTGTCAGAACCAGTAGCACCTGCTCTTACCCCACCATCAACCTGCCTAAATGTAACACCAGCTCATTCAGCTAAGGTACCTCACACAACCCCAGACTGGGTGACCAGGACAGATGAGAAAGTGATGCCTCCTATACATAAAGTTGCTGTAGTTGCAACAGCACCAACTGTGGTAGTAGGCAGTCACTCTGCAAATACTGCAATTCCTCCTGACACAAAAGCCTCTGATATTGATCCTAGCTCTAGCACCTTAAGGAAGATTTTAATGGAGCCCAAATATGTATCAGCTTTAAACAGCAGTTCTGTGCCAAGCACACTGCTCACAACATCATTAACAGACCCTAGAATGTCCCAGAATGACAGTTTACCTGTTATAAAATCCTCAGTACTTAAGGATAGACCCAGTCCTGTAACACCAATTACATCTCAAATGGTGCCTCTACAACAACCTCCCCCACAACCCAATGAAACTCTGAATATCTTTCAGGAAAAAATGGGCAACACGGTTATCTCTTCTACTGCTACCTCTGTCATTAGTCGGATTCCTTTGCCCTTTGATTTTGACAACACCCCACGTATCTCTTTGAGCAACCGCAGCTCTGGAGTGTCCCAGCCCAAGCACAAGTATCGTTTTGGCATGAATGACAACAATAGGTACCATGGGCTCTCAAATTCTGATGAGGGACGATCTTCTGATAGCACACCTAGTAACACAGGCTCAGGTCCTGGTTTGAGGGTAAACACCTCAGAGGGTGTGATGGTACTGAGTTATTCAGGGCAAAAGACAGAGGGTCCCCAGCGTATTGTTGCTAAAATTAGCCAAATCCCACCAGCGAGTGTAGTTGACATTGAATTTCAGCAGTCTGTTTCAAAATCTCACGTGAAACAAGAGCAACTTCAACCTCAGCCATCTACTCCTAAAGCACCACAGACACCCACAGCTCAAGGACACAGTGCTATATTAAGCACCCAGGGGTTCAATGCCCAGCCTGTCATTTCCTCCATAAAAAAGGAAGGCCCTGTTTCTGATAAATCTGAATCATCATCTTATATTGGTTCACAAGGTGCTCCTTTGAAAACATTCCAACACATAAGTCCAAGTCACCAGGTATTGAGATACAATCAATCTATATTACAGCAACATATTAAAAAAGTATCTGTTGTAGAATCTGTTTCAGTGAAAGCTGACATTAAACAATCACAGTCCTTCAATCACAGCCCAGTTTTAAGTCCACATCTCTCCCCTTTGCCAGGAAATCAAATTTCAAGTCCAGCTACTCCTAATGATAGATTGGTCTGTCATCAAAAAAATGAGTTACACTGTCCAAGGACATTGGCATCTCCATTCTCTAAAGTATGCCCACCTAGTACCTCAGTAGGCTTGGGGGCAAGTGGGCCAAACTATGTGACAAAGGTACATCATCCTGAGCAGTCTGTCATTATGCACCCTCACAGTGCCACACAGTCAGTCACAATTGGTCAGTTGTCCCAAGGAAATGTCAGAATGAATACTCCTCCTCTAGCTGGAATTAACTATGGAATACGTACAGATTCTCTTTCCTCCCCAACATCTGCTCCTCCACAACGCTCCACTACACCCCAACCAGTAATAATGAGAGATAGGCTGTTGAAGCAACATGCAAGTGCTGGCCAAGTTAGTGGGGCAAATGAAAATGATGTGCGACACTTCCATCAAGGAACACGTAGAACATCTTTGGCCCAGTTACACTCAGATGTTGTGGTAATGCAGCCTGAATACAAAGGGATACATCATGGGGGGTTGCATTTGGATCACTACAACAGAGACTTGCGTGCACTTATGCCCCAACAGTTAACAGAGCACCCAGGTGTTCTTGAAGGTCACAAGGCTCAAACACCAGAGCCTCCTTCATTGTCATCACCTTCACATATATCTTCAGCATCTTCAAAATCTCCCTCTGTTAAGAATCCCCCATTGACTCTGAGAGACTCACCAAAGGCATTGGAGGTGAAAATGTCACAGTCTACTCATTCTCCACATTCAGAGAGTAGAGTAATTGGTCATAGTCCTGGCTCAGTCATTTCTGCTCAAGGAGTACAGCGGATACATCCTGGCAGTCCTGGCTCCATGCCTGAATTTTATAGAGAAATGCATGGCTTCCATTCCCAACTACCTGGCTCCTCAGTCATTGGGATTAACATGGCTAATTATGGCATTGCACCATCACAGGTGAGTAATCATAGTGTAAATAAATGCTAGGAAAAGTGTTTTAGTTGTTCTGTTATGTTCACAAAATTCAGGTTTAAAATCATACACTTAAAATTTCAGTAAGCAAATTAAACCGCTGCATTTTAAAAACAATTGTATGTATCCTTCTCCTTTTTAGAGATCCCAGGAAGGTGAACACAGATCTAAACCTGCCCATATTGCATCTGGTGGACAACGTAGGGAAACCACACTTACCATGCTGCATGTTAGGCATCCAGGCTCAATGGATATGTCTCATGTACATCGGATCCAGGACGAGACCACTTCTCCTGCGTACACCTCTCCAACTACCATTACACCTAAATCAGAATTATCTCACTCTTTACAGAAGGGACTTCACAGTCTTTCGTCAGGGCTCATTTCAATACTTCCTTCAGCACCATCCAATATAAGACCAGATATAAAATCTGATAGTGCTGTGCACACATCAGTTGACATGGTTCAACTGCTGAAGGTAATTCTATAAGTTTATTATATTAGCAATAGCTATCTGGATCATAGAGAATTCATCGGACCTTGATTTTGTTTTAAGAACAAATACTTATATGTAACTGTTATGTTTTCTGTCTTTTTCTCTTTGAGCAGAAGTATCCTATTGTATGGCAAGGTCATTTGGCACTCAAGAACGATAGTGCTGCCGTCCAGTTACACTTTGTTTCTGGTAATAATGTACTGGCTCACCGTTCACTGCCTCCTTCAGAAGGCGGTCCCCCTCTTCGCATTGCCCAGAGAATGCGTTTAGAAGCTTCCCAACTTGAGGGAGTTGCAAGGAGAATGACTGTAAGCACAGTTGCTTCCTTCAACAACTGTAGTTACATTTGAAATATGTGTACTTTTAGATTATGCAGTCACAGTTGTAAATGTGTATGGTGAGGAAACATTTTAGAGCAAGGTAATCAAAATCAGGGCCACATGCCTATTTACATTTGTGGTTTCCCTCTTCTAGCACTATAAGTCTTTGGTAGTTAGGTTATGAGTTAAATATGGTAGAATGCAAAAACACTGCAATGCTGTGGTCTCCAAGACTGGAGTCTGACAATAAAAATTTTCTATTTCCGTTCCTAGATTGAGGATGATTACTGCCTCCTGTTGGCATTACCTTGTGGTTTGGACCAAGACGACGTACTCCTACAGACTCATGCTCTCAAAACCTGCTTCATCACATACCTGCAGGCAAAACAAGCTGCTGGGATTATCAATGTTCCCAACCCAGGCTCCAATCAGGTAAAAACAGCTGAAGAGCAGTCTGCATACATCTAAACTTGTTCTATTCAGAAAAATGCTTCTTCAAATACCCAGCTAGGAGATTTTGCTCCCATTTATAAACCGCACTAATTGTTACAATGAAGAACATTCCAATTTTCAATAGCAAACATTGATATTAAATATTGACCTAATCCTAATTCATATGTCTTTACTAATGCAAAGTTTGTTTTCCTTCTCTCCTTTAGCCAGCCTATGTTGTCCAAATATTTCCTCCTTGTGAGTTTTCTGAGAGCCACTTGTCTCACCTTGCTCCAGACCTCCTCAAGAGCATTTCCAGCATCTCACCACATCTGATGATTGTTATTGCATCTGTGTAAGACTTTCCAGAAAGAGTCCATTTCCTTAAATAGGATTTATGCCAACACCAGCTAAACACCATTCTGGAAAATGCCTCAATGGATTTACTCCTCTGTGATCTTTACTGATGCACTCATTCTTATTGGTTCTTTCACCAAATCCTTTATTCGTTATGTGATTTCATTATCCATTTAACTCAAGGTCAAGCATACACATTAGTAAATTAAGCTTTGTAATGATCAATTTTCTGATCATTTTATTGTTTTCATTGCTGTTTTGAAAGTGTATCTTTTGAAATTTTTTTAATTTTATTTAGATAAACTCTTTTAAAGACATTGGACTGAGAAACAGTTGATTTTTATTTCATTGAAATAATGATTGTGATTTATTATTTTTTTAAAACTTCTTAAGAAGATGGAACAGATAAATCATTGCACTATGTTAAGGAAATAAAAAAATGGAAATCGAATATGTAAGATTTTGTACAGATTTGAATATTAATGTGGTGCATATTACGACATGCTTCTTTCACCAGCCATGTGTGTTTGAATATGAAAACGATTTAGCTGGAGAGAGTGCATTTTTTGAGAATTGTTGGAAAGCAATGTATGATAAATTTGTTGTATGTACTGCATCTACTGTCCAGTCTCCTGTCAGTAATTCCATGACATTTTTAAAAACAACTCTGTGTAAACTCTTGCTTCCCAAAGGGACAGAGTAATTGTGAGTTGTAGAGTTTACACTTGATGCCTCAATAGGGGATTGTATGTACATTTTTCTCTTTCTATTCAAAACTTGAGGAAATTTGGGTGAAGTGGGACTGTGTGTATATATTATAAATATTTAAATACTTTCAGAGCAGGCCCTATGAATCTATAACAGAAGTTGCCATAAAACTAAATTTCATCATTATCACTCAAATTGCATGTTTTATTTTTTATTTTTAATCAGTTCAGTGCCAAATTTTTTAAAGGGAAAAAAAATCAAATTTTATTTTTAATACTTTGTACTCGTCACTGGATCTTTTAAAGTTCTGCTTTCACTTTTACTCATTTCATATATTTGTGGTCTTCTATCTCTGTTCTGTTATATATTCTTTTTACTTTAAAATTTTGTCAAATATATGACTCCTTAAAGTGAATTCCTTGTTTTTAAAATTTGCATAATTTTTGACCTCTTATTAGAAAGGCCTCTGAATGCTGACCTGTGCCCTGGAGGTGGTCAAAATGTGTTTGTTAAGAAAATTAAGTGGTTATTTTTGTTTGTTTTTTTTGTTTTTTTAAATGTACAAGTATGTTCTCACATGCCTTTTCTTCTGCTTCCTGTCTCCCTGAGCCAAGATGTAAATACTCATTTATTCTGTGTATGTCGTAATTTTATTTGAATCTTTTTCAGGGTTATTTTGTTTTGTAAAACAGAACAAAACAGTCTGAAGAAACAGAACTAAGAGTAAAGCGATGCAGAAATTAAAGCATGTGCCTCACATTGCAGTTTCAGCTGCAAATTGATGGCTCGTAAAAACAATGAAGGCACTTAAAAATTTTTCTAAGCAAAAAATAAATAAATTAATAAAAAGTGAGAATACCAAAATGAAAAAGAAGCAGCTTTTAAAATTTTGTCTAATTTTTTTCATTGTTGTGAGTGTATGTTTCTGTTCCTCTATGAGGACATTAAAAAACATTGTTGGGGAAACACTTCAACAGATCATTAAATGGTCATTCATTATCTACTTTTTTGAGTGTTTGCTTAACGTTTAATTAAAATGTCATATTTGAGTGTGTGCGCGCGTTCATGTGTATCTTGTGATGGGTTGGCATCCCATCTATGGTGTCCCCTGCCTTGTGCCCTATCCCTCGGGATAGGCTCCAGGCTCCCCATGACCCTATGTAAGATTAGCACTACAGAAGATGGGTGGATTTTAAAACATACAGTACATCCAGAAAGTATTCACAGCACTTCACTTTTCCCACATTTTGTTATGTTACAGCTTTATACCAAAATCGGTTCAATTCATTATTTTCCTCAAAATTCTACAAACTGTGATTTGATGAAAGGTACACCTTACTATCACAGACATATGTGTGCCTTCCCCAAACTCTTGCCCCAGAATTGGAATCACACAATTGTATAGAATGTCTTTGTATGCTGTAGTGATACAATTTCCCATCACTGGAACTAAGAGGTTGAAACCAAACATTCCAGCATTACAATGCCCCTTTGCACCAAGAGAGATCCATGAAAACACAGCATGGAAAAACTCAAGCGTCTGCACAGAGCCCTGACCTCAACCCCAATGAACACCTTTGGGATGAATTGGGTTGTACCCCAAACCTTATCACCTGACATCAGTGCCTGACCTAACTATTGCTCTTGTGGCTGAATGTCTGAATCCCCACAGCCATACTACAAAATATAGTGGAAAGCCTTCCCAGAAGAGTGGAGGTTATTATAACAGTAAAAGAGAATCAAATCTGGAATAGTAAGTTCAAAAAGCAAATATGCATGTGATGGTCAGGTGTCCACAAACCTTTGGTCATATAGTGTACATTATATCTGATATAAACTAATATACAGTACATCCAGAAAGTATTCACAGCGCTTCATTTTTCCACATTTTGTTATGTTACAGCTTTATACCAAAATCGGTTCAATTCATTATTTTCCTCAAAATTCTACAAACAACACCCCATAATGACAACATGAAAAGTTTTTTGAAATCTTTGCAAATTTATTAAAAATAAAAAAAGTATTCACAGCCTTTGCTCAATACTTTGTTGAAGCACCTTTGCCACCAATTACAGCCTCAAGTCTTTTTGAGTATGATACTACAAGTTTGGCACACCTATTTTTGGGGAGTTTCTCCCATTCTTCTTTGCAGGACCTCTCAAGCTCCATCAGGTTGGATGGGGAGCATCGGTGCACAGGCATTTTCAGATCTCTCCAGAGATGTTCAATCGGGTTCAAGTCTGGGCTCTGGCTGGGCTACTCAAGGACATTCACAGAGTTGTCCTGTAGCCACTCCTTTGTTATCTTGGCTGTGTGCTTAGGGTCGTTGTCCTGTTGAAAGATGAACCTTCGCCCCAGTCTGAGGTCCAGACCACTCTGGAGCAGGTTTTCATCAAGGATATCTCTACATTGTGGCATTCCTCGATCCTGACTAGTCTCCCAGTTCCTACCGCTGAAAAACATCCCCACAGCATGAGGCCAGGTGATGAGCGGTGCCTGGGTTCCTCCAGACATGACAAAGAGTTCAATCTTTGGTCTGAGAGTCCAGGTGCATTTTGGCAAACTCCATGCAGGCTGTCATGTGACTTTTACTGAGCAGTGGCTTCCATCTAGCCCAGGGGTGGGCAATCTTACCCGGAAAGGGCCAGTGTGGGTGCAGGTTTTCATTCCAACCAAGGAGAAGCCACATCTGAATCTATTGAAAGCAAAGCTCAACTGATGAAATAGGTGGTATCAGGTGTGCCTCCTGCTTGGTTAGACTGAAAATCTGCACCCACACCGGCCCTTTCCGGATAAGATTGCCCACACCTGATCTAGCCACTCTACCATACTGGCCTGATTGATGGAATTCTGCAGAGATAGTTGTTCTTCTGGAAGGTTCTCGTCTCTGCACAGAGACATGCTGGAGCTCTGTCAGAGTGACCATTGGGTTTTTGGTCACCTCCCCGACTAAGGCCCTTCTCCCCCGATCGCTCAGTTTGGCCGGGCGGCCAGCTCTAGGAAGAGTCATGCTGGTTCCAGACTTCTTCCATTTACAGATGATATAGACCACTGTGCTCATTGGGACCTTCAATTCTGCAGAAATGTTTCTGTATCTTTTCCCAGATCTGTGCCTCGATACAATCCTGTCTCTGAGGTCTCCAGACAATTCCTTGGACTACATGGCTTGGTTTGTGCTCTGACATGCATTGTTAACTGTGGGACCTTATATAGACAGGTGTGTGCCTTGCCAAATCATGTCCAATCAACTGAATTAACCACAGGTGGACTCAAGTCAAGTTGTAGAAACACCTCAAGGATGATCAGTGGAAACAGGATGCACCTGAGCTCAATTTTGAGTGTCATGGCAAAGGCTGTAAATACTTATATAAATGTGCTTTCTTTAGTTTTTTTATTTTTAATAAATTTGCGAAGATTTCAAACAAACTTCTTTCATGTTGTCATTATTGGGTATTGTTTGCAGAATTTTGAGGAAAATAATTCATTTAATCCCTTTTGGAATAAGGCTGTAACATAAAATGTGGGAAAAGTGAAGCGCTGTGAACACTTTCCAGATGCAATGTATAAGCATCTTGAGGAGAATAATTATTCTTAGGTGATAAAAATGTCAGTACACTAAAGCATCCCTTTTTTACTCCTATATTCTAAACTGGGAAACCATTTTATAGGGTTTCCCAAAGTTCAGGGTGACCTAAAAGTCTATACATAGGGGACTATATTTGGCAGCAGCACATCAGTTGTGACTTCATCAGTGGATGTCCACTTCTCAATTCGTCTGCAACACTTGCAGTCTTTTTGAGTTTGTTAATAAGTTTGGCAACAGTATCGTGTGTGATGTGCTTTCTATGCTTGCATCTTGCGACAGCTTGCTGATCCAGCCATGAGAATGATTTCAATACGGTCCTTTGCCAAAGGCATTCTGGAAATAAATGTGTGCGTGTGATATATATATATATATATATATATATATATATATATATATATATATATATATATATATATATATATATATATATATATATATATATATATATATATAAAATAAGTTTAAAAAATTCTTTAAGACATTTTGCTAGAAAGTGTTAATTTCCCTTGGGTCACCCTGTAGAAATGTACTGGAACTATAATAATTATTATCCAGTAATATCTCAAAATGTGGGGGATACATGTAGGTCCAAAAATTTTAATGCCCAGTTTGTACTGCGAATGGACAAACCAATTGACAGCACAGAAGTTTTGTGTTTGCATTATTTTGTCCTCCTAATCTGCAATAGCGCACTCAGAACCAGATGGTGGCGATAAAGTTCTATAACTCGTCTGTTTTGGGAACCTCAGTGCTTTGTAACGGCTGTAGGATTTCGAGGAAGGAGTAGTTGATGAATTATAATTATTACTGAAGTGCACTGTACATATAAGAATCCAATATATAATATAGAATCCTACATCCCTGTATGTTTTAGCTAAATAAAAGAAATGGGGGAGAACACCTTGTTGATAAGAAGGGGAGAATGGAGAATGGCCAACCATTTTTTTTTAAATTTTATTTTATGATTTTGCCTATGTCTGCCTGTGTCTTGACTCCAGTTACATGGCGACCCCTAAATAATTTGTTCAGATAAGAAAGCTAAAGTAAAACTGTCCATTGTGTTCTATTGTAGAATCTATAGTACAATTTTGTAGACAAATAAATTGTAATGGTTTGTTGAGACAGTTGTTTAAGATGGGTTGCTTGTACTTGTACTGTTATACTAATACTGTTCCTGAGTTTAAATTGTGGTTTTGGTTCTTTACTAGAAGAGGTTGAAATGGTATCCTGCTTTACTGGTAGAGTACATGAATGACCAATTTCAGCTTGTCCTCCAGTGCCCATATTGCTGTGAATCATATTCCTTCTCCCTATCTGGTGACATACTGAGGATGTATTTCTTGTTCCTGTTACCCCTGTGGCCATAATCCTGTAGCGACCATGTCTCCTTTCCTCCTGCTGTTGCTCCAGTTCCTAGTTCCTATGTCCTTATCTCAGCTTTTTCCTGCATCTTTGCTTTCTGTTCTTTTGTTTTGTGGTACACTGTGTAAAATAACTGGTTCTTGCTGCTACCAACAGCCACTTGATGGCAGTGTTACACAAAAACTCTTGCTAAATTACTCAAATGACCTAGAAACACAGATCTATAAATATACATGTATATGCAACCCATCCCAACTAGCATAAACATCATTAACACTGGCCTAGTTAGCTAGCCCACTATTTGTAAACTATCTCTCATTGCCTGGGTTGCTGAATTCTCAAATGTGATTGGTCAGAAAGTGTTGATTCATGTTATATAACAGCAGATCTGAAAATAGTTATGCATGCCATGCTAATATTAGGTTTATATTAATGTGCTTGTTCTAATGTTTTTTGGCAGACAAGCTATATAATCTAAGACTAATAATAAGTGGATTAAAAATGAGATGTTATGTAACAAAGAATTAAAATAACATTACTTAACATTTTTGGAAAGAGTCTTCTGTGTCAGGTCAGTGCTTTGTAAAAGACAATAAGTTTTCCCATATAAAAAAGGCTTCAGGACAGAGGCCTTTGTGCTTTGTAATTTCTTTACAATAAAATTACAAGCTTTTTTGTTTGTCTATTTAACTTAGAAACAAACAATAAAGGTAGGCCAGTGAGGACATGCAGTGCATCCAGAAAGTGTTCACAGCGCTTCACTTTTTCCACATTTTGTTATGTTACAGCCTTATTCCAAAATGGATTAAATTAATTATTTTCCTCCAAATTTTGCAAACCATACCCAATAATGACAACATGAAAGAAGTTTGTTTGAAATCTTTGCACATTTATTTAAAATAAAAAACAAAAATAGCACATGCAGATAAGTATTCACAGCCTTTGTCATGACACTCAAAATTGAGCTCAGGTGCATCCTGTTTCCACTGATCATCCTTGAGATGTTTCTACAACTTGATTGGAGTCCACCTGTGGTTAATTCAGTTGATTGGACATGATTTGGCAAGGCACACACCTGTCTATATAAGGTCCCACAGTTAACAATGCATGTCAGAGCACAAACCAAGCCATGAAGTCCAAGGAATTGTCTGGAGACCTCAGAGACAGGATTGTATCGAGGCACAGATCTGGGGAAGGATACAGAAACATTTCTGCAGCATTGAAGGTCCCAGTGAGCACAGTGGCCTCCATCATCTGTAAATGGAAGACATTTGGAACCAGCATGACTCTTCCTAGAGCTGGCCGCCCGGCCAAACTGAGTGAACGGGGGAGAAGGGCTTTAGTCAGGGAGGTGACCAAAAACCAGATGGTCACTCTGACAGAGCTCCAGCGTGTCTCTGGAGAGAAGAGAACCTTCCAGAAGAACAACCATCTCTGAAGCACTCCATCAATCAGGCCTGTATGGTAGAGTGGCTAGATGGAAGCCACTCCTCAGTAAAAGGCACATGACACCTGCCTGGAGTTTGCCAAAAGGCACCTGAAGGACTCTCAGACCATGAGAAACAAAATTCTCTGGTCTTATGGTCTGAATGGCAAGCATCATGTCTGGAGGAAACCAGGCACCACACATCACCTGGCCAATACCATCCCTACAGTGAAGCATGGTGGTGGCAGCATCATGCAGTGGGGATATTTTTCAGCTAGAGGAACTGGGAGGCTAGTCAGGATCAAGGGTAAGATCAATGTAGCAATGTAGAGACATCCTTGATGAAAACCTGCTCCAGAGTTCTCTGGACCTCAGACTGGGGCAAAGGTTCATCTTCCAACAGGACAGCGACCCTAAGCACACAGCCAAGATAACAAAGGAGTGGCTACAGGACAACTCTGTGAATGTCCTTGAGTGGCCCAGCCAGAGCCCAGACTTGAACCCAATTGAACATCTCTGGAGAGATCTGAAAATGCCTGTGCACCGATGCTCCCCATCCAACCTGATGGAGCTTGAGAGGTCCTGCAAAGAAGAATGGGAGAAACTCCCCAAAAATAGGTGTGCCAAACTTGTAGTATCATACTCAAAAAGACTTGAGGCTGTAATTGGTGGCAAAGGTGCTTCAACAAAGTATTGAGCAAAGGCTGTGAATACTGTTTTTTATTTTTAATAAATTTGCAAAGATTTCAAACAAACTTTTCATGTTGTCATTATGGGGTGTTGTTTGTAGAATTTTGAGGAAAATAATGAATTGAACCGATTTTGGTATAAAGCTGTAACATAACAAAATGTGGAAAAATGAAGCGCTGTGAATACTTTCTGGATGTACTGTATATTAGTTTATATCCGATATAATGTACACTATATGACCAAAGGTTTGTGGACACCTGACCATCACATGCATATGTGCTTTTTGAACTTACTATTCCAGATTTGATTCTCTTTTACTGTTATAATAACCTCCACTCTTCTGGGAAGGCTTTCCACTATATTTTGTAGTATGGCTGTGGGGATTCAGACATTCAGCCACAAGAGCAATAGTTAGGTTCAGGCACTGATGTAAGGTGATAAGGTTTGGGGTACAACCCAATTCATCCCAAAGGTGTTCATTGGGGTTGAGGTCAGGGCTCTGTGCAGACGCTTGAGTTTTTCCATGCTGTGTTTTCATGGATCTCTCTTGGTGCAAAGGGGCATTGTAATGCTGGAATGTTTGGTTTCAACCCCTTAGTTCCAGTGATGGGAAATTGTATCACTACAGCATACAAAGACATTATATACAATTGTGTGATTCCAATTCTTGGGCAAGAGTTTGGGGAAGGCACACGTATGTCTGTGATAGTAAGGTGTACCTTTCATCAAATCACAGCATCACCACACCAGCCTGTCATGGATTATTTTCCTATAACAGCACGTCCCATCATTTTTTATTACTTGCATAAGGGATGTCTATGTGCTACTGCAGTACATAAAAAATATACTGTGCTACAGAATCAGAATACCATATGGTGTTTTAATGTGATTTACCCCACTCTTTTTCACATCCAAATCTATCTTTCCTTCGATGTAAGTTTTGTAAATGAAAGACTTCTGCTGTCTTGTTTCATTTACACTGCACACATTGACATAGTTTACTAGTTTGAGGAGCTTGAAGAGACAAAGTTGCTAGCTCTGAGAAATGTAAAAGTTTTTCATGTTTTTTAAAAATAGTGGCACCTTTGTACAATGAATGAGCTATAGCACATATAGCACATTTGTATACACATATTGGGAAATGTTAAGCTTAGGCATAGTCAAATATTTGGCTTAGTAAATTGTCCTCTCTTGTAGAAATAAAGAAAATAAATAATGTGATATCATATTCACATATTCACTGCAGTTTAACCTATACAATATCTATATTACATGTTTTATATTTCATCAAATATGGTCAATATATTTATCAATATAAACCATAATACTGCATATGTACATGAAATATATGACTAATTGTCACTATAATCCATATTTCTTCCAAAAATCACTCATCTTCATCCGCTTTATCCTTTCTCAGGGTCATGGGGAACCTGGCGCCTATCCCAGGATGCATTAGACACAAGGCAGGGTGCACCCTGTACAGGGTGCCAAACTAGCGCAGGGCAGACATACACGTACACACTTACACTCCCATTCATACACTACAGACACTTTTTCTGACACGCCAATCAGCCTACCATGCATGTCTCTGGACTGGAGGAGGAAACTGCAGTACCCGGAGGAAACCCTCGCATCATGGGGAGAACATGCAAACTCCGCACACACATGGTCACAGTGGGTTCTTCCAAAAATATTTAGTATATTGTAAAGTACATTTAGTTAAAATTGTCAACATATCATACAATCCATTGTATTGTGCATTTTATATATATATATATATATATATATATATATATATATATATTCAAATTGTGTATTATATTTGCCCAGTCAGCTTAAGCTGACTAAAGCATTATATGAATGTAGCAGCTGCTCATGAATATCCATATGTCATTTCTTAATGAATGGTGTAGTTAGGAATTCAGCGTGCAGCTCTGTCTACCAGCCAGAGCGCTCACACTGCTCATAGTGTGACTGGCCAGCTATCCACCCAGCAACTGGTTTAACAGTTGTAGACCTCTGATGTGAGGCACACATTGCTATTTTGCCTGTCATTTGTGTGAAATTCCACAGTATGTGTGGTTAAAATGTTTACCTAAAGTGCTGCACAGCTGATTTCAAATGGGAAGGATGTGTCTAGTGGGTCATACACAGAGAACAAATAAAATCAAATGACGCATCCAGAACTGCTCTTTTTCCACATTAGAACAGAGAAGAAAATAGAGCTCTTATTTTGCCCAATGCAATTAGCACCCTCTTTACTGTATATTTAAGTGACCTGCTTTAGCAGACACTGATATTTTCCCCCTTGTTACTATTCAAAGAGAAAAATGTGCGTGTCTTTGCACAGTTAAATATCTAGACTAGTATGTATTTATGTGGTTATTCATCACGTCCTAGCCCTAAAAGTAATTGAACGAAACCACTGGAAACCCCTCACACATTGATTTTTTTTTTTAAGTGTGTGTTTTTGTGCACTTGTGAGAAGAAGCTTGTGATGGGTGACCAGTAATTTGTTTGATTGTGATATTCATCAGACATTCCATGGAGAATGAATGGAATCGGTGCATGAAGCTGGAGTCTCCTCTGAGTAGATTTGTGGATGTGGTATATGGGGAGATGCATCATAGAGAAAAGGGGCTCTTCTCGCAGATCATCAAGTTTTATCCCCAACCTCACCACAGTGTATGTCTGTCAGGAACACTATCTGCATCCAGAACTGTGGTTTTCTCCTAAGCTCACTTCATGGTTTCTTTAAACAGACTTTACATAAGGACCCATGTGCATTTCTCTTGCATTGAGATAAAAGTTGTTGTTTTTTTAATAGTGAAGAGTTTAGTTGGGTGTGAATCTGGCAATCTACTAAAGGCAAGCTCTCAAACACACCACTGTACCTGCCCAGTGAACGTTTTTTCATCATACCAGGAAAAGTTTCGTGTTATTAGAGAAAAGTGGTGAAGCACAGAGGATTTACATTGTCATGACAGGCCAAGGCCAGGAATTTTTATTGACACTCCACTCCCAGAAAGGCAACACGTAGTGGCAGCAAGTAAATGTGGAAAGATTGGAGGGGGAGAGGAAAACCCTTAGAAGCAGCTTTGTGTCCTGTCCTCCCTCTCTTTGATGATAGGGCCAAGCAAAGGTAACTATGGCAGAGTAACTCTCATGGAACATTATGTAATAAAGTCCAGCTGTGGGATAGTAACTACTTCGCTGACATTACTGGTGAGAATTTATATGGAATTACTGTATTAACATATGCTGCTCATAACTTATAACTGCGAGAGGACATACTGTTCTACTAGATGTTCTATTTGAAAATATATCTTTTTTACACCACTAAACATTTTATAATGAAAAGCATTGACATATTTAACTGAAAATGAGATGAAATCAAATATTTATCCATGATACAAAGCAATAATGTTATTATTCCATGTACATCCTTGTACTTCATAAAATTAAAGAGCATGGCAGACATGGTCTATAATTTGGTAAGTAATTCTGAGCTTAAAAGTCAATCAGGAGGTGTACAGCTGGCATTTAATTACTAACTGTGTGAGTTGGTAATTTTAGGAGAGGGAAGTGAAAGTTGTATTTAGTAGCAAAGATAAAGGAAGAAAACAAACTAAAACTGTCAAAATAAAAAAGGAAGTCAAAAAAAATTAAACAGATATGGCATTTTCTTTTAATAATTTAATAAATGTGTGTGTGTGTGTGTGTGTCTGTTTTGTTGTGTGTGTGTGTGTGGGGGGGGTATATACATAAATGTAATTTAACAGCTGAAGACTAGTGATTCTGTAAACCTTGTGTTTGTGCTGACCATCTTTCTAGTTTTCCATAATTGCATAGGCACGAGCCGTGCTGCGTATGTTCCAAGAGGCCAAATTAAAAAGAAAAGAAAATGGAAAGAATTCCAAAAATACAGGGTTGGCTTTTCTTTATCTGATACGACTCCTCTTTTGGGGGCGGCATTTTTGGCACATCCAACACCTCCACAATGCAATTTTTTTACTGAGTTGCTGAGCACATAAATTCCTTATCACAAATAGCCTGAATGTGCACTTTGTTCTGTAGTTCCCATACACAGGAATGAAAAGAATCTGTCTTATTCAATACAAACCCATAGCACCCACATCTAAAAAGATAACACATATGGTGATGAGAGCTGACATATCTGTTGTGGTGGAATGTTAACATTAAAAAGGACTCTGAATGGGAAGAGAGGCTTTATAATCTCCCAGATAGCATTTAAGCATGAGAACATATTGTGTTAAACACACACACACACACACACACACAGACCTGTAAATATTCAGAAAATGTATACAGTGGTGAAACCAGCACAGAACCAGTTACTAATTCCCTCATTTTTTTGCTTGCACATCAACCTGCATCCCTAGGCAAGTGGAAGAGGGTGTAAGAAGTGTTAGATCTTACCAGTCTTGTCCCAGGAAAACTAGAGATAAGAAGGAGGTGTGGGTCATTTCTGGTCAGCCTCACATTTGACCTCATTAAATTGAGGTAAAGAGAGGGTCATGGGTGAGAGGACCCCCCCCACTACCACCACCACTGACCTTAAGTGACAGAGGATGTGTTACTGATACTGGAGCGTCTCACACTTCCTAAATCACACTAACAAGATTACATTCTGGGTCATAGCTTGTATTTTCCTTTCTATAATTCCACAAATTTACATAGATAAATAGATACACATCTATTTATGAAAGAGGGTTCAATGCAGGAATGCAATAAAAAAAGTAATAGTACATTTTTGCGGGCAAATAACCGCTGTAGGAATTTCAGTACTAAATTTTAAAAAGCCTTAAATATGAGTTTGATTTACACCTGAAAAACGTATTCGTTATGGTTTGAAATAATTCGCTTTGAATTGACATATCTAGATGATCTTTTAAACGTGTTCATTCAGGTAGTAAATTCTAATTTGATTTTCAGAATGCAGCGTGTTTTCACACAGTGAAAATCCCCATTTTTATTTCATGTTTCAGCACATTTAATAACATAGCTATTGAGGTTGAGGTTAAATGATTGCTTCACTTGGATGAAATTCTTCATTTATATATTGACAACCTTTCCTAAGCTGTCAGCTTTCATGTTCACTCAACCTTTTGAATTTTTTTACTTTGACTCATAGACACAAGTGAATGCTATACATCTAATATGTTAGTGATAAGTAAATGATAGAAACATAAAGCTGAGGAAAGTACAGACAATTTTTTTTTTTTAAATCAACAATTTAGGATTATTTCATTTACATACACAGATTCAGTCCTTTGCATAAACACAGACCATAACTATTGTTAAGTATTTAACTATTACCATGATAAGTAAACAATAAAACATGATGGGGTGTGCTATTATAGAAAAATAACCAAGGACAGGCTGACTTGGACTTGTGTTCTTGTAATAGCATGTACTGAAAGGTTTTATTCATCTCATGCCACAAAAACCTGCCAAAGATTTTTAAATCAATTAAAGAATTCTGTGCATTTTATAAGGTTGTAGTTACATTTAATGTAGTTGAATGCCCACAAAACAAATTTGTTCCTGATTTCACTTACATTATAGCAGCTGTAAATAGTCATTCCCTCACCAGTCTTTTTCTCTCTTGAAGTTAATAAGGCAAAAATATAAAAAAAATAAAAAAATGCAGCCAGAAAGCACTGTCTGTCCTGAAGACGCTCCTTTTGTCGACTCTAGCTCCATGGATATAATCTCACCAACTACTTCATGTCCACAGGACATGCCAATGCTATGTTTTAGTCTCAAATACTTCAATAAGGACAATTGACTGTGTTCTTGTTTTTTGTGCTCTGTTACCCAAAATAATCCACAGGATGAGTTTGCACTCATCAGGTATACAGGCTGCATTTTACAGAACAAAAGCGTGAAAAAGCCCAAACTACGATAGTAGGGCCTTCCTAGTTAATTAAGTCATGAATATATTACATTGCCCTTACATCATTGCTTCTACTCTTAGGCTGAAACTTAATCCACTTGGTCTGCAACAACGTTTAGGTAGGTGGTACGTGTCAAAGAAACATCCACATGAATGCCAGGACAAAATGTTTCTCAAGAGGACCTCAACCTGCCTCTGCCAGCTTGCCATATTCTCATAGTGCATCCTAGTGCCATCTCTTCTCCAGGCTATCGACACACATGCACCCAGCTGTCCACATGATATAAGAGAAAATGTGATTAATCAGACCAGGCCACCTTCTTCCATTTCCAGTTTCTTTTCATTCCTCAAACCAGTTTGTAGCCATGGTCAAAGTTAAAGTAACTAACTTGTTATAGTTAGTTACAATCTAAAAAAAAAAACAAAAAAAAACTATTGCTTGTAAAGATAGATAGATAGATAGATAGATAGATAGATAGATAGATAGATAGATAGATAGATAGATAGATAGATAGATAGTATCTCACAAAAGTGAGTACACCGCTCACATTTCTGTAAATATTTGATTATATCTTTTCATGTGACAACACTTAAGAAATGACACTTTGCTACAATGTAAAGTAGTGAGTGTACAGCTTGGGTAACAGTGTAAAATTGCTGTCAACACACAGCTATTAATGTCTAAACCACAGGCAACGAAAGTGAGTACACCCCTAAGTGAAAATGTCCAAATTAGGCCCAATTAGCCATTTTCCCTCCCCAGTGTCATGTGACTTGTTAGTGTTACAAGGTCTCAGGTGTGAACAGGGAGCAGGTGTGTTAAATTTGGTGTCATCCCTCTCACACTCCCTCATACTGGTCACTGCAAGTTCATCATGGCACCTTATGGCAAAGGACTCTCTGAGGATCTGATAAAAAAGAATTGTTCCTCTACATAAAGATGGCCTAGGCTATAAGAAGATTGGCAAGACCCTGACACTGGGCTACAGCAAGACCAAGACCATACAGCGGTTTAATTTGAAAGGTTACACTCAGAACAGGCCTCGCCATTTCTTCAGTGTGTCACATGAAAAGATATAACCAAATATTCACAAAATGTGAAGGGTGTATTCACTTTTGTGAGATACTGTGTATATACATATATATATATATATATATATATATATATATATATATATATATAGAGAGAGAGAGAGAGAGAGAGAGAGAGAGAGAGATTAAAAACAAACTCTACTGAGTAAAGTTGGAGTAAAGTAAACAGAATTTAGTTTGTCTCTTCCGAGTTTCCATATCCATTTGTGGAGAGGTATTGAATGAATCTTTGTAAATAAATAGCTTTGTCTTATTTACTTGACAAACCATGAATTAACATCATTAATCACTAATGATGCTTTACTTTAAACCCCCAAGCTCACAATTTTGTTTTCTTATCTTTTTATATATATATTTCTGTTTATACTACTTTACATTTGATTTATATGTATAGTATAAATGACACATAACGAGGAGAAATGCTTATTTGTCTCAAGAATGTCTCTGAAGATATTTTGCCTGAAGACATTCTCTGATCCAGTGTCATAGTGTATTAGTAATTGCTTTTCAAACACTATCACCACAAAGAAACCACATTCTTCACCACATTCTCTTCTGATTAGTTATATATGAAATAAATTAATTGTGAGCTACTGTGTAGATGAATTGGTTGATCTTTTTAACAGTACCTGCACTGCTACCTTGAACTCAGTTCCCCCTTGAAATTACAAAGATCCAAGATGATGAAGAAAGTTCAGCCCTGGTTAAGTAGCTCCACTCATGCTCTCAAGCAGGAGTGTGGGTGCACTGAGCGCAGATGGAAGAAAGACAAACTTCAGATTTCATACGAAATCTTCAGGGAGTGTCTGTTAAGGAGGCACAGTCGAAATACATGTCTTATTTAATTTCACAAAATGCACAAAGGCTGAATGTCATTTTTAGTACAATTAATGCCTTTCTAAATCCCTCTCGTAGTCCTGTGTGATCAGTTTTTAACTCATTTTACTCACATACCATCTCATTGTTCTTCTCCTCTAGAATCGCCTCTTCGTCAGAGCTCTCTTTTGTTTTTTCAACCAGTGCCTCCATCACAGCTTTCTGATATTGATTCTAGTATGTCCTCCTTCTGTCCTTCTGATGTTCTGCCTTTGCATGTTTTTAAAGAGGCTTTTCCTGCTTTGTGTCCGGTCGTTGTTAATAGCTCTCTAGTCAGTGGGGTGGTGCATGCCACTTTTAAACATGGTATAGTTTAACTTCTGTTAAAAATGCTTCATTTTGATCAGCATGACATGAATAACTACAGACCCATTTCTGCTCCCACAGAACGTTTTCCACTGCACGTTCTTAAGATTTTTACTTAATAATGGGATTTCCCTAGACCTGTTTTGGGAGAGGTGAATCCTCTCCCAAATCAATCCTAGAATCAATCCTAGAATCCTAGTTCCTTTACCGGTTTTGGAAGCTTATTTAAGTAATACCAACAACAAACTATCTTTCACTTCAAAAGACTTGGAAAAAGTCGTTTATTCTCAGATTTCTTTGTATCTGAGTGCTTTTAGTATTTTTGATTCAATTCAGTCCGGTTTCAGGGGAATTAATCTGCTTTGTTGACGGTTACCAATGATATCTTTCTTACTTACTTTTTATTGACTGTCTGCATAACATTCAGTGCTGGATGGACATGAACTTTTTACAGTTAAACAACGACAAAACTGAAAGAATCATCTTTGGTCCATCAGCTCTGTCCTCTGACATTGTCAGTCAGTTTGGTCCCCTCTCTTCTAATGTGTCAAAAACCTTGGAGGCATTTTTTACTCCATACTGTGCTTTGATAAGCAGATTAGTGCTGTGGTAAAAAGCAGTTTCTTTCAGTTAAGATCTTTTGCTAAAATCAAGATGATGCTCTCCAAGAAGGACCTTGAAACTGTTATTCATGCGCTTATATCAACTAGGTTGGACTATTGTAATTCGCTCTATCTGAGTTTGTCTAGAACAACTATTGCTCATTTGCAATTGGTACAAAATACGGCATTACTGACTGGCACTATAAAACGTGACCACATTACACCTGCACTCGTTTCTCTTCACTGGTTACTGGTCAAGGTCCGTATTCAATTAAAAATGTACCTTTTTGTTTTTAAAGCTTTGCATGGACTTGCTCCGCAGTATATTTGTGATCTTCTCACCCCATACACTGCTTCAAAACACCTTCGATCATCCAGTCAATAACTGCTCTTACGTCCTTGTTCAGGTTTTAAGGCTAAAGGTTACCGGATTTTCTCAGTGGCTGCGCCTAGGCTTTGGAATAGTCTTCCTCTCCACATGAGATCTTCCCCTTCCGTTTCTGTGTTAAAATCCTCTTTGAAGACTTATTTGTATCTTTTATGTTTTATTTGAGGGTGTAAATTTTTCATTAGTCTTTTCTTTGGTTTTTGCTTACTCTTTTAATTTGATTTAATTCTGTTTTATATTTCTTGTATAGCACTTTGGTTTCAACATCAGTTGTTTTAAATGGGCTTTATAAATCAATTAACTAAACTAAATTACTTATAAACATGTGTGGTCATGAAAATGTTACACAGAGTGAAACAAAGAAAAATGTTGCATTGCTTAAGTCATTCTAGACTGCTCCCGATCTCTCACACCCTTCTAACACATAACTGTGGTTCAGGTAGAATCTGTGATGATGGGGCATGTTGGGGCATGGAGACATGGAGGAACTGAGCTTTACTTAAGCTATCGAGGATCCTCCCAGGCACAGCTGTCACATGCACTGCTTTGTTGCACAATCACTGCCAGCCTGAACCACAGCACTTAGTTACTGTGAGTAGGGGACACCTGTTTAGTGTTTTACTCGCCTGCTCCCACAGTCTCTACCACAGAACATTTTCCACTGCACGTTCTTAAGATTTTTACTTAATAATGGGATTTCCCTAGACCTGTTTTGGGAGAGGTGAATTAGTTCCTTTACCGGTTTTGGAAGCTTATTTAAGTAATACCAACAACAAAAGACAGGGTTTATGTTATTAACTTACCTAAAATACTGTAAATAACCAGTACCCATGCTAATGGTGGGCTGACAAGACTTTTTTATTTACTTCAAATGTATTATTTTTAATGAATAATTTTCTTTTAATTTGTAATTTGTGTAACACATTGAATATTAAAATAATGTTGAAAATAAACAATATAAAAGAATATAATGAGAGCTACAGTGTTTTTTTTTCTTTTCCTGATCTATCCTTTTCTTTCCTTTCTTTATGTCCATGAAATTTAGATGATGTAACTTCCTGTAAAGCATGTTGGGAAGAATGAATAATTCATAAGGGTAAATGTGTTCAGGTAACAGGGTTGAGTAAATGTTGTGATATGCAACACACATTTCCATTTTTTCCTAGCCTACAATTAGTGACTCATGGTAAAAGATGTTTCACACGAGATGTTAAGTGGATTCACATTTTATTGCAAAAATAATACGTTTTCTGAAGTATTTTAACGAGTATATTTTAAGCTGGAGTTAAAGTGGGCTGGGATAGGCAAAAATGCAGGCAATGTGCTGTAGAGGTATTATGTTTGTTTTGAGTGAATTATCTGAAATATGCACATAGGTTGTTATAAACATAATTTACAATAATACATTTACACATTTAGTTTAAAATGTCTTTTAACATATCAGTTTATTTTTTACTTTGTGAATTTAATTTATTTTTGGAAAATATACACTCATTTCAAATCTGATGACTATAACACACTCCAAAAAAGTTGGGACAGTCGATTGTTTATTACTATGTAACATCACCTTTTCTTTTAATAACACCTGTTAAGTGTTTGGGCGCTGAGTGAAGACACCAGTTGGTTAAGTTTAGCAAGAGGAATTATCCCCCTTTCATCCCTTCCAGCATTTCTTCAGCTTCACAACTGTATGGTGCCTATGTTGCCTTATTTTGCACTTCATAATGTGCCACACATTCTATATTCATGTCCAGGTCATGTTAGCACCCGCACTCTCTGCTTATTCAACCATGTGCTTGTAATGCGGGCAGAATGTGGTTTGGTGTTGTCCTGCTCTGGATGGCAGCATATGTTGCTCCAAAATGTGTACATATCTTTCTGCATTAATGATGCCCTCAGAGATGTGCAAGTTACTCATGCCATGGGCACTGACACACCCCATACCCCTATACCATAACAGATGCTGGCTTTTGGACCTGACGCTGATAACACCTTTTCCTCTTTGTCCCGGAGAATATAACGGCTGTTTTATCTAAAATCTATTTGAAAAGCTGACTCGTCGGACCACAAAACATGATTCCACTGTGCTACTGTCCATCTCAGATGACACAGAGCTCAGAGAAGTCAGCAGTGCCTCTGGACAGTGTTGATGTATGGCTTCTGCTTTGCATAGTAAAGCCTTTACTTGCATCTGTGGATGCAGCTGCGAATGGTGTTTGGTAACAAAGGTTTACAAAAGTATTCCCGAGCCCATGTCAGGATTTCCATTATAGATTCATGATGATTTTTAAGACAGTGACGTCTGAGGGATCAGAGATCACGCGCCTTCAGAAGTGGTTTTTGGTCTTGCCCTTTACGCACCGAGATTTGACCGGATACCTTGAGTCTTTTAATTATATTGTGCACTGTAGAAGGTGAAATGCCCAAAATCCTACCGATTTGTCTTTGGGGAATGTTGTTCCCAAAGTGTTGGATTATTCGCTGATGTACTGTTAACAGATTGGCGAGGCTCAACCCATCTTTGCTTTTGAAGGACTAGGCCTTTTTTTGGAGGTTCCTTATGTACTATGATTAAACGATTGCCTCGCCTTCTTCACATCACCTCCAGGTTATTTCAACTTGTCACAGTTATTAGTTATTATATTTATTATCTATTAGTCTTAAATTGCCCATGTCTCAACTTTTTTGGAACACGTTGCATGCATATATTTCAAAATAAACATTTATCTTCAAACTATCCAGTTGATTAGGTAAACATCAAATACCTTGTCTTTATATGTTTTTGTTTAAATCTTTGTTTTTATTTGCATTTTCCGTACAGTCCCAAGTTTTTCGCAGTTGGGATTGTATAAAAGATGAAACAAATTTTTTAATTATATGGTTCATTTTGAATCTCTCTTTCTGAATTGGATATACATATTCTGATATACATATACCTTTATAACTGTGTACTGGGGCGGCTGTGGCGCAGTTGGTAGAGCGGGTTGTCCACTAATCGTAGGGTTGGCGGTTCGATTCCCGGCCCGGGTGACTCCATATGCCGAAGTGTCCTTGGGCAAGACACTGAGCCCCAAGTTGCTCCTGATGGCAAGCTAGCACCTTGCATGGCAGCTCTGCTACCATTGGTGTGTGAATGGGTGAATGAGACACAGTGTAAAGCGCTTTGGATAAAAGCGCTATATAAGTGCACATTTACAACCTCTTTCATGTCCTCTTTTCAAACAATGCCATACATTTTGAACGATTGTGTTGCTTGTGGATACTTCCCCCTTTTTTCTGTTACTTTTATGTAGTCTTGTGTAGCTAAGTAATAAATTATTGTTACTCATACCTTTTTTCCATTTAACACCATGCACTCAACTGTAAGTCACATAAAATATTATACCTGTGTGCTGGGCATTGGTATTATGCCTGTCACGCCTATAAAATCTTCATCGCTGTTTTCATTAGTGTGTGTGTGTGTGTGTGTGTGTGAGTAAGAGGTATCTACACATTCTTCTGTGCAACAGACCATTTAGGAGTGAGTTGTTGTCACCTGGGGAATCATTTTGGAGCGGTGCTAGTTCATGATGAGAGGAACAGAGGCACAGAGCTGTTCTCACACTTCCTTCCCAGCCCTCTTAGCCCTCTTAAGAAAATAGTGGGCCACAGATTCACAGCTCAGGATGATGATTTGCAACCTTCTCTTTTAGACATAATTTACTTGACAAATTACACAAGAAGTCATCATATCTATCTATCTATCTATCTATCTATCTATCTATCTATATATCTATCTATCTATCTATCAATATATATATATATATATATATATATATATATATATATATATATATATATATATATATATATATGTGTGTATATATATATATATATATACACATACACACATATATCTGCAAGGTTTTCTATTGAAGGCCAGGGTGGATTGTTCTTATCACATGTATTTAAACGGTTCTTTGGTCTCTGCTTTTTTACTAACATGTCTCTGCCTCTCCCAATTTCCTCCTGACATTATGCTGCAGTCATGGATTGTGTGCTTGCCCCAATCTCAGTCCTGCATTTAACACAGCTGTCCTCCAACTTCACTAGGTATGGAACCCCTCATTGGCAAGCTGAAAGAGGAAGCAAGGGTGTGTGGGTGGGGGTGGGGGGGTGGGGGGGCTGTTGACATGCCTGACGTGTCTGTCACGTAAACATTGCTAGCCTCCTGGAGTTCAGTATACACAGACAGGTGCTTCATAGCTGTTTACTTTCTAAATGGCAAACACAGTCCAGGCAATAAAATCTACTGCACAGTCTTATGTACAAAGACACATAAGTGTGCTCTGAGTAGGCGATGAGAAGGTTACAAGGCACTTACACACACACATGGAATCACAAATATGCACTTTATATGCAGACACACTGCCCACTCTCTTTCCCTCCCATCCTGCTGCCAAGTTCATCTGATATGATGCATGACTGAACAGAGTCAATGTTGGGTGGATCGTATGCACTGAATCAACAGGTGGCTATTAAACACGTTTTTCATTATTATGACACTAGTAATCCCAACCGTAATATATGCCAACTTAATAACTGCAAGGCAAACAGTACGAGTCATTCTGTTTGCTCAAATCAAGTACACAAACAGTTTGGCTTTGGGTTTTGAGTTTAAGTTTAAAACAACTTGCCCATAAAGTTGCATTTGTTGAAAGAAGAATGCTCCAAGGATGAGGCCATTGTTTTCCACTGAGCATCCTGAAAATCCATTTTGTGCTAAGTGAGCCTTGAACCAGTGTTATATGGGTATGTTTCATTTCAGAGGACTGGAATGTTGTGATAAAAACGTCCAGTCTGAATAGAGAATTTATTCAGCAATTCAGAAACTGAATATGCAGTATGCTCCATTAGGGATGTTCAACTATTGCCAGACAGCTAATCATTAATTATTCTGCTTCAAACTGCATGAACATCCTGATAATATTTGGGTGTACATATTTTCATTATGTTGACTCATATGAGGTGTTATATGTCCGTACACCTCTTTATATGTAATGGAAGTACTAACTACATATAAATACTTAAGTAACTGTAATTAAAGTATAAATTACATATAAAGAGATGTGCCAACATGCTTGATTGAAATTAGTTTTAAAACACACCCACACCAAAGGTTTCAGTGTATTTCTGTGTCATCAGTAAATGCATGGAATGGATCATTTTCATACATCTCAAATCACCACGTTGATTAATTTTTTATACAAAGGCTAAGCAAACGAGAAAAAGTAAGAAAAAAAATTAAATGCCCATTTTTTTGTGCGTGTGTGCCTATTTCGCTATTTTCAGATCTTTTGCTAAAACTTGGCAATCCTGGCTAACGATATTAGCTCTTGTGTGCTCCTTGCACATTATGATAATGCAGACAGGAAATACACCTACTGTATCACAGTTGAAAAGGGTATGTCTAAAACTACACAAAACGAGCTGCTAGATGACACATAATGCTGGACAAGAGTATGTTCCTGACTCTCAGCTGCCTACTACAGGGTTACTCTGCAAATTCACTAGATAGTAGCTTATAACATAAGCCAAATGTGATAGTGATTTGTCTTTTTTTTCATTTAGACCTTATATATACAAATAAAACAAATCATAAAATTACAAATAAAACAAATCATAAAAAATTCAATCAATTTAATTTCCTTGCATTTTATTTATGAACTCTATATAACTAGTAAAATCCAAACTAATTTGTAATTACATCCACTCATCTTTGAACCAGGACTACCAATTAGTATCACTTGACCTTTAAATATAAATATTACTTTGATGAATATAAAAGAACCCAATCTCATATAAAAATCATATGAGGATAATGTGGTTGTATTTTGCATTCAAAGTTATTTGAAAATGCATGAACCAAAAACACGCCTTTAAACCCACTCCTGATCTTTACCTTAAACCTGTAAAATTTCATACACTATAATGGCTTGAGATGCAAAAAACAACAAAAAACAACAACAACAACAACCACAAAAACCTAACCCTAATTTAAGCTAAAATAACTTTTTTATTATTATTTATTATTTTTTATTATTTATCTTAATCAAGTTTTCATGTTTAATTCTATATCATTGTCTACATTCTGTATCATCTTCCATGTTTAAGATTTTACACACATAATACTCAGAATTTTACATAAGATTAATTTTTATTATACATACATACAATAATATAATGTATGTAATTTTCTATCCTCTATTTCATTGTATAGATTTTTTTAAAAACATATAATTTGCCAAGTAAATTTAAATTATTAAGATGGTCGATTCATGTCTCAAATTTTATTTTCATACTAGAATCTACTGTAAATTTGTGTCTTGGATAGAAAGTAGTGAATGTGATTACTTTTCAATGATAATTGAGATTTTAGATTATGCTCAAGTTTCGTGTCCATGATAATGCAAAGATTACTGTAACCTAAACACCCAAACCAAAGTAACGTTGTAAGACCATTCTCACAGCAAATTGCTGATAAAAAGTGAAAAATGACCTTTTGAAGGACTCAGCTTCATCCCCCTGCACCAAAATCATCAGTTAGATAAAGACTGCATAATTTCAAATGGGTAAATACAGGGGAAAATGGTGTGTGGATACAAAATGCCAAAGGAATGTCTCTTTAGGGTTCTTACTACCAACCACAAGGTTACTCTGTAATTTTAGGGTATGGATAATGATGGCAACACCCCCAACCCCATGGCTACATTCATGTGCAACCACACATTGTAGAATTTATCCTGCAGCTTGGCCCAAATGCTGGAACAACTCTTCCTCCACATCAGCTTAAAGGGGCCAAGGCCATGTGTACACATTACCAACAACTTACTCCCAGTACATGATGAATTATCATACACACAGTGGCATTGGCCAACCAGATGAACTATAATAGAAACCTCAAACAACTTATGCACTTTGCTATGCAATTCAAAGTTTGAAAGTTCAGTGCTGTGGTTTGATCTGCTATTGTTCTGTTTCTTTTCTTTCGTCTGCTCATTTACACTGACATGTAGTAACTGCCTTCAGTCCATGTGGATTGGACTTGGTTTTGATTTTTGTTGTTTAAAAAAAAATAAAGTCTGTCTTGAGACTATACAAAGACAAGCCTCCATCACTGTGGGTGGTCTCTCCAAGGATGTGAGCTCTGATAGCCTTTAAAACTGGTGCACAATCTTTTTACAAATTTGCAGAAATTGAATAATTTCATTAATTTGTTTATATATTCAGTAGCTAATGCTGGTCTTTAGTCACACATAGTTAGCTAATGAGCTGAAATGGATAACAATTTGTTTCAAAAAGCTGAGGCATTTATACAGATCCCACCTGTCTGGCTTTAAAAAAAGAAAAAAGAAAAAGTACTCCCAATTATATTTTCTTATTTGTCAGCTACAGTCTTCACCATGTACATATGTACATATAATAATTCTAGAAATGGTACAAATGAAATGTTTGGTTTCTCTGTGAAAAAAGTGAAGAAAAAAAAAACCTGTATTTTAGAATTACAACTAATAGGACACGGTTCAGAGGGCATTTCACACAAAGAAACGTAGCTGCAGGACTAATCATCTTGCTAGTTACACTTTTCCTTAATTAATGTCTAAACATATGTTATTTGGCTATTTTTGTTACTTCTGTAGAACACACTAAATGTCATATTGCTGTAAATTACTTTTCTCTTAAATATCTTCTTCATTATGTCCAAAGAATATACTAAATCAGATCTGTCAGATTGAAAAATAAATAAAAGAATAAATAAATACATCAAATAAATTACTGCTGCATTCCATTGCTGCAATGTTGTTGTTGTTGTTGTTGTTGTTTTTTTTATAATTATGCATAGTCTATATTCTTTATTTCAATTTTATTTCTGCCTTTATTTATGAATTTCTGCCTTTACATATTCCTTGTATTTTTCCTATATCTAATGTTTATATATTTTTGTAGACATATTTTACTTGTATTTCTTTACTGCTGAATTGATTTATTTACAATTTTATTAATTTTTATATATATCACTTTTTCATTTTTGTTGTATTTATTTTTATATTTCCTTGCCCTTTTGCCAATGAAGGGACTCCCAAACAAACAAATGTGTCACACTGTCTCACTTATTAATCAATGTCAAATTCCACAAATTGTCTGTACATATCTAGATCTTGAATATATCTTTAATCTACACTTAGACTCCTAGGGTTCCCTTGTCTAATAATTCTTGTTCAGATTATTTACTCTTCCATGTGGACGATCTGACTGACAGTTTGCTACACTAATAGAGCGGTTGATCCTGTAGTGGTTAGGAATGCGGAGGAACTGGCCTATTGCCAAAACCATACACTATGAAATTCACGTCATAACTCATACACTCACTGTCATACAATTATCCAATAAGCGTATTATGTGGCAGCAGCACAGTGCATAAAATCAGGCACATACAAATCAAGTAATCCACTTAATGCTTGCATCAAACACTAGAAGGGTGCAAAACAAAAAATAATTTGTTGATGAGAAAGGTCAGAGGAGAATGGCCAAACTAGCTTGATCTGACAGGAAATCTACAGTAACTCAAATAACCTCTCTTTGTGATTGTCATAAGTGAATGCACAACACATCAAATCTTGGGGCAGATGGTCTACAAAAACAGAAGACTACATTGGGTTCCACTCCAGTTAGCCAAGAACAGGAATTTGAGATCACAGTGGGTATAGACTCACTGAACAGGATAGTTCAATAAACCAGTGAGATATTCACTTGTGTGCTCAATAGTTGTTTATTTAATTTTAAGTTTTCATTTTAACTAATAAGAGGGTGTTCTCTTCTACCCTTACAGAACCACTCAGATCTTTGCCTGAGTGCTATGCCTGAATGTAAAAAAAGTGTCCTCTCACTAACTAAATAATTAAATAAATAAATAAATAAAGAAATAAAGAAAGAAATACAGAAATACAGAAATAAATGGATTTAAAAATACATAAAATTTACAGAAAAATGCAAATATAGTTAAAAAGTACAGAATTGACTAAAAATAAAGAAGAAAAACATTACAAATGAATAAACAAAAACAAAACTAAAATATATACAGAATTTGGTGGGGGGTTTTTTTGTTTTGTTTTTTCCATTAATGCAGAGTCTGTTCCTCCATATTTAGAATAGGAAGCAATGATTTTCCCCCCAGAGTATATGTACTGTGATATACATTAACTCACACTTGCCTCTATAAGCCACATATGCTATATGTTGATGGGCTGCTAACAATGGGCCTGCTGTTCGCCACACTGCTGTTGAGCTGACTCACACCTGTGCTTGGCAGCTCTCCCACCAAACCACACAAGCCCCACTTATTGCTTTTCCATATCAGTTACACTGACATTTTTCTGTTATTATATTTTCTTGTGGATAAGTTGTGGGGGAAAAGATATCTATGAGAATATAAAAACTACACTAATCACATTCTAAGTGAAGAGCAATAACCTACAATTCAAAAGCTAAACCTTTTCTCCCAAATCACTGGCCCTTCCTTCCTTCTTCTGTCTGGTAGGGAGTGGTAGAAACTCCAAAATACTGTATTGTTCATTATTAACTTGTGTCTTACACAGGTACTTGTGCTCGGAGAAATAGTACACTCTTTCTCACTCTCTCAATCTCTCTCAGCCTCTGTATTCATATGTATGTGTGAAAAAGAGGTGTGAGTGAGGAGAGGAGTGATGGGCGGGAATGTTCATGACATGGCATTGTTGGCTGAATGGAGTGCTGAAACCTCAGGAGCAGTGCCTGGTGTGAAGGGTTTTTGTATAGGCTTAAGCCGGGGGCTGGAGGCGTGAGCAGTAGACATTTTGACAAACACCGGTGCTCCTGTGACAGAAGCAATAATTCTAAATCTTTTCCCCAAAGTGAGTCTCAACAATGTAGGGAGAAAACAAAGGAGTTCAATTTGTTGTGCAAGGATACAGTGCCTTGGACGCTGTAACTGAAAGTAATGTGTCCCAGATTGTTTACAGATTCTTACCCATATTATGCTTCCTTCAATTAAGCTGTAGGTTCGAATAAAAATGTCGAATTTGGTGGTCAAAGTGCTGTCCTTAAGAACTGCACAATGCATTTGCTGTGTTACTCTCAACTGCATTATTTGTTTCTCTTGGGCTGCAAGTTATATGAGCTTTTCCTGTGCAAAATGGTGCAAAAACAAATGAAAGGGTTGCTGTAAGATCCTGTCATCTTTAAAGTAGTGGGAGGGCTATTGTGTTGATGCCTTTCAGTGTGTACGAGACTCTCGTGGAGTCAGCAAAGTGGGGGTTTCAAAATATAGGGAGCTTGACTCTGAAATTCCTCACAGTTGCTAGGGGAAGCCTTTGTCACAAATTCAGCTGGATTGAAGCTCAAGCACATTGTCATCCTATAACACCTGCTGGACAATAATAATGGTGAAATTTATTAATTAGATGGTGAAACTAGATGCTTATATTCAACAATCCAACTTATGAAGAGATACATGTATTCTTAAATAATGTATGTAAACTAACTTTGCCAGTTTTAATATTTAAGAAGAAAAAACAACTCTTTGAATTTGTGAATTTGGAAGACTACTTCAAATAATTAACGGAGATAAGAAAAACATGCATAGATCCATATGTGTTTATATACCTTTAGGTCAAAATAAAGAAGATGAAGAAATTGCTAACAGTTATTTAAAAAATTATCTAGTGAGTTAGATTTTACAGGTTTTATTTTTTTGTTTTTGTTTAATTGTTTTTGTGTTTGTTAAATCAGGTCACAAAATGGCCAAATACTATGTTTGCCATTGCAAATTCCTCCCTACATACAGTTGGCTGACAAATTAAAGGAATAAAATACCTTATGGAACACCTTGGCATAGATTCTACAACTCACTGGAACGCTACAGGAGAGATGAGCACCATTCTTTGAAAAGATATTACTTCAGTTCGAGTGATGATGGATGGTAGAGAGGTGGTAAAGAGCGTTGTCTGACACATTGGTACAAAATCTCCCACAGGTGTTCTGTTGGATTAAGATCTGGCACATGATTTACGGGGCAGCTGTTGCTCAGGTGGTAAAGCGATTTGTCCACTAATTGTAGGGTTGGCAGTTCGATTCCGGGCCCACATGACTCCACAAGTGTCCTTGGGCAAGACACTGAACCCCAAGTTGCTCCTGATAGCAAGTTGGCACCTTGCATGGCAGCTCTGCTACCATTGGTGTGTAAGTGTGTGTGTGAATGGGTGAATGAGACACAGTGTAAAGCGCTTTGGACAAAAACGCAATATAAGAGCAGTCATTTACCATTTACATCATCTTCATGCTCATCAAACCATTCAGTGAGCCCTCGTGCCCTGAATTAATGGAGTGCAAACTTTTGCAAATTTGTGTTTGTGACCATTTCTAAAACAGAGGTTTTTTTCATTTGAAAATAATGGGATGTAAAAAAAAAACTAAAAACATTTGATAGATAGATAGTTCTCAAGCATAGTTCTTTTTGAGTTCTGTTTGAACTTGGCCAGAGGCTAAAGGTACAAATTACAGGTTACAGGTAGGTTAACTTTTGACAGATGGGCGTGGAGTTTTCTCGGGGCCACACCCCATTACCATAAAAACGCTCTCAACATTCCAGGGGGCGGAGTTTACGGCTCTCAGCGTTTCTCAATGAGACTCCGATAAGCGCAACTGGTAGAGCAGCTAGTTTCAGCGCGGAGTTCCTCACAGCTCTTTACCGACTCCGGACACAGAATGGATTACCGGCGGATAAAACGAATTTTATTTGTCAATGTATTTATGAACTGCGTATTTATTTCTCTTCAAAGTAAAGAAGGTAAGTTAACACTCTGGATTGGTTAAAACTAACAACAACTTTTGCGTAAATGTTGGTGCACTCACATGGTCAGATCACTGTGCCACGCCAAGTAACATTTCAGCTCTGTTCTCTGCTTAACCTGAACAAGACATGTACAGGTCAATGAGTGAACAGGAACCAAGTTTTACCTGCTAGAAAGGTAGAGATATGACGTGCAGCGAAATTTACTCAATTAAAAAAAGAAAGAAGAAGAAGAAGCTCTTCCGCTTTACCTGAGCTCGCTGTCAGAGGCGCACTCGGTTATTACCACGCCAAATTTAACTGAAAAGTTTTATCCAGGGTTAGAGTACCGCAGACTGGATAAATAAGATAAAAAAACAAACAAAAAAAAACTGCCGCAACATCAAAAAGTTTCCCTGCTGCTTAATATTCATCCTCAGTGAATTATTTCAATTCCATTCAATATATATATATATATATATATATATATATATATATATATATATATATATATATATATATATATATATATATATATATATAAATAAATCTATTTATTCTCCCAGAGGTGCTACTGGACATGGTGGCATCTGGAGGAGAGTTGGGCTGGCTGACCTGGCCCGATCAGGACGGGGTGAGTACTGCACTTTTAATATAATCTCAGTTTACATTGCGGCAGAACACTAATCAATGCTCATTCGGATTCTGTTTTATTCCTTCAAGTTTTCTCCGGGCTGTGTTAATCATTGGATTGTGTGGTTGAGCTAAAGTTCCTCTCCCTATCAGACATGTCTGTACTTCACCCGAGAGAAGAAAGCAGGCCTGCAGGTTTACTGCTCCATGCTGGCTGTGGTTTTAAAGTCCTGTATTGAGCAGAGCTGTAAGGGTGTCATTACCATTTAGAGTCTTTTAAAACGTGAGATTTAACAGTTTTAACAGTTTTTTGGGGAAGCAGAATGCTCATGGAAACTTATACCATGATGATGTATGTGTAAATGGTTCTTGTCAGTTTATACATATAGATCTGAGTGGTAAAGTTTTCCTTCCTCATGGTTTGTGGATTCTATTTCACAATTTATCTGCAAACAATTCAAAGAATTAAACAAAAGAAATGTGTGTGCGTGTGACAACAGTTCGTATAGCAGTCCATTTGAAAAAAAAAAAGAAAAGAAAGAAGTATGAAGACCATCATTTTTGTAACGTTCTCAGTCTCCATACCTGATATGAAGAAAGAAGTGCGTGATGTCTGGTAGAGTTGTACCAGAGGCTATGTCAAGAAAAAGTTTCATTTGAGACACTGGAAGCTGTGATAAAGACATTCAAGTTGTGAAATATTTATAGCAAATTCAGAAATGGAGGTGAAAACTTATTTAAAAAAAAATCCATCTTCACATAGGTACACTATTCTACTGTTTTTAAAATTACTGTAAATTGAATGAATGAACTTATGTGATAAGCTACACACTTAATTCTCTGTTATCTAAAATTCTGTTATCTTTTGTCCTAAGGAGGTGCAAACAGTCACACTCAATTGTATATGTAATAATATATACATTTTCATCATATCTACGCAACTGTCTGTTTGCAGCTTTCATGTGCTTTAGCCATCATGCTTTATGTGCCATGCTTCATTCTGCTCACAAATTCAAACTGTCCTCATACCAGAACAAGATTTTGGGACTTGTTCTGTCTTGCACTCATTAGCATAATTCTCAACATGCTTCCTTGAACAGAATTTAGAACAAATGCAATTTTGGAAAGAGCTCTGGATCTTCAAAGATTTTACATGGCAAGCAGTTAGTTTGGTTAGGCCTTATAGAGGCTTAATTGCACTCTTAATGAGCTGCCTGGCATTTAAAGAGAGTGTAAGGGGACCTTTAAAATGATGAATTGTTTTGATGAAGGGAGTGAGCTTTTATATGAACATTTGCTCTGCTCTTGCATGGTATGGCCATTTTATTATGATGCCACACAGTGTGAAAATAACGCACCTCTCCTGTAATTAATGGCACAGTGGCAACATGTGGATGGGGAAAAAATCCCACAAACTGCCTCTGAAAAGATGTTTTACCCCAAATTACAACAGTCTATTTAGTGTATGTGGATGAAATGCTATTTTCTACTAGAGGATGATGGGTAATGATCCAGTGTCCTCGGTAGTACTTAAAATTCCATGTTGAGGCCATTTTGTGTTATTTTTGCCCTCATCCGTTACTCCTCTGCAATCTTGGTTTTGAATGTTTCTTAGTTGCATCTTCCCTTTTTTCTGGTTGCAGTGGGAGATAGGCCAGCAGGCTGTTAATGGCACCTTGCTCTATAACTACTTTGTTTGCAATGTGGAAGAACGAGAGCAGGACAACTGGCTGCGTACCACATTCATCCAGCGCCACCCCACCGCCACACGGGTGTTTGTCGAGATACGCTTCCTTGTGCGTGACTGCAATTCTTTCAATGCAGACTCGGTTACCTGCAAAGAAACCTTCAACCTGTACGTTTCCGAAGCCGATGCTGACATTGGCACCAGCTTCCGTAAGGGCCAGTTCCGCAAAGTGGCAACCATTGCACCCGATGAAATCTCTGGCCTCGGAGATATGAGGATCAACACAGAGACAAGGCCAGTGGAGAGTCTCTCTCGCAAGGGCTTTTACTTGGCTTTCCAGGACATTGGGGCTTGTGTAGCTATTTACTCTGTAAGGGTTTACTACAAAACATGTCCCGCCACAGTGAAGAGCTTGGCAGCGTTTCCTCAGACAGTAGCGGTGGCAGGGGGTGCGAACCAGGCACTGCGGGAGGTGGCTGGTGTTTGTGTGGAAAATGCTGAGAGTGAGGGCCAACCACGCATTTACTGCACTGTGGATGGAGAATGGGTGGTGCCCGTGGGCCAGTGCCAATGCAGCCGGGGATATGAAGCTGTGGATGAAACATGCCAAGGTAAGACCTTTGGTCTGAATAATTTAATTTCAGTCTGACTGCCAGCTGTGAAGGCTGAATTTCATTTAAGCTGTGGTTTTGGTTAGGGATATAAATTAATGAGAGCACAACATGATTTTTAGCATTTGCATCTATTAAGCATGTTTTAGATGAGGCTTTTTACAGTTGTACAATACACACTGCCCTCGGTAAAAGTTAAATGGCTGAAATTCCATCTCAAATATTACGCCAATTTAGCTTTGACTACAATAAAAATGTGAATAACTATTTCTATTTTGGTGCTATAGAATATGCTTTCCCCCCAATAAAATATAACATCTAAGTTAAGGATAAGACAAAACCACATATTGCAACAACACAAAAGTAAAAAAAAACATGCCTTTCTAAGCCATACATCATTGAGGGATCTTAATCACACATCATTTCAAGACAGTTTTCTTTCATGAATATCCCCCACTTATTTCTTTTTTTTTTTTTGATATGTTCACTATTTGAACGCAAAGTGTTTTGTGTATTGAGGCATGTTTTCTCTGTATAGTTGTAACTCTTACCTCCTTAACCCCAGCATTCTTTGTCAGTTACTTTAGCAATTGCTTTTGCTCAAGGCAGGAGTTTTCCATTGACTTAAAACCTGCTTTAGAGCATGCCTCCTTCTCTCTCCTTGTATGTTTTGTTTTTCATGCTTCTCTATTCTAGAAAGAGCTTAGCCATTTGACATTCAGGTGTTCTATGACTAAGGAAACGTCCACGAGAGTCTTGGCATGCTAGGACCTGTTCAGAATGATTGCATTACGAATGTATGCAAACCCTAGCACTTTAACAAAGCTTTTCCTGTAACTGTGACTCTTGCAGAGGCAGGTTATACAGCCTTAACAATACAGTTACTGAGATAATTGAGATCTTTCTCAATTCTGGAGATGTCCATTATTAATTCTGTGGAAACATTAAGTCATGTTAATGTAAGGCAGAAAAGCAAGAGTGCTGGTGTCTATCATGAGATATAGAGGTTGACACAGACCAAGAGGGAGGGAATGATGGAAAGGTTGGGGAATGGAATGTTAAGGTTGCAGAACAATGTAGTTCAGTGTTCAGCTCCAGCTATCGGTCCCACTTGCCCCCACCTTTTGTGGTACATTCCTGTTAGTTTTACCAAGAAGCCTCCCTGATTACTGCAGGCCTGAGGAATTCCCTATGGAGAGCTCCAGGCCACTGCTGCTGCTCTGTGATGGATCTACGAGGAAGGGCAAGCAACAGAGGGCACTAAAACGAGATTTGAGTAAAGGAGTGTGACAGCTTTCAGTCAAACGAGATGGCAGAATGAACCTAAACAGAGTAGCGGTGAACACAGACACTCCTTTCAGTATTAACAATAACACTTTTCCACCAATAAAACACACCATTCCATGCTCATAATCCTCCCTGGCATACAGACACACATACCTTACTTGACCACACAAAGCCTCGCTGCCCAACCTACTGCTTAGATTGCGCAAGATGAGTGGAGTGTGCCCACGCCCTGTCGCAGACCATAAAGTCCTCTGATGCTCAGTTGGACAAATAACTATAGTTTCTGGAAGCCACCAAAGGATGTTGGCTGCAGTATTGTAGGTGCACAAGGAGGAATAAAGCGAGCGGTTTGGGCATAATGATCCAGAATTTTTCAGGCTGTTATTTGTCTTCCTTTTTAAAGAAGGTCTTTAACTTGAATTTATTTTTTTTCTCTTTTTCTTCTTTTACTGGAATTAAAGCGGATGGTGACTAAGTGGAAACTCGGGTGCGTGGTTTAGTGATCTGTTGGGTTGTAATTGACGCGAGTGCAGATATAAGTGTAAGAGCACTAAGTGCTAGGTCTGCTTGCAGCTCTGTAAACATTGTTTTTCTTTCATCTTTGTTTAAGTGGTAATATTGTGAGAATATTTCATGTTTGACAAAATGAATTTGCCAAATTGGTTGGTAATTAGTAAGAAGTTACATGAAAGAACAAAAGAAAAAAAAGATGAAAGACTTTTTGTAAAAAAAAAAAAAAGCAAAAAAGGCCTCTTGGCATCTTAAAGGAACTTTATCTCATATAGGAACACTCTTTTGTATATATGGTGTTTAATGGTTTCCCCAGGGGAATAAACCGAAGGACCCTCAAGGTTTTATCAGGTGTTCCTTAGGGTGTATAACATTAAAATTTCAGTTTAAAAAGTTCAAGAACATCATAGCCACAGTTCCATAGAGGAACCAGTTTTGGTTTTCTAAGGAACCGTTTGATTGATGGATCTTTAACCATTTTGCCACAGAGAACTAAAAAATAGTCCCTTGTAGAATGAAGTCTGCACACATTTAGCTCAGTTCAGTGATTTAATATAGCAGGAATAGTTAAACAAACATAGGCGTAAAAATCCCACAATATAAATGTAACCAGCATTTTTGTGTTAGAAAATGATTATTCTGTTATCGTGTCAACAACAAAAATGTTTAGACAATGGGGGAAAAAATGTTGAGAAAATGGTTCTAATATTCACAAACACACACAACTGAATCAGACGTGCATATACGCACCATACACAGAAACCACAGAGATGGTGTTGTACATATTAATTATTTCCATTGCTATTACAATCACTATTTTTATATTCACTATTATAATAACGCTATTACAAAAGACTTTATATTCTTCCTTCCTTCCTTCTTTCCTTCCTTTCTTCCTTCCGCATCCTAATATCATGTCTGTTTTACATCTGTCTGTCTACCGTCGCGTCTGTGTTACGTCTACTGTCATATCACGTCTGCTGTCATCTGCTACCTCCTACACCCACCACTCACCCATATTACCCTTCAAATGTAAAATCTCCCCCTCCTTAAGATGCCATAGATGATCAAATATCTATCAGTATCAACAAAGTCTCAATGGTCCTCCGTAGAGGGGATGGTGGCCCTACACCTCCAACGGAAGAAAAAAAGGTTTTCTCTATTCTCTCTGTGACAATTTTTAAACCAGATAATCTTAAACATTTTTTAAAAATGGTCAAGTAGTAACAGGCTAAATACAAACACAGTCCATTCAAATACAATTAAAACAGCATGTCTTTTTTCTTAGCAATTTCTGAGCTATACGTGCTGAGTGTGCCATGCTGAGATTTTTACTGCATATATATATATATATATATTTTTTTTTTTTTCACAAGTGCTATAAGGCAAAGGAGAGCTAGCATTTGCAAAATCTTTTTGTGAGAGCCTGGGTTAAAACAAATACTGTAGCTTGCTTCATGTGAATTCTTTTTTTATATTCTTGCTCATATACCATTGGTGAGAACAGGCTCAGATACTGCAAGCGGCATTTATTTTTACATCCAGTTTCAATTGGCCCTGTTTAAATTATTCAGGTCTAAACTGGTAAAACCAAATATTATATAATAAATAAACAGCTTTGCTTATCCGTCTGCATCTCGGGGACAGACAAATGCTTATAATTATGTACGTTTATGTAAAGTGTGTAAACTATGCATAAACATCTATAATCATAACATTTAGCCGTACAACACCGTAGTTAATTATAAAGAGTGTTTATACAGATTTAGAGATGCACACATGAGGAACAAAGTACAAATGTATGCCTGTAAATAGCCACAGATTGAGTTCTTCTGTTAGTTTGACTCCGCCATTTCCCTCAAGTCTTTAGACATTGTTTGTTCTGGAGCCCTGTGGCGAGAAGAGATGTGGATCTGCAGCATAATAGGGGGATAAAGAAATGAACCCAAAACTAGTTCTAAGTGCAGCCCTCATGCTGGGCTGTTTGCAGAGTTTACTGGCCCACGGAGCACATTGTTTCACCGATCTATGGAGGTGAAAGGTGAGAGAGCTGCGTAGACGATGGAGAGATGAGTCTGAATAGCAATTTTGTTCTCTGGAGCAGAGCTCAAATCTGAGGATTTGCCTGTGCTTCTTTTAGCATGTAAATATAATCCGCTTCTCATCCAGTATGCTGACAAGAGCTTGGGAAATATGCCGAGTACAACGGGTATCTCTGATGCTTAAGGTTTTTGCTCTTGTTTGACCTATAATTACTCCCACCTTTCCTTCAGGCTAATGTTCTCTTCTTCAATTGGGCAACACTTTAAGCAAGTGGAAATTACCCGTGTGTTATATACAAATCCACAATTTCTGTTCACATGACAAGCTCCCAGCTTAGACATTTCAGATTGAGGCGATGTTAAACTTCTTTTGACAGGTTAATGAGGGGAACTCATATGAAAATGCAGTCTTTGATCCAGCTCCAAATGAGTGACAAGTTCTCATATCAGAACATATTACATTATGATGCTGATTGTTCTGATTATTTTAACGTGATGGTTCTCATCTTGTATTGCTGAAGATGAATAGGGTTAGGGTTAGGGTTAGTTTAAAAAAAAACACTTATTTGGAGTCAGTTAGTGAGAAGAATTTTCTGTCCTGAAGAGAATCATCAGATAGAGGGGAAAGTGTCAGGATTTTTCCCTACTGAAGTAGCACATAGAATTGATAATATTTGGCAGCATTGATTCATCTGCACTTCCTTCTTTCCACAAAAAACTACTGCCAGTTGTGTGTGTCTTGAAAATAATGTCTAGTGTGTTTGTATTGTTTAGGGTATTAAAGGGTATTTAGTTTAGGGTTTTAAAAAGTGAGTCCTTTTGGGACATGTTTCCTGTGTGGGAAATCATATAATGGGGGTAGACTGTGTGTATGCATAGAGTGCATTATGCGGTTGGGGTGTGAGCTCAGCACTTTCCTGCCCCCACGTCAGTGCCGCGTGGCCCCAACAGGACGAGCTACAGCGGAAACCGGAGGCCTGCTAATCCTCCCTGGCCCTCCGACTCGTTGGCTCATGGATTTCTATTGTTGAACTCACTTGCTGCTTTTATTCACTGATTTATTTTTCAATTATTAGAGAATTTTTGCTTATTTGTATGCTTGGTCTTGTACTCTGAATGACACTGATATTTGAAGCAACCATTTGAATCTGAGGAAATTGCTTTCAAAAAATGTTTCCTAATAAACTACAATGAAGCTCACACAAACTTGTCAAACTTATCTAAACCACAATGTTTACTGTGAATCTGCTACATGTTTAGTTGCTGTTCAGTTCCTTATGGCTATATAATTACAAAATCTTCCTGCCTGTTGTCTGAATCTGAGGAAATTGGAAGATATGTTTAAAGATTGCTGTACTGAAGCGTTATTTCTTGGTAAGTCTTGGCAACCTCATTAAAATCTTTTGCTGTGATTCAGTCATCTCTTTAGGTGGTGTTAAGTCTTTTTGTTAATTTCTAAATCCTCTAGCCCTTCTACCTGAGCCTTTTGCTCCCACTCATCTTCTCCTTGTTACCCCTCTCTCACTCCTTCCCCTCCTTGAGAAGGAGTAAAAAGTGTGAAAAGAAAAGGATTAGAGCATTTATTGTGTTCTTTAACGACCAGATGAAAGACAGAGTGGAATTGTAAAGCGTAGATGTAATTCTCTTACAGCTGGTCCATTGGGCTGATAATCCTTTGGACTAATGCTCTCGACATACCTAGCACCTTTCTCAATCTCCTACCTCCTCCTGGCTTCATGTTACAACTGACCCCGCAACACAGCCATGGCTTTGTCTTCACTGACCAAATGACTGCTTTAAGAGGCCATACTGACAGAAGAGAAGAGATGAAATATAGCAGTCAATACAATCACAATTGTGAACCTCAAGGATGATCCAAGACTTCAAAAATCAAGAACTCTCTGTCTTTACCACAAAAGTAGATGCTAACTGACAATGAATGCCAAGGGAACAGAGTTCAGTATTTCGTTTCATAGTCGCAGAGGGGGGAAATCAAATTATGTTCTCTCTGTTTATTGTCCTAATCTTCATTCTTTATTGACCCCTAGCTATATATTCAGTGCATTTCAGTGTATATTTGTGTTTCTTTTCCCCCACTGCTCATACTTCTGGATTTTACCTCCTCCCACCATGTACCAAGCCCCTGGCCACTCTCCTCACTCACTCCTTTGCTCTGTTTGTTTTACTTGGCCATCAGCTCCCAGTAGAGCAGGACACTTTAACTCATTGCTGCCTGGGGCCACATGTAAGCCCTCCTGAGTGCAAATTTTTTTTTTTTTTTTTTTTTTTTTTTTTTTTTTTCCCTTTTCTTTTGTTTCAGCAACACTGTATGTATACCATTGTACCATTCACCCCCTTCCCATCCGCCATCCATCCGTGCATCCATCCGTTAATGTCACCAGCTCATCCGTCTTCACCGTGACCGCCCCAATCAACCCACATAGCTCCCAGATCCTAATAGGCCACCGGAGAACAGGATTTAGCTACTGTCACAATAAACAAACAGTCACTCAGAGCCTCTCAAGGCTTAATACCCCTGATGCCAAACAGGCTGAGAGTCTGCTGAACTCAGACTCACAACTCACCCTTACCCTGACCTGCTGGGACGTCTGTATTACACAGATGTCATTTGTGTTCCTCAAAAGTCATAGATTCATTCCTTCCTCTGACCTCTCCTTGTGTTTTTGCCAATAAATTCAATCCCCTTTCCATCTCTCCGGAGTCTGAGTATCATTCTCCTGCTGAGCATGTACATGCTTTGATTGGCTGCCCTCGGAAGGAAGCAAATCGTCAGTCTCGTGCTTCCTGCTTCCTGTTGTGTCCAGTGCACAAAGACAAAGCCCCTCTCGGAATTGTAGATTGGAAAGTGAAAAGTTATAAGAAAGAGTTATGACAGGTCATAGACCTTAGATTTCGGACTTGAACCAAATTTAAATGGAAATGGATCATTCTTAAGACTGGAGCTTTTGAAGTGAATATTCAAGATATTCTTACTTTTGTTACCTCAGTGAATAAATGGGTTAAAATCTCCACCTTAAAGCATTCATATCTGCTCTCACAAAAAAAGCAGGCAGGTTTTGTTTCACGTCATGAAGAAGGCAGCCCACGTGTTCATGTGGCATGTGGTATCTCCACTATTTGCAACAAGTGTTTTCCCTCTAGCTGAATAGAACGGCGTTCTGTGGCTGTTGTCTGGACTGAAAAGGCTGGTGAATGCCCATGCCTGACCCTTGCATGCATCCGAAAGTAAGCAAGGGGAACCCAAGAATTCAGGGGATTACGGCTAGAGAGGCGGAGGCTGTGGCTATGTGAATTGGGGTTCACAGCAGCAGCTGTTCAGCCCTCTTGGTGGTGAATAAGTCGGGTCTTTTTCTTCTCTAACCCCCCCCCCCCTCTTTTTACTCCAGTCTCAGCAGGACTCGTTATCCCTCTATCCGTCTCCGTCGGCCCCTCTGTCTCTCTCCATCCCCACCTCCATGCAGCGTCGCCTTAACAAGTTGCAGTAAAGTCTCAGGAACAGCTGGCACAAAAACGATTGCACATGAAAGGAGGAGCTGCTAACGCCTCGACTGGCTTTAGGTTGCCACACTGAATTCTTTTCATGCTGAGAATTATCTTTTGAAATTGGAGAACGCATGTCCTTGTATATTTGAGGTAAAGTATACCTCAGCTAAACCCCTCCTGTTTGAGCAAGTGGCCCAACCCAAAACAAAGTCACAGTTGACGCCAAGTTTTGGCGGAGGAAGTGGGGGAATACGTTGTAATGAATATTGTTGGGTGTTTAAACACTAAGGCACTAGGAAGTGGAAACAATGATTTGGTGTAAGCTTCTTTTGCTGCAATAATATTTATCTCTAAACTGAATGAATGAAAATGTTTCCTCTCTTTGATTGCCACTTCTTTCTCTCAGTCAAGTTTCTTTAAATTGCCCCCATATAGAAACCAACACTGACAATGCAAATGTTTTATCTTCACTCCTGTTGTACCATTGTATACATTCCACCACACATTAAGTCATATGCTCACACAAAATTACTCAACCTCGCGTTCTCATTACTGTGCAACAATACGGATGCTGATTTTTGGGTTGGCTTCTGCAAAATTGACAGTCGGAAAACTGTCTTAACTGAGTGGCATGTAAGTGGTACAGTGGAGGAAGGAGTGTGTGCTGGAGGGGATACAGTTGTGGAAGTGGACAGAGGAAGGACATGACCTGGACTTGGTGGAATGTTTTCAGACTGAACAGAGGAGACTGTTCTATTTCTTCCTGTTTGTACAGTTTAATGTATGGTTGCATGTCTAAGTTTAAGTTTATAAAAGGTTCCATCTGTGTCAATCATGTGATGTTTAGTTTTCTTTAGTTGCACTGAGAACATAAATAGAATGTCTGTGCAGAAGCTTGACACCTGTAAATCTGTGTTGATAGACATATCTGCTGGTTTTATTCAGTTTGCTTTCTCACCTTTCTTGTCTAATGTTGAAGTCTGGAATGTTGGATGACTGGTCTTGTATGCACAGAAAATGGGGGATGGTTTGCCCTAGTCATACTTCGTCTCATTTGTACACTCTTGTACTTTTCTTCCAAAAGCAAATCTAGACAGAGGGAGGAGAGTCTTCAAAAGAGATTGAAATTGAGAAGTTATACATCATGAAGTTTTTAAGACACTTTCAAAGAAGGATTGTTGCTCTATTCCTCATCCAAATTTTGTATGGTTTGGTTTTTCAACAGAATGTAAGCCAGGCTTTTTTAAGGCCTCAGTGTCCAATGAAGTCTGTGAGCCATGTCCAAAGAACACCCAACCTTCGAGTCCTGGCGCTCTGAGCTGTCCCTGCCTGGAGGGGTTTTACCGAGCCCCAGAGGACCCTGTGACAGCTGGATGCTCTGGTAAGACTTCGCGTCATCGCATCCCAACAAATTATCCTAATGACCACATTAATTGATAAGAAATGGCTTCCCCTTTGCAGATCTTTGCCATATCCTTACATGCCATATCTTGTGGCTATGATTCTCACCAGCTAGACCTTGATTCACTGCATGGCTGATGGTTTTTCGTCTGTCCATAATTTACAGGCTTACCTTCACCTCCTAAAACATTGGCTGCTACCACAGCTCAGATGGCAATTGGGAAGCTGGAGCTGTCCTGGAGTCCCCCGGGAGAGACAGGAGGACGCTCTGATATTACCTATAGTGTGATATGTGAGCGGTGCGAGGGCAGTGTATGTCAGCCGTGCGGAGAGAAGGTGCGTTTCGAGCCCAGCAATAATGACATAAAGGAGACCTCCGTGATCGTTAGTGAGCTGGAGCCACATCTGAACTACACATTCACAGTGGAGGCTCGGAGTGGTGTTTCACAGCTCAGCTCTCGGAGAGCCACCAGCACCATCAGCACTGCCCTGCACTACACAGGTCAGAATTGTAGTAGTGATGATGATGATGATGATGAGTTATAGCAACTTATGCCATCTGTAACTGGTAATAATTTAACTGTAAATCTATTAAGTGACCTTTACATCTATGAACAGTACTGCAAAATCATGAAAATACTCTTATGTGTCTGTAACATAGAATTAAAGCTAGCACTGTGTTTGTAAATTACATGTTGAAGGGGCTTTTTCATGTTAATTATTACATGTCCAGAAATTATTTTTCTTGAAACTAGTAACTGTTTGTCAAGTAAATAATTGTAACAATTTGGTTAACTAAAAGAACCATTTGCTGCCTTTGTTCTTTTTCATTAATCTGTGAAAAGATTTGGTTTTGTATAAAGGACAGTCATCATTTTTTCATGTCACACACAGACCCTCCAAGTGTGACTGGAATGCGCCTGGTAGACAGGACTGCTAAGAGCTTGACATTGTCATGGTCGGTGTCTCGCCGAGCCAACCCCAGCACCATCCGCTATAAGCTCATGTACTGCGAGAAGGTCAGGAGCACAGCAATTACAGATCATAATTTTGACTGTCAATAAACTTGTCCTTTCAACAAACTTTTTAACTCTCTGCAGGATAAAGATGAGGCGAAGACCGGTAAAACATACACTGTGCTGGTGCTGGACAAGGACTCTGTTCAGATTCGTGACCTCTCTCCTTCCACAGTCTATCTGTTTCAAGTCCAAGCTCTCAACCCTGAAGGCAATGTGGGCAGCAACAGTGTCGAGGAGGAGTTTTCAACACTGCCAGAAGGTAAATCCAGAACAATGAAATTTTGACTGTTGTTAAATCTTACATTGATTTGCATTTTTATAAATTTAAGTGACATATTAAGTTTATTCAGACCCTGCATGGATGTTTAGTTTAGTTTTTTTAATTTCTTGTGGGTTTTTTTTTTTTTGTTACAGTGGGAAACACAGCAGTAATTCTTGGAGCAGTAGTAGGAGGAGGTGCCATACTCTTCATCGTGCTGGTGGTCCTGGTCCTGCGTAAACGGTCAGAAACAATTTCACTTTCTTACACTGTAGCTTTGTCTCTTTCACTTGGCTCCTTCATGACCCCCTCTGCTTTTCTCTGCATGATCCAAGATGTCCAAACCTATTCAGTATCATCCTTTTCATAGCTCTCGCTCTCTCTTTATCTGGATCCATTCCTTACCACTCATAGTAAAGAATGTGGTGTTGAATACAACCGCTCAATGAGTGCTTTAACTAGAGACATGTTTTGAAAGGAAATTAATCGGGGCCGGACATTGTTCCAGATAAGAGGAGGTTGGATCTTTTAGGTGTGAGACTGTAGTGGCTATGTGAAGGTGACCCAAACCGTTGGTAGTTGTCTCTGATAACCTAGACCCCTGTCACCACTTGGCAAACACAAGCGTTTTTTTTTTTTTTTTATCAAAGCTCTCCACGACTGAATGGAGCCGGCCCTGAAACCGGGCGCTCTTTTAAGTTTTAAGTATGAAAAGAAATGTTTCACTCATTAAGTCTTTATTTCTGCAGCCGAAAAAACTCTCACACAAGGCAAGGACCAGAGGATGCCTACTTCTCCAGCCCAGGTTAATATAAGAAACTTGAAAGCTTTTCTTTCCTTATTTGTCCTCTGTCTTTATCTCCTTACTAATCTCAGTAAATCTGCTCCTCTCCAGAGCAACTGAAGCCTCTGAAGACTTATGTTGATCCTCATACATACGAAGACCCCAACACAGCTGTGCTAAAGTTTGCCAGCGAGATCCATCCTAGTCACATCACCAAGCAGAAAGTCATTGGAGCAGGTAGGCACATTTCTGGGCAGTTTCCCAGAAAAATGTTCATTCATCCATTATTTATTTGGAGATATGCAAGCACTAAAACACACACACATACACACACACTGCCTAGAGTGACAATTGCAACTGAAAAGAATTTTCTTATCAGATTCTTGCTCTGCATGTTTGGACATATATTGGACATATTTTTTACGGAAGTGTGTTCCTCCCTTGTGAGCATCTGCCATTATTTTCTTAACCTGCTACATGACCCTGTTCTTGCTTTAGATTGAACCGAGCACTAATGGTGGAAAAACAGACCAATTAATCAAGGGTTTATTTATACGAGCCCCTCCACAGAAACAACAGTAAATTTAAAACAAACTCTCTGTATTTATTGGATATACCTTAATGGTCAGGCCTCTCTAACCCTGAGAAGATTAGGGCAGCGTGGTCACCTTTCCCCTATGAGCTCCCCCGCAGGCCTTCCCACGGCCCTCTTTCACTTTTTACTTTGTGTGTGACAGCTGATTCCCAGGCCCTCATAACACACTCACACTCACACACTCACACACACACACACACACACACACACACACACACACACACACACACACACACACACACACTAACAAAATCACACATCCTCCATCCCTCCCCCAGAGCCAAACACTGACCAATCTAGAGTTTCGGGGTTGTCCACACCTCCAGGTGCTTTCAAACACGTGCCTTGTTTACCATTTCCTCTCTATGGTATCTGAGATGGTTTCAAAGAATGTAACTTAATACCCCCCTATGGAAAACAGTGAAATCAGTAGTGTGGCAAGGCTTATCTGATACCCTTATGTATTATGCATGGGGGCTGCTCTGCTGTAGGTGAGTTTGGAGAGGTTTACCGAGGCATCCTGAAAATTCCTGGACGCAAAGAGGCAGCGGTGGCCATTAAGACGTTGAAGCCAGGCTACATCGAGAAGCAGAGGCAGGACTTCCTGAGTGAGGCCAGCATCATGGGCCAGTTCTCCCACCAAAACATTATTCGTTTGGAGGGTGTGGTTACCAAATGTAACTATCAGACTTTAATTTTTTTTTTATTTGACTATATATAAAAATATGACCTTGAAATAATTTTCATTCAACATTGTTGTTTTTTTTGTTTTTTTTAGTCTTGACTGTTTTTTTATTTGTTTCAGTCAAACATGCTATGATCATTACTGAGTACATGGAAAATGGTGCATTGGACAAATATCTGAGGGTAAGGTTGTCAAACTGGAAATACCTTAGAACATAAATACATATTTGTATTTGTATATGTATATATATATAAATATATACATATATTTATATATGGTGCCTTTCTTTTATTATTAAACCATTCTATCTTGTTGTTTAGGACCATGATGGAGAAATGTCATCTTTCCAGTTGGTTGGTATGCTCCGTGGCATTGCGGCGGGTATGAAGTACCTCTCAGACATGAGTTATGTGCACCGAGACCTGGCTGCTCGGAACATCCTGGTCAACTCCAACCTGGAGTGCAAAGTTTCCGACTTCGGTCTGTCCCGGGTTCTGGAGGATGACCCAGAGGGCACTTACACCACTAGTGTATGTGTAGAGTTCACCTAGCAATTTAATGAAATATTTTCAGAAGAATGTTTGTACAAGCAGGTCTTCAATGCAGTTGTCTTTATTTTAACGGCTAGACTTTATAATTATTATTTCCTTGACATTTCTTAAAGAGAAACATTCAGTCTGAAATGTTTTTGTGGTTTCCTTTTCAGGGAGGAAAAATTCCCATTCGCTGGACGGCTCCAGAGGCTATTGCTTACAGGAAGTTCACTTCGGCCAGTGATGTTTGGAGCTTTGGCATAGTCATGTGGGAGGTGATGGCTTTTGGAGAGAGGCCCTACTGGGACATGAGCAACCACGAGGTACACAGGGTCACAAATCACTAATTCTGAACAGTGATTGAGTCTCCTTACACTTATCCGAGATTTCATCTGAGCAAAACTTTTTTCCCACTGTGTGTCACTGTAGGTAATGAAGGCCATTAATGAAGCTTTCCGTTTGCCTGCTCCTATGGACTGTCCCTCTGCCGTGTACCAGCTCATGCTACAGTGCTGGTTGCAGGATCGCTCGAAAAGACCCCGCTTCCAGGACATCCTCAGCCTCCTTGACAAGCTCCTCAAGAGTCCTGACTCCCTCAAGACCATTGCGGACTTTGACCCCCGGTGCGTTTAGTATTCATATAAAAACTCCTGGAATGAGCATGATATTTACATTAAAAGAATGAAGAGTACTGGAAACATACATAACTTCTAACCGAAGTGATTCAGCTATCACTTGGCAAAGAATCAACTATCACTCGGCAATTGGGTGGTGGCAAAGAAACTAAATTGTTCCTTTTTGATTATCATTCTATATCCAGGCAATCATGCAAGTGACAGTTTTATCAGATTCTGTGACTGAACAAACAGGTTTTTTTTTCTCTTTCAAATCCTGTCTGCTGTAAGAACAAAGATGTGCAAGCACAAAAAAACCTTATCCTGATGAAAGTCTGTTGACTTCCTCTTGTGTTTCTTCAGAGTTTCTATCCGGCTTCCAAGCACCAGTGGCTCTGACGGGTCTCCCTTCAGATCTGTGTCTGAATGGCTAGAGTCTATTAAGATGAGTCAGTACAGCGAGAACTTCAACATGGCAGGCATCGTCAGCATGGAGCAAGTGCTACAGATGAAGAGCGAGTGAGTAATGCTGAATGCTCTCAGTGGGAATATAACAAACTTTATGAGCAAGGACTTATCACACGCATTTGCAAGGATCAAAGTGATGGGCCAAAGTTCATTTAAGCGCAAACATCCTGTCCTTTATGTTGCACATAACTACAGATAGCACACAAGTGACCCACTCCACCCTACAACAATGCTTTTCACATGTGTTTATGGGTTTCATGACGATATATATTACACATGCAAGTAAGTCATCTTTTTTTCTGAAATTTTTGCCACTCAGAACATGTATTCCCAATATGGGGTAATTATAAATATATGAAGTCGCAAACGGCCAGTATGCAAAGCGTATACTGTATTTGAGTATTGTAGCCTCACAGGCCCTGATTATATGTACACAAGTTCTTATTGTGGTTCTGTAGATAGGGTGGAACACTTTATATGACATTGTCATGTAATGATATATCTGAATAAGCTGATACTTTTAAATCTACAGTAAGATATCAAGAGTCTATCTGTGTTTGTTGTTAAAGATTACTTATCGACTGTGGCTGCAGGTTTTGTATTGGTTAGAAGGATAAACTTGTACATCCACACACCATTAATGCTTTAGTCAATTTGGCGAAAAGATCCATTTCTCTAGTAGAAATGAGTAAGAGTTCATGAGTTGTTTAGAGAAGAAAAAACAGCCTGTGAGTCTTCAAAGAGGTTGAATGGAAAATCTGGTGGCAGGAAAGGAAAGAATACGTTTATTTTTTTCATATTTTGGTGGCCTGGATGTGGTAGCTTGTGGCTGGCTGCTCCACCCTAATTCCACCCCTCCCTACCTCCCTACCTCCCTCCCTTCTTATTCCTTTATCGTCCCTCCCTTCACCCACAGTAACAGTCTTGGGCTGTGTTCTTAGTGCAGCCAGGAACCACGGTTTCTCCCTGCTGAGGCCATAAGGCCATGTGACTCCCCTTACAAGAAATGGGTAGAATAATGAGGGAACTGGATGGAACAGAATATACATCAATAAAATGATGAATTCTGATGCGAACAGAGATGTGGATTGAGGTAGTATACTGTACCAAACCTTACAAGGAAGCAGTCTGGCTGAATGATGCCCAAAAAGCATGCGTGATCTACAGCGAGGGAGTCTACATTAGTTTGGAGTTGTGTGACCTATAACTGCACTCCCATGGGTGTATTTAGCCTGGAAGTGGGATGAACTATGTGGGGAGAAGCAGAAATGCCTTTGATGTGTTTGTCAAATTTTTTTATTTTTTTGCTTTATTTTATGGTTGAGTAGTCCATCTGTTCTGTTCTGGTATCTCAGCGGTGGAGGGGGAGCCCAGAAACTATTTATGAGTCTTCCAATGCTGGGGTTTCCAACAACAGTGGTTCATGGTAGTTGTGAGGCCTTTTTAAGCCTTGTTAAATCATTATGGCTGTTAATTAAAAATACAATTACTTGGCTCTCCTATTATGCAAGTGTGGATGGGTTGTAAAGGCAATAAATGCAATGCCTTTAAATGTACACAAGAGGCTCTTTGGATAGCTACGGGTCCCTGTCCTAACAGGGAAACCTGCTGTTGCAGGGTTCTGCCTAGAAATTTAGGAGTTTCCTCAGAGGACAACAAATCCTTAAAGGTTAGGGATTGTGTTTAGGAATTATGGTGCTAATTTGTTGGTTGGTGCTATAACTGTTCTTGTAAAATGTTAGCGGTTACAAAGGCGTCTAATAGGAGAAACATTTCCAACAATCGCAAACAATCTCAAACATAAGTGATAATGGTTAGATTTTGCTCTTCGCTCCAAAAAAAAAAACAAAAAAAATGACCAGTATTTCATTCTTCACCATTTTAGCAACATTCGGCATCATATCCCATCCATTCATTTTCTCTACCACTTATCCAACAGGGTCGCAGGGAACCTGGAACCTATCTCAGGGAACATGGGGCACAAGACAGGGTACAGCAGGGTTCTAATCCATTGCAGGGCACATTCACATACATATTCACGTACCCATTCATACATTACAGCATGTCTTGGGTCTGGGGGAGGACATGGTAGTACCAAGAGTTAATCCCCGCAGCACTGGGAGAACATGCAAACTCCGCACACGCTGAACTGTGGCGGGAATCGACCCCCCCAACCCGAACGTGCTAACCACTAAGCCACTGTGTGCCCACATTCAGCAAACATTGTCTCAAAGTCCAAGAATGCAGTGCAGCTATATGACTCAATTATAGAGATTTAGCCCGTGATCTATGAGATGATAAGCAGAATGGCATTGGTAGCAGTATTATAATGAATGTTGGAGCTTGGGAATCCTGTCTGTGTAAGCAGACTGTACAGATGAATTCCTACTGGTGCCACTATCAACAAGCAATCAAACAGCACTGTGGGAAACCACCAAAATGAAAAATAGACCAAGTTGACAATGAAGTTTAATCCAAAAAAATCTGCTCAAAATTTCATCATAAAATAGATATTTTGCACATTTGAAGAGCACATGTTAATTATAAATATTGGTATGCACGTCATTTACAGTAGATTTTAAAGTGAAGACTGTCCTGATATTTTCTTACACCGTCCCAATTTTCTCTGTTACAGGGATATCCGTAACATTGGCGTACGACTGCCAGGACACCTAAAAAGAATCGCCTACAGTATCTTGGGACTTAAGGACCAGACTAGCACCCTGAGTGTATTTGCTGTGTGAGGCTCACTACAGGGACCATTAAAACTCTCTAGCTGAATGAGAAAACTCAGAACTGTAAGCCACCCTGGACTCCGGCTGCTGGGATGGCCCTACATCCTGGGCTCTACCACCCTCCAGCCTAACAAGATGGACTCTCATCGTAATGGAGCCTTGTAGCAAATTTGATATATGTATCAAAATTGGAGGGGGGTGGGAAGGGGAAGAGATAAAAACTGAAAACATGCAAATGACATATCAGTCAAAATGTTTATATTGGAAATTAATTTTCACAACACACATTGTTTTATTTTTTAGAGAGAAGTATTGCTTACTTTACAAGAATCTAAGAATCAAATCAGCAATCATGCAGTAAATCCTAACTATAGTTCTTCCAGAGGTATAGTAACAGTGGGCATTGTCATGTCTGATTTAGGTTGAGCTTTCAGTTTACTTTGTGCTGTGGTACCATGTCATTCTCTTTTGACCCTCACATGACCCTTCACATGCTGATAAGAATGAAGCTCAGTGAATCTGATGGTCTTAAGTGAGGCTGCAGGTGATGATTGCAGGACAGTCTATGAAAAGGGATATACAACAAGAGTCCTGTTGTAGTGTGAGCTGGCCATTGGTTTGATGGTTATAAGTAAGTTTTGTTTAAAGTAGATTTACATTTCTATGCTTTCAAAGAAATGGCAAGGTTAAAGTTCAGCCTTAAAATTCAGCAAGCATGAGCAAAAAAAGCACTTAAATACAAAATATTTCAGTTTCTGAATTGATTCAGCTTAAATGCTGGGCTTTTCTTTATCCCATGTTTCATTTAATGATTATATTGATGTGACATTCAGTAAAATGTTCTAGGTTATAATTTGACTGCAGTGTCATGTCAGTTTGAATCTTTCCTGTGTGTATGATGTATGGGCCAAACTGCAAGAACTCTACCAGCAGTTGTAGTTGTAATATATCTGAATGAAAGATTGAAAAGTTGTATTTTTGTATTTTGTACTTTCTGGCACATTCATGTTTACTTTGCATGATAATTATAATGCAGATTTTCCAGGGTTTTTTATGGAACCAACAGTTAGTATGAAATGCTTTAACATGCATTGATTATATTGTGTAAGACTTTGCAAAACTGTCTTGTTTGGGTAAACTTTTGCTTTTTTTAATTGCAGGATAGTGATTGAGATAAGGCCTTGGTATGATATGGTATATGGCCTTGTAGTGCCTCACTAAGGAGTTCTTTCAATTCCTAATAAATCTAGACATTGAATGAAAATTAATTAATTGATGGATAATTATATGTTTTGTTACTGTTTATGCTGCAAGCGTGATATCTGGATACTCACGCTCAAAGAGAAATTAATTGCAATTTTGAATTTCTTTTTGAATTATTTTTAACGCTTGATATTGCTCTGTCTTGCCTTTATCTTTGCATTAATGATGTTAGAAAAGAAATGGCATTAAAATATACAAACCTCACACATTGGCATATTCTCACTTAAAAGAAAGATTTGGCCAGCTGTTTTGTATTTTATTTAATAGTATATTTATTTTTGTTTTATTTATTATTTTAAAAAAACATTGAGCTTGGATTTTTTTTGTAATTGATATTCAGTCACAATAAAAATCTTTGTAGTCTTCTTGTCATTCAATGGTTTATTTTCAACATTAAAACATTTTCACACCAACATGATACTGACAAAAGTATAGGAATAAAATATTTCCTCTAAAGCTATATAAAAACACCTCATGAATTGGTTTATTCCTCTTACACCACAGAAATTTGCTAGAGACTACTTTTTTTTTTAAATAGGAAATACACAATGTCATTTTTTGAAATCCATTTCTAAATATATATTTAATGTGGAATATCAAAAAGTTTTGTTAGTTAGTTCCAGTTTTCAAAGCTGTAGACATTTGTTCCCTCACCAGCCTCTCTTTTTTTCTCACTTTCTCTTGGCTTTAATAAGAGGGGAAAAAATGCAGATGGTCATGTAGCTGAGAAAGTGCAAGGTCCTCCACCCTGAAGGCTTTCCTCCTGGTGGAAAACTTAAAGGACCGGCTTTACTTCAACAGTACTGACACTGATTGAAGACTACGTTCAGAAAGGCTGAACATCTTACAGATAACTTCACCAGAGCAATATTGATACATTTTTCTTTGGTAAATAACAACACTTAAAAAATCTGTTTATTATTAGATCTATTGTAATTTATTGTCTATGAATTAGTTACTGTAGAGACAATATCATATAATGGATAACAGTATAATATATAACTGTGGTTTACCTTGTAGACAAAAGTGCTTCATTGTCAGTTTGTGGTTATGCAAGTGTGGTTACAGAAATAAGCTAATCGTTCTGACTAATCAGATTCAGTAATTCAACAGTGTTGTGGTATAACTGTTATGACGATGGTTGCTGTAATACCAAGGTAATATAACAGCCTTGTTTAATCAGCTACTTATTTGATATTCATGTTGAAATGAGGGCAGTTTCACCTCCTCAAGGTTAATTATGTCTAATACTGGTCTGAGAAGGACTTTCCTAGTGCCTGAGCTGGGTTTATCAGCTGCTCTTGAACGATCTTGGCGACAATGTCACTAATGCATTCTTCAGATAAAGTGTGAAATTCAAACGGGGGAAAAGGTATGTAAATATTTGCATTCATGAATAAGATGGAAACTCTAGAAACTACTGCAAGGAAGTTAATCAGGTAGATGATGGAACAAGACGCCTGCTAGCCATTTCTCAGCCCATTATGTCTGCACGAGCATCTGTGGCTCTGTGACTGCTTTATCCATGTGCCCAATCTCAGGTCCCTAAAATGACTTGTCCTTTGAGTAGGAGACCCAAAACCAGAGCTATGTTGAGATTTTCCATCATCTGTTTTTCCATACTGTGTGTCTCATGTGGTTTGATGTGTTTCTGTTTGCCTATGGTTAGGAGGGGGACAAAAGGGGGAGCTAGAAAAGCAGCCAGGAGCCCGATTTCCATGTATTAACCAATGAAAGCAATCTATGCATGTGTAACATGTAAACTGGAGTCTATGCCCTTGGCTGGAGTTTTATTGTTTGTGGGTTTAATGCTGCGTACTTTTCTATGACTGTGTGGGTGTGTGCTTGTGACTCCTCCAAGCTCAAACTGCTAGCCACAATAGCATGTGTGCCGACTGTGTCGAAGCCTGGGCTTGGGTGTCTCGAGTGTTGGACATATGGTTGTGCTTTCACTGTGGACTGACTTGTGTGGGGCCTGCGGCTTTCATTTTTTTGGCTTTCCTTTCCTTCTTGTCATTTAGAAAATGGGCCTGCTATTGAACGCTGTTCACATTCTATTTTTTTTTAGTATATTTTTTTTTTTTTTTTTTTTTTGGGGTTTTTTTTGTTTTTTTCACATAAGTATCCAAAGCCAGCGGGATTGTGGAATTTACATCCCAGCTAATTTTAGAGATGGCTTTCTGACCAAAAACACATCCTCCAATTTGGGCCTATATTGGTCTTTCTTCTCCAAGCTCCCTCCATTTCTCACTCACTCTCTCCTTACAATTCTCTTTACCCTCCATTAATCTCCAGTTTTTACTCATTCTCTGTTTGGAGTCTCTGAAAAAACAGTGTAACTTATTTTAGTTAACTGACTTGTTAATTTAGTTTAATTTGTAAACAGACATATTTTCAAACAAAAATAAAACAGATTAAAACAGTCTAGCAATCAAAAAAGACTTTTCATATGTCAAAGTCATATGTTCATATGTATATAGGTATTATTTCAAAGAAACATAAAAAAGACTAAATATATCATCAGGTTTTAGTTAATAATCTATGTTATGTCTGTATAATAAAAGTAAGTATATCAATTTAGATCATTTGTATATGGTGTATATGGTTACTTAGTACTGAAGAATAATAAGCATTATTACACCACACAATAGTTACATTGTTTTATGTGTATGTGTGTGGGTGTTTTAGTTCCTATGGAGATGTGCTCTTTTATTACACTGCTATTTCCATGTTAATGTGCTCTGCAGTCTGGTGAATGTGTCTTGGATAAGTTTATCTATTAACATGGCATATCTTATCTGCTCATTTTGCAACAGGGACGTTTGTTGGTACATTTCAGGACTAGTCCTTTGTTAAGTTTTTTTTTTTACTAGCATGTAATTAGGAATATGTCAAAATTTGTTCATACCCGAATTACCTGGATGTATGGTTATACTTAAATTACCATCCTAAGAAAAATAAATCAGTTCATTAGCTCTATAAATATTGTATGTCATATTTTACTTGTCAGTTTCTGATCACACAATGTAAGCTGTGAATCTAGAAGGATTCAAAAAGAGAAAACATTCCAAAATGGTACTTGAGTGAGAAGGCTAACCAATTTTATCATTTAGACATAGTATGGCTCACTAGGCAGCGGAAACAACAGCAAAATGTAGGATCATGGTTAATTTACCAAGCTTTACCACAAGCTATGCCTCAAGGGAAGAATAAAGCAATGTTGATCCAAGAGCACATTCGACTTGAAGAAATCAAGTTCACTGAAATGTTAATTTCAGTTAAACTTTGGTTTAAAAATGCCAAAGTTTTTGGCATTTTTAAACATTTTAAATATTTACTTAACATTGACTGAAGACCATGTACTAAGCACAGATAATTCATTCATCTTCAGTTACTGCTTTATCCTGATAAGGGTTGCGGTAGATCTGGAGCCTATCATGGTAATACTGGGCACGAGGTAGAGAAATTCACCCCAGATGGGACGTCTGTCCATCGCAAGGCACTATGTGCACACCCAGTAACAACTTAGGAGTAAGCTAGCATAGCCAGTTGGACATTGGGAGTAAACCCAAGAACCTGGAGGAAACCCAGATGAACACGGATATATGTGTTTCACAAACACATGAAACTTGACACAGACAGTAACTTAGGGAGCAGTGGAGTAGTGAGACAGCAATGCTACAGACTGCACCACTGTGCCACCATACTTATAACAGCTGTATATCCACACTGCATTTGGAGTCTTACAGTTCTTAGCTTATTTGTATCTTGAAACTACAATCTGCATTAACATAATGTACAGTCTTAATGCCAGAAATGTGTGTCATTTTAATCATTTTAAAATGTAAGAGATATTTTTTAAAATATTAAGACATACAAACATTTTGCTGTAACATTGAAATTTTCTTGGGAAAGTAGTTTTGTAAAGCTAAAAATGTTGAGACCCAGTAATGCATGTTTATGCATTATTAAATATATGCAAATATATAACAAATATGTTAAAAGTCAAAAAATAAACATATAAGATTAAATTTGTATAGACATTTTACTGTATGTGAAAAATTACACGCAAAAAACAACAACTCTATTGTTTGTATGATCTAAAATTATTTATCACTTAGTTAACAGACTGGGGGAAACTGAGTTCAGACTCACACTTTACTCAGAAATAATAGAATACTAAATCAATGCTCCTCTGGTTTAACTCGTGTGCACACAGGAGCAGAAAGGGAAGTAGGAGCAAAAATATATTAGTACTATTTTTTTTACCTTAAAAATGGTTAGGCTCTGAGAGTTTGCCAGAGCACTATGCTGTAACTCATGTTGATATACTGAGACCATGGCCCCTTGACAAAAAAGTCCTGACTTTATTTATATTTCTCTTAATGGTTTGGTTAAACAAAGCATACGCAAAGCCTGCAAGCCATTTTGGCTTTTAAAGTCATAAATTGACTTTTTTTCCCCCCAAGAGTATCTTTCTCCGGCTCTGTCTCGATCTGGTTTTGGTTTTCTCGTCCCTCGGAGTCTGTGACAGTCTTTTCAAACTTTATCACTTCTTTACCGGCAACCTGCAGTGGTTCCCCTTCCTTTTTTCTTTTTTGCTGTCTACATGTGTTTCGGAGGCCATTAATCGTTCCTGCCTTTGCAATGTGAACCCCAGCAGATAATTATGGTAATTAAACCAATTAGGCAGCATATGGAAAGAGGGTTTTGTCTGCCCCTGAGGCTACTGAGGTCTGCTATTCATCCTGTGTATGGGCTGCAGCTGAGGTGGTCCCATCTCTGGTACTGCTTTAAAATTGGGCCAGGGAAGGCACCCCAGCCCTGTTTCAGATTAATGCAATTTCCTTTTAGTTGAGCCTTGAATAACTATGCATCCTGCAGGCAACAAATAGCAGTCCAAGTTGTGTGGACAGCGATAATATGAGGTGCTTATGTCATCGTATGGTGGTGGATGGCCAGAGGGTGTTCACCTTAGTGAACAAATAACCAAAAATAAGAGGAAATGAAATGAATGAGGGGGAAAGGGTGTAAAACACATGCAGGAGGACATGAAGCACTGCACGGCCTTTTTACTATTACAGACTGTAATTTTTACCTCATGATATGTCCACAAAAGTGTAGATGACATTCAGCAGTCCCTCATTACTATCACTTTAAAGGGTTTGAAGCACTTCAAGTGTTAAATATATTGAAAAGACTTAAAAATGTACTTAAGGTAATTAAAAGTAAAAAGTAAATTATTTAATATAAACAGTTCATGAAGTTACAAGCGTTAAGGTAAGAGTTGGGTGGGATTTCATACCTATTCTTACAACTGTATTCACATGAAATTGAAAGGAATTCAAACACAGTCATTTGCTTATTTAAATTTGTAATTTTTTAATAGGTTAAAATCCATTTTTTAATAGATGAAATAGATTAGAAAAATAAGACTTTATCAAAATTAATTGGCTGTGGCATCATTGCTGATAAGTATAAACTAGATGAAATGTTTCAACAAATCTATTATTCAATAGTCAGAGCTTTACAGTTTTAAAAAGACCCAGGAAAAAAAAAAAGTCCAAAAGGCACTTTTGAGCTAAGAGCGTTATGGCAAATTTTAAACCTAAAAATCGACAGTAAATTCTTGATATAGTAAGTTCTTGATATTTATATACATATATTACAACCTCAGGACCAGAAGTAATACATTTCACATATTAGATTTGAAATTAAGATTTAAAAAATTAATTGGTATATAATATAGCATAGAAGTACTGCAACAACAAAATTTAGGCCTTAAGAATATTGTGTAATTAAGTCAGGTGAAAAAAAGCCTCACTCCCAAAACAGTTACTTTAAGATCTTTACTGAAACAAATGAATGGAGTTTTTTGAGCATGTATTATTTGCAAGCACATTATTCTAATTCCAAACACAAACCGCAATCTAATTAAACCCAAGGTACTGTCATTTTCAGGTGATATAATTGCTTCATTCGAATGGGTGTGGCTTCAAGTGAGACATTCTTTACATTCAGTTGTGTACAAACTTGTTTTTACTGGTAAAATGGGCCAAAAAAGAGATCTAGCTAACACAGAAAAGAAAAATTGTCAAATGTTTATGAAATTCAAATAATTGAAAATGATTGATATTGACAAGTTTTTGAGATGTGATCACTCCACAATCAAATCATTTGTTAATAGTAGTCAGAAATGGTGCAAATGAATAGTCTTGTACAGAATTAAACATGAAGCCTCAACGAATCCTTGGAGCATGTGGGTGATTTCATGGTTGAGTCGCTAATATACACAGGACCTCACTTTGAGAGAGAGGCCAAGAAGGTGTTGGGGGGTGCATATGAGCTGCTATGATTAACAATAAGCTAGCTGGACCTATTCAGGTTGCAGACGGACTGAAAATCAACTCTTGAATACTCTTCAAACAGTGGTACTAGAAGAGGTCAGCAACATTCAAGAGGACCATTATATTTATGCTGAACAATGCTCCATTGCTTGGCTAGCCAGAAAAGGTTTCACTGATGACCGATTAAAGAACTGGTCCTGTTCCTCACCTGATTTGAACCTGACTGAGAACTGTTATCGAGCATGAGCTTTTCAGCTTTACAATATATCTCCATGAAGGTTCCAGCTGAAATTGTTTATGGAAAAATCAAGGAAATCACTGATTCTTTCATGAAAGTTATTGAAGGGTGAATACACAGACATTATTGTACTCACTATATTTTAGCATTTTTGTTTAAAACAACCTCATTTGAAAATCTAACTAAGGAATAGGTACTATAATTGAATCAAGAATTGTATTATTAAATGATTGGGTTTTAATTAAATGTTTAGTGAATTGAGAAATGTAAGAAATTACTTTCTTTTATTTAAATCTCATGAAAGAAAATGTTTATTTTTTAAATCTTATTATTAAATATCAATTGAGAATGATAAAAAGGCCAAAATACCATTCTAATTAGGTGGTTAGCATAATTAGGCAGTTTTACATTTTTATGTTTTACAGTTAATACTAGCATTGTCTGGGTGTTTTATATACAGAGTTATGTATCTCTCCAAGTGTGTTTGGATTCATTAAAACAGACTTATGTAGAGTTTTCTTATTTAATTGCTATTCTTTATTATTTTTGATTGGTAACAATGATTAAACTGTAACAATGCAAGAAACTCTACTTGTTCAAAAACAAATGTCTTAATATGTAGTGTATGTTTATCACAAAAACATTCCTAAAGATTAGGAATGTATTTTCTTTAATAATAATCCCCCCCCTTTTTATCAACAGTTTTGATTAAAAAAAATGAAATAAACAAAGTTGTGCACTCTGTAAAACAGCATTACAGCTGCTTGACATAAAAAAGTGCCTAATAATTGTGCGCACAGCTGCCATACCCAACATTTATCATTAAAGGGATTGAATTTACTAAATGTTTTTGCTCATACATGCATCTGTTTGCACTGACCCAGACATCTAAGTGGAACCTTTTTCTATCGGTAGTTACTTTTTGTTTCCTGGATGCCCAATGAATCTTTAAATCTGCCTCTACCAAAAAAAGGGGCTTCTCTGAGGAGGTATGAAGGTGAGGTGAAGTAATCATTCTGGGGAATTATTGAGTTCAGTTCTGGGACCATGAATTTGTGGTGTATCTGCGGTGTGTGAGTAAGCCAGAACAATAAAGGCACATCTCACATGGCTCATCAGTAAACCAGATCAGGCAGCACTGAAAGGAAATACACTTACCAGTTGAATAAATGAAGTCATGACAGATAAGGAAGCCACAATGAAAGAAAAATGTGCTGTGAATCAATTATTATGAGTAATCTTTTTTTTTTAAGAAAAAAAGGGGGGGGGGGTGTATTTGCAGCCAGTTTGCAGGTTGAAAAATCCCCTGAAGTTTCTCTGTAGAGCAGTAGATGGATTGGATGTGATGTAAGAGACATGTTGGAACATGCTCATGAAAGTGTATAAAATGGAGCTGACATACAAGTTCTTTTTCAGTAGGTTAGTATAGCCCATGTCCACAACCCCCTTTTTGGCATGACCTCAAACCACAATTTTCTTTTTCTGAATCACAAAAACAGAAGTGAACTAAACATATCACAATGCACAAAACCTGCAGTTATTAATTCGTCACCTGTTTCCCATTTCACAAGCTTATGGCTTCGGTTTTCTTTTCCCACCACTTCTAATTTGTCCCAGCTAGGTTAACTAATTTCACCAGACCCTTTGAAGTTTGATCCATTCTTCATGCATTCCTTCAGAAATATACATTGCGCCATCACCTCTAATCTTCTGAGACAGAAATGCAGCCATGAAACAGTAAAAGACTTTTCCAATGCTTAATGACAAAGAATTATTTTGACAGGGAACCATTACTTAGACAAAAAGTTCTCTGTACAGATTTCATCTTATTCTGTGAGGGAGTTAACCTTCTGCCTTTCACATGGCTCTTTGGCTGCCGAGTTGTGTATATAACAGCCTCTCCGGTGTAATAACCACTGACACGGCCTTTAAAATGGATTATTGCTTCAGTTGTGTTATTTTTGGTGTCAGAGGTATGTAAACCAAGTGGAGACACAGACGAAAGGGACTCTCCAACCCCGAGGCGTCCAACGTGACTACAGAGCATATCCTAAAACGCAATCCCATTTTAGCTGTGTGGAAATGTTGATTAGGTATTGTGGGTTTAAAAAAGAGCTGGAAACCCAGCTGTGAAGCTTGATGGCTTCATGTCAGAGGGAAAAGTTATTTCTATAGAGCTATTTATTTGTTCTAATGATCCGCAAACCAGGGAAAACGACGGAACATGTGCTTGTAGGAACATGTGTGGAAGAGTTGTTTCTGTATAGTTGCCTGTAATAACAATCATGACTGGTCAGATTCTCCTATTCCGTCAGAAGAGAAGTGTTTCTTAGTCCCAGAACTGAACACATACAGAGTTGTGTGATTGAAATGTTTATCTAAATTAGATAGGACCCTAAACTATGGATTGCAGGTGTAGTGAACATGTTCAGACTAATGCCTGTGCACAGTCACAATCTCGGCAATATTTACTACACCTTAGATTTAGATACATATCCCCCAATTATGTAAAGTCATCTACAGGAAACAGAAAATCTGCTTTATCCTCCAAATGAATACCTCGGTGGGTTTTGAGCGGTGCTCATTTGTAAGCTGAACCCTCATGGTTACCCACTAATTTTTTTTGAATGGCTCCCAAAAGACCAGCTATGTATATAATGTGGTTTTCTCATTTTCAGACCTCTGGAACAGAATTAACCACTTAATAAGCTGCTACTAAAGTTAAACAATAAAGAATGTACTATTTGTATTAATCATTCTGCTCATGGTATACTACTGTATCCTAACACAGGAAAACACAGGATTAATCACTATATACAACTGAAATTCTGTTGTAAAAAAGAAAAAAGAAAAAATAATTAAAAAAGAAAAAAGAAAATGACAGTTACTTTTATTATTTGAGTGTCAAGGATCTTTGACAATTGTGATCACTCATGTCAGCACAGATTAGGTCAAAGCATTCATGCAAACATTACAAAACTGTATCTGGTTATGAACTATGGTCTCTAGTTACCACACTGCTGCATCAAGTTACAGATTGAGTGAGATAAAGGTAGCAAATTCTCTACCTCCTTCCAAGCCTTTGTCCAGTCATGCAAACACCATTTCCCTTTTATCTCTATTTATCTGTATTTTATGCCAAGATGCCATGTGTAGGAGGATTTAAATTATTATTATTTTTTTAATGGTAGCAGATTACATGTATTCCATGCCTGCTTGTGAGTTCTTGCATCGCCCTAGGGATTACTACTCATATTGATACTTGCTTTCAAAATCAGAAATTCTTGTGGCATTACTGTATCTGTTGAGGTGGATTACTTTTAATTTCTGTTTTGGCTCTGCCTTTTTAAAGCTAGGTATTTTCTGGGTGGAAAGATCCGACGTGTCATCCTGACAGATTCAGGAGAGTTAACTTAACTACAACGTTTAAATTGGTTCCTGATGTTCCAGATGCCTTTCTAAACTGTATTCCTTCAGTAATTTATCTTCACTATATCATACTATCATGAGGATTCATGTTTTATTAGAAAACTGTAACATATAAATTAAAATTAAATTATGTGGGCTGGACACAATAAAAATGTGAACAGGGACTGAAGACATCAGCAGAAGCAAAGACAAAACAAGGTTAATTAATTATCTATGTTGCCTCAGTATTTGAGAAAGCAATATTTCAGATTGCCCTGACAGAGCTGAATTGATTTCAGAGCACTCAATATATATATATATATATATATATATATATATATTTTTTATTTTTTTTTTAAATAAAAATATTCAACATTTGGACATAAGAATCAGGAGAAATTTGTTCATATTGTTTAATACTGTTTAGCTTCTCTTTAACTCTATCGCAGTTCTATGTTAACATTCTTTTATTTTTATTATTAAATACACTTGATTTCTGAGTGTGTATTGTTGACTTGGTTTGTCAGGTAGGCTGTATTTAACCTGATGTTACTACAGTTAAACTACAGTAGCTTCAAGCATAATTTACATTAGATTTAGATTGTGGTGATGTTTTTTTCCCCATATTTTGTTTATTAATTGTTCATGTCACATGAATAAAAATAAAACTTGGAATAGGCAGCCTGATTTGATACTATTAGCTACTTATTATAATAGATTTAAAGTATCAATAGCAGTAAAGGTTTCTTATAAATCAAGGTTACAGCTTGAGTCTACTTGTTTGCTTTTACTGCATTCACTGTAATAAAAAAAGCTATAAATGTACAGTATTTATTTAATAGAAAATGATTGCTTTATTATTTTACAGGATTAATTAGACCAGTGCATTGGATTACCTTAAAATACCAGAAAAGGTGATGGACACTGGGATAACCTTTTAAAGCCGAGGTGGGAATGATAAAAATTCTCTGCAAATAAGTGGATCATTTTTGTGCCATTTGTTTTAGGGACTATATTAGGTGAATACAATCCCTATTTGAGTTTACCTTTCTAAGCTAGTAGAAAATATGGTTATGTAAAGCACTAAAAATCATCTTGTAGTGCAACTGAATTCAGTGATGAAGGTGAATTAATCAATGTATCAATGAATTAATCAGTAAAATCCCAGCACCACCATGTTGGGTCCTTAAGAAAGACCCTTAACCTTCTGTTCAGTTGTATCCTGCCACAATTGTAAACTGCCTTTTATTTTTATTTTTTTAAAGCATCAGCCAAATAAGCAAATGTACTGGATTATGTGTTATTTTATACTATGTAAGATTATTACAGTGCCTTACTGTAAATGCACTGCAGTGATTTGCTACTTATATAAAATATATTGAATATAAATATAATTGTAAACTCTGCTGCCAGTACATTACCGTAAATTAAACAGTAAATGTTTTAAAGTGTTGACATAATAAGGATCTCGAATATCTAACACAGTTCATAACACAAGCAGCATTATTAGCACTGTCAGTGCTGCAACAATGGGTATTACTTACAGTGTGCTTTTATACAATGCACTTACAGGAAAACTGTGGGTTGTCAATCTAAGTAAATAACTGCTAAGCTAATGCCAGCTTAATGAGCTAGTTAACCACTAGCTAATCACCACCAGTGATGCTGAGATACTCTGACTAGGATAAAGTGGTTTCTGAAGAATTAAGAAAGTACAGTATACATTTTATTTTATGATGTTTCTGTAATCCTAATTATCAAACATTTTTTTAATCAGTTATCAGGACATTTCCACCGTCTCCATCATTCTGGTCAATTTTAATTTAAATTTTTCCATTTACTCAGCTCAGTCCAACTTTTCTCTCAGAGGACTTTTATCAACACTTCATGCTTGTATGCTAATCAGTATATTCTCTCTCACACACGTGTTCTAGCTCCTCTCTCGTCTCACGCATCAAGAAGAAGAGACATAAGGCCCAGGGTGGTTGCTATGACAATGCAGGGGAGGGGGATGATGAGCCTGTTATGCCAATAGATAGCAAATTCGTCATCTTTTCTTAATATTTTTACTGTTGGTATATTATGTACAATAATATGAATAATGATCGAATATTAATTAAACCTTAGATTTAAATGCACCCATGATTGACCATATATGGTATGTGGGCGTGGCTTCAAAAGTTACCCCCCCAAAAAAGGACATATTTTCGATAGTGACAAACGCTCATAAGGCGAACTTTTTAACCACGGAAATCGAAAGGCGTCGAGCCGTGCTGTTTAATATGTTATGTGTATGTGGAATTTCTAATGTAATATTTTAATGTTTAACAAATGCGCGGCGAAAATCAGCTGCACGTGCATGAAACGGAAACCCCGTACAATTAACATAATTCCTTTCCTGATAGAGCTTTAATTACGGCATTAGTGTAATCAGTGTCTCCTGTTTCACATGCACTGCCTGGTGCTCATCGCTGGAGGGGAACTGGATATGTTGGGCCAAGAGAAAGGCTGAAAATCTTTTCGCTGATTGCCCCGAATTTCTTTCTGAGACGTGCCTGTAGGTAAAAACACTATGTTGAAAGGGCGGAACATACGCAGGTATTGCACAGGCATTACAATTGTGCTTCTCGTTTTAGGGCACCGCTAGGGTTTCTGGGTAATTTGTACTCTGGGCCCCAAGCCCCCAACCCCGAAATATATTTTCTTAAAGCCAGGTGTGAAAACAATCACTATCAATAAACATAACAAGTATCGCATATTCAGGAAGAGACTATAAAGAACTACATTTGAACAGTTTATTAAATTAACTGAAAGCATGCATTTAAAGCTATATACAAATAACTAAATATACACAGTACAAGTACCATCGTACTCTCTCTCTCATACACAGACACTATGGAAACTCTGTCTGGATGCATTTATAAGCAGTCTACATGCAATTTCTGTTTCCCCAAGTACCAAGAACACGGAACTTTATTATTATTATTATTATTATTATTATTATTATTATTATTATTATTATTATTATTACTCGTTGAGTGTATAATAAGTTTTACACACGAGCAGCTCCAGCAAGAAATGCGCAAATTATCTAAAACTGTGACAGGATCATTGAATCAGTGAGTTGAAATCGAGAATCGAATCTGTTCTGTTCGTGAATGAATCAATCAGACTGGTTTTATTCATTGAAATGAGCCGACTCAAACAAACGATTCATTCACGAATCGGACATGATTACAACACTTCTCTCATAAACATTATATGATTGCATTAAATTTCGATCGATTCCTCACTGAAAGCTGTAGCAAGGCTTCGGAAAACTTGAATATATACAACACTGGACTAGTTTTATTATCGTTTGGTGCTTTTCCGTCCTTTTTGAAGCTCAATGCTGCATTATTATTGCTCGATTGCGTGGAAAAAACATAAATACTTGGAAATATTGTGTTCCAAGCATTTGGCACAGTCTGAGGGCATTCATTAATGGATTATTGTGCAAAGAGGCTATTTAAATACCAAAATCATACAGGAAAGTATGGGGTTCTGCTGGGCCCCCTGTCTGAGCAGGGCCCTTAGAATCATCCTAATCCTCCCTGATCCGTTTCCCCTCTCCAACACGGAACCTCATCCTTAACCAGCCGAAGAACCGTGCAGACACTAGAGGGCAGTAGAGAGCTGTAGATAATCTCGCCATCGTTCACTATTCTTAATGTTTTCCCACATAAAGATTTTTACTGAAGTGTCTTTATTTTGTTTATTCTATACTTTTATTTGTCTTGTTAATATTATAATGGTATTGCTCCAAGTCAGGTTTTAAGAGTATGCGGTGTCTGACAGTACCCAACATGTTTCATTTTCCAAGAGAATTTTCACTGCCTTCATCTTTTTTTTTTTTTTTCTTCAGTAAATGTGTAAGGGTTGTAATTTTCAGCATGTAAAGGGTGGAGGTGAGAGCACGGAGAGCAGGGAGGAGAAGGAGTTGAAGGGAGGGACACTGAACAAGCAGGCAGCATGCACTCAGGTTTTCCCTGTTTTACTCTCTCTCTCTCTCTCTCTCTCTCTCTCTCTCTCTCTCTCTCTCTCTCTCTCTCTCTCTCTCTCTCTTCCCCCTGCTTTGTCAGCTCCACAGATGGCAGGAAGTGCTTTCCTATATCGGACAGGCATCAAGTTCTTTTTTGCCCCTTTGATATCTCCATCTGTGAAGCTTTGTGTCTTGGCCCTAATCTTCTCCTAGTCATCCTTCCTACATTCAGCATGGTGAACAGATAATTACCTGACTGAGGGTCACCATGGGCGCCTGCCTTTGCAAAGGTCATCAAGGTCAGTTTCGGTGTATATGTATGTCTGTCTGTTTGCTGTCAATGTTTACTTTTTGCTTTATCTCAAAGGTATAACTTATATCCAGGATGTATCTACTTATTGTTTTGATGAGTTAGTCTAACAGTCCTGTGCGTATCCCGAGAACTACAGACTATCACTATGGACGCTTATTATACTATATTAGGATTAGAATTCATTATCAGAAATCTTTTAAAATTAGTATATATCATGTAAGATATATACATGTAACCAGCACTGCAACTGGCATCATTTACATCATCCTGTGTGAAAGTGAATGAAAAAGAGAGACAGCAGAAGTGAGAATGTTGTCTCGTGTTAATGAGGAGTGTTGCAGCACTTTACTCTCTGACACTACAGTGTACCACCAGTGTGTGTATGTGTTTGTCTGATGAAGGATTATTGCCGGTAATTAAACTTGCAGAGCTGAGCACCTTGTTCTGTATGGGTAACAGCAGTGTGTGTTGTGACAGCAGAGCTCCCGGAGCAGCTACTAACTGGCTGAGATAAAGGTGAAGTCTCTTAGGGCTTCAGACTCTATCAGGATCATCAGAGGATGGAAGCCCTCTGTTCGACTCTGTTCATAAGTCTCTGTGCACTAGATGGAAATCCTTTGGACAAAAATGAGGAGAGGATCAAAATGGCTATGCATCTCATCAGATGCAATATGACAGGGTCAGATGTCTTGATCTTAAGTGTCAAATTAAATTATACAGAGCTAGCTTTTGTTCATTCGACTCTTAAAAGGTCTGCCTGGTTTAGTGTGTCTGCTTGTGCTATGGTTGAAGCAGAGTACAGCATGCTAAATACCAGGGTCACCACTGATGCATAATGCATGAGAAAGGAGGTCACGCTGACTGTGCACCACTGCACAGACCACACATTGTGTCTATCAAGGCACCGTAACATATGAGTCTTCGGGTAGCACCAGGAGCTCTGGGAGACCCTCAGGACTGAAATGAGATGTCCTCGATAAGGTCGTGAGTGAATGAAGTAGGGCCAGTGATGAGAATCAACCCTACACACCAGGGGATCCCCAGGGATGGGTTGTCAAGAAACTTGCTTGTTGCCATGGCAACCTGGAGGCAACAGGAATGATTCCCATCCATCCGCTTCAGTTTGAATTTCAACAGGCAATGAGTTGGAAACAGATTAGAGGAAACTAACAACAACATGTTTGCTCTTCTGCAGAGATTCAAAATATCCAGCAGCATCCAATGGGAGAGCTCCAGTCTTGGACAGAAGGACAACCCATTGTCAAGGTCCGTCCATGTTTCAGCCTACAAACCAGTCCCAATTGGTTAGGACATAAATTTCTGAGAATTACCTAATATATTATACAGTTATATATTTTATGTACAGCTTGGCTCATCTTATTTTAAAAAATCCTTCTTAAGATTTGATGTAATTTCTTTGCATGCAAATACTTTCATTTGCACTCTAGAATGAGTGTCTCATTAACACCTGTGATACGCTGCTTGTGTGGGTGTGTTGTTTTGTGTACTTTTGGCTTGATACCACTTTAGCATTTGTGCTTATGGCTGTGTGATTTAGAGAGACATGTAACCTCAGCTCCAGAATTATTGACACATTTCAAAAGAATGTCATTTCCTCTAATAAATATATTTTTAAAGAAAATACCTTTCTTAAATAACTGTGTTCTTTTATAAAACATCTGACAAAAATTATTGACACCCCTAAAAAAATTAAATGTAAATGTAATGTGAGCAGTGATTTAAAAAAAAATAATCATTATTATTACTCTTAATATCCAGGAACTTTTGCTGCCTTTGACCAAATGCAATGTTCTGCCATCTCAATATCTGAATTTATTAATTAACCTTGTTGAAACCCTGTGGTCTGAATTGAAGAAGGCACAAACCTAAGAATATAAAGGTGCTTTATATGTTCTGCATGAAGGTGTGCCTAAGATTTCTCTACAAGGCATTGTTACAAACATAGGCTTCTTGTGTTTGAAGAAACACAGTGTTAAAATAAAAAGTTATTCATTGTCCCGATGTGTTAGTTATTACATATTGTATGTGTTATTGATCTTCTTTCTATAATATATCTTGTATGATGTATAATAAACAATATACATTCATCTGCTCTTTTTTTTATTATTGATTTAGGGGAATCTTCAGCCATACAACGGCTCAGTGACCGATAAGAAGAATGGCAATGGCTATAACATCGGGGAGCTGGCTACATCTTCCTTGATGGGTGAGAAAAACATGATGCATGGAGATTGAATGTGCTTGTCACGGCATCCATCTGTTTTTTTTGTTCATTGTACATTCATTTCATTCATATAATTTGGAAAACCAGTCAGTCTTGACCAAAGGCTGCTAACATAATCTTCCCACCAATTGCACATCTTATTCATGAGCATAGCTTTTCTTTTTTTGTATCTTTCTTTGACTGCTGTTTTGCTTGATTTTTCTATCTTGGAAGTTAATTACAGGAGCTAATAAATGTCTTGTGGGTATTTAAACGTTTAAACTCTTAAAGGCTCTTTGACTGTTTAATTATGGAGTTAATCTGAAGCCAATCAATATTTCAGAGTAAAGGGCAGTAACTGAGAAAAGTGCTATCTGAATAATGGTAGAATAAATTACTCTCATAAGAAATAATTGCTTACAAGAATTTTATTTAGAAATTACACATAAATAAAGGGAATCTCTTTCACTTGAATTGATAGTGAATTGAAAGGGATAATGACTCATTTTCTGTATATTTATCCTATTTTCCACTTTCAAACTTCAATATTTCATTTTCCACACGACCTCTTCACATTTCATTTCACAATTCTCAATTTCTTTTCTTTGTTGTTTGTTTCCATCCCATTTCCTTATACTCTGCTCAGGTCTAGTTGCTACTATAAAGGAGCACATAACCAAGCCAACTGCGATGGCACAAGGACGGGTGGCCCACCTGATCGAGTGGAAAGGTTGGGGTGGGGAGACAGCGACTGGAGTGGGCTGGTGTGGCTGGAGCAGGGATGGAGGAGGCTGGGGAGGAGTAGGGTCCACGCTGCAGGAGGATGAGCAGTTCTACTCCCATCTCACCGACGAGATCAAGGAGGCACGCTTTGCTGCAGGTTAACAAATCATGCATCATACAGCTCTATTTATTTTGTTAGAGGTCATCTTGTCTACCTTATCAATGTTATTATCTTGGCATACAGGAAAAGCACTTCTACTGCAGACCTCAATTTTTATTTGATATACTTATTTACATTTTCTTTAACAATATTTATTGTATTTTTTAATGTTCATTGATACTTGTACTGCATTTTGTGTTTTTTGCTTTTACTGCCAGTTTTACTTGTCATCTATTGCCATCTATTAAAGTCATCCAATGGCATAGGTTTGACTTTGGGACACACTGCACATGGCACCTCACCCATCATACTTATTAATTTTTTTAAATATTGTGATTAAGTCTATTTTGCTTAAGTTGTATTAAATAGAAACACTTTACTTAAGGTTCCTTTAATTAACGTTATTTACTGTATTAATGAAAATGAACAAACCATGAACTTCAAAGTAAGGTAACATTAAATTATGTTTATTTAAATGTTAATGAAATACACCTGCATTAACTGATGTCTATCTTTTATAAAGTAAACATAAAATAACAAAAATTTTATTACAGCTCGCTCCTAAATGTTGATAACTTCTGGACTCCAGTCTCCAGGTGTAAAAATTTGAACCTGTTTTTCAGTTTAGAATTTTGCCGGTTAACAAGATGTTGACTAAAGCGCTGGTTCATACTAGTTATTGTGTGCTTAATTTTACTTTGCAGTTACTCCAAGTGTTAATTGCTAGTACTAATACTAATATTCATGGTTTGTTCATGTTCACTATCACATTAAATCATCGTTTTACTATCATTACTATCAGTGTTGGAACTGGCATTTTTTACTTGATCAACTCATTAATATGATATTTCATTTAAAACTTCAGCAATGAAACTGTTTGAATTATTGCACCATTGTTATAAAGCTTTGTGGTTATTTAATGTGGTTACTGTGTTAGATACTTCAAGTGAACAAGCTTTTTTGCTTATTGGGCTTTGTGGATGAACAGGATAATAATAATAAATAAAAATTTTCTACAGACATAATGGAAACCATAGTTGCCTATGCATTTAACCAGTTTTAAGATGATATCATTAAAAAAAATAAATTCAGCCAAATGTAACAACCAAAATTCATTAAAACAATTTATTATTATAAGCGGTTATTAGGGCTGTAACAAGGTGCCCCTATCTATCTATCTATCTATCTATCTATCTATCTATCTATCTATCTATCTATCTATCTATCTATCTATCTATCTATCTATCTATCTGTCTATCTGTCTATCTGTCTGTCTGTCTGTCTGTCTGTCTGTCTGTCTGACTATCTATTCTTAATTTAGAACACATCTTAAAACCATGTGTTTTTGTCTGCTGTACTTGAAACAAAAATGGAATTGAGGTCGGTGTAATGTTCTGACCTGGTATTTGCACCTGGTTTTGGTCTATTTCCTTCTTGTAGGGGTAGCTGAACAGTTTGCCCTGGCTGAAGCAACAATGAATGCATGGCCTTCACCTGAAGTCACAGATCGAGCCACAAATAGCACAGTCCAATTACAAGGTATGAATATACAAGCCCAATTCCAAAAAAGTTGGGATGCTGTGTAAAATGTAAATAAAAACAGAAAGCAATGGTTTACAGAACTCATAAACCCGTATGTTATTCACAATAAAACATAGCAAATGTTTAAACTGAGTAAATGTACCATTTAAAAAAAAAAAAAAAAAAAAAAAAAAGGTAATTTTGAATTTCATGGCCACAACACATCTCAAAAAAACTCAGGACAGAGGCAAAAAAAAATCTGGAAAAGTAAGTGTTGCTAAAAAGAAACATCTGGAGAATTAAATATGCATTTTGCAAGTCATGTTACTGACCTGTTGCTAATTAATCTTCAGCTGTTTCTTTTTGATAATACTGTTTTTATTTACATTTATTTACATTTTAAACATCTTCAGAGCAGGGCAATACTGAAAAGCTGTCAGCACAATAAATAGCCTGCACTCAGCTCTTAGCATAAACATGTGTGCCGTTTTTGTAATTAAACATTTGCATCAATTGAATGTTAAAGTTTGCAATTAAAATGCATAGAAACTACTTTCTCTATGTAGATCTCAACTTCTTATGGCTGTGTGATGGATTTGTATTCTGTTCCTGGCTGAGACTGTAATACAATCATACCATAATTATAATGATGGTCTGTAAGAGGTATTTCTATGGGTAATGATGAAATATGGCTTGCTGAAGCAGATAGGAACAGGTACATCATAACATCCTTTCCTGTTACTCATTAATCGGCTGCCCGAATGAAAGGAAGTATAGATGAGTAAAATCTCCCTGAAAAACTCGTGCAAAAAAGAAAACTCTAGAAGGGAGATGATTCACAGATGTAGCAGTCTAATGACTTTGAGTGCAATTAGCATCTTTATTCATACTTCCGCTTTTCCTTCTTCATGAAAAGAAGTGCTTTCGATGTGCATTATTTGCCATATTTTCAATTATCCAATTTGTAGTGTGCTATTTCTCATCTATTGCATTAAAGTCCCACATATGTGGAAGGGTGAAGGCTTTTAAAACAACATTTGGCAAATGTGATTAGAGTGACTTACATGCTTTCTAGTCTACTTTTAAAATTTGCATTTATGTGAATGCAGATTAGCCCAGGTCTGAAGACATCAGCAAGGCAATGAAAGAAACAATTAGTGCTCGAAGGTGTTGATTAATATTTTTTATAATAACACAGCTCTGGCAGGAGTTTATATTAAAACACTTGTTCTATTATGTTATTGTTTCTGCAGTAACACCTTACACAGGGACTTAATATATATGGCAGAGGCTCCACATAAACTGTTTGATAAAATGTGTAATAAGTAACTAAGTAGATTTTCTGTGAGGAGATGTTTATTAAGCATTATAAAAGGAGTCTCCAGTGTCAGAGGCTTTTTGGTTTCTTGGTAACATGACAAGTTGTGCTTTTTTGTCTTTTTAACTTAAAGGCAGTGAAAACCTGAGATGCTGGTGAAAGAATGACTGTTTGTAGCTGTTATATCCTAAGAAATGTGTTTTGTGGATGTTCCACTGCATTAAATGGAACTATAAATAGATTTCTAAAGTACCTCAGTCTTTCAATGTTGGAATATGTTTGTGGTATGAGATGAATAAAACACTTTGGACTTTAGCTTGCTTCTGTTTGGACAGTCAGGGGAAGCTCCGTCTATCATATAGGCACCAGTACATAAAAGACTCCTGATGCTTGTTTTCTTTGTGTCTTGATAATCTGTTATTTTTCCTTTCATGTCCATTTGCTTCCCTAAACTAAGGCCTATTTTAATGACTGGTTCCATTTTGTTCATGCATTTAATTTCTTTGTTAAAAGTGACTTTGACATTGCTATAACCCTCTGAAAAAAAAAGATCTTTGAATTACTTTTGACCCATCACTGACTTTCAAAGCGCACATCAAATCTGTCAGCAAATCTGCCTTTTTCCACCTCAGACAAATTACCAGATTGTGTCCCATTTCTAGCATGAAGGATGCTGAGTCACTGGTTCATGCATTCATAACATCACGACTTGATTACTGCAATTGTCTGTTTTTTGGCCTCCCATCTAAGTTGATTACCAAATTACAATACATTCAAAACTCTGCAGAACGCATTATTATAATATTATATATATTATAACCCATACAAAACCCTTTAAACATATTACTCCCACTTTGGCTGGTTTGCACTGGTTGCCTGTCTCCTGTCACATTAAATTCAAACTTCTACTCCTCACCTTCAAAGCCTTAAATGGTTTAGCACCCCAATACCTTTGTGACTTATTGCACATTTAGACACCAACCCGCTCCCTTTGCTCATCAAACCTAGGACTTCTCTGTGTCCCTAAATTCTGTCTCTCCATTGCTGGTGGCCGATCCTTCAGCGTTGCTGCCCCCAGGTCATGGAACTCACTCCCCCAAAATCTCCGGAACATATCCTCCATTTCCTTGTTTAAATCACAGTTAAAATTCTTTTTTTTTCCCCCAACACCACCTGTCTATTTATGATGCCTGACTTTTTTTTGTTGTTGTTTAAATGTTCAATTGTTCTTTGTTCCTGATTGTAAAGTGTCCTTGAGCTATGGAAAGGCGCTATATAAATAAAACTTCCCACTTAATTTTTTTCTCTTACTATTCATTGCAAAATCATATTGGGAGCTAAGCCAGTTTCCTTTAACTGTCACTCATAATACATAAAGGTCCTACAGTCTGACATCTTTAGTTTGAAATCTTATCCTGCACTTATGATGATCTTTCCATAGGCCACGAGGGCATGTATCTCTCTCAGTTCGTCATGGATGGAGGAAGCTTGGGTGTGCCGCACCATCTGTACAGCATACACATGGAGGCCAATGCTGAAACCAGCTCTCTGAATACTACACAGCCACCTCAACCCTTCTTCTGTAGCTCTGTATCTCAGCCAGAAGCACAATACTTCCTTCAGGTGCAGAGGACTTCACCAGCTGACGGTCCTGTACGACACGCAGATAGCAGCTCTGAGGATGAGGTCTTTTTGGACTGAAAAACTGAATGCCAACAGACATAGGATATGTGACTCTAAAAGCTGGAACAAAGTGTGCATTTGTTTTACCTCATATGACCGAGTCACAGTTTATATATGGTGGTATGAGTTGTAATGTGTTTGTCTGTGTGGCAGCACCAGTGTTGATCTACCTCTAAAGAGGTAATTGCCTTACCCAGTAGATTTACACAGATCATATAAGTCTCCTTGCCATATTTTGAAGTGATATTTTTGATGCAAGCATCAGTTCATAAAGCTATAACATGGTGTCTGTTACCAAGACAAAACGTTATTAACAGTATGTACAGACAGATGTTCTAAAGGAACTGAATCACCTCAATGCCAGAAAAAAACACACATCCTCAAAACCCACTAATGTGTTTCAAAATTGCAGTGATTGAGATGGAAATGCCCTGGATATGCTTTCGGTTCGAAAGCAGCACCTGTAAATACCTGCCTATAAACCCCTTTCACATGCTTCTCCATCTCATCTAAAAGCAGAAATCTGCCAGGGCTTTGCAGCTGGATATAATGTGGACATAAAAAGACATGTTCTCTTTAAGCCAGGCTTCATTCAGACTCGGAGAAACCTAGTAAAGAATGGCTCACAGAGAGTATGGCACAAAAAGGCTTTTTGTGAATGTGGCAGCTGAAGGATGAATACGGTTTATGGCTTGTTGCAGAGATGAAACCCAGGACTTTAAAGCTTTTTGAGAATTCTAAGACCTGTGTCTATTATTCCTCCAAGAAAGCTTATCTGTGGAAATCCTTGTTCACATATAGTCATTTCTAGATTGTGATGTCTACAAAGATTTCTGTATGTAAGAGAAAAGAGAGATAAACTTTTCTCAGACATCTTAAAAAAGAGATGCATTTTCTGTTCTGTGAAAGCAAAGAAAGAGAGCGAGAACTGGAATAACAATGATCTGCTTCCCCTTGTTGCCTAGTCGTTATTCATTCAACCGATAAAAGAGGTAGGGGAAGTAAGCAAGGAAGGGAGGGGTGTAAAATGAGGGTGAGAAAAAAGTGAGAGATATACACAGAGAGTGAAAGAGAGAGGAAACAGGTGGGAGTGAGAAAGGGAGGTGTGTGCATGTGAGAAAATAGACAGCAATAGAGAGAGAGAGAGAGTGATAACTGGAAAGATAAGTAAAGAGAGAGGTGATAGAATAACAGCATGTTAGTCTTATCTGGTTCCACCGTCTTTTAATAGAAGTTTATGTAGCGTAAACCGGTGCGTTGTGTTGTGGCAGCTTCTTTTGTGCTACAGGCAGGCTTCTGAATAGGATTTAATCGAGCTGCGGACTTCATGGTATTGAGCTTAATTGAAATCGTGATAGCGAAAGGACTCTCATTTCAACCACCAACACATTTTAGAGACCAGAGCCCAGAGACATAATGAATCAGTAATAAAGGCACTAGACATTTGAACTATAAGAAATTATAGGCATTATAGGTCAGACAGGAAAGATAGCAGTGTTACATTGTTATATGTCGCATTCAGGTTGCATCATTTTAACCGTGTTTATGAAGGAAAAAAGTTCAACAACATTATTGGGGTATCCTCCATCTTTGATGGCTACAAGGTCACAAGTTGTGACACAATGCTAACAGTTTTTAATATGGCAGATCACATCAAACTTCACAGTGCATTCAATGCTAAGTGTTGCTAATAATAGCTGTATGATGCGTCTTTTGGTAACTTACCAACAGATCTGATGGAAATGGTGCTATTTAAATAGTTTCTGGTTTGGTCTGTCCCTTAAAAAAATAAAATCAAACAGCTATGTGTTAGCGAGATATATATAAATGTGCACTTGGGCAGTTGTGGCGCAGTTGGTAGAACGGGCTGTCCACTAATCGTAGGGTTGGCGGTTCGATTCCTGGCCCGGGTGACTCCACATGCCGAAGTGTCCTTGGGCAAGACACTGAACCCCAAGCTGCTCCCGATGGCAAGCTAGCGCCTTGCATGGCAGCTTTGCTACCATTGGTGTGTGAGTGTGTGTGTGAATGGGTGAATGAGACACAGTGTAAAGCGCTTTGGATAAAAGCGCTATATAAGTGCACATTTACCATATATATATCTGTCTGTCTATCTACCTACCCACCCTTATTTCCCAGTAAATGACTTCACACGGATATTGACACATCTGAGCCATGGAAAATTCCTGATAGTTTTGTCTTGTGTCCATTCTACAATGTCTGTATATAAACCTCAACGTGATAGCTAGCGAAATCCATAGCCCCGGTTTCTAACTACCTGAAATGTGTTCATATTTCCTAGGTGTCTAGCAAGAATAATTATATATAAATTGTGTAAAGTTGTGTCCACTGTGAGAAGATTCTGGTATACTGATGGCCTAATCTTGTGTTTTTGACTTTCACAAACCCTGATTGATCAACCCTGTTGATGTTTCCCAATATGATGAAAGCTATGAAAGATTGGTTTGAATATGCCATTAATTTTAATGCTATTTGTAGGAATCCCTTCTTAGTGATTGAGGCACTTTGAGGTAAATGGTGATATTCCTGACAGATTCCTGACATTCTTGTCCTTATAAAAACTTAAGTGTTAGTTAAAGACCTTAGTTGTTACCTACATAGCTTATGGTTCATGTCCATGTTTCATAAATACATCAGCATTGCATGAGCAATTTACATCCTGCTGTCATTAATGAATATAAACTGGGTGCGGCAGTAAGCTGGGGAGCGACTGAATAAATATTCCAGCTTGTCTAATGCTATAAAATGGCAAATATTAAGAACACCCATTAACTATTACCCAAAACATGTGTCATCTCAATTAGCAAACAAGCACCAGGTGACACCACTAATATTTAATTTGCATATGTTGTGCCACCGTTGGCTAGAGGCATGCTATCTGGGAGTGATCTCACAACTTTAACCGGTGAGCATATAACACTTTCTCTATCCAATGTCGAAAGCACAAGTTCTTGAATTTCATTTAAATGAATCAGAAGCTGACATGCTTTATTTTCTTATGGTGTAGATTGAGCTATGATCTATCTGGGTTGTGTTCTTTGTAAATGTGTTTCCTACATTCTGTCTTCATTTTAGCATGAGTTGAAGGGCAACTCATTCAGTCATAAACAGAATCAGTGTTATTTTGTTTGTTAGGTTAGCCAGGAGTGCTCGTCCTATAAGAGCGATAGGTCGAATGGTGCTCAGCGGCTGCTTCATTTAATTACACCTCCCTCATCTCCTCCATTTGAACTGGGTACACATGGCTGATTTTAATAAATCTTTATCACTTGGCCTGCCCTCAGGCCTATAAACAGAACACAGGAGTAAGACTCCTTAGTCAATGCACCGAATAAAGAGCTCCTACTGTCTCAGTTCCAGGAAGTGGCCTGCTGGCCAACAGCAATCTCCACAGATAAGATTATTTGCATATGAGTAATTAGAGCTGTACATGAACATGATCGTCACAGCAAATCACCACTTGATGAAATATTTTGAGGTTGTGTTTAGCAAAAAAATTATCCATTGAGTTATGAAGTGTGACTGTGTGACGACCAAGTAGTGCTCATTTATCCAACTGGTTCATCAGATTTCCTTGGTCAGTTCTTCAATCATGTTCTTCATCTAAAAGAAATACGTAACAAACATTACTCAAAGACTTGTTTTCTCAATGAGCTGTGTTTTTGTTTGTGTTGTCAAGTATCGTCAGTGTAATTAGGTACTGTTTGTTCATGATGTAGCCTATTTGTACTGCTTGTCCATAATGTAGCCTATTTGTGTGTATGTGTGTGCGCATGTGGTTATCAGGCTGAACTCGTCACCTCTTTCCATGTAATGACACCACACAGCTTTCCCTTCTCTGTGACAAACACACACTGCTCTCTCAAAACACTCATGATGCAGTGGGCCTGGCAAAACACATTCACAAATGTGCTTGATTATTAAATAAGAAACAGAAGGTCATGATTACATCATTGTACACACTGTGTGGGCTATATAAATTAATTACACCTTTAAAAAAAATAATTAAATACCTGCTTTACTGTAGCATCAGTAGAAAGCTGCAGCTTTACAGGTTGAATAGAGCACTCATCCTCCAGGCTTTTGCACAAATCCTGTAGCATTAGAAATGTGAGAATTTCTTAGTAATTTATGGCTATTTCAGCACTTTACTGTATTTAAGCTTTTTGAGAGTCTTTTTCAGTTGACAACTAATCCCATGCCAATTTTAAGCCTCTGACTGTGTGCAGCTTCCGTGGTGAATTTACAATCAACGGGGGAAAAAAGAGAACAATAATTTATTCATAAATAGATCGTAAGAGTGTTAGCTTGGACAAACATTTGTATTTTCCTGTTTGTGTAAATATATGCATAACAAGATTCACTAATGTGAACCTGGATTTATAGGTTTCAAATCATACAGTATAATAATCGTAGGTTACTGCGATTATACATTAGATTAGCTATTCAATTAGGAAAAAAGTCATTTTGCTCTATAAAAGGAGAAAGAGTGAATCTGTTGTTTTAGGCTCTCTATGCCTTTACACTCAACATTATTAAAAGATTAATACATTAGGCTCATAAATAAACCTTTTCCCCTGATTATTTTCCTATTTTCCTATAAATTTTTCCAATCATCATGTAATTTGAATCACAGCATTGTGAGACCAACAAATATCTGGGACAATTCATCCATGACATGCAGACGAATTTGACCGTGAAGTTGCCAAACAGGAAGTCAGGCAATTTCTCCACATTGCTTTTATGTATTGACACCAAACTTGGCATGCATTTTTCCCAGCATGACCTGCTGCTAAAAACAAGCTTTGAAGCTCATGGATCTAATAGCTTTATCACTAATGGGTGAGGCCAGGAAGTTCTTGGCCCCTTAATTGCTGCTAACAGGTCTATTACATGAAAATGTTGTCATAAGGTAATTTCATGTACAATGCATAATTAGGAATACATTTTTGCTGGGTGCCTGCATCTACAAAAACCTATTTTGCTCTTACATCAAACATTTGTAACATGTCCACACATTTGTTTGTGCAATCCTGCAGAGTATTTATTTCTATTTTATTTATTAAAGCAACAAAAGCAAAAGCAATTAGCAAAATGCCTGGCAGCATAACTATGATGATATAATAGCAATTCTCAGCATTCGCCCTAGATGTCTGAACCTATTGCTGTAAAAGGTCAGCTTTTGCCTCATTATACTGTTGCTGTCGCAATGCTGTCAGCATATTAGAAGGTAATTAAGTATGAGGACACTGAAGCTCATTTTGTGCTAGAAGTGCTAAATGCTCTGCCTTTGCATCATTGCTCTGCCAGTTGCAAATACATTCTGCTAGTAATCAGTGCAGCTTTTTAAACAAGTTGGATATGCAAAGCAGCAATCAAGAATGCAAAAGGAGCAATCTAACCCCACTTCTGTGAATATTTCTAGCACCATGCCTCTAAAAATATATATGTATGAATTAGAAATTCCCAGGACCTTTTTGACTTGTGTATTCTACCGACATCCCTCTATTTCATGCCCCTTGGATTTCATTATATGATATCACTTATTGATAATCCTTAAAATGGGTTCTCGGGGTTAGGGTTGATAATTATGGGGATATTTATAATATATAATTATAAAGATGTATCACATCATATATATATATATATATATTTTTTATTATTATTTTTTTTTTCATCGGTACCCTGCCAAGATAAGATAAACTTTCCAGGGAATATGCTTGTATTAAGATTGATTAAACTTCAATATTTGGTAATACTTCAGTGAACATGATTCTTTTGAATTAATCTTGAAGAGAAGAAGAAAAAACCTTGAGATACAGCAACCATCTCCATTTCATTATATTTTATCACTGTGCTGAAGAAACTGTCAGGATAAAAATGAATTCTTAGGACAGTTTAAAGAAACTTTCGGAATATCTTCTTAGCTAAACTAGCAAGGTATTTTCCAGTGCCAAAAATATATATTTATAATTGTAGCAAAATGTAGCTTCCTATGATATTTGAACCCATCATGCCCTCTGAATTTGAGCATTGTGGTTGAAATGTGTTACCAGTGGGACACTATTACCAATTATGATACAGCACACTAACAGTTCTGATCAGGCAGCACTGTATTTTAGTGCTTATTTGGTTAATTAATGCTTATATATATGAAAGAACTCTGATGATAGAGTCTTTGATTGCAGATGTGTTACTGTTACCTCACTTTGGTTTGAGAGCAGGAAAGTCTGCAGTTGTGCTCTCGTGATGGTTCCTAGAAGTGTAAGAGAGTCTGGAAGACAGATAATAAGAGCAGGTGACTACCACAGACAGACTATTAGCCTGTTAGTGAGAACTCAGTTCTCTTTGAGCAAAATGTAACTTTAATTGTGTTTTGACTGTGACATTATCTTCAGAATGCTGTCTTGATTCTTGTTGTTTGCTGTATCATCTGGCTTATTGGCCATTCTAAATCTGCCCTGTATTTTGCTGTGACTGTTATTTCAAATTTGTATTAATCTTGATGAAAAAGGGATTTGTCAGACTCACCATGTGTGTCAACTACAGGGAACTCATTTTCTTTGCTGGAGTTCATTATATGCTGTACTCCCATGACTCCCTCGGCTTGCTGGAGTACAGCCCCTACTGGCACCACAAACTGCCTAATCTGGACCGAGGACAGCCTTCAAAGTAATGAAGCAGCAAAAACATTAGACTCTCTTTATAGCATCAGTTTTTATTTTCTATAGGACTTTGTCCTGAACTTCTGATTAAACACACAAAACAAGGAGAAGCAAAATTGCCCTTTGCGGGATGTGTGACTCACTTTGGACAGGCCCTGATAAGAGAGGGCAGGTGTGGGAGTTTCTTAATAAGCGATATACCATCGTAGAAGGACGGCTGATGCCTGGAGCGTGCCAGAACATTGGATATCAGTGTGGCTGTCAGAATAGGGACAACATGAGTGGACTGGCCAGTTAGCTCCAGAGCACAAAGAGCAGGTGACAACGTGTGTGTCACAGCCCCTGCAAACGCTGCTGCTCCTACAAACACACACATACACACACACACACACACACACACACACACACACACACACACACACACATACACACACACACACACATACACACACACACACACACACACACACACAGCTTCATACACAAGCACAACCTTCAGGCCACCCAATGCACCCCGGTACTGAGTCACGATCATGACACATTGGCAGGATAAAATGTTTGTTTACCCACTAAAGCGTAGCCCCCTGGGTTTATCACACTCAGCCTCTCCCCTGATGAGATTCCATCTGGGAAGAGATAGGCCAATCCCTCACCCAGCAAACGGCCTAAAGCAGCACCTTCAACAGACATGAACTTTTACAACAAATCTGAGCAAGACTTTGATATATCTGTTTACACACTGCCTTGGTTACAAATTGCATTCATGATAAAAACGTTTTTGATTCAAGCAGAATGCTCATTTGACTCACCGTAAATGAAGACAGGCATGAAGTAGCCAGCTGGCAGTGGTAAGGTGCAGGCCAAGACCAACAGCCAAAGCTTAAGATAACAAAAAAAAAAGGAGAGAGTATTGATGCAATTATGTGAATACACCATTTGGTACACTCTGATTGTCATTAGCATTGGGGTGAATTGCAAATGATCAAATAACAAAGACCCTTCATCTGGTGAATGCAGTGAAGTGATTGCTTATTGAAATTGACGTATAGGCTCTGCACCTTTATAGCCTAGTTATTTATATAATAGCAATAATGAAATAAGCCTATATTTCGTTCATCAGTAACTGCTTTATTCTGGATAGGGTCATGGTGATCTGGAGCTTATCCCAGGAACATTGAGGGAACACAAGGCGGGAATATAACCTGGATGGGATGCTAGTCACAGGGTACCATCACAATCTCTTTCACACCTTTGGTAGCCTATTCACTGGCATGTTTTTGAGAGCTTTTGAGAGGTGGGAGGAACCTTGTGTGCCAGATGCTCCGATTTGACGGTTTGAGTGACTGGTTATAGCTGTTGTGACATATGTGATAACAGGAACTAACTTGTCTCGTTGATGTTCCACAACATGAAGCTTAACTACAAATGGTTAAAAAGCATGGCATGTCATTTTAGTAAATAAATAAATACAATCATTTGAAAGTTGCTGTGTTATAAGAGGAATAAAACATTTAGGGATGTGCTGTTATAGGAAAATAAACCACTTCAGGGTGTTAACAGTAACCCTGCTTCCCCTGCATGGATTACTTTGATATAACAGCATGTCCCGTCATGTTTTATTCCTTACTTGTGTAGGTAATTTCACCTTAATGAGAATGAAGCATCCAAGTGTGTGATAAACACTGTATCCAGGTGGACTCCACTCTTGCCAAAAGGAATGAGGGGATTCCTGCGCTAATGTGGCATTGTGGGAAATTAAGTTCCACTGAGTGCTATCTAGCAAGGAGGAGAGTAGCTGCTTCATCGAGAGCTGTAACAGGAAAAAGATTTGATTGAGGTTATGAAATATACATTCATTCAGTTGCAAGTTAGCCATCTTCAACTTAAAAGACTGCATCATCTCCATTGCATATTATTCCCTTCTAGCGCTCATATAGTTACATGGTAATAAGCATACGGTTAACAAGATTATTACTGAGACCTATTAATAAGGCAATCACATGTTATCTATTAATAAGGCAATCACATGTCACCCACATGACCATGTCACCCATGACATGACAACAGACATAAACTTATGTAAATATTAAAAGCTCTGTTACTTTTGATGTGAGGTTGAAAAAACACCTGACATTACTCAAGCTGATATGTGATAGATATGTTAAAAGCACACTGAGCTAGAAATGTGGTTGTGGCATGATATAGTAAGCCAACTAGACGTCAAAATACAATCATATGTCAGCTGAAACCTGTCACCTGACTCAGGCATTATCAATATTGACAAAAGCATTCCTAATGCCAGCTGAAGCTTGTTGGGAATAGGTCTTTATAAGTGTATATATAGGTTCATGTCATCTGGCATGAGGCATATTTAGGTGTCATGTAGCTCTATAAAACTGCCTGTGAGTAAAGTGTTGCACTTCCTTTAAATGAACAAGCTTTGTGATGAGTTCCAGCACTCCTGAGAACAAGGACTTGCTCAAACACTAAAGACAAGTGTTTTTTTAGTCTCACTTAACAAATCCTGCATGCATTTTGCACTTATTTCAGTACAAATTAAGAACATGTTGACGATGTTAGTATCAAAGCATGTGTAGAATCCTCACCCGGGAAGCCATGAAAGATCCTCCCGTGTGAGGGAAGGTCACTGATGCCAGAAGGAATGCTACGGTTGCTGAATATAGTGTCTTTCTAAATAGAAAAAAAAAGTAATCACAAATCCTGCAGTTAGTGAGGGCATGCAAATTAAGGACATATCTCATCCAACAACCCTAGCACTCTGGTTATTATTATTATATTCAGGAGCATTGCAACTATCAGCACTCATTGCCCAAGGTTATGAACAAGACTAGCCTGCGGTGTGACATGTTTTATTGAAATCCTCTCTAATTAATGGAGCTGTGTTTTTTCAGAACCGTGATGGAATCATCCACTGAAATAGAGAAAATGTTTGCTCACTCTGTTGCCATGAACCTGCTGATGAATTTGTTTGTCCTGACAAAACGAAGAATCCACCGATGGCTGTAGAGGTAAATACAGCTTATAGCTCCACACAGCAGTCTGAACAGAGTGAGGAAAAGAGACAGACAGCAGGAGATTAGCTCACACAAAGGAATAAATGTTAGCACTTGTAATGAAACCCAGGGGCATGGGTTATGAGCCAGATAATAACACAATTAGAGAAAATTATATCACATTCATATGTCTGCATGTTTAATTCATGACGACTATTAAAACCTGACAGTTACACATTGTAGCAGAGAGCAGATTGTATGGTACATCATCATCAAGAACTGTAACAGCAAAATAAATTGAGACCTGCAGATCACATGATGCTGGTAGACGCCCTTGATGGCAACTGAGAGAAATGTACATGACTCATAATAAAGGATCATTAAAATGGTAAATGTTATTTCTTTTGGTAACACTTAATAGTAGGGTTCATAGGGTTACACATAAAGCTAAACATTAATGAAGGTGTACATGTATCAGCTTGTCATAAAGACTCGTTTCATCATGTTGACAGAACACCTGATATAACTGATACAATAAGTTGGCATGTGACTGACATACCAAAACATACTAATTTAGAAATGTAATGCGTCAATTTGCATGATTCAAGCTGTAATAACAGATACAAGGATACTGTTATGGTTAGGGGTTTGGTTAGCATTCGTACCTTCTCTTATGACTGCATATATATTAAATCCTTTGTTCAAAGTTATGCAAATTTCTCATCAAGTGGGTGTATGTATACTCACTGGCCACTTAATAGGAACGCCTGTACTGTTGGTCATTCATACAAACACTGGATGTTTTTTTTGTTTTTGGCACCATTTTGTGTAAACTCTAGTGATTGTTGTGTGTGAAAATCCCAGGAGATCAGCAGTTTTGTGATGTGAACATGAAATGAAGTTCTTGACCTGTGTCTGCATTGCTTTATCCACTGTACTACTGCTACATAATTGGCTGTTGAACAATTGCATGAATGAGTATATATGTTTCCATTAAAGTGGTTGGTGAGTTTATATTATTTATAATTTGCTTTAACCCCTTAAAATCTTGGCTTAATATTTAAGAGGGCTTTCACATTGGCACTTTAGCCCGAAACAGAGCACAGTTTGCATGAAAATTTGGTCATGTGAAAGCTGTCATGTGGACCGGGAAGCGCACAATGGTACCGAACCCAAAACTACCTGTTGGATGTGGTCTGAGTTTGATTGCACTGGAACTGTGCAGTGATTCCCGTGAAAATGAACGCAACATGTACTTGGGTTCACACTTGTTCAGGAAGTAAAGTAACCTGCTCATGTGGTTTAGCTGATGATGACATCAACACATGTGTAGAGTGAGTGGCAGGGAAATGTTGTGGGGCACAGAAGAGGTGAGATATAGGGAGAGAAAGATATACAGGAGCAGTTAAACAGCAGTTAAATCAACTGCCTCCTCAAAAAACATGTTTGCAAGCAGAAGAAAACCGCCTTCTCCTGGACATTTCATGCGTTGCGCCATGCGACACACATAGACGCAAGTGCCGTTCACTATACTGCGCATAATAGCACCAAAATAATCGTTTTTTAAAATGTAAATATGGTAAATCACGTTGTGTTCTCCATGCACGTTTGTGATGCCGTAAGATGAACACAAATGTATTGGGGTTTGACAATATCAAGTGAGCCTGAAACTAGACCAATGCTGCGGAGGAGGGGTGAGGGGTGGTGGTGTTGGGGGGTTTAGAAACAATTTGCCCAGTGTAAAAACTAAATCATATTATTCAGTACTCACAGTAAAACTAATAGGAACATTTGAAAGCTGTAGACATCTATGATGTCAGTTAAGCTACGGATTTACAAACCTAAACTGAAGACTTACCCCAGGAAAGCAAAAATCAATATTTCAGGTGGCTGGTATGGGATCTCGCTTGGGAACCTGGTCTTAAACACAGCTTGCACTGTTTCTACAGGCAGAGAAGGCAAACATGTTTTCTCTACACACCATATTCTCCTTTCCATTGCAAATAATAATAAGGTTCAAATTATATGACAATGTCAGTTCACTGGAAAATAAATTCAATCTGACCCGAACTCATAGTATTTAATTAGGCCCTAGGAGAAGATGGAGGACTTAAAGTGTCATTCGTAAATGAGATCATATTAAGGACTGAGCTCTGCCATATTTCCGGGGGTGTTATGAGCAGCATGTGTTTGGGTTCTTGCCTTGTTCTCTGCTGCACACAGAGAGAAGACGGTAAGTGAGAGATCCACAGACTGCAGCAAAGAAACATGGACAATAATCTTGCACGGAATAGTGACTGCCCATGACTTCAATACTGAAAAGCACTCCTGAGAGCAGGAGACATTGAGAGAGAGAGAGAGAGAGAGAGAGAGAGAGAGAGAGAGAGAGTGAGAGTGAGAGGGAGAGAGCGATAGGGGGGCAGGGGGTTAGTAAGGAATGGAATGGACCGAGGAGATCAATTTTAGAACAGGCATAAAAGCTGATGTTCTAGTGAGATACATAAAAATGAGATTTTGTAGGATTTGCAACTTGATGGATGGCATGGAGAGATGATTAGCATCAGCTCACCGCTGATTGGAGCCCCAAAACAGCTGGCCACGCCCACCGCTGACGCCACAACCAACATCTCTCCTTGAGTTCTCCTCTAAACCGTGAACAGAAACAGAAATAATTCTCATAATAACCATATGCCTATAGTCTTACTGTATTTACTCAGGAAATATGACAAACTGCTATATATACACTACATTATACTACTTATATAACATTACTAAAATGCTACATTAAATTCAATTTGCTAATTGAGCACCTGCTTTTTTTTTTTTGCCTTTGTTTATTTATTAATTTTCATATGATTCATTTACATGTGATTCATTTACGTATGATTCATTTTCATGTATTTCATATTCATGCATGTGATTCATTTACATGTCATTAATTTTCATGTGATTCATTTACATATGATTAATTTTCATGTGATTCATTTACATGTGATTCATATTCATGTAATTAATTTACATATAATTAATTTTCGTGTTTCATATTCATGTGATTCATTTACCTTTTCTCCCGTCCCTTCCCCAAATATTTCATTGAGAAAAAAATAATAATAATAACAATAATAATAATTATTATTATTATCATTATTAATTAATTAATTAATTAAAATAAAATAAAATAAAATAATAAAAAAGAATCCCCCCCCCCATTAATGCATATATTTTTAAATATAAAAATTATAAAAGAGCACCTGCTTTTCACCACAAGCAGAGGCATACAGACGGTACAGGTATGCTCCCACAATATTTGACAGATGGACAAATGGACCCTGTAGAGATTATTGGGTGCACAAGTGGACAAAATATGCAAGTTAATAAAGCTTCAAGGATGTGTCCTTAATTATTACTAGTCATTATTGCTTATTAATCAATATGTCTTACCACTTTTCCAAGGAACACAGTGCTACCTGCAGACAGTGTGCTGATAAGACCGATGAGTTTAGCAAAGAGATTTGAGAGAGAGAGATAGTCTGGCAACTGCACACCTGAGAGGATGGTCCTAATCTCAGGTAGGCCTGAGCCTGAGTCAGAGAAAGAGAGAAGCATTGAGGGAAATGTAAACCCAATAAACCCATATGTTATTCACAATAGAACATGGAAAACATATCAAATGTTGAAACTGAGGAAATTTGACACTGTAAGGAAAAAATAAGGTAATTTTAAATTTGATGGCCGCAACACGTCTCAGAAAAGTTGGGCCAGGGCAACAAAAGGCTGGATTCATTTATCCATCTTCATTAACTGATTTATCCTGCATCATGGTGGATCCAGAGTCTATCTTGAGAACACGACATGAAAGGGACACACACACACACACACGCACCCTGACTGAGTTTCCTGTTTATCACAGGACACCATGCACACACGCACACATTCACACACTCACACATAGGGGCAATTGAGTCTAGACAATCCACCAACTACCATGTTTAGGCTGGAGGAAATCAGAGAACCTGGTGGAAACTCACATGGACATGGGGAGAACATGCAAAACTCCACACAAACAATAGCTCAAGCTAAGGATTGAGGTGTGGACCCTGGAGCTCCACAGTGCTCCACCGTGTTGCCCAGCCACAGCTTTTTCAAGCTTATATGCTACGGTTTTAAAGTTTTACGCAACATTTTGGTAGAAAAGGTTTCACATTTGTATAGAAATGCTGCAGCTAAAATCCAGAAAATAGTCAAAAATGATGAAAAAATTGTGTTTTGAAAAATAAAAAGGTTTTTCTGCCAGTAATTTACTCTGACATATCTACTTTGAGGTAACAAAAGTCTCCATACATTATAATATATATATGTATGTATATATATATATTTATATATATATATATATACATATATATACATATGTGTATATATATGTATATATATATATATATATATATATATATTTTTATATATTTATATATATATATATATAATATATATATATATATATATACACTACACATACACACACACACACACACATCACACTTATTTTACAAATTTAAAGCTGTAGCGCAAGAACCAACCAAGAACTGGACGTTCATGAACATCCACTGACAAAGGCACAGCCGACATAGTGCTGGCAAACATAGTCCCCTACGTATGGAGACTTTTGCGACACCCTGTATATTATCAAAGCGACATGGAAATTGGAAATTTATTTGGTCTACTTTCATGTCATGTAAGCCACCTTGATGAAATGAAATGAAACCTACTACCTACAAAACGTCTAAAACCTTGCTAGCTAAGAGTGCTTTCTCATGCAGTGAATATCACAAATTGATGTTTATATCATTACCTAATTTGTGCCAGAAACATGAGATATAACCACTTTTTCAGGCAGGTAACATGAGTAAGTATAAAGATGGCATGATACCTGTAGACTGGGGGCAGATGCTGTGAGAGAAGCTGGTTGAGAGAGCACAGAGGCAGGTAGGGTACAGTGTCCAGCACAGGAATTGCAGCAGGATTTTACCCTCCAGACAATCATACAGCCACTGGTGGGCTAGCAACAACAACACATGCAAACTTTTAGATTACAGATTTTTATTATTGTCAGATTTCTCCGTCCTTCACTGGGGGATTTAAAATTTCCATTATAAAGTTTTTTTTATTTATTTTTCTTTTTTTAAATATCTCAGTTACAAACATATTCAGATCATTGAACTAATAGTATTGTTCATTATTTATCTGTAATCCAAAACTTATTATCAAAATGTAATAGAAATAGAAACAGTGAATTCAGGTATATTGGGACAACAGGTAAATGTATTTTCTAGCCTGATAAGTCAAAATGTATGTTACTAAGCCATTGATAGAAGAAATATGATTTTATTCATGTGACATCATATAAGAAGATGTGGTTAGCATCAAACAGGACATTGAGCACAAAAAAAATTAGATAGAAAATGACAGTGTATGACAGGTTGTAAAATTTTAATGACTAATATATTACATATTACTCATGCATATATTTCTAAGACATAGTACTGGTACAAAAAATAAGCATAAAATGAGTTGATATGTACATATGTTTATATTGTTAAAGTTCAATCATTTTTATATTACTGGAATTTATATTTACTCATGCACTATGTGAAATTCTGTTTCTAATTGAATATAAAATGCAACATGGCTCTAAGTGTGTCTGCAATGTTGTGTGTGTTATCATGAACACACACAACATCCTGCTTACCTCGCAGGAGCTTGGCTATTGTCAGGTCCATACAGAAACTCATGAGAGCAGTGAGGACTCCCAAGGCAGCATAACAGTACCACTCCAACCCGGCCAAAGAGACCATAGCAGTCTGAACATGCCTCACACACCCTGTATGACATGAAATTTGTTTTGAAAAAATGTAATATAATTTTGGACATAACATTAATTATAGATATCAACATTATAGCTATCTACAGGTAGGAGTGTGTTTGTGATGAAGAACATATGGAGCATAATAAAAGGCAAGAACAAAATTACAACAGCAATTAATTTTATTTAAAAATAAAACAATCTTTACCTGTGATCTGTGATCGGGCAGTCTGCCACGGTTTCCAGGGGCGTTCATTAGAGATAATTATCTTCTCCTGTGTGTTTTTTTCACCGGCGTGCCGTATGCCATGTTGTTCATTTTCACCAAGGCTTGTGTAGCTTACATAAACATGCTGCATTGTCTATGAAGTGATTAACACATTATTACAGCTTTATTAAACTTTTACCACTAACAGACATAAAGCTTTTTTGTCAAGGTACACAGTGTTCACTTCATACAAGGCATAAATAAATCTTACCTTTTCAAGAAGGTGCAGCCCAGTATTCAGCTCTTTCACAATTCATAACCATAAATTCTCAAATCTGGAATGCACTGAGGAGGAAAAAGAGAAAGCAAGTTCGACTCTAACTCATTAATGGTGCATTTGTCCTTTGTTGTTCTTGCCTTAGGGCATGTGCTGAACTGGAACAATGTGAGACTCAACTTTCCTTTATTTTTCTATTACATTCATTTTAAATCTCTAAATGCCATGCCAAGACATGGCCTTTTAGATGTTTAATGAAAGTCTGAACTGTGAAGTGATGAAAGTCTTTATCAGTAAGAGGTGAATTCAGCTCACGGGAAGTGAAGAAAACCTGCCGACCTTCAGAAAAGGTCTTTTGTATTATGTCTGCACATTTGAGTCCTATTCAAAATTCATGCATAGTGCAAGTTTTTGGACGGCTAACTGCTGACCCTAAAGGTGAATGCAATCTTTTCTCAGACACATATTTTCTGGACTCTATTTCGTTATCCATATTGTTGTCTGCCAATAAGATGAAGCTAGCTTCAAAATGTAAATGTTTAAATCTGGTGGATACATTTTTTTTTAAATCCTATACTGTATAATATGAATAATATTCTTTCATGCATTATGCGAGAGCATGTTGCAAAGATTCAAAAGAGTCACGGCTCCAAGGCACGATTATTTTTTTCATCTTTTGTGTCTTGATTTGTCTGCAAGTGCTTGAATGACAGCATAGTTTACCTGTAGTAGTCATTCTATCATTGTTTGAAACCCACAGAGGGCATAACAAGTGAAAAACCCAGACAGCTGAATGACTGAACAAGAGCGCAGAGGTGAAATTGCAGTTGATTTAAACTAAATCAATTGTGAAAATCTCTGTCCCAATGGCAGAATCAACCTGCACTATACTGATGGGTAGACGGAGAAAGTGTGCATGGAATTCCATATACTCACTCCACTGCATGACTGATGAGCTGCTGCTCTTTTTCATTTCTCAATTTATTTTCTTTACACCTATTTTAATAGCACTTCAGCAAAATCAGCAGCACTTTCTATAACAATGTAGGAAATCTTAGTACTGTATACTATTTCCTTTCTTAATACAATGATTTGATGTTTGAAGATACACTGTTGAATCTGCTATGATACAATACCTGAGCTCAGATCACTCTCTCTGCATGTTCTCCCCATGTCCACGTGGGTTTCCTCTCGGTTCTCCAGTTTCCTTCCACTGTCTTAAAAAATGCAGTTATGTGAACTGGTTACTCTAAATTGCCCCTAAGGACAAATGGGTAGTGTGTGAATGTGTGTGTGGTGACCTGTACTGGACTGGCTATCCACTTGGGTGATTTCTATGTTTCGGTGTTCCTGGGATATCTTCCGAATCTACAGAACCCTGACCATTGGCTACCAAAGATGAATAAATGAATGATGATACATACTAGATATTACTTGTAATATACTACATATGTACTTACCTACATAAATACATCTTCTAAAATAAAATTATACCACAGATTAGGAGTTAGTGTATTTTAAACCAATTGACCTCCATTCTTAGTTAACAACAATGAAGTCTGTAGATAGGACATCATTGGCATGGTTACAATACATCTATTTTGTAATTGTTATTAAATAATAAGTCTGTTAATTGTCACAGAAACAAGTCAGTGATAAAACCAGAAATGATGAAAGTCACATTTGAATAATCGTCAATTAATTTTTTTTGTATTGTACTATTAACAATAGACATTGTCATAAAGCAGCTTTACAGAAATCTGTGTGTAGATTTATAATTAGATCCATAATGAGAGAGCCAGAGGCGACAGTAACAAGGAAAAATGCCCTGAAATGACATGAGGAAGAAACCTTGAGAGAATGCAGACTCGAAACGGAACCCATCCTATTCTGTGTGACACCGGATAGTGGTATAAATCATTAATCTTCTACAACTGTATACGCTAAAATCAAAACAATATGAAGTGTGTTGAAAGGACACTGTATGTGGACTTTACACATGTGGTTTTTAAACACTTTGCAGTTTATGTTTCAGACATTTTTCATGTGCTTACATTTTGCTTTTAGTGCATGTGTTTTTATATTTTTCACATGCGATAGTTTCAAATTATTCACATACCTGTGATTTAATTTCAAAAAACGTTTTGCTTAATTCATTAATTTGGTTTTATTTTCTATATTGTTCACATAATGTCTCATGTGTTTACTTAACATGGTGAAATACACCTTCACTTGTTTTCACCTGTGAAATGCAAGTGTTTCTTTCCCCCGTAAGGGAGAGGTAACAAAAAAATGGTATTAACAAAAGCTTTTTTTTCATAAATTGCATGTGGATTTCTTAGTTGTTACAAAATAATGTAAAGAAACTGTAGAAGTAACAATTCTCAAGTCAAAAAATCCTTTAGTTTTAGTTAACTGACCTTTTGTCATATTACAGCTAACCAGTGACTACATTTCCCATCCTGCACTGCGGCCCATAAACATGGCCGCCATGGACCGCTCACCTTCATTCTAATCACGCACACCTGCATCCAACTCAGAGCACAATCACAACCACAGGTTAAAAGGACTTTCAATGCATTCACTCTTGGTGAAGTATACGTTCAGTTGCCTTCTGATGCAGTCGTTACCAAGCCTCATCATTGTGTTTGTTTATCCTGGTTTTGACCTTGTTCTCGTTTATGACCTTGTCTGTTTGTCTTGCCTAGTTTCCCTATGTACCTTGATTTCTGCCTGATCCTTTGTACTTATTGGATTACCCTAGTTAACCTACACTTGCTTCTGTCTCAGCCTCCGTTACGTGACACCTTCTGATGTCTTTTTTCATAGTCTCCATGGAAATATAAACAGGTAGTGGAGAGAGATACTGTACATAGGTTGTGTGATGTGGTTATTTCCATCACTGAACTGATTTTTTATGACTGATGTTACACAAAAAAAAAAGGTTTAATGTTGTATTTTCCAGTCCCACTTCACCTTATCTAATCCTGGTTAATAACACTTGTCTATATTTTAAAGTATCTTAACAATACAATATACAGTAACTGTACTCAACAAATAAGGGATGTTGTCATTTTAGAGACTCACTTGATGTCAGCTGCAACAACGAGACCCAAGTAAGAATTTAATTCCAAAAACCAGCTGACTTCATCTTACCATTTAAAAACATGACAGCAAAGAAATGAAGCTAGAAATTATTTTTTTTATTATTTTTTAGTCTTTATACCACAAATTTTCTCTAAAGCTACTTTGTTATTCTGGGGTAATAACTAACGTTTTGAATGGAATAAGTGTGATATGTCTATTAAGCAAAGATTATGCTGCCAGTCATGTGGCAATAGTGAAAAGCACACAATAATGCAGCTACAGTTCAAGGGCTCCAAACATGGGGGTGGGGGGGATCTCAGTGATTTTGACTGTGGTGGTGTTGTTTTTCAGAAACTGCATTTCAGAAACTGCTCATGTCCTGGGATTTTCATACACAACAGTCTCTAGCGTTTACACAGAATGGTGTGAATGTGCCATGTTGAGAATGGCCAGACTGATTCAAGTTGGCAGGATGGTTACATTTACTCAAATAACCACTCTTTACAACCTTGGGGAGAAGAAAATCATCTCAGAATGCAGAATACACGGACTCTTAGAGCAGATGGGCAACAGAACCCAAACAAAAAAAAAAAAAAAAAAAACACCAAAAAACAAAAAAAAAAAAAAGGCGGGGGGGGCGGGAACCCCCCCCCAAAAACAGCACCAGAAATTTAAAAAAAGCCAGACAAATTTTTTCCAATCTCTGTGTTGTTGCCACATGATCTGTTCAGGTGTGCCTTTAATGTGGCTGGTGAGTGTACTGTATATCAAACGATCACTAAAATGACTAGTGGTTTAGTGTCACTCAGTTTCTGTAATAGTTATAATCAAAATTATATCATATGGATACGTATATTATATATGTTATTATATGGATCTATGTAAATTTTTACAGATAAAAATTTGTATAGGTAATTACAGTATGTGGGCAATTGTAATGTGCTCATATTATATATTTTTCACAGACTTCTTCCTTCTGACATGTTTGAAAAATACGCACTTATTAATAACATGCCACCAACAATTCATTACGAACTACAAATAACTGTTATATTTCTTTCTTTCCTTTATTTGTTTGATAGTAAAGATCTGGGTTTGGCACTCGACAGAAATCACTCTCTTTACTATAATTTCAGTACCGTTGTATGTTTCACACTGCTGTTCCTATGTTTCTCTCAACTGACCACTAATAGCATAGATAGTGGCAGCATGGGACAAAGCTAATGATAGATTATGTAACGTGAAGCTGCTGAGAAAAACACAGGCACATGGACAGGAACATGTCTGTGCTCTTGTCTGCGTCATTTAAAAAGTAAGCTTTCTTTCTGTCTACTGGAAATGATTCATTTAGACTGTAGTCTTATACCTGTATTCATATGGAAAACAAGTGACACACAAGGTCATTCACTGTCATTTGTGGAGGTGGGAATAAGGGGAACTAGACTCACTCGATGATCCAACACAGCTCGTGCTGAGAGTGATTAAAATGTAAACAGCTGCAAACGCTCGCTCGCTCACGCTCTCTCTCTCTCTCTCTCTCTCACACCAAAATAGAAACACTTGTGTGTCCACAGTGCTGCTTTAGTGACGCATCCTTTAGGAGAAGTGGTGAGTTGCTGGGCTGAATTTAGCTGATTAGTGAAGGACTTTAAAGTTTATACAGACAGGGACAAGGAGCTGAACTACACTACTAGAGTTGCATACTAGAGAAAAGTGACCTAAAATCAGGTGACTAGTGACCTAAAACCAGGTCAAAACAAGGACAGAGGGCATAATAGTTATATTTCCGTTAACATTGCTGCTGTGTATTATGTTATTCTGCTGTGTGCCTTTAAATTCCAGAAAATGAGTTGCCCAATGTATTCATACATACAAACAAATTTTAGCTAATCCCTTTTCTTGACATCATCCATCCATTGCAGCCTCTCAGCATTCCTTCCATGTTTCATTGGTGTCACTATTTGTATACATAGTGACGTTTGGTTCTACGTAGAGCTCTAGTAATATATCATAGACCTTGAAAATTCCTTTCCAGAGTAAAATCTTTGCATGTGTCACCTGACAGGATGGTAAAGATAAGTAAAAAAAAAAAAAAAAACAAAGAGCTAAGATAAATCGCTATTTCAGGATGCAAGAGTTTGAAATGCCAACCGTTGACCCTTTTGTCAGGGACCCTTTCTTAACCCCTAACCCTCATCAACCAAAAGTTTTCCGACCACAGACCCCCTCTCTTTTCGCTGCCTCACAAGATAAATATAGCACATAGTCATCCTGCACATCTTGTGTGTACATACACAGACAAGAGGGAGAGAAAAAAAGCCTCATAGTTCAAACCCTGAATATAAAAGCCTGTCGGACTGAGAATACCCACAAACCACCGTGGTCCACTAGTGAGAAAGAGCAGCCCAAAAGAGATAACTGTAGAGGAGAGCAAGACAGAGGCTGGCTGCAATAATTCAGACATTGTTTGGATAAGACCTGCCTAAAGCCATTTTTGATTTTCCCTTTATGACCATTCTGGTCTCAAGCCTTGCTCTGTAAGAGGATATTGATTTACTCCCACTGAAACTTCCGAACACTAATGAGCGTGAGCAGCTCTTCTGCTTATCGATCGGAGCGCAGTTTTCACCAGACGTCCTCATCTTCATCCTCATCAACCCCATACATGGAGAAAAGCAGGGGGCTGTTTGCTGAGGACTTTGGATCTTTCATGTGCCCCAAGGATGCATTGGGTTTTCCAAGTGAGTTATCTTATTGTCTCATTCACTCTGGATCAATGTAGATTTGCTTCCCCGACACAGGATATGCTGCTTCCATTCACAGCTTCTTTTCTCTTCTTGAAATGATTTAAAGTAGAGATTCATTTTCTAATTTACTCACACTAGAACCCAGATATAAAAACAGGCAAACATATCCATAACAATTACTTGTATAAATCAGGTCCTGTGTGTTGGCTTATAATATCATTAATATGGTACTGTCAAGTTATAAGTGCCGTAGGATATTTCCGTGGATGACTGATAGGTCAGTATGTCCTTTAACATGGTCAAGTGGCACTGAAGGACAGGTTAGGCATCAGAAAATTGTGGATCACGGCCAAGGACATGATTTCACCACTGTGCCTTGGGGGAACAGTTGCTCATGTGTTGCTTAGTTACGAAGACACAAAAGAGACAGTCTGTGATTCGCACAGTAAAATTCATAACAGAGGCAGATTTATGCAGAAAATTTCACATTTGCCATTCAGTTGTGCTTAAACAAACTGGAAGATTACAGTAGCACCATTTATATTGACTGCCACCAGTAAATATACATTATAAAGTTTATTTAAATGCATTGGGAAAAGAAAAGGTAAAAAAAAAGGCCTAGATAATGGTGTCAGCATTAGAATCTGTATCGAATGTTTATATAACATGCATAATTTATTTTAGGTCTGACTGGGACACCGGGAAACATCAAAACTCTAGGTGACACCTACCAGTTCACAGTAGATGTCTGTGATTTCTCTCCGGAGGACGTGATTGTTACCACCTCCAACAACCAGATTGAAGTTCGTGCAGAAAAGGTGATACAAATTCAATTAAATTTGAGTCAGTAACATTTGTACAGCATTTTAACAACAGACACTGTCACAAAGCAGCTTTACAGAAAACTGTAGATTTAGATTACAAAACTCCCTGAGATCTTAGAAGGAAGAAACATTGAGAGGATCTATATTCAAAAAGGGAATCTTCTGGATGATTTGACATAGTGGGATTATAAATCATTAAGTACAAGCAGTACTGAAGTGTGTTCAGTATAAGAATAGTGTGAAAAAGTGTCCTGGGATAAACACAGAACCTTATTTATGATTATAGCAGCAGTTCTTTGGTAGAAATCTGCAGTATCCAGGATAGATGATCCACTTAAGCAAGAGTGAGATTTGAGAAGTTGTTTTTGGAAAGTGCACATCTTTGTCCATTTGGGACTATTCACAACAGCACTTGAGAGTTAAAAGTGCAGACTCTCCAGGCAGAAAACCTTATATCTCAATGTAAAAGCTTCATGCAGAATTTTATATCATTCAATATGTCTGTATTTTGTTGCACAGCTTGCCACAGATGGCACAGTGATGAACACATTTACCCATAAATGCCAACTACCGGAGGATGTAGACCCCACTTCTGTGACGTCTTCCCTGGGGCCTGAGGGGACGCTCACCATCAAAGCTCGAAGGCATCCAGCTAAACTCGAACACGCGCAAACATTTCGCACGGAAATCAAAATCTAGACCTTATTTATATCCACTATTTTCTTGTGATTCCTTGTCTAAGCTATACTTATTGTCTTTATACTTATCCCAACCTTTTCATTTCCACATACTTGTCCACATTAGGTCTATAAATAAACTACCAAAGGGATTTTCCAATTTGATCACATGAGAAATTTGTAAGGATTTGAATGAACAAATGCAATGTTGTTGCAGTTGGTCTGATTTCATACAACTAAGCAAAGCTGTAAGAAAAGCAAATGGTACAAATTTTCAAGTGCTGAGATTATGTTGGGATTTTCTTTGAAATGATCAAAAACAAACGAACAGTTAGGAAGACATTTCTTGTAAGTTATAGGTCACAACACAAATTGGACTTTGTAGAATGTAACTGTAAAGACTGCCTTTGTGTGAATAAATGTATATAAATGTTGAGCTTACCACTGTTTGGAATAAAAAGTGCATCAAGGGTGTGTGTGTGTGTGTGTGTAGCATATTTTCAGCTTATGAGTTAATGATCTGTTTTGTGTCTATTGTCAGAGCTACCAGCAGACAGCGACTTTCTATTAATAGCATTTGCTGTCATTAGTCAGTCTTTGTAACTAGGCCAACCTTTATGCCTACACTTTTTCAATGTTTGTCATTAATTAAGTTTTGTGCCATTCATTATTTATGAGTTGCTGCTTTTTTTAAGGAAATAATTGATATACAACATGATTAAAAAGTGAAATAAAGGTTTAATGATGTATTTAAAGGTCATAATACATTTCCATTGTAGTATAAATAAAGTATTTTACAGTAGTTACAATTACAGTATTAACTGCTAAATAGAACATTTAGGACAAAAAATAACCTAGTGATAAAGAGGCCAGAAAATAATATACAGTGGCAAGAAAAAGTATGTGAACTCTTTGGAATTTCATGGTTTTCTGAATAAATTTGTCATAAAATGTGATCTGATCTTCATCTAAGTCAGGGGCATTCCATCCATCCATCCATCCATCCATCTTCAACCGCTTACTCCTTTTCAGGGTCACAGAAGTCAGGGGTATTGATAAATATAATGTGTCTAAAATAATAACAAATTCTGATCTTTCATGTCTTTATTGAGAACAACCAAAAAAAACCCTCAGTGCTTGTGAAAAAGTATGTGAACCCTTGAATTAATGGCCTCAAACAAGCTTTTTTTTTTTTTTTTTTTGCAAAACCTGGAGTCTGGTTAAGAAAATGAGTTTTTGAGGTGTGGACTACAGCTACTTTGACTGATAAACACCCCTCAAACTTTTGGAGTTTGCTCTGCACAAAAAGCATATGCTTATGTGTGCCATGCCTTGCCAAAGACCTTTCAGAGGATCTACGATCAAGAATAGTTAATTTACATAAAGCTGGCATGGGTTACAAAGTGATTTCAAAGATTGTAGATATTCACCAGTCTACAGTAGCATACACCAGCAAACATTCTACAAATGGAGACACTTTGGGACTGTTGCTACTCTACCAAGAAGTGGGCGCCAAATCAAAAAGACACCAAGAGCACAGAGAAGACTCATCGATGAGGTAAAGAAACAACCCTGAATGACAGCCAAAGATTTGAAGGCATCATTGGAACTGGCTAACATCATTCATGAGTCTACAATACACAAAACATTGAACAAGCATAGTATCTACAGCAGGACACCACGAAGGAAGCCACTGCTTACTAAAAAGAACATTGCTGCATGCCTGAAGTTTGTAAAAGAGCACATTGACACTCCACAGCGGTACTGGCAATATGTTTTGTGGACTGAAGAAACTAAGATTGAACTTTTTGAAAAAACCACACAGCACTACATCTGGTGTAGAAAGGGCACAGCATTTCATCATGAAAACATCATCACAGCCGCAAAGTATGGTGGAGGAAACAACATGATTTGGGCCTGCTTTGCTGCATCAGGGCCAGGTGAGCTTGCAATCAGTGAGGGGAAGATGAATTCCCAAATATATCAGACAATTCTTCAGGATAATGTTAGAATGTCTGTACATCAGTTGAAACTGTGTAGAAGTTGGGCGATGCAACAGGACAACGACCCAAAACACCAGAGCAAGTCCACAACAGAATGGCTTCAGAAAAACAAAATTCACCTTTTGGAGTGGCCGAGTCAGAGCCCAGACCTCAACGCAATAGAGATGCTATGGAATGACTTGAAGAGAGCTATACACATGAGACTTCCAAAGATTATGACCAAGCTAAAGCAGTTCTACCAGGAAGAATGGGCTAAAATTCCTCCTGAACCATGTGCAGGTCTGATCCACAGCTACAGGAAGCGCCTGGTTGAGGTTATTGCTGCCAGGGGGGGGGGGTCAAACAGTTATTAATTCTAAGGGTTCATTTACTTTTTCCACTGCCATTTTGAATGTTGAATGAGTTCGTTCAATAAAGACATGAAAGATCAGAATTTTTTTTTGTGTTATTATTTTAGACACATTATTTTTGTCAATACCCCTGACTTAGATGAAGATCAGATTACATTTTATGACAAATTTATTCAGAAAACCATGAAATTCCAAAAGGTTCACATACTTTTTCTTGCCACTGTAACCAGGCCTTGGGTTCATTTATTATTCAATATGAAAATTATAGTTTTTAATTCATTGTTTTTAAATACTCCCAATAAAATCATCAGACTATTCAATAACACTTTAGATTTTAGGCTTTTAATGTAAGAAATGCAAAAATACTTTATTTAAAAAATAATAATAATAAAAAAAATAAAAGTGCATTATATTCTAAAACGGTAATCTTAATTACAAAGTAGTAATGTTCACAAAATAAAAGTGAACACATCTTTAAAGGTCAGAATACTGGTTCTTTTACTCTGGGTCTTTTGTTTTTTTTAGACTAAATTAATTAATTCCTATTTACAAACATACCATATGGATTCACAATGGTCTACACCTCCAATTTACTAAGGGTTCTTAGTTTTCTGAACATTTTAAGGGTTCAGAAATCTAATGCAGAACCTAATATATAACCTTAAGGATTCTATATTTAACCTCTTTATCTGTCTGAACATGATTAGGGATTGATTAAAAAAAGTGCTCTCAGAATGTTCTGAGTGTGTGCGCCATAATCCAAATATACAGTGGTGCTTAAAAGTTTAAATTTTTTACATTTCTGCATAAATATGACCTAAAATATTATCAGATTTTCACACGAGTCCTAAAAGTGGACAAAGAGAACCCAATTAAACAAATGAGAGAAAAATATTATACTTGGTCATTTATTTATTGAGGAAAATGATCCAATGTTACATATCTGTTAGTGGCAAAAGTATGTGAACCTTTGCTTTTAGTATCTGATGTGACCCCCTTGTGCAACAATAACTTCGACTAAATGTTTCCAGTAACTCTCGATCAGTCCTGCACATCGGCGTGGAGGAATTTTAGCCTATTCTTCAGTACAGAACAACTTCAACTATGGGATGTTGATGGGTTTCCTCAAATGAACTGCTTGCTTCAGGTCCTTCAACAACATTTTTATTGGATTAAGGTCAGGACTTGACTTGGACATTCCAAAACATTAACTTTATTCTTCTTTAACTATACTTTGGTAGAACTAACTGTGTGCTCAGGCTCATTGTCTTGTTGCATGCCCCACTTTCTCTTGAGATTCAGTTCATGGACAGATATCCTGACATTTTCCTTTAGAATTCACTTTTGTAATTCAGAATTCATTGTTCCATCAATGATGGCAAATAATCCAGGCCCAGATGCTGCAAAACAGGCCCAAACCATGATAGTACCACCACCATGTTTCTCAGATGGAATAAGGTTCATATGCTGGAATGCACTGTTTTCCTTTCTCCAAACATAATGCTTCTCATTTAAACCAAAACGTCCTATTTTGGTCTCATCAAGCCACAAAACATTTTTCCAACAGCCTTCTGGTTTGTTCACGTGATCTTTAGCAAACTACAGACAGGCAGCAATGTTCTTTTTGGAGAACAGTGGCTTATCCTTGCAACCCAACACCATTGTTGTTCAGTGTTCTCCTGATGGTGGACTCATGAGCATTAACATTAGTAAATGTGAGGGAGGGCATTAGTTGCTCAGAAGTTACCCTGGCTTCTTTTGTGACCTCGTGGACAATTACATGTCTTGCTCTTGGATCTTTGTTGGTAGACCACTCTTGGGGAGGGTAACACTGGTCTTGAATTTCCTCCATTTGTACACAATCTGTCAAAGTCCAAACTGAGGTCCTCAAAAATCTCCTATGTTCATGTCATGATACACTTCCACAAATATGTGTTGTGAACATCAGACTCTGATAGATCCCCGTTCTTTAAATAAAACAGGCCGCTTACTCACACCTGATTGTCATGCGACTGATTGAAAACAACAACTCTAATTTCACCTTCAAATTAACTACTATTCCTAGAGGCTCACATAACTTTGCAACTCACCGATATGTGATATTGGATCATTGGACTTGTGCGAAAATTTGATGATGTCTTAGGTCATATTTAAGTAGACCTAGGCGTATATACAAAATTATAAAATGTTCACAAACTTTCAAGCACCACTGTATGTACATATACAGTGGTGTGAAAAAGTGCCCCCTTCTCATTTTGTTCCTTTGCATGTTTGTCACACTTAAGTGTTTCGAACATCAACAACAATAAAGACAACACAATAACACAAAATGCATTTGTAAATGAAGGTGTTATTATAAAGGTAAAAAAATCCAAACCATCATGGCCCTTTGTGAAAAAGTGATTGCCCCCTTGTTAAAACATACTATAACTGTGGTTGTCCACACCTGAGTTCAATTTCTTAGCCACACCCAGGCCTGATTTTGCCACACCTGTTCACAATCAAGCATCACTTAAATAGGCTGCTTGACACAGTAATCCACCAGAAGATCCTAAAGCTACACATCAGCGAGACCCAAAATTAGGAAATTGAGAAAGAAAGTAATGGTATCAGGAAAGGGTTATAAAGCCTTTCAAAGCTTTGGGAATCAGCGAACCACAGTACATTATCCAAAAAAAAGGACAGTGGTGAACCCCCAGGAGTGGCGGCCCAAATTACCCCAAGAGCGACGACTCATCAAGTAAAGCCCCAAAAATCAAGAACTGCAGCCTCACTTGCTCAGTTATCAGTATGCCTCCACCATCAGGAAAAGACTGGGCAAAACTGCATGGCAGAGTTCCAAGGAAAAAAACGCGAAAAAGCTCGTCTCATTTCTACAACACATCTTGATGTCCCCAAGACTTTGGGAAACATTGTACCGGAGAAAAGTGAACTTGAAGGTGTGTGTCCAAGATTGCATAGAGACACGCATTTAAAAAAACTTAAAATAAAAAGGTGGTGCTAGTGTGATGGTTGGGGCTGAGGACCTGAAGATTGCCGAGATAAAAAATGCAGAGATCCTAAGGAGAATGTCCAGGGTACTGTGAAAATAAACCACTGAGAAAAAAAAGTGGAGTGGCTAGCAAAGTCCTGACCTGAATTGAGATGTGGGTACTACGTATGCTACCTCTAATGTACTGTAGGATGCAAAGATCCAAATAGGAGCTGTAAACCCATGGATGCTTGGTGCATGTTTTGAAGTTATTTTTTTGTTTTGTTTTTTGAGATTATACATAGCCTATAAAAGCTAATTATTTATGTATGGACTTAACAATAAAAACTTCTAAAGCAAAATATTTTCAACTCAAGTATATATATATATATATATATATATATATATATAAACCAACATTTCAAAATAATCCAATATTTTCCCCTAACTACACATTTGTGTGTGTCTGTGTGTGTATAGATGAGATATAAGGTAATATTATCCAGAACATCATTGTGGCAAAAATAACTGACTTTTAGACATGATTTTAACATAAATGTTTCTTGGAGAAATAAAGCCGAAAACAAAGTGGACAAAATCATTTTTAGGAATGGTGAAATGTAACATTTTGGCCTGAACAGAACAAGGAGTTAAAGTACACATTTGTGTTGGTGCTGCTAAGGTATGGCTTTACAATCAGGGCTTTAGAAATTTGAAATGAAATGCAAATATGTGAAAATTTTATATATATTTTATATATATACATACACACACCATATCACTTGTAATCAATTATAAGTTGAAATTGTGAAGTACGTTTTCAAAATCCGAATTTCATATGGTATGACAGAAATTCAAAATAATAACTTCAATGCAGAATATTACAACTGGACAAGCTCAATGAAATTGACCGCCAACAATCTGTTGGTAAACATCACCCTCGTGTGGTCACCCGGTAGAACTGCAATCCCGCGCATGCGCAAAGGCAATCCCCCCCCCCACACGCACCTCACTCGGCCACTATCAATCGATCAGAGAGCGGAAGATGGCGGAGCATCGAGTCTGAGCAACGACACCGATTGCCGGATAACTCGATCGGACGCAATCGCTGTGCCGAAACTGATCAGGTCCAGTTGATCCAGTTTGTTTGGGTAAAACCAGTGGCGATAATATGAACATTTAAACGGACTCACGATGAGCCGATTACGGGTGTTACAGTGCGTCGTTCCTGAAGCAAAACAGAGCAGAAGCTGAGCTCACTTTCAGACCGTCTCCTGTCACCTCCATCTTGTTTCACAGCTCCAGCCGCGGCCAGGCACGCTGAATTAATCCCGGAACCGAGGAACAGAGGACTCCTAATCAATCCGCAACATCGTCAGCCTGCTAGCAGAGGGATAAAGTAGGCCCGTGTGGCGGGAGTGTATGTAGGTTTCATCTCATGTTTACATGCCGTACAGTCATTAAAACTACAAACACGTGTCGTATTTCCGTGTTTTAGTAGATTATGCGCTGCAGATATTCGACCAAATGAGGTTGTTTAGTCTGACTGGGCAAAATTCTGTTCAAATACGACCGAAAAAGACGCTTTGGCAGCTGAACTATCTAAAACTAACAGGAGTGGTCGATGTAGCAAACACTGTGTGCGTCATACTGTAGCACAACACATGAAGCCTGGAGCGGTCCCAGGATACTTTCTTCAGGGATAACACAGTCACAACAAACAGTGGTGTGTGTGTGTGTGTGTGTATATGTATGTATGTGTGTGTGTGTGTGTGTGTATGTATGTATGTATGTGTGTGTGTGTGTGTATATGTATGTATGTATGTGTGTGTGTGTGTGTGTGTGTGTGTGTGTGTGTGTATATATATATATATATATGTATATATATATTATAAAAAATATCTCACAACAGTGGGTACACCAACTTTTTGTAAATATTTGATATCTTTTCATGTGACAACACTGAGAAAATGACACTTTGCTACAATGTAAAGTAGTAAAGCTTGTGTAACAGTGTCAATTTGCTGTCCCTTCAAAATCACTCCACACAGCCATTAATGTCTAAAAGGGGTGAGGGTGTACTCACTTTTGTGAGATACTGTATGTGTGTGTGTGTGTGCGTGTGCAGAGGGGGAAATAAGTATCGGACATGTCAACATTTTGTTTCAGTAAATATATTTCCAGTGAGACTAATCGCATGAAATTTTCCCCTGTTCCTTGCCTTGGAGAGCTGATTTTTCTTAGCATGTTCAGTACTTTTTTCCTGTGTCGTTCCACTTTATTACACATAACTTTATTTATGGACTTTAATGTCGTGAATTCTTTACAATTCTGGATTTCTTGAGTTAATTCCGATGTCTGGGGAAAATTTCATGTGAATAGCCTCAGTGGAAATATATTTCCTGAGAAAAATGTTGACTCGTCAAATACTTATTTCCCCCACTGTATATATGTATATAAACACTGTAAAAAAAAAAATCTGAACTTTTACAAAAAACACAGAGGGGAAAACAGATAGCCATTCAAATACATGTTACATTTGATAAAGTTACTAAATATGGGCATTTTAACAATTAAACAGTAAGTATTTAAATATAAATCAATGTTTTATATTGATATAAGTAAAAACTAAATATGTGTATTTTAACATTAGTTTATGCATACTGCCTTAAATACAATGCTGATTTACGATGTAAATGGAACTGTTTCAGTCCGACCTGGACGATGATCCTGTCTCTAAGACCACCAAACAAAATGACCAAATACACACTTAATTGTATCTGTAGTGAATCAGCCATAAAATTAAAGCCACAAATGGGCAACGTGAATAACATTGATTATCTCGTTATTATGGGATATATTTTAGCAGTGAGTAGTTAGTTCTCGGAATCGATGTGCTGGAAGCAGGAAAAATGGGCAAGCATCTGAGTGACTTTGACAAGAGCCATATTTCGATGGCTAGATGACTGGATCAGAGCATGACGTCTTGGTGCCAGATCTCACAGCACATCTTCAGAGGTGTTGTGGAGTCCATGCCTCGACAGGTCTAAGCTGTATTAGCAGCAACACAATATTAGACAGATGGTGTTAATGTTATAGTTGATCGATGTATGAACATGTTATAAACAATTTTAAAAATAACAAAAAGTAGCCTCAGGTTCCCCAAAACATTGCTAAACCTACACGTGTGGTCCTATTAATGTATTAATACATTGTCAAGTCAAACCTCAACTGGTTTTACTTTATTTATTTATTTTAGCATTCCTCCTTATAACTAATGTTCACTAGAACAAAATGTTTCCTCATGACTATGTTGTGACACACAATATAGCAGCATGGTACACAGCACTATATACAGTGCAAATACATAACAGTGTGTGAGTGAGTGAGCATGAAATATACAATAAACTGTCAGGAGAGTTACTACTCAGGACATTGCATGTGAGATAGACAGGACAGTAGAACAGTGTTGGATGGAAGTTCCATCCATCCATCCATCCATCTTTTACCTCTTACTCCTTCTTCAGGGTCGCAGAGGAACCTGGAGCCTATCCCAGGGAGCATCGAGCACAAGGCGGGGTACACCCTGGACAGGGTGCCAGTCCATCGCAGGGGACAAGTTGTTGGTGGACATATAGGTTCACATTTAAGTTCACATTTGTTTAGACACAGATGGTCTGATAGTGTCAGTTGATACAGAAGTGTTGCCCATGGCTGTGATTTTAATTGAATTTTTTTGTGAAAGTTTTTATTGTGATAAAGGTCTGGGTCATACAACGAGGTTATCTGAGCTCACTTCTGGTCTATGAATTAATACAGTACATACAGAGAGCACACATCTGCCTTGTTGACCACGCTTCCAGGAATTAAAATTTTGCTGCATCACTATAAATAATAAAAAAAGACTAGGTCATACTAATATCAGCTATCTGTTGTTTCATGACAGCATTATCCAAAGCAAGAGCCTGATCTATCCCAGGTGGCAGTGATGGACTTCCCATGGCACAGTGAGAAAGTTTTAGAGCAGCTGAATCATCAGCGTCAGCAGGATCTCCTGTGTGACTGCACGTTTGTGGTGGATGGAGTGGACTTCAAAGCCCACAAGGCCGTCCTGGCAGCATGCAGCACATACTTCCACGCACTCTTTCTGGACCAGAAGGATGTTGTGCATTTGGATATCAGTAATGCTGCAGGTATACAGAATCTAATCTAATCTAAAAATTTTCAATGTATATTGTGACCAATAATCATTTATATATTTATCGCCATTTTAATTGAGTGCAAAGGTTTGTACCCCCAACGTATTGGTGTATTTGACAATCTATGTACAGCATCCTGCATGAAGTTACAGTTTCAACAGAAAAAAAAAATGAAAGTATGAAACCTAACACTAAATGGCTTGTCAGAGTAAACTACATTTCTTCGTCTTCTTGTCCTGAAGGTGTGCAAACTGTTGCAGTCAGCTGTATATTTTCTTGACGTGCTACAATTTCTATTTCTGTTTCTCGTAACAGACAGTTTATATGATCTTTGCAGGCCTTGGACAAATCCTTGAATTTATGTACACCGCTAAGCTGACACTGAACCCTCAGAACGTCGAGGACGTGCTGGCCGTCGCCACTTTTCTTCAGATGCAAGAAATTGTCAACGCTTGCTGTGCTTATAAGTCGCTCACAGGACCACCAGTGTTAAACAATGGTCAGTAGTGTCCAAGTTTATTGTGTGTATATTAATACCACAGTGTTGAATCCTCAAATCTGATTGGCCAGAAGGTGCTGTCTGTAAGGCAAATGCACTCATTCTAATATGTTAACTTTTCTGTAGTAACAGCACACCCCCACTATCCATACTTGTATAATTTCACGTCATTCTGTGTTTTGCTTCATATAGCCGTATCAGGTCCAACTGAGCAGCATCAGAAGCTGGATAAGAAAGACAGTGATGCTTCTGTGGAGCAACAGGACAGCCAAGTCTCGGCTCAGGGCGCCGTTCCTGAGGCGGATGAATCTCCCTCATCATCAGAGACCTCTGATGAGCAGCAGGCGAGGTGTAGCACTACTGAAAAAGAAAGCGTAGAAGCTCCAAGTGCAGGAGTTAGGGTAGGAAGACCACACAAGCTCAGCCAGTATGCCAAGCTAAAGGAGCAGGAGGAGAGCACAACAAAGGATCTCATGGAGTATCAGGATGACCTGTCTGATGCTGATTACAAGCCCAGTCAGTCTGTCTTCTCTCTCATGCTTTGGTCGACTAGGACGACCTTCTTTAGTTCCCACGGTATATGAAATATGTTCTGTTCTTTTTTCAGAATTGTCACAGAGAGCTGCGACTAGGAGGTCTTGCGTGAGCACACGGAGAAGCAAATTAAAATCCATCACTCACTGCGTGTCCGCACCAGGTAAACACCCACCTCTGTCATGCTATAACTGCAACCATGTATAGTTTCTCTTCTGGTGATTGTGGTGTTCTTTTGTTCCTTGGTTATAGATGATGGTAGCGAAGGAAGTTTGACGAAAGCCGCTACTGAAGAAAATACAAGAGAAGAACCGGAAGAGGAAGAGGAGGCTGATGAAGAGGAGGAGAATACGGAGGATGATGATGATGATGATGATGAAGGGGAGATGGATGTGGATGATTCATCAACAGGAGCAACAGATGAAGGAGAGGGAAAGTGTTTAAGGTCTGGGGTCATTGCTGAACGCACTGAGTCCAGGTCGTATGGCTCCGTCACTCACAAATGTGAGGTAAGAGAGGCGTGGCATGTGTATGCAATGCTTTATACAGTAAATATTTAAAGGACTACTTTTGTTTTTCTTAAATCGCACCTCTCTCCACTGCATCCGTAGACGATATGTGAGATTGTAAACATTTTCCTGTACAGAGAACAGAAGGCAAATCTTGTTTACTCAAATCTGGTTTACATCACATACTTGTAATGGAGATCTAAGAGTAGTAGATCAATTCCAACAATAAGTAAGGAAAAAGGAAAAGAATTAACAATGGTGTGATGTAATACATCCTCAAATGTTTTATTCCTCATTTGCCACAGGAGTTTGCTAATCCTTGCTCTATTTATTTATTAATGATTGACATATTTGTGTCCATTTATGGTCCATGAAAAACATGCTAATTCCTGTTACCACTTAAGTTATAATAGCCATAAACAGTCATTCCTTCGTCACTCTCTCTCTCTCTCTCTCTTGACATTAACAAGTCCTCTATCCTGAAGACTTGGTTGTAAAACAAAAGTTTTCTGACCATAAAGTTACGGTTTTATCCCTGACTCTTAAAAGGCTGTGACACTGGAGACTCCTTTCATAAATGTTAAAAACCTTCCCATATCAACAATTAGAAATGGGTTTTTAATCCATTTATGTGGCGCGTCGCTATCATATAAGTCCCCGTGTAAGTTAATAAAGAGAATTCATATAAACGGGATTTTTCTCATAGCCGGAACTATTTTCAAAGCTGCTGTTATTGAAAACAAATCATCACTTGAGCTATCAGAATCGAGAATTCAGCAGCACTGGTATAAGTGTTTTCTAATACATGCCTGTACTATATAGTTAAATTCATCATTGCATTCTAAAATAGGTGTCTTAGGATGAAACAGACATTAGAGAATGCCTTACCAGATCTGATTTTATGTAGTTCTATCTCCAGTATTTCCAAAACTGGAGAAATAGAGTAAATTATTTTCGTTACTCACGCAAAGTTTTTATGCTAGGCATGCACTCTCAAACACATCCAACTATGTCAATAACTGTAAATCCTTCCCTCTGAAAAACTAGTCCTATCTCTGAAATGGCAAATTGATAAATACCTTTGACTAAGGAATTTAAGAAAAAAATGGATGGAAAAATATAGTGAAATTCCCCCATTGTTCCTTCTCTCTCATGGCCCCCTAATAATCCCCATCTCTGAATTGGCCGCATCACTCTTTCTCCTCTTCACTAATAGCTGGTGTGGGGTGGATGTTCTGGCGCATTATGTCTGCCGTCGCATCATCCAGGTGGATGCTACTCACTAGTGGTGGCTGAGGAGATACCCCCCAACCCACAATACTAAGTAATATTAAGTGCTTTGAGTGTCTACAAAAGCACTACATAAATGTAACTGTAAAAAAAAAAAAAAAATCACGTTTAACATAAATGTTTATTGACTTCTCCAGCAGCTGCCCTTAGACTTTTTCTATAAGTGAGTTTGGAATGAACAGGCTTTCTGTTCTTTACATGGTACAAAGAAATGTGTTGAAATGAATCACACCTGCGCTACAGAACAGTCCAGTGAAAATTGGACTATTCCTTTACCTTTATTCATTTATTCATAACTCCCGGCGGCTGTGGCTCAGGTGGTAGAGCGGGTTGTCCACTAATCCACTAACCGTAGGGTTGGCGGTTCGATTCCCGGCCCACATGACCCCACATGCCAAAGTGGCCTTGGGCAAGACACTGAACCCTTGATGGCTTTTGCAGGACTGTGGAAAGAAGTTTACGCACACTGGGAATTTTAAACGCCACATGCGCATCCACACAGGCGAGAAGCCCTTCAGCTGCAGGGACTGCAACAAGGCATTCTCTGACCCAGCCGCCTGCAAAGCTCATGAAAAAACCCACAGGTATTTTTGCATCAACAGTTAGTACCAACAGTGTACTTTTATTTATTTATTTTTTGGATGGAAAGAATGTAGAGGATTGTGAATGATGATCTAGGTGCATTAGTGAGTCACTGGTGAAGACCATCTGTACTGAAAGCTATGAACAATATCTTTGTGTGCATGTTAAACCCACTTGAACCCACATGTCATTGAGATGTTGCACAGAGGCTGAAGCAAATGCACCTACCACACTAATGTAAATAAAATCTGATTGAAAAGGAGCACAGTTGACCCATGTGTGCTACTTTAACCTCTAGCCCCGTAAAGCCATACTGCTGTTCCACATGCGGTAAGAGCTACCGGCAGATCAGCCTGCTGAACCTGCACCGGAAGCGGCACACAGGCGAGGCACGCTACAGCTGCGACGAGTGCGGCAAACTCTTCACCACATCAGGTAACCTGAAGCGCCACCAGCTGGTACACAGCGGCAAGAAGCCGTACCACTGTGAGTACTGCGATCGCACTTTCTCCGACCCCACCGCCAAAATGCGACACCTTGAGATCCACGACACGGACAAGGGCCACAAATGCCCACAGTGCGACAAGAAATTTAATCAGGTTAGAGAAAGGGAGAGAGGATGCAAAAAAATTTTTTTACGGTTTCTATGAAACCCAGTGGTAACTGTTTAACAAAATCCTTTTCAGTTAGGAAACTTGAAAGCTCACTTGAAGATCCATATTGCAGACGGACCTCTGAAGTGTAAAGAGTGTGGGAAGCAGTTCACCACATCAGGTGAGATGTCTGAAGAAAGAGGTGGCGTGTGTGGGTACGGGAGGGTGGATGAGTGTCTGTGAGCGAGAGCTTGTTTGAGAGAGCGTGAATATATACGAGTGTCTGCGTGAGTGTAAGCATGTGTGAGACTGTGTGTGTGTGTTAGAGTGCTTGACAGGGCTCTCTTTGTGCAGGGAACCTGAAAAGGCACCTGCGAGTTCACAGTGGAGAGAAGCCCTTTGTGTGTATGCATTGCCAGAGAGCGTTCGCTGATCCGGGTGCACTGCAGAGACACGTGCGCATTCACACAGGTACTTCACTCACTTTATTCCCACCTCTTGCGGCCCGCTACCTGTGTGCATCAGGATGTGTAGAACAGACTGTCTGTGTGTGATTGTTGCAGGGGAAAAGCCATGTCTGTGTCTGATCTGTGGAAAAGGCTTCACACAGGCCAGTTCACTGATCGCTCATGTCCGACAGCACACTGGAGAGAAGCCGTACGTATGTGACCGCTGTGGCAAAAGGTAACTGAAATCTAATATACACTTCAAGTCAAAAGTTTAGACACACTCATTCTTTATTTTTTTTTTTCTCCCACATTTTAGAATAATAATAAAGTCATCAAAATTCTGGAGTAACACAAATGGAACTAGGGAATTAAGCTGTGATTAAAAAAAAAATCAAAAATAAATCAAAATAATTTAATCTTTAAGACGTTATCAGGTTGAAATTCTCTTCCTGAGGCACCCATTAACCGGGCGCTAATGGCAATGCAAACATCAGGTATCACCAGTTTTGGCGGATCATAAAGGCAATAGAACCTTCTCTCTGACAGACTTGGATAATCGTAGCAACGGATTGACCCATTTATTACTGACAGGCAAAGGTAACTCAGATCCCTCTCAGTTAACCCCATTCGACGAAGACAGGCCCCTGATGGCTCATAAAAAAAGGCCTCTGTTTGAAAAGATCAACGGGAGTTAGCATCTTCAAAGTATACCCCCTTTATGCCTTGAATTTCCAGAAATTTATTATTGGCATTTTCTCAACCAGTTTCTTGAGTAATCCCCGAGATGCTTTTTAAACAGTAATAAAGGAGTTCTCACCTACGCTGGACTCTTATTGGCTGCTTTTTGGAATATTTCACTCCAAGTTGTCCATTAAAAAAATATTTATATATATTTCACACACACACACACACACACACACACACACACACACATATATATATATATATATATATATATATATATATATATATATATATATATATAATATATAATGGATTATTAAGAAATTGTGTTATTAAATATACTATGTGATAAAATGCTAGTTATGGATCCTGTGTAATTGTGACGTTATAACATGCAGGTTTGTGCAGTCCAGCCAACTGGCCAATCACATTCGCCATCATGACAACATACGACCCCATAAATGCCAAACCTGCAACAAAGCATTTGTCAATGTCGGAGACCTCTCAAAACACATCATCATTCATACAGGTACACAAACAACATAATTATTTTTTGAAGCTTTAGTCATTCATTTTTCAAAATTTCAGAAATGGACAATGTGATCTCAAACCCACAGGTCACGCAAGATTAGGAGTGCTTACTTTGTTATATTCATTTACCCCCTGAATGCTTATTAATTTCTGTAACTCCAATCACAGGTGAGAAACCTTATCTTTGTGACAAGTGTGGACGTGGGTTTAACCGTGTGGACAACCTCCGCTCCCACGTTAAAACTGTTCACCAGGGCAAAGCGGGCATGAAGAGAATGATAGTAACTGAAGAAGATGAGGAGGACAAGCTGCTTCCTGTAACTGCCTCTGTGTCCGAGCTCGACGAGAATGAAGTCAATATTGTTACAGTCACCACAGATGACATTGTGACTTTGGCTACAGAAGCGTTGGCAGCCAACACTGTCGCACAGCTGACTGGTAAGAGACAACAACAAGTGCACAAGATATGATGTGTAAGAGATATTTATTAGCATAAAGAGGACGATTGAAATTTGTGAAAACAAGAAGGCATTTATTTTTTTCATTTTGTTTGAATGCAAAGATCATTTGTTGCAGTTAGTGGTGATGAAAATGATTTCTAACATTGTTGTATTCACTCCGGTGCAGTGGTGCCTGTTGCAACATCTGTATCTGCTGATGAAACAGAGGCTCTGAAAGCTGAGATCACAAAGGCAGTGGAGAAAGTGCAGGAAGCTGGTGAGACAAAACATTTACATGTATATCTAGATCGATGTTCATGTGGCACAATGTGACTAAATATTCCATGCAAATGTACAGTTGAGTCCAAAAAGTCTGAACACCTTTAGAACAAAACCCACAAAACATTTAGTGTGTTGGGTTTCACAGACTTTTCTTCATTATCACAAGAGCATGGCCAAATAGTGTATGTTATAATAAGTTATAATGGATGTCGGATTGGATGGATTAAGAACGAAATCCATTGCTGTCCCACCTGTCTTTACTTTTATTTGAGCTTTTGTGGTGAGAAGTTGCAGGATAGATTATTACCTAATCCTCAGTCATCCTCTGTCAAGTTTACATGATCTTTAAAGTCCGTTTTCCTTCCCCGCCTCTGTAGATCCCAACACACAGATCTTATATGCATGTGACTCCTGTGGAGAGAAGTTCCTGGATGCCAGTTCTCTGGCCCAGCATGTGCGTATCCACACGGCCCAGGCTCTCGTCATGTTCCAGGCTGACTCGGACTTCTACCAGCAGTACGAGGCAGCGGACGGTACTTGGCAGACCACCGAGCAGGTCATTCAGGGAGAAGAGCTCCTCTTCAGGAGGGAGGGAGAGGAAGAGGCTAACGATGACACCCAGGGTGAGGACACGCATAATGAACCTGAGGAAGAGGAGGCGGAGTCTCCAACTGAAACTGTAGGAGAGGACGTACAGATTTGTGAAAGTCAGACACAGTGATGCTATACTGATCAAATCAAAGAATTTTTAAAATCCCAGAGACATCAACGTAGTCGAGGAATATATTAGATATTACTTGAAATGTAACTATGTTACCATTTCAAGTCAAATGCTATAGCTTGTTTTTACAAATTGGTTGTATAGCACAAGTACATAATCTCATACTTAGGCTGTAATGAATTCTTTTAAAAATAGTCATTTGTTTTCAGATATATCTGCTAATTCTAGCTCAGTGCACATTTCTTTCTTATGCTGTATTTTTCTGATACCGAAGCGTAGATTATGTACACCTCTCACTTTATATGGTTCCTTTGCCAGCATCTACATTCTCAATCATGCACTAACATTGAGTATTAAATGTTATATACACTGTGCGTAACATTGTAAACTGTGTTCTGTCACGATCTTATGTTTCATAAAAAAAAACTTCTCATCAGTTATCAAAACTGAACACACTTTGATTCATTCTTCAAATTTCTTTTTTTTTTTAAATACTATCTTAATTACTCAGGATTACTTTCCTTTAGCACATCTTGTACTATTTAAACAATAAAAAAAATGCACAAAGAATGATATGATTAGAAACTGTATAAAAGATTTGAATGATGATGCTAGTAGCTACTGGGTAAAAAAGCGGGTGCATACTAAGTAATGCAGGGCTCATGAACTTATTTAGGCAATATCAAACAGATATTGCCTAAACAGATAATGTGATCACCACGATGGAGTAATCATTAATAACTTAATTTCGTCATTAGATTTTTATTTTACTTGACCCTTTTAAGATTTCCTAATGTTTGATTTGGATTTTTGAGAATCACACTTATAATCTGTTATTTTTCTTCTACTCGTTGGTCATGTCTGAATTTCTTATTTATTTCTTACCTCACCATTGATTGTTAACATTGTACTCCTCTCCAGCTCTGTGAATGTTCAGCATTTTATGTTTCAGTAAAAATGTTTTACTCCCATTGAGTCTAAAACTCTGCTGAAAAAAACATTCAAATTGAAATTCTAATGTTTTTCACTACAAATACTATTGCGAACTATCAGCTATCCATTAAACCAATTATCATTACCATTATTGGTCCTCAATGGTATCCACTATGGGGGGCACAGAGACTTAGTGGTTAGCACGTTTGCCTAGCACCTTCCGGATTGGGGGTTCGATTCCCTCCTCTGCCCTGTGTACATGGAGTTTTCATGTTCTCCCTGTGCTTTGGTGGTTTCCTCCAGGTTCTCTGGTTTCCTCCCCCAGTCCAACACGTGTTGTAGGCTGATTGGCAACTCAAAATTTTACGTAGTGTCTGAATGGGCATGTGTGTGTGTGTGTGTGCAGTGGTGCCTTGCGATGGGTTGGCAACCTGTCCAAAGTGTTCCTTGCCTTGTTCCCCAAGTTTGGGATAGGCTCCAGGCTCTCCTGCGACCCTGTGTAGGATACAGAAAATGTTAATAAACTGGAATAATAATAATAATAATAATACATCTTGATTAACTGCTTTATCCTGGTCAGGGACACAGTGGATCCCGGGAACATGGTGTCCATCATGGGGCAGCATTCACATCTAGGGACAGTTTAGCCAGTCCACTACTACTACTACTACTACTACTACTACTAATAATAATAATAATAATAATAATAATAATAATAATGTAGCCTCATAACAGGGCTTCTCCAAATAAGATATTTCCCCTAAACGTATTATATGAAATAAACAGCACTGGCTTTAAATAAAAGAAAAACTGCTGGAAATTAGTTTTTGAAAGGGACAATTCTGAAAATAAATCTTGCTATAATAATAAAATTAATAATAATCAACTTCTTTAATGGAAAAATAAAATGATCGATTTGTATTGTATTAATCAGTGATTTGATAATGATATTTTTAAGTAAGCCATTTTGCAGTCATGTGCAGTTCTGTAGCTTGTGTTTCATTAGTATGATGGGTTTACTGTGTAGTATATTTTAGCCGCACTTCCGGGTCTTTGTTAGATAATCTCGCTATCTTCTGACTTCCGGGATGTTAGATCGTTTATCGCCTTCGTGCTTGGATGTATCTCTTTTAATGTTTATCTGTCAAAGAAATATAAACGCACGTTATATTACAAAACGCCCCCGTACCACTTCCTTAGTACCATTGGTCCATGAGGCGCCACATGATTGGCTGACAGTGTGGGTCAAAGTTCACATCCCTGTTAGCGCTGACGTTGTCCAAAGCAGGAAAATGGCGGCGGGTGGATCAGCAACGAGGGATACAGGCTGCACTGTAACATCCAGACGCGGAAGACGGGGTGTCAGCATGCCTTCATTACAGTCAGGGGGACTCGTGAGAAATGTTGTGTTGGTTTTATCCGCCGCTTTGCTGCTGCAGGTGGTTTCTGGAGACGGAAAGACTCTGGTCCTGCTGGACAGCCCGAACATCAGAGACACCCATTCAATCTTCTTCCGCAGTCTAGCAGGTGAGGAGATCGACTCTGTTTTCTTAGACATATATTAAAGGTAGCAAATTGTTATGCATATTAGAATTTGTTTTATTTATTTATTTGTTACATTTTAACCCAAACTGAGTGTTTGCATGTTTTAGCGCGTGCACAAGCATGCATGTGAACCTCCGCTTCCTGGTTTGTGTTCAGGGATAAGAGCAGCTGAGTGCATTATATACTCCAGTGCACAGTATAGCCCAGCATAGCACAATATAGCCCAGCACAGCACAGTACAGCACAGCACAGTATAGCAGCACAATACAGCCCAGCACAGCACAGTATAGCACAGTACAGCACAGCACAGTATAGCACAGTACAGCCGTGACCTGGAATATTTTTTATAAAGAAAATGCAAGAACTGTGCAATACGTCTGATCAGGAAGCCATTTGGTATGCAGATTGGGATTCTGTGAATGGGTCTTGGCTGTACATACCTTTGGTATTTACTCAGTTTCTGAATCGGTGTGAAATTTATACTTTTGGTTTGTGTACTGTTTGGTTTGACTTCATACTGCACACACAAAAAAACGAGGTAAATAAGGGCTTAGTGTGGAAAATGTAAATTGTTAGTTGGAAATTACACAACTGAAAAAGTAAACAAAGGTTTGTCAAGGGAATCCATCACCCCAGCATAGAGAACATGGAGTCAGCAGTAAATAAATTGTTGTTCGTCCATCCATCCATCCATTTTCCATAAGTCTTATCCTACACAGGGTTGTGGGGGAGCCTGGAGCCTATCTCTGGGAACTCGGGGCACAAGGCAGGGGACAATCCATCACAGGGCACAATCGTACACCCATTCACACACTATGGGCAATCTGTCTTTAGACTTGTGGAGGAAACTGGACTACCCAGAGGAAACCCCCAAGCACGGGGAGAACATGCAAGCTCTGGGCGCAGGCGGTATTCGGACCCCCAACAGGTCTCACAGGGCGCAGGCGGTATCACAGGGTGCAGGCGGTATTCGGACCCCCAACTCTGGCGGTGCAAGGCGAATGTGCAAACCTCTAAGCCACCGTTCCCCCCCACCATAAATTATTATAAATATCCATCCATCCATCTTCAACCGCTTTTTCCTGCTTCAGGGTCGCGGGGAACCTGGAGTCTATCCCAGGAAGCATCGGGCACAAGGCAGGGTACACCCTGGACAGGGTGCCAGTCCATTGCAGGGCACAATCACATACACACTCACACACCCATTCATACACTATGGACAGTTTACCAAGCTGCCAATCAACCTACCATGCATGGCTTTGGACTGGGGGAGGAAACTGGACTACCCGGAGGAAACCCCCAAGCACGGGAAGAACATGCAAGCTCTGCTCACACAGGGCGCAGGCAGTATTTGGACCCCCAACCCTGGCGGTGCAAGGCGAATGTGCAAACCTCTAAGCCACTGTTCCCCCCCACCATAAATTATTATAAATATATTTATTATAAATTCGATAATTATATAAATAACTACTTTTAGATGTTTTGTGCATCACTTACAGGGTTCTTTTTATGTTCGTTGATCCAAATATCTAAAGGACCTCTTATTTCTGCAGCACTGTAGTTCTGTCCTTTGACTCGGTTTCTACCTTGTGCTTCAGTTTAGCAGCTCACGTCTACAAAATAAATAAAAAGTTTTTAAAAAAAGTTTTAAAAAGAAATTTAAAGCTCTTTTAAAGACAAACTTTTTTAAACTCGCTTTTGATTAATATCTTTTTGACTGTTTTATATGTTTTTTTATTACGTTTTATTCATTTTATTTAACTTTTATTTATTCTGTGATTTGTCTTTTTATGTACAGAGCTTTGAGAAACTACTTTTAAAGGCGCTTTATAAAATAAAGTTTATTATTATTATTATTATTAAAAAAAAATACTGCCTGGAACCCAAAACACAGCTTGTTTGCTTGATATCCTGCAGCTGGGTCAATTCAGAGTCATCATTTTCTCACTGCAGTTAAACCACTTTAGAGTTCAATTGGAACTGGATCAAGACCCCCTCGCTCAGATGGTGTTGGACCGGTAATTTGGTTCACACTTGGGTGTGATTTCTGTTTTTACCTGCTTAAACAAACTGCACTGAGTGGGACTGTGCACCAGGGTTTGAGTCAAACATACTAAACACAGTATATTTTGCTAGTAAAATTTACCTACTCTTTTTCCTCAGATCGTGGTTTCGATCTCACATTTAAGACTGCTGATGACCCCGGTCTCTCCCTGATCAAGTATGGACAGTTCCTGTATGACCATCTCATCATTTTCGCCCCATCTGTGGAAGGTAAAGATCACTTTACGGCTCTTTGGTAATTCCACATCATAGGTGGGTTCGGTCTGACTATACCGTTATGTCTGTGTTTAAGATTTTGGAGGAAACATCAATCTGGAGACCATCACAGCCTTCATTGATGGTGGGGGGAATGTTCTGGTTGCAGCCAGTTCAGATATTGGTGAGTCTTTCAAAATATTGGATGGAAATGTTCCAGTGTTTTGTTATTATGATTTTGAAGAGCTTTTATTATACCTTTGTTTCCTACAGGTGACCCAATACGGGAACTGGGCAGTGAATGTGGTGTTGAGTTTGATGAGGAGAAAACTGCTGTCATTGACCACCATAATTATGATATTTCTGACCCTGGCGAGGTGAGTGGATGAAGGTTTTGTGTGTGATGTAAAAGTGCAATATGCACTCACCATGGGTTAAGAGTTGTTGGTATTTAGCAAAATGGAACAAAATGCAAATGTGATGATTGCACAGACACTGACGCCTAGAGTTAATCCAGTAAACTAACACGTCTACTGTTTTCTGTTACACGGCTTTTCATTTTAAAACAAGGTTCAGAGCAATACAGATAGCGTGTGTGCGTGAATAATGCCGAATTTACAGACTGTTTGTACAGGCTAGCAGTGTGTGTGAGTTTTAAAACCAAGAGTCCTTGCAGCAGGAATCCAGATTGGCTGAAGTCTGTACATCTGGGTCTGGGTGTATTACAAATTGTTTTATTAGTTTTTCTTAAATTTGTTTTGTAGCTTAAACTTGACCTGTAATTATAGCACCTGCTACTTGTTCCGAATCCCACCGCCTGTTGCGCTACATACCTCCGCTGAGCAGATCTGGCTGGCGGTAGAATGGTTTTTATTGTCTGGATCAAATGCCGACCAGACCCGATTAATTTACATAGGGAAAACAGCGCGGCATCTCATGACTGAGAATGTGGCCAGTGACTTTGTCTAGGGTTCTGCATTATTAGCTACTTAACTAGCTAACTCGCCATACTTTATTAAATTACTTTAGCTATCATGTTGGTTTCTGTGTCGCATCATTTTGGTTTGTGGGCAACCGAAACATGGGACAGTACAGTGTACCTTTTTATATATTCACAATGGAATAACCAACCAGTGTATTATTTGTTCACTCCTGCTTTTTGCATTTTGTAAATGTTTGTTTCCACTTGTTCTTTTTGCAGCACACTCTGATTGTTGCAGATCCAGATAACCTCCTTAAGGCCCCCACTATTGTTGGCAAGCCAACTGATAACCCCATCCTCTTCAAAGGTGTTGGGTGGGTGATCTTTGTCATGTTTGACTGTTAATCATAAGATAAGAAAATAAAGCTAATGTAATATAACAAGAGCTGTGCAAATATATACAGAGAAACACATCTGTCCAAATACAGTAGGACCCTAGTGACTATTATTCAGATTAATGGCAATTATGCAGATGAGTAATGCAAAATACTTTTAGATAAAAAAAAATATTCAGATAGATGACATGAGGATGGTGTTGTATTGTCTGATGGCTGTAGCTTGCTGCTCGGTGTACTTTGCAGTGTATGGTGTGTTTTTATGGAGTGTGTATGGTTCCTCATGACTGAGAGCTGGACTGCTGTTCTCCTCTCCAAGAAAAAAGTCAACGTCCAAGAACTGAGCTTCGTTTATGACGTTGTTGAGTCTGTTCGTGTCCTTTGCAGTGATGCTGTAGCCCAAGACACTACAGACTTGTAGAACATGTACAGCAGTTTCCCCACATACACCAAAGCTCCTCAGCCTCCTTACTAAATAGTATGATAGCTTTGTCCCTTCTTATACACACTGTCCATGTTCAGTCCCTATCCCAACTTGACACTCAACTGAACACCCAGGTATTTATAGATATGTACCACCTCAAAGTTCTCACCCTGGATTCTGACTAGTGATGACTGAGACTATACTCATGTCAAATAGTATTTCATGTGCAGGCAGGTGATTTTGTGAATTTATTGTAGATCGCTTTTTATTTCCAGAATGGTGGCTGATCCTGATAACCCTCTTGTCCTGGACATCCTCACAGGCTCCTCCACTTCTTATTCCTACTTTCCTGACCGTCCTATTACACAAGTGAGTTTGCAGTATGATTTGGCAATGCCGTGTTTCTCACAGATCTGAAAGACAATTGGGAGTGCTTAGGATATTGATATTGAGTAGATGTTATGAAAGACCAAGACTGCTGTAAGAAAAAATGAGGATGTCGAAGATCTCAAAGAAGAATAACTTTTATTACAGCAGGGCAGTGACGCACTACATTAAGCACTTTGGATGAACCCCGAACAGTATCAGCACAGACATTTTATACTGTTTCAAACCAGGTTTTCTGTATGTAATGTAAATTAAGTTTCATTCTAAATGTAAATTAAGGATAGCATTTGATGCGATCACTTTCCGTTCTAACAGTACTGATGTTACAGGTGTGACCCCAAATGGTAAGGTGATAGGATTATTGATACAAATGTCTTTCTGAATGCTAATTATGGTCATGCGGCCCTTTGTTCAGGAATGGTTCTTGATGTCCCACTGCCGCTCACATGCTATAACTGGGTGATTGTCACTTTAGGTGGTATTATACACATTGCTGAGACCCAGATAAATTGTCCCTTTGATAATTCTGCCTTTATTGGGAACAAGCTTATCCTAACACAGTTCAGGGTGGAATCTGCCGAGAGGCAGTCTCTTATGATATTTCTCATCTAGCACCTCAGCTTAATTGTACGGCTGCATGTTACCTCACAAACACATTCTCCGCTCTTTCATACACCTGTCAGTCCACCAGTCTCACTGACTCCTGGACATTTATTTGCATTTCACTTCATAATTGACTTCAATTAAAAAAATAATTATATCAAAATATTTACATGATGATGATTGGGTTTATTATTTCTACATTTACTTTATCAAGACATCAAGCTTTTGTTCTTGGAATGTTTTTCTGTGTTAAATCAGTGTCCCAGGTTCATTAATGTCTAAACTAAACCTACATTGTTCCATATCTTGACATACCTCTGACCATATGTGCGTCTTCCCCAAACTGAGCTGGAACCACAGAATTGTATAGGATGTCTTTGTATGCTGTAGCATTACAATTTGCCTTTACTGGACCTAAGGGGCACAAACCTGTTCCAGCATGACAATAGATGGAGAGAGAGATAGATAGATAATTTATTGATCCCCCAAGGGGAAATTCAAGGTCCCAGTAGCTCAAGAGATCACACACATTACAACATACAATAAAAAAATAAGCAGGATGCTAAAAAAAAATACTAATAAAAAAACCAGTCAAATATACCAAATCAAGGATCCACAGACTGGGAAATAGAGGTAGGGGTTGTACATGTGGGCTAATATAGTCCATAAACAGAGTAAACAGTCACACAGTGAGCCAGTACACAACATTGTTGTAAGAGGTCATGGAAGTGTATGATGATGTATGAAAAGGTGAAGAGGCAGATAGACTATGCAGAGAAGTCTCTCACCTCTTCCTTTAAGTGAAGCATTAAAGAGTTGTATAGCCCTAGGGACAAAAGACTTCCTCAGCCTGTCAGTTGTGCATGGTAGTGAGGTGAGCGTAGCCTCCAACTGATCAAGCTCTTTCGCTAGTGTTATGGAGTGGATGACACTCATTGTCCAAAATGTTCATCAATTTGCTCCTGTTCATATAATTAGAACCATGAAGACATGATTTGATAAGGTTCGAGAGGCCTTCACAAAGCTCTGACCTCAATCCCATTGTACACCTTGATGAACTGGAACATCAAGTCCCAACTGGACTGCACCAATTCAATTTTATTTATCCCAAATGAGTAAGCCGGTGGCGACAGTGGAAAGGAAAAACTCCCTAAGATGTTAAGAGGAAGAAACCTTGAGAGGAACCAGACTCAGAAGGGAACCAATCCTCATCTGGGAAACAACAGATAGTGTGAGGCTAAGAGGCTTTCTTGCCTGACCTCACTAATGCTCTTGTGGATGAATGAGCAAATTCCCACAGCCACCATCCAAAATCTAGTGGAAAGCCTTCCCAGAAGAGGGAACCTTTGGCCATATAGTGTATACTCACTGTCCACGTGATTAGAAACACATGCAAATTCATGCATTTGTCCAATTTGCCACTCAGTGGGCCCAGACTCACCGAAACTGGACAGTTGAAGATTGGAAAAAGAACAGGTGATGTTTTTTTCAACATTCAACTGTCCAGTTATGGTAGGGGGGGCGCAGAATCCCTGCCCCATTCTGTGTAAACTCTAGAGACTGTTGCGTGTTAAAATCACACGAGATATGCCCTTTCTGAAATACTCCAACAAGCTCATCTGGCACTAACCACCATGCCATGGTCAACGTTACTGAACACCCAGCCCCCTTTACCTGCATGATTTGGTGGATTGCGCTGCTGCTAAAGTACATAAGTAGCAGATTGGATAACTGCATGAAAGTACAGGGGTATGGGTGTTCCTATTAAAGTGGTCAGAGAGTGTATACCTGATTGAACTGATTAGTTCAGTCAAATAATTGTCTTCTCAAATAACCCTTCTCTATGCTTGTATTTCAAGAAGATTAAGCAGGAATACTCCCTGGATGGGATGCCTGGCCTTATTATTTTATGGTTAATCTCCCTCCCATATTCCACTCTCATATCACAGTACCCTCACGCAGTTGGAAAGAACACCCTCCTGATTGCTGGCTTGCAGGCAAGAAACAACGCTCGTGTGGTCTTCAGTGGATCCTTGCATTTCTTCAGCGATGCCTTCTTCAACTCCCCAGTGCAGAAAGCCACCCCAGGGTCCCAGAGGTTTGAAATATCATGTTTTGTTTTGTTTTACATTTCTTCATCTGTCCTTTCATCTGTTTCTGATCAGTCAGATTGCAATTGTGCTATGTGTGACTAAATCTATTAATCATGATTTCAATATTGAACAATCTAATTGTGGCTATTGTGCATCCAAAGTATTTAAAATAAGGACTGAACATAGAAGAGGAGAGAATTTCTAATACCCATCATGTAAAGTTGTCCTGAATCTGTAGGTTTTTTGTGGTTAAAATTATTTCTGTTGCTTTAGATACTCAAAGACGGGTAATCGGGAGCTGACTGAGGCTCTCTCCCGCTGGGTGTTTAAGGAGGCAGGTGTCCTCAGGGTTGGAGCCGTAAGTCATCATGAAGTGGGCCAAAGTGTGCCGCCTGCAGCTTATACCATCACTGACCTGGTGGTGAGTTTTATTACTGCTACAGTTTTACACCCTCGTTTCCAACTTCCTGGTTTTCAGCAACATTTTGCAAAGTGCTGTTATTGACCCCATGTCTCTTAACTATTAGGAATACAGCATTGTGATCGAGATGCTGTCCGAGGGCCGCTGGGTGCCGTTTGACGGAGACGATATTCAGCTGGAGTTTGTCCGGATCGACCCGTTCGTCAGGACCTACCTCAAGAAAAATGGTATCCACGAGATTTGGTCTGCTATCTAAATCGTAGACGCAAGACTTGAAAATGAAGATGGTAGGTAATTACACACATTCTTTGTCTGCCCAGGTGGTAAATACAGTGTCCAGTTTAAGCTGCCAGATGTGTACGGAGTGTTTCAATTCAAAGTCGATTACAACAGACTTGGCTACACACACCTTTACTCCTCCACACAGGTAAGTGTGTTTGTTTGTAGTGCTGCTGTTTCTGTTTATACAGTGAAGAGAAACTTTCTGTTCATTTTGACCCTGTGTCGTAGGTGTCTGTGCGCCCGCTGGAGCACACCCAGTATGAGCGCTACATCCCCTCTGCTTACCCATACTACGCCAGCGTGTTCTCCATGATGGCTGGCTTGTTCGTCTTCAGCATCGTCTTCCTACACATGAAAGAGAAGGAGAAATCAGATTAAGTAGGATTGGAGTTATAGTTTAAGAATGAAATCAGATTGGGTTGAGCCAGTCCTATTGCGCAAGTCAGTGGTTGAGAACTGAACTGTGCTGGTGTAGGGTTTTTCCATGAGTCCGACGTGCCACTACAACTTTACACAACGAATGTCAACGTGAGTTTAAATGCTCTTTTGTGCACGTTGTGTTTCTTTTATTTTATGTAAGAAATTGTCATTTTATTTAAATAAAGCGAAAAAGGTCCCAGAATGTACACCTAACTGCAGTTTCGATGACTAAATGCACTGATCTTTTTGTTCACGAAGCTTTAATTTGTATTGAAAGATGTTAAAATTATGTAAAAGTACCAATGTTTATTAAAATGGTTCACCATCCCCACACTTTTTTAAATTCTTGTCTACTTTATTTGGTGGTTTGTAAGTATCTTTCTAGAAGAAGGTGTGTGGATGTGCTTTTTTCATGTTACCTATGTTAGAGCTCTTATGGTCTAATACTAACACTCACAATAACTGAGCTCATCTGAAAGATCAAAGGCATGATGCCTACATGTGTTAAGACGATGCGTCCTGTGTTGATGTCAGTCAACGTCAAGATATCGGGATTGGGTTAAAAAAAAAAAAGTTCAAGATGATGGAAAAAAGGATAATCATAATGATTTAGTGTACACCCACTGGCCAGTGATTTAATAGGAACACTGGCACCCTGCATATTCATGCAACTGTCTAATCAACCAATCATGTGGCAGCAGTGCCATGCATAAATTCATACAGATACAGGCTAACAACTTCAGGTAATATTTACATCAGGATGGGGACAAAAAGTAATCTGTGATTATGACCATGTCATAGTTGTTGGTGCCAGATGGATTTTCAGTATTTCAGAGACTGATGATATCCTGGGATTTAGAGTCAGTCACTCCAGGATTTAGAGATTGCAGAAATTAGGCAAACTGCAATATTTGGAGGACCTTGGGCAGATTTGGGCCAAGACAATTAATGTGATGTCATCACAAGGCTTATTCAGCCAAAGCTCTCTTCAATTCACGTGCGTCAAACATAAAAGATCTAATTCACCAACAAATTTGTCGTTTTCTGCAAAAAAGAACAGAAACTCCACAAATTGTGAAAAAAGCCACAGCGAATTCAAGAGTTTTTGGCTACAAAAAAAACCTGTGAAATTTTGGACGGACTGTAGAGTTTACACAAAATGATGCAAACAATTCATAAAACACATCAAATTGATGGTAATTCTGTGGTCGGAATGAGAGTTGATGAGAGGAATTGCCAGACTGGAGGTGACAGGAAGTCTAGAGTAACTCAAAGAACCACTCTTTGCATCTGTAGTGAGCAGGAAATCTGAGACCTCGAATTTTGAGGTGAATGAGCTACACCTGCAAAAGACTGGGTTCAACTTCTGTGAGCCAATAACAGGAATCTGACATTACAGTGGGTGACACTGGACAGTTGAAAACCAGGAAAAACGTCATCTGGTCTTCTGACTCATCCATCGTCTGATTGAAATTCTCCAAAAAGTGGAAAATGCACTCACTGCAGCCTAAAGACATGAAAATATCTGAAAGGATTCTCTCACCGACTTTGGAGGACAGGTTACCTGTATCTATGACCTTAGTCACAAGTTGTTAGGCAGAAACACGAGAGGTCTGATGTATACATGGTAAGAAGTAGAAAGTGAACAATGGCCGCATGACAACAAAATTTATGTTAAACAATATATCACACCATCCGTGTGCACAAAATGGTTCCCAAATTAGCTTTCCACTAACTGATCAAACTAAGCACAACATGTTCACGTAGTGCTGCAGTAAATTGTAGTATTTTCACCACTAGTCAGGAAGCAGTCAACCAGAGCATTAATGAGTCATTATAGTCTATGAAAAGCCTAAAAAGAATGAAAGATAATACACGTAGCTGAAAGCAACAAGAGTTATCATTCAACACTGAAGAAAACAATACAGCAAAACACACCAATGAGAGCACACGGGAGGGGAAAAAATTGATGTATGAATACGTTTTATTTAAAATCTTTAACATAACTCACTATTTGTATATAGCACTCATTGTTATGATAAACTCAAAAGATTCTTCAAACATTACAGCATAGAATTTTGAGCTGGTTCATGACAACATGCTGTAGGAAGAACATACTTATTTTTTAAGCTTAAATGAGTAACAATGTAGTGTAGTAGAAGAAGAGGACAAGGACTAGATGATAAGGTGAAATGGTTCAGACATATCTTCTTTCAACCAGAAATGACTGGAAGTCTTATCTTAATTCATCATGTTATGTTGACAAACTCGCTCTCGCTGATGAGTATATCATTCTGAGTTGTAGTTGTACACTGTCAGCAAACTTTACCCACTCTTGACTGAAGGTACATAGAAAATGGTTGTTAACTTAATCACCTTAACTTGATTAGCTTAAGTGAGGAGCATTTAAATATAACACCTTGGTATTTCTCTGACTGTTGTGGGAACCTGTTGATAATTTAGGTTTTTTGTAAAACAATACATTGTGCCATTATATCCAAAACTATCATTTAGCTATGTAGTGATGCAGTAAACATCTATAGTATATAAGGTTTGAATTTTGCCATCCAGATCAGATTATTTGCTGTTAAAAATGTCAATTGTTTCAGATGGTCCACTGGTTGTAAGATAAATACACAGAACTGTTGTGAAGAAGCAAGACTGGGGCTGATTTTTATTTCTAGCCCAGACTGTAGATTCATGCAGCCATATTAGAGGATTAGACATGTAATGAGAACTGAGCTCCATTTCGTTTGATAGTTTTTCAACCTGTCATCCATAAGTCATCAGCAGTGAATGACTGAGCCGGCGCCTGTGAAATATAGTTGTGGGTGTAATATGAATAAGGTGGAGTAAATATTGATAAGACTAAACATACATGGTCCAATCAAAGCACACATTTCACAAAAGATTGTTGTTGTTTTTTTGTGTTGTTTTTTAAATAAAATTGTTACAGCTTTTCTGTTTACCATGTTTGGAATTTGAAGGAAACAGCATAAACTCAGAAGGTCATTACAGACTTTAAACACTTTATATATATATATATATATATAAATAAAAATCACAAATACTGGCCCCATTTTTCCCCATAATTTTTATTAGGCCATATTTTCATTGTCAAACTATTGAAAGATTAAAAGTCTTTGAATGGCTTTATTGCTTTTATAAAACTATGCCCAAAACAACATCATAAAACCTAGTGTGCAATACTAATAATTTATTATTATTAGGAATAAACAATTCTTCTGCCGCGAAATTTTCTATACACGCAACGATTAGGGGATTCTATGAACAGAACAAAGGCTGAAGTGCAACGATTTTGTTGGCTTAAAAACACCATGCACCGGGTATACACCATGCAATGATCGTGATGCGGTCACAGGCGCGTGTCTACTTTCCCAACGGCTTCGAACGCGGCTCAGCCAATCAGATTTGAGAACCCAAGCGATCGGTTGAAATGAGACTTTTATTTTGACGCTTAACAGTATCACGCGCGTTAGCGATATTTATTAATCAGCAGCTTATCAGCACAACCTGTCCTTAATTAATTAATCTGCAAATACAGCTGAAAACTACGCACATGTTTACACATTGAAGTTATATTTAGTCGAAGTGTGTTATATTTAAAAGTCAGGCTATAAGCGCAGTGACAACTGTGGATCATGTGATCACGCTTCCTTGAAGTTACTTTGCTTTAAGTAATAACCCACTGGCACCGAAGTTGTGCTACTCAATAATTCGCTGGTTTATTAGCTGGATGGTAAAAGTATAAAATGCTGAACCAATAGGAGTTTAGCAGAAACCGAGGTGGGTTCTCTTGAGACGACGCGAGACATCTGGTATATTTATTTCCGTTAAAAGACTTAGCAGATTCGCTGTAGTCAGATATTCGCGTTATTACATGAAGCAGGAGTTTAAGATCTCGTTATTAAACCCGCGAAATCTAGTGCTTAAATAACTACAGCGCCAACTACCGTTTCAGAGCTTCAACTAGTCGGCTGGGTAATAAATGAACAAACGCGGTGTCGCGGCTGTTAAAGTGGCGGAGGGACACCGAGACACTGTAGCTGACTAGCCGCGACTCTCTCTCTCTCTCTCTCTCTCTCTCTCTCTCTCACACACTCCGTCATCCTGAGTCAGCTGACCTCCTCGGGTGAGCACCAACACCGGAGCAGAGCCAGCAGCCATGGATCAACTGAAAGTCAAAGACCGGATTCTGGAGAACATCTCCATGTCTGTGAAGAAGGTAAGCGGCTTGTAGACGAGTCTTCGGAGCACACGGTCGTTTCTTACTAGGAACTGAGTGGCTTGTTTTTGGACATTCGCTGCGTCGGAATTGGTAAACAGCCGGGCCTGTCGGTTTGGGTAAAGCCGCTCGGTCACCGCGAGAGAGAATCCCTTCATACGTGTTCAGCGATCGTTACAACACACAGCTGCGTTATTAGCGGGCTTCTACAGCTCCGTGCAGATTGGTCGTGTGTCTACCGGTGGGTCCGTGGGTCCTGCATAGATGTTACAGGAGGTGTTCCGAGACTGCGGCAGAGGAGCACCATCTCTAAAGCTGCTGTGTAGATACACCACACACTACATCAGACTGCTGTGTGTGGATACACCTCACACACGCACACTGTTTACATCAGACTGCTGTGTGTGGATACACCTCACACACTGTTTACATCAGACTGCTGTGTGTGGATACACCTCACACACTGTTTACATCAGACTGCTGTGTGTGGATACACCTCACACACTGTTTACATCAGACTGCTGTGTGTGGATACACCTCACACACTGTTTACATCAGACTGCTGTGTGTGGATACACCTCACACACACACACACACACACACACTGTTTACATCAGACTGCTGTGTGTGGATACACCTCACACACACACACACACACACACACACTGTTTACATCAGACTGCTGTGTGTGGATACACCTCACACACGCGCACACACACACACACTGTTTACATCAGACTGCTGTGTGTGGATACACCTCACACACGCACACACACACATGTTTACATCAGACTGCTGTGTGTGGATACACCTCTCACACACACACAGACACACACACATTGTACATCAGACTGCTGTGTGTGATACACCTCACACACACAGACACACACACACTGTTTACATCAGACTGCTGTGTGTGGATACACCTCTCACACACACACAGACACACACACACTGTTTACATCAGACTGCTGTGTGTGGATACACCACACACACACACACACACACACACACACACACACTGTTTACATCAGACTGCTGTGTGTGGGTACACCTCACACACACACACACACACTGTTTACATCAGACTGCTGTGTTATACACCTTCACACACACTGTTTACATCAGACTGCTGTGTGTGGGTACACCTCACACACACACACACACACACACTGTTTACATCAGACTGCTGTGTGGATACACCTCACACACACACACACACACTGTTTACATCAGACTGCTGTGTGTGGATACACCTCACACACACACTGTTTACATCAGACTGCTGTGTGTGGATACACCTCACACACACACTGTTTACATCAGACTGCTGTGTGTGGATACCTCTCACACACACACACACACTGTTTACATCAGACTGCTGTGTGTGGATACACCTCACACACACACACACACTGTTTACATCAGACTGCTGTGTGGATACACTCTCACACACACACACACACACTTTTACATCAGACTGCTGTGTGACACAACTTACATCACTGCTGTGTGTGGATACACCTCACACACGCACACTGTTTACATCAGCTGCTGTGGGTGGATACACCTCTCACACACACACACACACTGTTTGCATCAGACTGCTGTGTGTGGATACACCTCACACACACACACACACACACACACACACAACACACGCTGTTTACATCAGACTGCTGTGTGTGGATACACCTCACACACACACACTGTTTACATCAGACTGCTGTGTGTGGATACTCTCACACACACACACACTGTTTACATCAGACTGCTGTGTGTGGATACACCTCTCACACACGCACACTGTTTACATCAGACTGCTGTGTGTGGATACACCACACACACACACACACTGTTTACATCAGACTGCTGTGTGTGGATACACCTCTCACACACATTGTTTACATCAGACTGCTGTGTGTGGATACACCTCACGCACACTCTGTCAGACGTTATTGTGCTTTATTGTGAATTTAAAGGCTGCAGTAAGGGTGTGAGGAAAGTTCTGCACTCATGCCATGTTTTGTAGAATTGTGTACCATTTTACTCCGGGAAGTTCATATACTTTAGTTCGTTCCTCTCATTCTCATCTTTCTAAATATGTGCACAATGCCTGCTCCTAATCCGCTTTCCATACTGACCCAGAATTGTAGGTCACATGACAATCAGGTGCTTGATATTACTAACTTTGCAGTGTTTTGAGATCTGCTGAATTTCACTTTTGTTTAAGCAAATGTCCAGCATAAGCACTTAAACAACATAAAATTCTAAATGATCATGTCTAGAAGAAGAAAGGTGTACTTAACTCTGTCAATTGTTCTTTCATGTTCAGTATGAGCTTTATCCTAGTATTAGCATCACAGTAACTATGTTTACATGCACATCAATATACTGATGATCATAACTTGGCAATATTCTGGTTAGTATTGAGTCACGTAAACGCCACGATCCAGTTGCCTGATTCCGGTTAAGACACTATTCTGATTCCTAATATGCCTGTTTGAATCGGAAATTTATTGCATGTAAACACCTTATTCAGAAATGAGATGTGCATAGTGTTGGCAGTGTGTCGAACATCCCGGGAAATAAGAGCAGGAAAGGAAAAGCAAGTGTAGATTGGCATATTTGCAACATGCAAGCATTTATTCGGGAATAATTGCTGCTACAGCCCGAATATAGACCTCCAAAAGGAATTTGTGTATGTAAACCTTGTCGATGAATAAAGCCTATCCTGGGAACGCTTGGTGTGAATTGGGCACACACCCTAGGCCTGCACAAATTCATAGCCTTGTTCACATCTAGGGGCAATTTAGACAACAGTCCACCTACTGGTATGTTTTCTTTGGAGATGGAAAAACACTGGAGAATCTAGAGGAAATACACAGCCACAGGGGAGAACGTGAAACTCCACATAGTCACTCGAGCTCAGGATTGAAGCAGGGACCCTGGAGCTGTGAGGCAGCAACGCTACTGTAATAGTTTGAGATACTGGATTAACTTCCTTGAACTGTAATCAAGATTAAAACAGTCTTCAAATTTCACTTTGTGTAATGAGTCTGTAGTGAAGAGTTCCACTTTATGAATTAAATTACAGGAAAAAATGACTTCCACTATATTCTTTTATTTTTTTAGATGCATGTGTATATTTGACGAAAGTGATGAGCTAGATATAAATGTTGTCATTGGGTAATTAGACCAGTTAAATATTTGCATGTTCTGTCGACTAATATGTAATGACTTCATTCTGTCACAAAATTGAGTTAATGGTCATGTAATATTTCTTATGCTTTTATAAAGTTGTTCTGTACTGTTTTATTGATTTATTTTTCTATGCAATGGTGATGTGGGTTGTATATATTTGCTAAGTGTTGTCACTATGAGAGTATGTTTGTTTAATTTTAAAATTTTTTATTTATTAAACCCCTAGTTGCAGAGTTACTTTGCAGCTTGCGAAGATGAGACACCGGCCATCAGGAACCATGACCGTGTTCTCCAGCGGTTATGTGAGCACCTAGACCACGCTTTATTATATGGGTAGGGGTGTGTCCTGTGGGCTTGCATATTTTTGCCAAATATATGTTCATTAACATAAATGTAAATGTGCACTTTGTTTGCATTGTAGGCTGCAGGATATATCGTCAGGTTACTGGGTGCTTGTCTTGCACTTTACACGACGAGAAGCCGTCCGACAGATTGATGAACTTCAGCACATAGCCACCAATCTTGGCAGAAGTGAGACCTAATTCATATACTGTTTACTGACCACATTGATCCCAGTTAGGGCAGATCGCACTATTTGCTGAAATATTCATTTGTATTTGTAATCTTATTGTGTTCAGTTTAAGCACTGTTCTGTTGCTGGAATGTAACCTGGATAATTTGTTTCTCCATAGGTCGAGCATGGCTGTACCTGGCACTCAGTGAAAGTTCTTTAGAAAGTTATCTCCGTCTTTTTCAGGAGAATCAAACGCTTTTGCATAAATATTACTTCAAGTGAGTGTGATGTATGGTATTACTGTAGTGAAATCTATCAAGTCAACAGTTTTACTGGGGTTTTTCTTCAAAGATGATAAAATGTTTAAATGGGCAGAAATGCACTTGATGCTACTCTCATATACAGCGTGATTCAATTTGGAGTCCTGATTGGCACAGAAGCCAAATTTCTTTGACTGGGAGTGACCAGCACAAAGATTCTCATTAGCTAGTACTGACTGGTGCTGCGTCCATGCAGTCTTTTGTCTGACAGAAGTCTATCAGCTATTAAAAATGCAAGGCTGCCTGCATTGGGTTGGTTATGTTCTCCTCCCAACCTTTGATCCATATGTGCTTTTGCATTGTTTTCTTACACTCTTAGAGTTTGGATTTCTTTTTTGGCTTTGCTTTTTGTAGAAACAATTAGAGATGTGGTCCTTGTTTTCCAGGAATGCCCTGGTTTGTAGCCATGACCATCTCACTTTGTTCCTTACGCTCGTTTCGGGGCTGGAGTTCATCCGCTTTGACCTCGAACTGGTATGTTACTATTCTGCCCACTAAATTAAAATTATTAAATGAAAAGAACAGCAACCTTATCCAGGGGTGGACCAATGATGACAAATTAGCTATTCCACTTGCAAAATGGGATGTAAAAGCTCCACTATGCTTGCTTAGTTCTATGTTTTAGTTGCCTGGAAACCTAACTGACTATTCACGTGTGTTTCTTAAAAAAAAAAAAAAAAAAAAAAAACAACAAATGTAAGTACTGAGGTGTAAGTTTGTTTTTTGCTTTCTGGTTTGTAAACATTTGTGCCCAAGAAAATGAAGGAAAAAAAAAAAATAGTATCTTTGACATGAAAACTGCTTGTTCCAGCACCCAGGCTTGTGATTTGTCCACCCCTGCTTACATTAAACTCAAGAAATTATGGATTTAGTGTTTTAATTGGTTCTAAAATTTAACCCAACTTCATATCCACCCCATATATATTGTCTGCTTCTAGGATGTTCCATACCTGGATGTGGCACCTTACATGCCAGACTACTACAAACCACAGAATCTCTTGGATTTTGAGGAGAGATTGCCCAGTTCTGATAGCTTGTCTCTACACTCATTCAACTCTACTAATCTTGAGTGGGATGACAGTGCCATTGCTCCCTCGAGTGAAGGTAAGCTCTTTTTGCATGGCTGTACCTCGTTCTCCTTAACCCTTGTCTCTTTCCTTCATTTCTTGTATCCTACTGTATTTTATGTTGTATTTTAACTATATGAAAGATGTACATTCATTAATTGCAGAATTCAGTTCCTCATGTAGTATCCTCTAGTTCACCTGATCTTGTTCACATCGGTGTTTATTTCATGTTTTTATTTCATATTCATATACATCTTTTTGGTTTCTCTGTCTAGCCCCCTTTTCCGTCTGGTCATTTTTTTTCTGTCTAATGTTGCATCTTATCCATCCTTTGTTTTTTGTTTTTTTAGATTATGATTTTGGTGACATCTTCCCTATGTTGCAGTCAATGCCAAATGCAGACTGGGAAGGTGGGACATGGTTATTTCCCACAGCCATCATGTCGTCTTTCCTTCTAGTTCCCACATCAAAATCTCACACCATCTCGCATGCCCATTTTCCCATGGACTTGGCTAAGGACGCATGTCTGTCTAGCTTTGTATGGTCCTTCGTTATAGGAAATGTATAAAACTGCCTGGCTTTTGCTGAGTTGAATGCAGTCTGGTACTGGTTGTTACATTTCCAAGGCTTTTGCCAGAAATTAGTTGCAGTAGTTGCTTTAATGTTGTGTAACTTTAATGGTAACTGAAGTAGGGAACTTGGATATGTAATGTTGTAAAGGAGAAGGTAGTGGGTTCTAAGTCAAACTATATCGCTGAGCTGAGATCATTTCAGAGGATTATACAGGGTTCTGCACTAAAGCATACTGCAAAAGCTTTTGTCAAACTTGCCTTGCCTGGTGTCTGCTTCTCCTTCCTGTGTATGTAGCAGTTCTACATGTGTGGCAGTTATGCATGTCTGTGGCCTGGGTTGAACTAATTTTCTTGAGCATGATCCATTTCCTGAGCTTGCAAAAATCAAATGGACTGTTAGCCTTATTATTCCCCTTTGTTTAATAACCAGTGACTTGGTACCAATGGTCCAAAGCAGTACAGAACCTACCACTATACAAAAACGTTAATGATGACCAAATACAATGTTCGAAATTGGGTATCTGCATGTTCTTAGTAAGTCTATATTTGCCAAAAAATAAGTCTTGTAGGTTCATAAAAATTAAAGTTCTAAAAGGTGGACTTTTTAGGCTACTTTGACCTGATTTTAATTTTCCTTTTTGCAGTCTCCCTTGATTCAGCTTTGAAACTATTTACCATAATCTCTCACACACACACACTTCTTGAGGTAGCATATACAAAGACATGAATTCAGCCAAATCTTCTCTGGATCGCAGTCTCTATAGCTCAATGCTTCGCATACTTTCCTGTCTTTAGTTTTTTAAGCTTTGATGCTTGTACATTCTGTTGAATGCTTTTCAGTGTTGAACCCAGACCTGTACCTTTCTATTTTGAAAGGTAGTGTGTGTGCCTGTGTTTGTCTGTGGAATTCAGCAGTGGTGTCTACAAATGCACTTTCAAGCTCTGCTGTTGCTGGAGTAATAGAAGTGCTTTTGCTGCTTAATACCTTTTGCAGAACTTGTATATTCTTCCATGATTTGAAAGTTTTATTTCTTTCCCTGACAGAAGGAGATCTAACTGACCCAGTCAGTGGTCCTCGCTCCACAGCCTCAGACCCCCAAACAGTAATCAGCGACTCTGTGATCAAAACGGCAACAACTCCTGCCAGGAGCACATCTCTGTCACGCAGCCCCACGTTTCGCTACAACCCCTTTATTGAAGACTCGGACACTAACACCTCGGCAGATGTTACACCGGTACACGTAGCCAGTCACCGTGATGTTCCTGCTGGTGATGACACGGAGAGCACCAGCACAGAGCTGGAGGTCATTAGGTGTGTCAGTTTTTTTTTGACTGGAAGAGAAGTGACACACCAAGGTGATGCTGGATAATTGTAGATACAGTAATCAAAAACTAGTATACTGAATAGCACTGAGTACATACAGTAGTATAGTAAAAACCAAATCAAAATGGTACACAATGTACAAGCAACAGTATCTAGAACTGTATACTGTTCTTGATGTGCTGTTAAGGACTGCAGTATGCAGTTTGCCTAGTCGTATAATAAACTGAAGTATGCAGTTTGCCTATATTATTAGCTCTTTAAACCATCTGCTCAGACATTTAGTTGCAAGAAAAACATCCGATGAGTAGTTGAGTAATAAAGAGAAGATTAACAGAAGTTAAGCAATGATTCAACTGTCTTCTCCAGCTTCTGTTCTCTTCTGATTTGCTACAATAAACAGCCAATCAGAGAAGTCTTTCTCCTGTCAAACCCAATGCTGGTCCTTTAATGCCAGTGGTGCAAGGTGAACCCTAAAATGCTGTGTTGAGCAACAACCGATGCTTTCCTGCATCTGTTGGTCAACGGACAGCATGCTGTGTCAGGGCCTTAATGGAGAAATGTGCTATTAAGATAATCTGTAGATATTCTTCTCAATTAATTTGTTATTCTGTAGGTGTGTGGGAACCATGTACATCTTATTAGTATGATCTGATTTCATTCAGCTTGAAATTTAAGTTAAGGTAATGGTGAACATGCTGATGGGGAATTGAATAATCAATGATTCTTCTAATTTTTTATTTTTTATTTTTTTTTTTAAATAAATGTTTATTAGGATGGTCAGAAGGAGGAAACCAGGTAAGAAACGCCGTGGGAGGGGATCAACTGACTCTGTGAGCAGTGGCCAGAGCATGCCTTCCCCAGAACAAGTAGAAACCGAGGAATCCCTTCAGATTAAGTCCTTGGATGCAGTGCATGGCTCAGCACGAGCAGCTGCACAGAATTGTGAGGACCAGGAACCCGAGGCCTTGCTGAGGCTCCCTGAAATGACCGACACCTCCATGGACAATGTAGGCCAGCCACTCAGAGATGTAATGGACAGGTTAAATGGGGTTCTAGATGGAAAGAACTGGGAAGGACATGAAGAGGAGGCACAGGATGGTGTGTCTGGCATTTATTTGGCCACATCTCCACTTCAGCATCAGCCCTTTCGGGAGGACTCAGGTGGGGAGCCTCCCGATCCAGACTCGCAGTCACGCCTTGTGGCCTCAGCAGCTCCTGCGCACTTCTACTGCTTTACCTCCTACAGTGCAGATGCTGCTGCCGAGAGTGGTAGCCACCATGACTCTGCAGGGAATGGCCAGTCGCAGACTCTTTACAGTGGCCATGAAGATGAGGGAGAAGGAGAGACAACAGAACAAGATGCGTCCTCCAACATAATAAAAGAGAGGGGAGATGTTGAGATGGAGCAGCCAAATGGTCCTGCTCATAATAAATCTGAGGAAAATGGAGCAGGAGAAGGATCTGGTCAAGCAGAGAATTCCCATCCTGCAGAATTTAGGTCTGATCATGGGCAGCAGCTATAGTTTTATGCCCTTCCTATCTTTGTCATGTAGAGAGAATAAGTTCAGCTAAAAGTAAATCTTTTTTCATTTTTTTTTTTCAGGGTAGATAATAATCACCTACTACTACTTATGATCCATGTCTTCCGGGAGAATGAAGAGCAACTCTTAAAGGTACATCTAAAATCTCTTCATAAAATGTTCCTTTTAATTCAAAGATGTTATTCATACCAGGCCATTTCATTAGATCTTAACTGCCAGGATCATATCCAGATGGGGATTATTCACTTTGGAAATCAAAGCCTTTCTGATTGCATCTTGGGTGCATTTACACCCCCCCCCCTTTTTTTTCCTTTCTTTTTTTAAACACAGTTTACCAGGTGGTTTCAGTCCTCAATCATCTTCAATTCCCATTTGACAGTCCAAACTTTTAATACTTTACATTGGCACATACATGGTTTAAGCTCTATATTCCTGCCTAATAGTAATTAGAAAAACGGTCACCCCAAATGGCAGGGTGATGTACAGTGCCCTCCACAAATATTGGCACCATTGGTAAATATGAGCAAAGGTTGTGAAAAACTGCCTTTATTGTTTAACCTCTTGATCTTTTGTTCACAAAAGATCACAAATACTCTGCTCTCATGGATATAACAATTGCAAACCAAGGTTTATAGGGGGGCGGGGGGGAAACTTTGTTAAATGTGTGCAACAATTATTGGCACCCCATGACTTCAAATGAGAAATATATTTGAAATGTATTCCCATTGATCTTTTAAGATTTATATATTTTTTTGTACATCTGGGTGACTAGGAACAGGAAATTGTTCATCCGTGACTTCCTGTATAAATGTGGTAACGCGTATACCAAATTCCCTTAGTCTTTCATAAGAATGGGTAAGACCAAGGAATATAGCTGTGATGTGTGGAAAAGGTGGTTGACCTATTACAAAATGGGAAGTGGCTACAAGAAAATAGCACAGCATTGAAAATGCCCATTTCCACCATCAGTGCAATAAAGAAGTTTCAGTCAACTGAAAGTTATGAATCAACCTGGACTTGGACTATTATCTATACGTGTCTAAACTCTTATCCAAAACCCAACTCGAGCATTCAGTTTGCCAGACACTATTGGAACTTCAAATGGCATTGGGTTCTATGGTCAGATGAAACCAAAATGGAGTAGGGGAATTTTTATTGTTATTATAATTTTTTTTTTTTTTTTTTTTTTTTTACATGCCATGGCCATCCCGGTCCCCTGACCTGAAACCTGTAGAAAACCTGTGGGGTGAACTGAAGAGGAGAGTCCACCAGTGTGGACCTCAAAATTTGAGGTATCTGGAGAGATTCTGTATGGTGGAATGGCCTTGGATCCCTTGCCATGTATTCTCCAACCTCATCAGGCATTATAGGAGAAGACTCTGTGCTATCCAATTTTCATAGCCTTCTTTGCTCATATTTACCAAGGGTGCCAATATTGGTGGACCTTTCTTTTACATAGCATTGGAAACTAACAACCCTAGATCTCGTTTGCACGTTATGCATAATACAGTAGTCAGATTTCAGTCCAGATAACCAGAATGTAAATGCTTTTGGTTCCAGTGATTCAGGACACATCCAGATAAAGTACACAAACAAAACTCTCAAATCCTTCATATTAAGTGTTTGGTTCACTTTCTGCAGATGGTGAGAATGAGTACGGGCCACATGGAGGGGACCTGCAGCCTCTTTTTCTGCTGCTGACAGACTGCTATATATACTTATTGCGGAAAGGTAAGCCTGTTATCCACGACCTAATGAAGCAGACCATTATTGTGGTCATATTAATTAGATAAAATCCTTAACATGGGCTTTATTCTAGAATTGTCTGCTACTCTTTCAGGAGCAGCAGACAAGCCATATAATGTTGAAGAAGCGGTGTCCTACAGTGAACTAGATTACATATCTGTGAGTTGATGTCTGTTATTTTATAAGGTAGTATTACACTTTTTTTGAAGCCAGGTTTGCTAAGAACATTCACAATGATGTATGTAGGAAGTACATCCTGCAGCAATTACTTTAACATTAGTTTTAACGTAAATTGGTTTTGTTCTTCAGGTGGGTTTGGACCAGCAGACAGTCACTTTGGTGTGCACCAACAGAAGAAGACAGTTTCTTCTGGATACTGCTGATTGTTCACTCACTAGGTTAGTCTGGGTTATGCTTTATTTAAATTATACATTAATTTAAATGCATTATTGTTGCATATAATTATGGGGGGTTGTTGCGTACCCTTAGTTTTATTTATGTATTTTATTATTATTATTATTTTTTTAATCTGTGGCTGTTACTTTACAATTAAAGTGGCGGTTGCTCAGCTCCTGTCCTGTGCTTTCTCTGCTCTAACACACTTGGTAATTTACTGACTAGTCGAACTGGTTGACTGCTAGACAGCACTTCATTCAGTACTAGAGTTAAGCCTACTGATGTAAAGTGAAAACTGATGTATGTTGAAACGGTCCTCTTAAGTTCTCCTCTGTCCCCTCTCCACATTGTAGCTGGTTCCTCGGCATTCTGAAGTCTGCAATGATGAACAGCTTTACTGCGCTGCCTTACCCTGCTGTCCTGACAGATGCGACTATGGAGAAGCTGGCTCTGATTAAGTTTGTGTGCCAAGAGTCGCACTGTGAGGTATGTGGAGTAGGAATACCTATAACTTTGAAATATAAATACGACTATCATTTTTATGTACAACATATTTGCACAAGTATAATATATAGTATGTTGCATACTTTATCTGAAACATGGCAATGTTTCTGGCTTGTACTACCTCCAAAACAGTACTTTAACCTGTTTCTTATAATAGTTACATTTTATATAGTCTTTATGATCTAGTGTTGTAGCTATTTAATCTAGTTTTTGTCTTGTTCGTGTTTAGTGTTCACTTCCTGAATTTGTGCAGGTGTCGGAGGTCAGTATTCGTCTCTATTCCCTCGTTCACTGGGAAGACCCCATGGATGCAGGTTTGGGTACTCCCACCTCTCCGTCAGGCTCAGGAAAGTCCACCAGCACCAAGGAGGGAGCACTTCTATATCGAGCAGGGACTTCATACCTGGGGAAGGAGCTGTGGAAGAGTTGTTACCTTGTGCTCAGGTACAGCAGCAAGGACCTTTTCAAGATAAAGTATGCAAATTACCCTAGTGATTAAACCATGTCTGCTTTTACGCATGCTTGATGTCGATCTGATCAGCAGTGGCAACCTCTTACTGTATGCTGAAAAGGCTGACGTTACGCCGCTGATGTCAATTACCATGGGGTAAGCGTGGTTACCTGATTCAGTAGTTTTCCTTAGCTGGTTTTGCTAGCTTTTTTAATTATTATTTTATTTATTTATTTATTTTTTTACACTATTAAATAAGTGTCTCTGTCTCTGCCCATGCACTGCAGGGGTGAGCACTGTGGAGGCTGCAGACGTTCAAACAGTGTGGAAAGGCCGCATGCATTCCTGGTGATTCTGACAGGACGTTCTCCTCTCGAGCTGAGTGCTGAAAATGAGCTGGACATGGCAGAATGGATGCAGCTCATCTGTCAGGCTGTGTCTAAAGGAGTAAGTTTAGCCTTGGATTGATGCACCCACAGTTAGCCATTAGGGGGGTGTGGGTTTTTTTTTTTTTTTTTTTTTTTTAATAAATGGATGATGGAGTGAAATATTCTGAAAAGCAGCCAGTAAGTGTCCAGCATAAAAAATGCTAAAATATGAAATCATTTTGGATTTCTGGACAACATAATTTCCATAGTTCCATTTGTTTATTTCAGAGTTTTGATGATTTTTATTATTCTAAAATGTGTTGAAATTAGTGTGTGATCTTTGTCTCGCAGGTGATACCACAGGGAGCAGTGCCAACGCCTTGTATCCCATGCTGCCTTGTTCTGACTGACAAGAAGTTGTTGACATGTCATCAGGATTGTCAGACCAGTTTTTTCCGTTCGCTTTGTGCAGCTGATCTCAATGACGTCGCAGCTGTCTGCCTTGAGGAGGATAAAGAATATTGTGTTATTGTAAGAGAGAACAGGATCTTCACACCATCTCATTTAGAGCTCCTCATTAACTTGATCTCACTAGATCAATAAATGCTAATAAGTCACAGTTCACTGGTAGTACTTCTGAACTTGCTCAAGTACAAAATGGAGTTTGTAGTGGGTGTTCAAATCTTCATGCATGTAATTTATTGTGTATATTACATTTATGTCCTATATCTGCTTTTAGGAATTTGCAGCTGACCGCTCTCAGTTCCTCCCTCCGTGGGTCCTTTATTTTAGTGGTTGTGGGGAGAGGGATCGGCTCTTGGAAGAACTTGATTCTGTGTGGACCTCTATTTTTCAGGCAAGTCGCAGCAAATTATTTTTATTTATGTAGTGCTTTTATAATACTCATTTGCTTGTCACATACAGGGATGTGAAAGCATTTGCCCCATCCTGATTTCTTAAATTTGTGTATACCTCTAACTAAATTGTTTTAGATCTTCGGACGAAATACAACGTAAAACAAATGTAACCTGAGTAAACGCACAGGGTTGATCACCCATGTGAAAAACTAATTCCCCCTTAAAATTAAAATCTGGTTGTCACTTTTAACAGCAACAGCTGCAACCAAATGCTTCTGATAACTGGAGATCAGTCTTGCTTCTAGGACCAGGAATTATTCCTATGCTTTGGATTATTGTCTTGCTGCATAATCCAGTTGTGCTTGAGTTTCAACTTAATTGAAACTCCTTTAGGATGATATTCTCCTTTAGGATTTGTGGTAGAGAGCAGAATTCATGTTTCCCTCAAGTATTGAAAGTTGCCCTGAAACAGCAAAGCATCCCCACACCATCACACTTCCACCACCATGCTTGACTGTAGGTCTGATGTTCTTTTTCTTCATTTAATTCAGCATTAAGTTTACGCCTGTTGTAACGGGACCCTTGTATTCTACAGTTCCACTTTTGGCTCATCAGTCCACAGATCACTCTCCCAAAGTTGAGGCTCAAATTTTAAAAATTCAGACGAGTCTTACACCGAAGTTCCCACAGTATTGTCCCATAACCCTATATTCCCCAGAGAAACAGCACACCAACCCTGAGTTCCTGGGCCAAAATCAACATTTTTATTTTAAAATTTTTAGGCCTTAAAACAACTTATAATTATGTAATATTACTTTGAAAGTGAAGCAGTTAAATGCTTTTACTAAACTTGGAGCACAATTCTTAACTAGAGAAATGACAAAATGCTTGCTAAAATCCTTCTACTCATTTAGAAGTACCATATGAGCATCAGCGTGGTCAATGCCTTTGAATAAATTCAAGTAAATAACCCCTGCACTGTCAGTCGCACTGGTTGATGCTGAAGATGAAGACGGATCTGAATCAGGAAAGTTTACGTCACGATCAATTTCGGTTTCAACATCGCCTGAACTTTCAGTGCTGTCACTATCTAGAATCCTCGCTCTCGCCTATGTAACTGTAGGATTTTCTTTTTTTTTCCCACTGTTTTAGATGTACCTGTGTTCACTGTAGGTATATCTTTAGCTGGAACACGATTAGCTTTTCGCTTTGGCATTTTAGTTCACTTCTACTAGTACACCAATATTCACACTTGGATCAGCTTCATTGTAATGCCGGTGTAATAACGTCATGACATCCTCAACCTTCCGAAAGTAATAATTAAATAAGTAAGGAATCATAGCAGAGCAATGCCAGTATACCGGACTTACAGGGATAACGTTTTGCACTGTAAAGCCGCTATATCAGCCTTACGGGGATTTGGCATAGGCAACCAGGCTGGTATTTCGTCCTTACAGGAATAGATCAAAGACGGGCAAGCCCCATTTTTTTTATTTAAATTTTTTTTATTTTCTTCATCGAAACAACAAAAAAACCCTAATCTTTGCACAAGTTATTTTCTAATGGAGATTGTCATATTCTTTTCTCTGTTGCGCAGGTCTCTCTGGCTCGTAAGGCTGTATTGGACGAGCTGGTGCAGAAGAGGTGCAGGGAGGCGCTGGAGCTGATGAGGAGTGCTTGGCAGAGGAGTGACAGTATACACAGAGGGAGGTGCCATAGAGAGCCATGGTGCTGAGAGCTTGTCATTCAGGCCAGAATAGACTGGGGCAAGCACTTGACTCCTCTACCTGCTATTAATGTATGTATGAACTGCAGGCTGTATAAGGACATATAAACACACTTCACAAATATTTGAGTTCTAGTGTACTAAGCCTTTTTGACCTAGACAAATGGGCAAAAAGGCCCAGAATGAGCTGTAAACACTGTGCTTGAGTTGATTGGCTACAAATGGAAGTCATTAATGAAAATCTAAAAACTTCATCACAAATGTACAGTTTGTGTATAGTGTAAATACAAAATGCTTAGTTAAGGTTACTTTACTTATTATAAAGCTCTCTTTATTAAATACCTCACTAAAACCCATATGTATGCAAAGGTACTTGAGGATGGAATTCAATGGTTTACTGTCTTGGTTACTGAAACATGGTTATTTTTTGGCTGCTAAAGGTTGGTTAATGTTGCTAGATATTAAACCCACCTCCATATTCAGCAGCACACAAAGAGCATGAAATGAGGGAGCAGGTTATGAATGCAAGATTGCACATAATAAATTTGTTTTTCTCAGTAATTCTCCATCGCTTTTACTCACACTATCTATACTGATTTTACTAATGGGATGAATGTAATTGCTGTGGGACAATAATCCATCAGCCTGGATTAAGCTTTTTATTTTTTATATGGATTTCTGTGCTGATTTCTCCCCACCCCCCTGTGTTTTCTTTAAAAAAAATCACTTGGTTTTCTTTCTTGAGAGTTTCTTGGAAAACAATGTGCAAGTCTTTGTCCCATTTTGCATTGTGACATCCTGATATGACTGAACACACAGAATGGTACAACATAATGTGCTTGTGTGCAGTGTAATGCAATAGGCAGAGAAACTGAAATGTGAAAAATTCCACGCACAGTATTGCATTAATTTTTTTAACTTTGTAGCCATACCCCCCTTTTTTTTTTTTTTTTTTTTTATTATTTTATTATTAATTTTATTTTTTTTATGCCAACCAGTGTTTAAGGATCAGTTTGCGAAACTGATTGTCTGGCAGGTCCCATCACTTGGATGAGTTTGCGTGACTTTTACACGACCACTTTAAGACCCATATGCTCCAATGTACAACAAAAGGCCTGTTTACTCATATTGTGCATTTGTAAGTGTGCAATTATACTTTCATTTCAGATTAATGCTTTCCCAACATATTTATATTATTGTTTTAAACATTTCCTTTTTAATTTGAATGGCCATTCCTTAACTCTACCCTATGGTTGAGTTGCACAATGGAGATACTTCTGGTAGGGTTTTAAAAAAAAAAATTAGGTCAGTGTGTACTTTTGATGATTCGCAGGCTCTGATGACTTGATGTGATGAAGTTTTAGAACCTCAGGTTTCATGATGTTTGTCTGAATTAAATGTTACCTGTATATTTGGACATTGGCAATGATGGATTGTAGTTGAAATTGTTTAAAATCTCCTTTTTTATATATATGTTTGTAATGTACATATTCTGTTTGTATTTAGTTGCTTGTTTTAATTGTATGCTTTGCCATGGTTAATAAGGTAACCCAATCTCCCCTAATACTTGATTTTAAATACACTAAATGCTGCATGTTTTTGTTTGGATTTAAAATTATTTTTTTTTGTAATGTTCTTTCCTAACTTTTTTTTTCTTCCTGTAAATGGGGAAATAAAACCAATATAAAATACCTTCAGACTCATTAATGAAAACCAGTAGTCGTAGTTGGTTCAGTTATGTTGGGAGTTTTGACACATTTTCAGCGTACTACAGCAGTATGCTGAAGTATGCCCCAAAAAAAAAAAAAAAAAAACATTTAACATCTTTTACACAAGTAGGAGAGCACCTACCCATCCACATGTATACAGGATGGGTTCTTCCCCAAACAGTTGTGACTAAGTTGGAAGCACACAATTGTATAGGATGTATGCTTTTAGTATTACAATTTCCTTTTCCTGGATTTAAGGGGTCAAGCCCAAATGTTCCAGCATGCTTCTGTGCCATAGTATGGCCAAGGTTGAAGTGGAAGAATTTGAGCCTAGTCCTCAAACCTGCTGAACTAGAATGCTGACTGTCCCAGGCCTCCTCACCAAACATCAGTACTTGACTTCACTAATGTTCTTGTGGCTGAATGAATCCATACAGCCATGCTCCAAAATCTATTGAAAAGCCTTTCCAGAAGAGTGGAGGTTATAACAGCAAAGGCCTAAATCTGGAATAGTATGTTCAAAAGGTGTGTGTGTGTGTGTGAGATCTATTTAATATCTGAATAATCAAAGACTTTCAAACACTGATCTATTTTTCCAATGCATCAAAAATAAGATATGATATCCAACATTGATCTGTGGTGTTATGCTGTATAATATACTTAAACTTTTATTGTTGACACAATACTGTCACTGCCTGTGCTTAAATTTCAAGGCTACTGGAAACTCACTGTTTGGCACTTGAGCAAGGTACATAAAACTAAGGCACTATATAAAGTTCTAGATAGAACTTCCTTTCTATCTTTATCTTTCTTGCCCTTCTGCTCTAGAGACAACTGACACTAATACAAAGCTCATAAGTCAATATGAATGGTTTGGGCTAAACCTTTAATAATGGATGTTGCTGTTTGGTCATTATAGTTTTCTATGTGAAACACAGTAAAATATTGTGTGTAAATGGTCTGCACTTGTATAGTGCTTTTATCCAAAGTGCTTTACACTGTGACTCATTCACACGCACCAAGGTAGCAGAGCTGCCATGGAAGGCGCCAACTTGCCATCGGTAGCAACTTGGGGTTCAGTGTCTTGCCCAAGGACACTTCGGTATGTAGTCGGTATGTAATAAAGTGGTTGCCTAAGACTTCATTGCATGCCATTGTACTGCTTTCAGATTTTATCTGAAAATTATGTAATTATCTGGTATTTTTCTAACATCTATTTTGTGCTGTTTTGTTGCTGATGTGGAGACTTATAGATGACGGCAGCTCAACATTGAAACTAAAGCTATAGTTTTTCTTCTGTAGCCTCTTTCCTGTTTAAGAGTGTTTCAGGCATAGAATTGAATAACTATAAGGAGTAGACTTGTTGGCATCAAGGTCTACCTGTTCCTCATTAATCAGTAGATACAGTTAAAACTTATCATCCTAGAGAAGACATATTCAAGCTCTTTCTTGGTGAGGCTCATGTTCTAGTTTTTTTTTTTTTTTAAAAAAAAAAGAAAAAAGAAATTACTTCCTAACAAAAATACATTATCAGAACTCAAACTACTTCAGAGTAGTAAAAAAAGAAATAAAATTCAGGCCAAGTGCCCAAGGTTTTTATTGCCTATTATGAATTGACAAAAAAAGAGAATATAAATAGATAATATACAAATACAATAATTCTTTTAATAAATAAATATTTATCTTTTTTATAATTAAAAAAAATACAAAAAATGATCAATACTCAAACTACTGCAGAGTAAAAAAAAATTATTACTTTTTAACTGTAAAATAAAAAAATAAATTTAAATGATCACAAAAGCCCTATTGCTGTTTAGAGAGTCCTATTAGAACCTTCACACTTCTTTTTTGGCATTTTCCATCTCATCCATCACCAGTGCCCCACCTCCCACTCCCTGAAGTGCCTTCATAACCCTGACCTAGAGTTATTCATTGTTTCTAGTTCCAGTGCTGTCTGTGGGCCAGAAGAGCTTATTTGGTCTTCACCCTATTACCACCAAGCACTGAAGACACCTCCCACTACTCTGCATCATTGCAGCAACATTACAGGCAGGGACAGGGTGGGAGCAAGTGTGTGACGCACGGGATTAAAACAACACGGAAAAACATATGGATCAGAGTAAAACAGCAGGATGTGTGGAATCAGATGCTTGTGGTGATGTACTATGAACAAGGTCTGAGGTGCAGATAGATAATAAAACAGATAGAAATTAAACCTTAATTGCATGGTTTTGCAAATTGAAACTTCATGGCAACCCCCCAGAAAAAAAAACACAGAAATTTGAACTTGTAATACTGTATATACTGAAATATACAATATATACAGTACAGTATTTTTCATTTAATATCTGGTTTGCACAGATTTCCCCACTTAATAAAAATAATAATAATGTGCATATTATTTCTGCAACATGCTCTGCAGTAGGGTTATGGTGTAGCGTATTTTGACATTTTAAACTCCCTGTTAATAAGAGGACATGTTGCTCTTATTCTAGGAGAGTTATGGTAGCTCAGTGCTTCTCTCTCCTCTCTCTCTCTCTCTCTCTCTCTCTCTCTCTCTCTCTGGAGTGCTCCAGAGACAGAGGGATGCAGTGAATGCGGGAGCCTGCTGCAGACTCTCTCTCTCCTCCTCCTCCTCTTCTCCTTCTTCTTCCCTCTTTTACTGAACACACTTAGTGTGCTTTCTCCTCTGCTCTCTGCTTAGCTTTTCCCATAAAGGAATGCATCGATAATTTGATTTCCCATATAATTCAGTGAACTGATTTGAACTGTACAAGTGTCTACTCTGGAATATATGACTAGCACCATACACTATATTCGGTGTGTATGTGTGTTTGCAGTGTTTGTTGCCCACTGAGCCTCAGAGTTCCTGCATCTCTGATACAGATCTGCAGAGTTTGACGTATTTGATGCTCAGGAAGAAGGGCTCGGAGCTGTCCAAGGACCGCGAGGTTCTGCTGGATCTGGAACACACTGGAGAATCATATGGCGCTGAGTGTTATGGAAGCTTGGAGAATGGGGGCTTCATTCCTCCTCGATATGTAAGTGACTTTTATTAATAATTGTTTAAAGTCCTTATTCTATGTAGTCTATAATGTAGATTTAAAATGTTTATCTTACCTTCTTTGATGTGTTTTGTTTTTTCACAAATTGCACTTGGGTTCTTGTGCTCTACTCCTTAAACCATTACTGTTTTCCCTAGTGCTGCATTAAAACAATGAGTGCAATCAATGTGGAGTAATTCAGTGTTCTTGCTAAAGGCTCTGTCTAATCACTACAGCCAGTACAGGTTATTAGATTCTCTTGAAGTAAATATTCTTTCAACAATTATCCTCCCATCTTTTGCCTCTGATGTTTGTCTCATGTTCTACTTAATTATTTCCTGCATTCTCAAAATTCATGCTTGAATGAGTCGCTCAGGAGGTTTTAAGAGACAGAAGCTTGATATGAACATCTTTCTAGCACTTGTTTCCATATCCCTGTGGATTTTTCAAGACGATTAATGAGAAATTTATTCTGATTACACAATCATGTTGTGATTGAGCTCATTCATTATCTCTGCGTTTTACATAAAACCAGCTGAATGCTGCTGTTGATGAAAATGATGATCCGATCTATGTTCAGTGTGAGAAGATGGCCACTCCAACAGCTCGGCCTCCGGGCAACTACTTCAGAGATGGCCAAACTAAAATAGGTAAACGTGATACTGGACTCGTGTTTACTTTATTTATTTGCAATAATCCAATAGATAGAAATGTCATCAACCTTAAAGATACAGTTTGTAATGTGTTCTGCCAATTCTCTTGTTTTTGCTATACACTGACGACATTTGGGTTTGGGATCAAGAGATGAATATGTCACGATAGATCAGTATTTCAGCTTTGATTTCCTGATAATTACATTTAGCTGTGTTAAACAACTTAGCACCTTTTGCTTTATCCCACCAATTTTTCAGGTGATCAAAAAACATTGGAACCTGTGACTGATAGGTATTTCTTGTTGCACCGGTGTGGGCTGTTAGATGGATTGTATAAACAATTCATAGCTTTGAATGTCAATTATTGGTTTGAGACCTGGCTTTCGCCTGTGAAGACTGCATTTGTTGTTAAAAAGGATAAACCAACATGAAAACCAGAGAGCTGTCTATGGGAGAAAAGCAAGCCATTTTGAAGCTCAGATAAGAGAGAAAATCTATCAGAGGCATTGCATAAGCATTGGGCATACCCAATACAACAATTTGGAATATCCTGAAAAAGAACAAAACCACTGGTGTACTACCAACTATACACTGACAAGTTGGTAAACGGAAACGACTACAGTTCATGACAGAAACATCTGTGAAGAAAACCCAGTGACATCACCAACAACCTCCACAGGGCAGGGGTGAAGCTATCATAATCCACAATTCAAAGAAGATTTAAAGTGCAGAAATATGGAAGCCATACCACAAGATGCAAACCACTCATCAGCAAACCACTCATCACTCATACTGATGACGTAACTCATGATGGTAGCAATAGAATGAATTTAGAAGTCTACAGAAACATTCTTTCTGCCAATGGACAGAGAAATGCATCCAATATAATTGGGAGAAACTTCATCATGCTGTACAATAATGTGCCAAGACACACTGCCTACTCAACAAATAAGGAAAAAAGTGGAAAAGGTATTAGATTTACAAAGTGAATCACCATATCTTAACCCAATTGCAAATGCATTTCACCTCCTGAAAAGGAAACTGAACAGAGAAACCCCCCTAAACTAACAACAACTAAAAGAAGCTGTGATACAAGCCTTGAAAAGCATCACAAAAGAAGCAACAGTTTGCAACAGTTTGGTAATGTTAGTGGGTCACTGGCTTGATACAGTTATTGCAAGCAAGGGATATGCAACCAAATATTAAAGGTTATTTACTTTAGTTTACTTTAAGACTATCTGTTCCAATACTTTTGCTTACCTAAAAGTTGTATGTTCTGGACATGTTCTAAGATGGCATGGAGGCAATCAGCTTGTGGCACTGCTGAGGTGTTATGGAAGCCCAGATTCTCTCATTTTCGTTTTGACAATTCAGGTCAGGCGAGTTGGAAGGCCAACCAAGCACAACAATACCATGGTCAGCGAACCAGTTACTAGTAGTTTTGGCACTGTGGGCAGGTGCCATGCTGAAAAAGGAAATCAGCATTTCCATAAAGCTTGTCAGCAAATGGAAGCATGAAGTGCTCTAAAATCTCCTGGTACAAGCTGCATTGACTCTCAACTTGAGAAAACACAGTGGACCAACACCAGCAGATGATGTGACACACCAAATCATCACTGACTGTGGAAACTTCACACTGGACTTCAAGCAACTTAGATTCTGTGCCTTATAACTCTTTCTGAACTCTTTCTGATTTCTGAATGAAATGCAAAATGTATAATTTTTTTTAGATGCACGTAATTATCAGCGAATGAAAGCTGAAAGTGCAACATTATGTGTCTAATTGTACTTTATTCCTTTTATTGACTCTTGCTGTGTGTATATTTCAGATTTTGTGCTGGTGTGGGAGGTGAAGTCCCGCCGGAAGCGGAGAGCTCGATGTGAAGGCTCAGGAGAGCCCCGGGAGGATGAGGAGCAGGTGATCCAAGAGGAGAGCAGATCTGATAAGAGGAAAGCACAGCTGGCCAGATGGAGGGACAAATTCATTCAGAATCTACAGAGTGCTGGTCTTCTATTAGAAAAGGTCCAATTTGTCATCTCTTTTGAACCTGTATTACAGACCTACAGTAATAATTAAGGGACTTGATTTAATACGTGTTTTGGACTTGTTTCTATTACCAGGAGGAATCATCCAGTGTAAAAAAAACAGTACACTATTTAAAGCTCAGTGCTCCCTGGGAGGTGTTGGTGTACTATGCTGAGGAATTATGCCTCAGGGCACCACTACAGGTCAGCTATTCCTGCTGCCTTTTCTAATTTATTCTCCTTTTTTTCTATTACAAATGAGTTGTGCAGAATCTCTAAAGCAGCTTAAAGGTCATAGATACAAATGTTATTGGTAACAGTTCTAAAGAATGGATTTGACATAAATTGTTTTCCCACAGGCACAGCCGCATCCGGATTTTAACACCTCAGCCCGAGTTCTCCAAAAACTCTGGGTGCCAAACATCATGGCAGACTCGGTGCCTAACAGGCCAGTGGACTACTACACATGTGCCTTCCGCAGGTCCAAGATGGAAAAGTGAGCACTTGCTAGTTAAACCGCTTTTGTTGGAGTGTGTGTGTGTGAGTGTGTGTGTGAGTGTGTGTGTGAGTGTGAGTGTGTGTGTGTGAGTGTGTGTGGGTGTGTGTGTGTGTTTTATTTGTAGCTGTGGCTAATGTTAATTCTTATTTTCTAAGGTTTTTGGGCTGTGAGGATCATGAGAATTATTTCACCAACACACAGAGACAGCGCATTGTGAGTGCACTTTCTAAATGTTTTTTGACCACTGGCAAGATTAAAAACACGCCTATATTAATTTTTGTCCTTTATTTTGGCTTTTGATATGATTTTATTGTGCTTATAATCTGATAATTATTTTATTATGTACTAAGTAATGAGTGTGCTCTTATAGGAAAATAATCGAAGTGGAGAGGACCATTACCAACACAAAGTTGATTATTTTTCAATAACAATACATACATAGAGCAATTTGCCAGCTCTAACCATTTATTTATTAAACAGTTACATCATAATTTTCTTTAAATCAATTGATAGCTACGTGTAATATTTTGTCTATTCATAGCTGCATTTAATTAGACAAAAATGCAGTTTTCATGTTACAGAAAAACTGTAAAGTCTTCCTGTGTCGGAAAATTTAAAAGGACATATTTATCTCTGACAGTTACCAAACACTGACACTGGAGACTGTAATAATCAACAATTTCAAACATTTTCTTCAGTTTATGTCAAGAATCTACCATAAAAGTCCCTTTATAAGTTGTTACTATAGAAACAATCATGTATTTGCACGAGTGCATTAATATAAACCTGTGATTTGCCTTGCCTTGCTTTGGATTGATATTTTGATTTAAAAGCCAATGATAGAAGTGATCATAATATTAATAGCAACTATCATAACTCTACTGTTATTGATAATTGATCATAAATGTATTATTATTGAACATGGACAGACAACTGGTGTGTCTGGTGTGAGGTGTAAATACTTGAATAAGCTAGGAAGGTGATTTGCCCATAACTCTGATATTTAAATAGTCCTTCTCTTCATAATCATCATGCACAAATTAATGCCAGGTCTACTGCAGATTCTGAACAAAGTTGGTAGGATATTGATCAGAGGCTATAAATCATATCGTATCCTAGCAGATTCCGTGGCATATTGAATATTGAATCATATTGTATCGTATTATGCCTTTTTAACAGGATTAAAGAGCTCTTCTATTCCAGAACAAGCTTTCTAAAACAGAGTTCAGGTCTATTAGTTATACCTATCCATTGGTGAATCTCATGGCATGTCATATAATTGATTGTCAGCACATGTATTAGGATGTAATTACCTGTGCAGGTGTATGAGATCTTAGCAAGGACGGTATATGGCAAACGGAAGCGTGCTGAAGTTGGAGTGGCGCGACTGTTAAATGAAGGTGCCTTCAAAGCAGCATTCCCACTACATGATGTAAGAGATCAGCCTGTCACATGATCTGCCAAAGTGATGTGGATATTTTTTTTTGTTCATTTGATTGAAAATTACAGTAAATACTTATTCATTAATAGTTACATACACTGTAACTACAGCTAATGTGGAAAAAAAACAGGCATAAGGTAATTGATAATTGGTTATTAGAAACAGGTAATTGATGCTAACAGCCATATACGGACAACTATATGAGCTGTAGCTCATGTACAGTAGTATACCTCTTATGTACTGTCTCTTATGTAATCATGCTGCACATCTGGAAATGTTATCTTGGTAGCACTTTATTTAACAATGCTGTAAATACTTAGTAATTAATAGGTAAATATTCAGTAATAACAAGTAATGTGAGTAAATACCCGGTGTAAGGCAGATCATGATGGTATTTGGACAACTATTTACGTTCATGTTGTTGCTTGATTAATGTTATTATTTAAATAATTATTACAGTATTACATAATATCACAGGCATTGTTATTAAAATTATTATGTTAACATCAATACTGCCATATACTGCCATATGAGGTTTTTATTTCCACATAAGTTGCTTTGTACTTACATTTTTATTTAACATGCAAAATAGGCACCAACATAACTACTATTATTATAGTAATTTGCTGTACAAACCTGGTCATTTTCACATAAGATTTACAAGGAGTACATTTTCAAGGACATTTCCTAGAAATTACTTGTAATCACCATTTTCTTAACTACTGTACTAAAACTACTATAATCTGTACTAAAAAATAAAGTGCTTCTTTTTTTATTATCAGGGTCCCTTTGAGCTACCAGAATATGAGATCTCTCCTGATCAGTTAAACAGGAGGCAGGTGCTGTATTACTACTGGGCTCGCTGGTCCAAATGGTACAAGTACCAGCCTTTGGATCACATACGAGAATACTTTGGGGAGAAAATAGCCCTTTATTTTGCATGGCTTGGTGAGCAGACACTTCTCATTTGGTGTAGGCTGATGATGAGCTTATGATGGCAATATTTGTAGCAAACAAATCATTCTTCAGTTACATCATACACATGTTCTGTTTGGTATTTACAGGCTTTTACACAGTGTGGCTCCTTCCTGCAGCTATTGTCGGGACCCTGGTGTTTGTCTCAGGCATCATGACTATGGGATCCAACACCCCAGCGTCAGTATCTTACACAAATGCAGTGCTCCTGCAAAACTTTCTCCAACTGTCTCCTTCTGCTCCGCAGGCTGCTGCAGTAAACGGTGTATTGTCAGTGTGTGTCTTTTTTCCCTTTAATCTGTTTCCATGGAAACAGTTGACCAAAGGTGCTTTAAAAGCGGCTGCTGGGATGGGGGTGTTTGCAGCAAAAGCACTAAACTGTAAAGACAGGAAGCAAGGCATGAATATACGCTTCAGTCAGAGAAAAGATGAAAGTTTGATTCCGCTTTCTGCATAGTCACTGACGCAATGTCTCATATGTTCACCATATAAGTGCTATTGATCCGCAGATAAAACTAATGTACTCTATCAAGCAATAAGACACTTATGATATTTTCAGAACAGCTCACGTACTGCCTTATTAACTCTTAATATCTCCCAATATCACCCAATTATTTATTTAATTAGAATTTTATTACTTTTATTGCTTCCTTTTCTCATGTTCTCTTATAGACTTATTCTATTCAGTTAGCAGTTTACATATGGAGAGAGGGAGGTTGTTCAAAGTGCTTCATTACAGCTATATACTGCAAGCCCTTATGACAACAGGTATAAACATACAGTGGTGTGAAAAAGTGTTTGCCCCCTTCCTCATTTCCTGTTCCTTTGCATGTTTGTCACACTTAAGTGTTTCGGAACATCAAACCAATTTAAACAATAGTCAAGGACAACACAAGTAAACACAAAATGCAATTTGTAAATTAAGGTGTTTATTATTAAAGGTGAAAAAAAATCCAAACCATCATGGCCCTGTGTGAAAAAGTGATTGCCCCCCTTGTTAAAACATACTATAACTGTGGTTGTCCACACCTGAGTTCAATTTCTCTAGCCACACCCAGGCCTGATTATTGCCACACCTGTTCACAATCAAGGCATCACTTAAATAGGAGCTGCTTGACACAGTAAGGTCCACCAGAAGATCCTTAAAAAGCTACACATCATGCCGAGACCCAAAGAAATTCAGGAACAATTGAGAAAAGAAGTAATTGAGATCTATCAGTCTGGAAAGGGTTATAACGCCATTTCCAAAGCTTTGGGAATCAGCGAACCACAGTGAGAGCCATTATCCACAAATGGCGAAGACATGGAACAGTGGTAAACCTTCCCAGGAGTGGCCGGCCGCCCAAAATTACCCCAAAGAGCCGCAGCTTGACTCATCCAAGGGTCACACAAAGACCCCACAACAACGTCCAAGAACTGCAGGCCTCACTTGCCTCAGTTAAGGTCAGCGTTCATGCCTCCACCATCAGGAAAAGACTGGGCAAAAATGGCCTGCATGGCAGAGTTCCAAGGAGAAAACCACTGCTGAGCAAAAGAACATCAAAGCTTGTCTCAATTTCTCCACAACACATCTTGATGATCCCCAAGACTTTTGGGACAACATTCTGTGGACCGATGAGACAAAAGTGGAACACTTTGGAAGGTGTGTGTCCAAGTATATCTGGCGTAGAAGGAACACTGCATTTCATAAAAAGAACATTATACCAACAGTAAAATATGGTGATGGTAGTGTGATGGTCTGGGGCTGTTTTGCTGCTTCAGGACCTGGAAGACTTGCTGTGATAAAAGGAACTATGAATTCTGCTGTCTACCAAGAGATCCTGAAGGAGAATGTCCGACCATCTGTTCGGTGTACTCAAGCTGAAACGAACTTGGGTTCTGCAGCAGGACAATGATCCTAAACACACCAGCAAGTCCACCACCGAATGGCTGAAGAAAAACAAAATGAAGACTTTGGAGTGGCCTAGCCAAAGTCCTGACCTGAATCCTATTGAGATGTTGTGGTATGACCTTAAAAAGGCCGTTCATGCTCGAAAACCCTCTAATGTAACTGAATTAGGACAATTCTGCAAAGATGAGTGGGCCAAAATTCCTCCAGGACGCGGGTAAAGAGCCTCATTGCACGTTATCGCATAACGCTTGGTTGCAGTTGTTGCTGCTAAGGGTGGCCCAACCAGTTATTAGGTTTAGGGGCAATCAACTTTTCACACAGGGCCATGATGGTTTGGATTTTTTTCACCTTTAATAATAAACACCTTCATTTACAAATTGCATTTTGTGTTTACTTGTGTTGGTTATTGTTTTTCTTTGTTTAAAATGGTTTGATGTTCCGAAACACTTAAGTGTGACAAACATGCAAAGGAACAGGAAATGAGGAAGGGGGCAAACACTTTTTCACACCACTGTATATATATATATATATATATATATATATGTATATATATATATATGTATATATATATATATGTATATGTATGTATATATATATATTTATGTATGTATATATATATATGTATATGTATGTATATATATATATATGTATATGTATGTATATATATATATATATATATATATATATATATATATATATATATATATATATATATATGTATGTATGTATATGTATATAAACTTTACATATATTGCTAGCAAATGCTTTATTGTCCAAAGAGGGGTAGTAGTGGAGGGTTTAATAAATAAATACATTTAATCATTCATTTATCTTCAATAAGCACTTTATCCTGGTCAGGGTAGAAGTGCCTGTCCTGCAAATACTGGCAGGATTACAACCTGAATGGAACACCATTCAGGAGAAATTTAGTAAAGCCAATTGACATGCTGGCATGTTTTTTGGGAAGTGAGGGGAAATTAAGAACCCATAGGAGTCCTAGACACATGGAGAACATGTGAAACTCCACACAGACAGTAACCCCCGCTCAGGATCAAATCAGTGACCCTGGAACTGTGAGGCAGCAATGCTTCCCACTTCTTTTACAAACAAAAATGCTTATTCCAACAAACATCAGCTGTCAAGACAGAAATAATAGTTTCTCATGTGATGTCAAGTTCACATTACACCTGAGTAGTCAAGCGACCGATATTTTGACATAAGCTTGATATAACAAACTCCAACAAACGTACGTAGCTCTGGGAATAGTGTTGTATTTTTGTATGTCAGAATCAGATAATGATAAAATAACATGGCTTGACAAGTGAGGTTACTATTTATAACATTTTTACTATTTATTACAGCCTATAAAAATTCCATAAAACTGTAATGACAGAATTATCACCATTATGTGACTTCAACATAGCTACAAAGAACCTCAAAGTGAGTTGCCATCACTGGACTTGGTCAACATGAAACATTAACAAAACGTTAAGACATCTGAGGCATGTTGGAATAAAACTTTATAAATGATTATGTATGTTTCTTTGAGTCACCAGAAACAGTCTATGGTGTCATGTGCCCTTATGACCAATGATAGTCATGAATTTTGGGTGTAATGTATTGTTGTGAACACTGCTTTTAAGTAACGTGGTACTTTGTATTCTTTATGTGATTCATAGGAAAGAAGTCTGTGAAAGTGGGGGACGCTACCTTATATGCCCTCTCTGTGAAACCTGCAAACCATGGAATATGTCTGACATTTGCCATATGGCTAAGGTACACAGCCTAAAGCTTTCTGCAAACTGCTGTAGTTTACTGTAAAGGTTTTTCATGGTTTGTCAGTAATGCATATTTTATGGTGTTTTCACATATAGTTCATTTTAAAAGAACCAAACCCAGTTCACTTAAATTGAACCAGAAAGGGAACCAGCCGAAAGTGACCTCAGTCTTTTTGGTGTTCCCAATGTAGTGGAGTCTAAAAAGAACCCGTTTCTTTTTTTGGTACTCTTCAGCAACGAAGTGATCTCAGACCCTTTCTTTTTCACACCACAACTTCATAAGTCCTCAGACCCCAGCTTGTACCCAAAATTTCATCCAAGTCGTCATAGAAGGGACATGAATCTTTAATTTCAATGGACTCTCCAATTCGACGCATTTTGTCACAGGTACTCATGTACTTCTGTCGTAGTTTTTTTACTTTTACGTGGCATTGTAGCGCTGTTCTGTTATAGCCTCTTTCTTTCATTTTTTGAGAAAACAAAAGAAACACTTTTATGTTCTTATGTGTTGAGGATAGTTGGCGCTTAATGTAATCCTCTTTACAAATTTCAAGAAGTGCACAGCTCTCCTGAGGCCACCCAACCCTGCAACCTGACATTCTCCTCCGGAGGTTCGCTTTTGGGTCCTTTTAGTGGGGTCTGAGATCACTTGGCATGTTCACATATAAACGCTGAACTGCTCAGAGAGTGTTTGGAGGGCTCAAACGAACTAAGTGTGAAAACAACCTTAATTGTAATTTCCCATTTTTAGGTGGGTTACCTGTTTGACCATCCAGGCACAGTGTTCTTTAGTGTGTTCATGTCCTTCTGGGCCATCACCTTTCTGGAGTACTGGAAACGCAAGAATGCTACTCTGGCTCATCACTGGGACTGCATGGACTTTCATGAAGAGGAGGTGTGACATAGAACCCTGCATATAGTAATTTGGACACTATTGCAGATTATTATTATTATTATTATTTTAATTATTATGATTTTTTAGGAGCCTCCACGGCCAGAGTTTGCCGCTACAGCCCCTGCGATGGAGGAGAACCCTGTGACTGGAGTGAAGGAACCCTACTTCCCAGAAAAAGCCAGGCTCTCCCGTATGTTCACCGGATCGATGGTCATCATCATAATGGTGAGCCTGGGGCCTGATGGGAAGCAATTTCCTCCCAGACTTGTTAAAGTGTATCTTTGTTTTTCTCATTAATGCCTCTTCTGTCCCTCAGCTGTGCGTGGTCATGATATTCTTAGTGACTGTCATCATCTACCGCAGTATAGTGAGCGTGATGATGTACGAGACGGGGAGTTCCATGCTACGCACTCAGGCAAGCACTCAGCGAAACAGTTAATTACGATCCATCTCGCTGCATGGTTTATCGCTTCAATCAATACTGCCGCCTGCAACTTATCTTAAACGGTATCTTAAATCTGCTCTCTATTTCTTTCTAGGCTGGGAACATTGCCAACATCTCCAGCAGCATGGTGAACCTGGCTCTAATCTTGCTGATGGGGCAGGTGTATACAGCGCTAGCAGAACGACTAACAAAATGGGGTACGCATTCTGCTGGTGACTCTTGTGCCTGTAAGCCATCCTGAAGCAATATGCTTCAATGCAGTTTTGATTAGGAATGAAAATCAATAAGCCATTAAGACTGAGTCTTCTTCACACATCTATATCATACATCTATATCATAGCTTGCAGTTATGACAGTACAAATTGTTGTTATTACACTGACAATTATTAGTTATAGATATTTATTGTACCAAATAATACTGTTTTATTGTCCAGTTTTATTGGATTAAGTTCAGTACTAAAACTCAAATTTTGTCTCTTACAGAAATGCACAGGACACAGACACAGTATGAAGGTGCATTTACATTTAAAGTGTTCATCTTCCAGTTTGTCAACTTCTACTCCTCCCCTTTTTATGTGGCCTTCTTCAAAGGAAGGTATGATAACCTTTTTTTTGTTTTGTTTATACAGTTGTATAACACAAGTTCTTGTATATGAAAAACCTGGTGCAAAAATTAGAATATCCTGGAAAAGTTTTTTTTTTTTCCTTTAACTGAATTCAAAAAGTGGAACGATTATATATTCTAGATTCATTACACATAAAGTGAAATATTTCAAGGCTTTTATTATATATATATATATATATATATTACGGCTTACAGCTCATGGAAATAAAAAATCCAGTATCTTAAAATATTACAATAAAGAATTTAGAATACCAAAATGTCGACCCGAGAAGAGCTCTAATCGGCTAATTAATTCAAAGCACCTGCAAAGGTTTCCTGAGCCTTTAATCTTTCAGTCTGGTTCAGTACACACAACCAGCTGGGCCAGGGATACTCATCTGTCTCCACTGTCTCAGACATTTTTTTTAGACTATTTTGTTACTTTTGTTACTATTTTTGAAAATCTGTTAAAGCTAACACATACCTAAGTGCAAACAAACATTTGCACTCACTGTACTGCATCTGTCTCTATGCGTTTCACATTGGCAATAATGGCTTTCTAAATGGTCCGTTTTGTCTTTCCTATCGATTCTATTCTCCGAACAGATTCGTCGGTTACCCCAGTCACTATGGCACTTTATTTGGGATGAGGAACGAAGACGTGAGTTCTGTGCACTATTTTGAATCTTTGCCATTTCTTTCCCACATGTATGTACAGTACATTAGGGCTAATAACATCTCCTGCAAAACTCATTTGCTCAGTGCATTTGTGAGTGGTGTGGTTAAATGTGTGGTTTGTTCTTCTTGTGTGGGTGGGTTGCAGTGTGGTCCAGGGGGCTGTCTGATCGAGCTGGCTGAGCAACTCTTCATCATCATGATGGGGAAACAGCTCATCAACAACATTCAGGAATTCATCCTACCGTACGTAATTTGTCATGTTAAATGTTATATGTCATGTCATTGTTTTCCATCAGTGTTTCTAGTAATAATTATTACATAATAATTCTGTGTATTGAATTCACACCATGAATTCTGCTGATTGTTAAAGTCAGCAGTGAGTCAGCAGTGTGAGGATAGAGCAGTGTTGCATTATGGCTCTCTGCCCGCTGCAGTAACATTACTACAGCTGAGCTCGACAGTGTGACCTTATCACATACTGTGTGTTTGTGTGTGTTTGTGTGTGTGTGTGTGTGTGTGTGAAAGAGAGAGAGAGAAAGATTCTTAATTGAATTATTTAGGGTGACCATATTCTGGTTTTCCCAAAAAGAATACACCTTTTTTTCCATGTATTATTTCCATTAATACACTGAAAAAGACACACTATTAGCACTATTATATATACACACACATTTATTCCCTACATTCTTGAATGTCTATAGAATAAAGTCAAATATTAGATGTTCCTTCTTCCAGCATTTACACATTTGAATGGCCAAATAATATGAAGCAATGTGAAATAACCTCATATGGCCATGGGAATTGTTTTGCCTCAGGACAGTGGTCATTTTCTGCTATTGTCAAGAAACTGTTTGATGCCGTACACAACAATGCTTGACCTTCAAGCATTTGCTGAGAGTAGATTAATGGTTGAGAGGCAGGAATTTGGCCAATAGTTGCAGCAAGCCTTTTATTATCGACCAATCAGTTTGCGAGAAGGTGGGAATTACAGAGACGGGTTAAAGCAATGCAACTATGCATACATATGATGCAGTATTAGACCATAAGCACATCATAATGAAACTAAAGCTGAACCACTTTCCCAAATGTAGAAATCCCGGCCGGATGCTTTTCTACGGTCAGAAAATAAGGACGTCTGGGAAAAAGAGGACGTATGGTCATCCTAAATTATATACAAAGAGGTGCCAACATATACAGTTTAGCCATAGCATTTAAAAAAATTTTTTATAAGCAACGCAATTTTTACTGTGCGTCACCCATTGCTATATAGATACACTATCCACATGAAAACTGCACCCTTCTGCTTTTTCAGATAAAAGCAGCAGTCAAACCAAATGCAGAAAAGCCAATTCATTGAATGGAAAAGGATGCATGCATTTACATCATGATGACTTCATCTTGGTGACTTTGAAACGCTTGTATCTTGTGAGCCAATAGAAAGTAATTGGGCTGGAATGTGGTTAATTTGGGTTGGTAAACTGTCACAACAGTATTATGTCTCTTTTCTGCTTTATGCTTAGCTCACATCAGGGAAAAAAATTGCCATCTCATCCACTGCGGTGAAATTCTGTTCTTTCTCTCTGCCTGCAAAGATTTTCTTGTTACCAATGTCGGCACCTCTACGTATATTGCAAATCAGCTTCTTAACTCTGTCCCCATTTTCTGTGCTATTTATTTATTTATTTACTTACTTATTTACTTATTTATTATTAAAAAAAAAAAAAAAATATATTTAATAATAAGGAGGGTTGGGTGGGTGCCAGGGGGGAAAAAAAAAAAAAAAAAAAAAAAAATATTTTTGTGTTTGTTTGTGTGTGTGTGTGTGTGTGTGTGTGTGTGTGTGTGTAGTAAAAAAAAAAAAAAAAAAAAAAAAAAAAAAGGGCCCAACAAAAGAAAAAAAGGGGGAGGGGGGGGGGGGGGGGGGGCGCTGGGAGAAGGACTATGAGCTGATAGAGTGTGAAGGCTTGTTTGATGAGTATCTTGAGATTGGTAAGACTGATGCTTAGACGTTACTGATTTGAAAGATTTGGGAATTTCGGGACACAGTTTTCAGGCTCAGTGCCTTGTGATGTGTGGTGCAAATTTGTTAAGGGGCTGATTGAGAAATTGTATTAGTTTTTAATTAGCATCTATTTTTGCTCAGTGCTGCAGTTTGGCTTTATCACCATCTTTGTGGCTGCATTCCCACTTGCTCCACTCTTTGCTCTTCTGAATAACTGGGCCGAAGTGAGACTGGATGCGCACAAGTTTGTGTGTGAATACCGGCGGCCTGTGGCTGAGAAAGCGCAGAATATCGGCGTGTGGTTCATCATTCTTGAGGCCCTTTCCCACCTTTCTGTCATTGTGAATGTGAGTGGCAGTCTCTCACAGGGGCATTTCTAACTGCCAACTGTTTTCTAGATTGCCAGTTTATTATTCTCGATTGCCAGGTTATAAAATATGACTTTTTGTTGGCTAGGCTTTCCTGATTGCATTCACATCTGATTTCCTGCCTCGGCTGCTGTACCAGTATAAGTTTGACAATGACTTAAATGGTTATGTGAACTTTACACTGGCGTATGCTCCACCCAGCTACAACTACTCTAGCCATGGCATGTGCAGGTAAGTGCTGTAAATAATAATAATAATAATAATAATAATAATAGCTATAGGTGTGATTGAGTGTTTGAATGTTTGTATGGTGCCCTGCGATGGATGGGTGCCCCATCAAGATTATATTCCCACCTCAAACCCTGTGTTCCCAGGATAGGCTCCGGATCAACTGTGACCGTGACAAGGATTAAAATGGTTACTGAGGATGCATGAATGAATAGTAATGTCAGAGAGATCATTTATATAGAATGTGCTTTTTTTTTGTTAAAAAGCAAGGCTTCAGAGAAATAAAATTTATATTTCCTTTTGAAATAGACAATAGTGAAATGACAAGGTTACATTGCAGCCTGTTTGGGACACACATATCTAAGCCATTTCTATTGTTAATTGTACTAGCTGCATATACTGTATTTTTTCATGTTAATGCAATACATTCCAAGCTTACAGTAGCTCTTATTCATGTACATGAGGATTGTAATCATTATGGATATAATCAGTAGGGATAGGTGCAAACAAAAACAACACAATCAGAATAATTTTATTAGCCGTATACTGTATTAGGATTGGGCGCACGGTGGCTGAGTGGTTAGCACGTTCACCTCACAGTTCCGGGGTTTCAGTCCCACCGGGGCCGTGTGTGCGGAGTTTGCATGTTCTCCCCGTGCTGCGGGGGTTTCCTCCGGGTACTCCGGTTTCCTCCCCCACTCCAAAGACATGCATAATAGGCTGATTGGCGTATCTAAAGTGTCTGTAGTGTATGAATGGGTGTGTGAGTGTGTATGTGATTGTGCCCTTTGATGGACTGGCACCCTGTCCAGGGTGTACCCCGCCTTGTGCCTGATGCTCCCTGGTATAGGCTCCAGGTTTCCCGTGACCCTGAAAAGGAGTAAGCAGTAGAGGATGGATGGATTAGGTTCTTTTTTTTCTCTTTGTGTTTGGTCACAAGATGAGACAGTAAACACACATCAAAGACAACACAGCACAATTACTATCCTAATATAGAAATAGTGCACCCAACTATACAAATAGTATATCCTTAAGTGGAAATAGTAGGCTCAGGTGAAAAATTAGGGTTCAGGGTGCATTAAACAGAGTGGAACAGTTGTGATATATAATAACTAATAACAATGATATATAGTAATGACAATATTAATACATATATTTAATAAATACTAATGGTACTATTTATTAATAATATTTAAAATAAGAATATTTAAATCATAATATGATTAGAAACAATAACAACAACAACTGCCAGACTGGATGGGATTGTTCAGAATTCCTTCAGACCCAGGTGGGGGTGGGATGAAAAAAAAAGCCCCTCACACATATAAAATGTTCTCATATATATTTCTCTTAAAATATTCTTCACTTTCATTTCTATTTTAAAGATGACAGTAATGAATGTACATTTTCTACCAGTAGAGGGAGTAATTTCTCCTGAAAACTAAACCAAAGTGCTGATGCTTGTGTATTGACGCAGATACAAGGCTTTTCGAGATGAAAATGGGAATTACACTCTAGTTTACTGGGAACTTCTTGCAGTCCGACTTGGCTTCATCATTGCATTTGAGGTACACTGACCAGTCCACTCAAACTACATTCTGAATTCACTTTATTTGTTTATAATAAAGAAATTCGCAGCAGACTACTGTTTTTTTTATTTTTTATTTTTATTTTTTATTGCTGTTTATTATTAATGATAATAGTTAAAATCACGCGCTCATGTTTAGCACGTGGTATTTTTTGTGCTGCGCCTGATTGACTGGATGGTTCCGGATGTACCGGAATCTCTGGAGCTGAAGGTGAAGCGGGAGCGCTACCTGGCCAAGCAGGCTTTGGCTGACAACCAGGAGGCGCTGTTGGTGAGTGACAGAAAGACACCAGGCTCAAGCCATACACACCATCTGCACTGGTCTCAAAAGGAATACATGATCAGAAGGTTTTTAGAAACACACTGTCTTTTAGCATCCTTTGGCCTGCCACTCACAGGTCTGAAAACATGCTTTGTATTGTTGTTATTGCAACAACATGGTAACTTATGATCAGGGATGGGCAAAAAAAGAAATAAATACATGTTTTACAGCATTTAGCAGACACTCTTATCCAGAGGAACTTACATTTATCTTATACATCTGAGCAGTTGATGGTTAAGGGCATTGCTCATGAGCGACATCTTAGTGGTGCTGGGATTTGAACTCAACAATCTTCCAATCAGTAGTCCAACAGCTTAACCACTGAGCTACCATTATACGGTTTTCTTTGTTAAATAATAGCATTTTAAAATATGTATATTTACATTTATTTTACTTTAATTCATTTAGCAGACGCTTTTATACAAAGCGACTTACAAATGAGGAAATACAAGCAAAGCCATATATCAAGTGGAAAACAATACAAGTAGTGCTACTATACGAGATTCATAATTGAGTTCTAGAGAAGCAAAGTGCGCAGAGTAGAGGTGTAAGAGCCAGGGGTATTTTATTTTATTTTTTTCTAATGTGGGGTCGTTTTAGGGGTTAGTCATGTGTTCATGGAAGAGGTGGGTCTTTAGCTGTTTTTTGAAGGTAGTGATAGATTCTGCGGCCCAGATTGAGGTTGGAAGTTCATTCCACCACTGAGGGACAGTTAGGTTGAAGGTTCTGGAAAGGGACACTGAGCCACGCTGAGTAGGCACTACTAAGTTTCGGTCATTAATCAATCGCAGATTGTGTGAGGGAACATAAGCCTTCAGGGGAGAGTTGAGGTAGGGGGTGCTGTTCCAGACACGGTCTTGTACGTGAGCATCAAGCCTTTGAATTTGATACAGGCGGCTACAGGAAGCCAGTGGAGGGAGATGAAGAGGGGTGTGACATGGGTTCTTTCAGGCTGATTGAAGACGACGCGTGTTGCTGCATTCTGAATCATTTGAAGGGGTTTGATGGAGCTCGCTGGGAGGCCCGAGAGTAGTGCATTGCAGTAGTCCCGCTTTGATATCACAAGATCCTGGACTAGAAGGTGTGTAGAATGTTCGGTGAGATAGAGTCTGATTTTCTTGATGTTGTGCAGAATGAACCTACAGGACCGTGCAGTTGTTGAGATGTGGTCTGTAAAGGTCAAGCTGTCATCACAAGTCACCCCGAAGTTCCTGAGTGTCCTGGTTGGCTTCAGTGTGGTTGAGCCGAGCTGTACAGTGAGGTTGTAGTTGATTGAGGGCCTGAGGATTGAGGATTGTGGGTTGATTGTTAGCTACTGTTTGCCTTGGTGCATAATCGCTTTTGCTGCGGTTACAACTGACAGGCACACTAATATAGTCCTCAACAAATGCTGGGCACGACTCTTTAATTAGCAAAACAAAATGTAATTATGTGAATGAGCGACTACCTACCGAAACTGAATATGAATATTGGAATTAGCTCTAATCTAGCAACATGTAAACAGCTCGTAACAACAAGGAAGCGCAGCTTCTATCTGACAACGGATGCTAAAACCAGTTTCAACTAAAAATTAAGAAAGAAACACTTACCAGCTACTGTTCGCCTGAGTGAATAATCACTTTTGCATAGAAAGAATTATATATTCATTATTAGGCTTATTTTTTAATTCTACTGACGTAAAAATTAACAGAAACATTTATGCTTAAGTAGAAATATTCCTAACAGATACCCAAGTCCAGTAACAGTGTTTGTACTTCATTACAACTTACCACAAATTACTTAACAGTTGCAAAATATCTGTGAAGATGTTTATATTAGAGTTACCCAATCAAAATGGCTAGGGCAATGGAGGCCATAATAATAATAGTGCTGGACAAAGTTCACTTATTATCTTTTGGACAGGACAGAAAGGTAGTAAACACACACAGTTTCCTTTTGGATGAAGAAAAGGTTTCTTATCTTTTTTGGGACTTTTGCCACCTCTGTTAAACTGGAACACTTAAGACATGTTCTGAATGCACGTCTGGTTAAATAGATTCTGTCCTGCTAATAAATTAAACTTATTGGTCAATCTTCATTAACTTGAGCCAATTAACTTATACATTATTTGTAGAATATTTAACAATAGCCAGTAACTGTTTTCTAGATATTAAAGTGGGTTTTTTTTTCATTCACAGTGAGTCTGAAATGTAATTAACAATGGAAATGGAGCCAGGCCTGGTTAGTTATTACTGTTGAGTTTACACCTCAGTTTAATCACATTTAGACAGTCCTTCTTGGACAGACCGATAGAACTTTTGAGTCCTTTCCTGAAACACTTTCATGTAATTAACTTAATTCCTCAGTCCTATTAGTAAATTAGATTCTCCCAGTGTCAAAATGCATATTTCCAAGATTTAGTGCCTATGGCAGAGCTGTGTTCTGACCATTCATTTATGTGTTTCTTAAAGGAAAACTCCATCCTGAATCACATTAAATATGTTTTTATTGTGAATATACAACCCCAATTCCGAAAAAGTTGGGACTGTAGGGAAAATGCTAATAAAGACAAAGAGGAGTGATTTGTAAATGTACTTTGACTTGTATTTAAACAAATAATGTATAAAGACAAGGTAGTTGATGTTTTACCTAATCAACTACATAGTTATTTGAAGGTAAAAGTTTATTTTGAAATTGATGCATACAACACGTTCCAAAATAAGTTGGGACGGGGCAATTTCGGACTAATAGCAATGTGACAAGTTGAAATAAGATGGTGATGTGAAACAGGTGAGGCAATCATCTAATCATAGTATATAGGGAGCCTTCAAGAAAGGCCTAGGCCTTCAAGAGCAAGGATAAATGAAATTCACAAAGTAAAAAAAAGGGTTAACAATGTGTTTTCAATATAGTACAGGGTGAATTGAATTTTCAAATGACACCATACTGTTCCAAATTTATTTGGAATCGTGGAATCGTATATATATATAGTTATCTATAACTATTTATAGTTATATTGGCATTTAATAGGAGAAAAAAATTTAAATGCTCTCAAGCTTAAAAAATGTATATGAGCGGAGCATTCAGGAGTTGATGGCAGGATTAGCATTAAAACAGCATATATACGCATTGCTGCATTGCTGTTTTCGTATATAGATGAATTCCCACTGACATCACGTTGCAGCTATACTTGTGCAGCTACATTACACAATAGCTTACAGTTTACAGTCCATGTTTACAGTTTACAGGCCATGTTCTGTGTATTTAATGTCCTGTGTATTTACTGTCATGTGCATTTATTGTCCTGTGTATTTACTGTCCTGTCTATTTGTTGTTTTGTTCTGTGTATTTATTGTTTTGCACTCATCTCAAACTGTTGTGTATTTGCACTTTATGTAGTCTTGCGTACTGTTCTGTGTTGCACCATGGTCCTGAAGAAACATCTTACAAGCTATATAGATGAATTACAATAAAAACCCACATGACTTGACTTGACTTCTGCGGGTAATCAAACAGCATTATGGGTACTGTTGGAAACCGTTATCCAAAATGAAAATAGACCAATTTGACAACAACAGAAGTTTACTCAGAATTTCATTATAACATAAATATATTAATAAGATAGTTGTTCTGGGTGGATTTTTCTTTTATGCATTTCATTTCTGTCAGTAGTCATTACTGCTAAAATGGACGGAACTTTTGTTGTAATGAAATGTTTTTGTACAAAAAATTTTCTGTGTGCTCATGTACTCAGTACTACAGTGTCATACGTTGGAAATAAAAAACAAATGACTGAAGAGCAGAAACTTAGTTTCACTCTATATTCCATTTTTTTTCTCCCTGTTTTTCCTTTTTCTCTCTCTTGTCCATCCTCCATCTGTTCTGCTCCTTGAAGCAAGCAACACGTCTGGCAACTTGAGGTGGGTTTGCAGGGTCTGAGGGTATCCAGAAGAGGGTGCACTTATAAAGCAAGGGCTGGACCCCATCAACAATCAGAACACAGTAACAGACTTAAAAAAAAAAAAGAGAAAACGTTTTGCACAAGTTTTGGACTGTGTGATGTTTTGGTGAGTGTGTGTTTTCAGATGTTTTCATTGGATTGTTGTGTATGTACACATTTCTGAGAGAGCATGCCTGTTTCATTCAGACGTTTCCATCTGGTGCACTTGTAATGCCAAAACAAAAAAAAATATCCAGAACTATTATACTTCCAAAACGAGGCTTGAGTATAGACTTTAAACATTCTGTCCTACACTCCATCAAACTGTGATAAAATCCTGACATAAGAAAAGTGAAATGTTTTTTCTATGTATCTATTTGTACCAAGGACAAAGTGTACATAGATGTGTGTAAAAATGAAAAAGTTAAACGAGTTCAGTCTGCGTTATTTTTTTTTGTGTGTTTTTTTTTTTCTTTCAAATAAATTATTGATGAATGTTAACTCTGTCTCAGTTCTTATGCTTGCATGCAACAGTTATGGGCAAAATTCTGGGATGGGCAGATTTTCTTCAGCAGTGCTTAAGGAATGAGCAAAGGCCATTACAGGTAAATATGTTCAAGCAAGTTTGGGAGCTGAACAAGATGAGTCTTAAGTGTTTAAGCGGTGTATTTCAGAGCCGGGGATCAGATGCCAGTTGGCAGTAGCACTGGAACGTTAATCTCGTGTTAACACATCCTTGAGAGATGCACACTGCTTTCGTTTCACTTTTTAGCCTTGTGCTCTCCCTTGTGATCTCTCGCTCTCCTATTCCAGATCATTAAATCAAGCAACAGCTCATCTTAGTTAGTTAAGCCGAGTACCACCTGCCCTGGTGAATTTATTTGAGTGTTTACGGCCTTGACCTGCAGAAAGCACTTATACAGGATTAAGAAAATGAAGCGAAATGGAATCAAATTAATCTGATTTATTGGAAGTCAGCAGCAGACAGGTATTCTGTTAATGATTTCTCAAACCCACAACTCCACCGTAGAAAAAAAAATCTAAAGTAAAAAGAATTTCTGTGGCCCAAGGCTCTTTGACACTCTCTCTCTCTCTCTCTCTCCTTCTCTTTCTCTGCCTATTCCTGCTGAGGCTTCATTTTTGATTGTTGCGATTGCAGTGCCTTGTGCTTTTCAGCCTGAAGGAAGAGTGCGTTAGTACATGTTGGAACTCTGAAGTATGCAACGTGGACAGCGGCCATCATGCTGCACTCAGACACAAGCTGGAGCCAAACAAAGACAAAAAAAGGTGTTGGCAGAAAGATGCATGCTTGTTGCTTTTAATACTCTATATGGGAATGGAAAACAGTGTCTACAATATGTACAAGTTCTTGATATTCTGGATGTCCGTGGCACTGTGATATCCAGATGGAAACTCTGCTTGGTGACCTTGATTTTCTTGTTTCTCTAATTGAGTAGATGAAAACTGTGGGACTGAGAGAGTTAAGTTCAGGATATTTGAATTTGAGCATGCCCTCTCAGGTACCTAGCTTTCTCCTAAGTGATACTTACTTAATTACACACACGCTTGAACGCATACATGCATAATCATCTCTCTCTCTCTCTCTCTTTCTCGCTTTCTCTCTCTCTCTCGCTCTCTCCCCCCCCCTACCTGCCTGCTATCCACTTCCAAAGCACTACTGTTGACACACAGGAATTCAGACCTTTACACACACACACTCTTAGACCAGGAAGATTCTCCCCAAACACACAACAACTCGCTCCTCTCTCCCTCTGTCTGAGAGAAAAGGAATTCAGAAACAGTGGACTCGAGGACTAATCTTCTTTCTCCCTGAATTGTTTTTGGTTTCGAGAGGGAGAGAGGGCGCTAGGAGCAAAAAGAGGGAAGAAAGCTGGGAAGAAGGCTGTGCATTTTAACTAGATAAGACAGGCAGCAGTTGTGTTTTTCATGTTTTATGGCTTTCTTTGTGTGCTGCTGAGCTGCAGATCAGAGGTTGGGAATTTTGAACTGAAAATCTTGACTAGCTTCCAGCGTCTCGTCTCGAGCCTGGTGGGAAAAATGGAAAAAAGAACAAACTGAGAACACGAGGCAGTCATGGACACCACTGTGCTTCAACCGGACGCTTCAATGGACTGGATTTGCACGCTGGTGGTGGCCAAAGACCATTCCAGGAGTCACTGACGACTTTCAGGTACATCCTTTGCATCCATCCGTAAAAGTGTTTTCCACCAATATTGCCATTGGTGTAATTGTATGGCAATATTATACTCAACAGTTTTCTTATTATGCTCATCCAATGGTGCTAGCACAGTGTTAGACCCCAGCTATAAATTATTCCAGTTTAAGGTTAATACATTTGTTTCCCTCGAGGCTCGGGCTCAGGTCCAGTAAGATTTGCTTGGATAGGAAACAGAGACACTGCCCTTCAGCCGTTCCGCTCAGCTATCACGTACGATCAGACGCCAACAAGCCAGCTTGCAAGCTTGTTGTGTTTGCATAGCTAATGATGTGTTGGCTATGTGTGATGTGGAGTGCTGTGCAGAGCTGGAACAGCGAGTGTGCAGCTGGAGAAGCGGAAGGCAGGTGAGTGCTTGTTCAGGACACGCACAGAGGAGAGCTGTAAATAGACCTGAACATAGGAAGAGTCTTGAACTTGCTCTTTGTGTCCACGGCTTGAAAGGAAGACATGTGTAAGGGATGTCTTTAGGGTTGAAGTCTTTTCTTTACTTATGGTTTTTGATAAACATTCTCTTCAGTTTGGTGGATTGCAATTACTGCCTCACTACAGTCACAGTCAAATGGTGGTTTAAGCTGAAGTCTGTTCCTACTGATGATGATTACTTGATGATTGATAAGTGAGTCTCAGAGAGATTTTATCTGCCTGCTGTGTTAGGAGCTAGTATATTTTGAGGATGAGCAAAGGGACAAGCTGAGCTCCCTTTTTACTCTGTGTGTGATGGGTTATGACGCATATTTACTTTCAGGGCTGTTTTTATTACGTATTTGTTTTTGTCCATGTGCTCATGTTGAGTGGATGATTGTAGTGACCTGAAGAAAAGCTTTAAGTGCTACTTCAACTGCTGGAGGCTGGACGAGCATTTTCGAATGACACACTGAGTAAATTACAGCTATGTGAAAATTGTGCCACTTCAACTCCCTTAATAATCCTTGAGTGTGGCTTAATACCTTTAAGTTCAGCCTGGAGATAAATCATTTGTGGGTTATGTTCAAGAGAGGACAGGAAATAGTATGATACAAACAGTATCAGATCACAATAAAGTCTTATTCATCCTCTTTCTTTGTCTGTATTGCTGCTTTGTCATATCAGAGCCACTGTAAGAGAGATCTCAGTTGCATTTCTGGCTGTCTCAACGCGTCTGTTTGTGTCCCTGTTGAATGGAATGATATCAGGTGCCTTTCGGGCTCCCAGGCGAGATCTGCCATGTAAAACAGACGAATTGTGTAATGAACCCGTCTTTCAAAACTCCCCATCATTAGAACACTGCAGACAGATAAAACCAGCTGTAAAGAGGTCATCCGAGATGATCTCATTATGTGACCTGGACTGGTGTTAAGAAGCAAGAAGTCAACTTTCTCTGCTCGAGGTGACAATGAGAAATATGGGATGGATCCCTAAGGGTGTTCTTAGTTTGTTTTAAAATATTAACTCTATTCAGACAGTAAACTAGGCCAGTCTAAAGGAACAACAATGTCGTGCCCAGCCGTGTCAGTTTCTGTTAGTGTATGTGACTCAGGGTAGGCTCAGAGTCTTATACCATTTACTCACTCTCTCATGTGTTTGTCTGGCATGCAGTAATGTCCCCTTTAAACCCAGCTCGTTACATCTCATGAGCAGATGTGGGAAGACAACCGTGCATAATGGACAGGTGGCTTTCCAAAAGCACGAAGTTCAGACATGACTTTGTTAACACGTAAAGCATACATTCATGTAGCCCTTCATTATCTTAAAGGTGTAGATCAGCCAAAAAGTGATGAAGTTGAACAAGTAAGAGTTTTTTCTTGGGGCGTGGGGGGGATAGACATCTACTATTTGCTAGTGTTTTTCCAGTAGTTCTGCCAGTTAGAATACAACAACAAAATTATGAAAACTAAACATTATGAAACATTATGAAATCTAAAGATGTTGCAGAAAAGTTGTCAGAACTTTTATTAACATTGTGTTAAATGTACTTACAGGGGCACGGTGGCTTAGTGGTTAGCACGTTTGCCTCAAACCTCCGGGGTTGGGGATTTAAATCCCACCTCCACCATGTTTGGATGTTCTCCTCGTGCTTCTGGGTTACTTCTGGGTACTCTAGTTTCCTCCCCCAGTCCAAAGACATGCATTGTAGGCTGATTGGCATTTCCAAATTTTTCGTAGTGTGTGAATGTGTGGGCGATTGTTCGCTGTGATGGGTTGGTACCCCGTAAAGAGGATGGATGGATGACTGGAAATACTTTACTAATACAATATATTGAGATTTTTGTAGAGCTGCAACATTTAGAACCGTTCTGCTAAATTGTTAGCAGGGATTATAAAACCTTATAAAACCGTATAAAGCCTTATAAAACATCAAACCAAACATGTGTTAGCTGATCAGTGACCAGGGTCACTCAAAGTCAGTGACATAGACTTCCTTTACTTCTTATTTACTTTAGTCTCAGCTCTTGCACAAAACTACAGAAGCAAGATACCAAACTTGTCTTTTAGCCTTATAGCTCCAGTACAGAACTAATTATGCAAACTTCAGACACCAAAAAAAAACCTGTCTTAGCTGATTGACTACATTAATGGTCACCTAAAATAATTTAGCATCTTTTCAGATGACATAGATCATCCATTAACTGTTAGCTACTGTATTAACTTAATAGATCTAATGCAAAACTAAAGAAGCAAACTTCAGTTACCAAACTTGACTTTACAGTCAAGATCACCCAAAATCACTTTTAGTGATATAACCTGTTAGTTTTAAGCAACATTACACTTCCAGTGCAGAAATAACCCTAAGTAAACTTCAGACATTACTGATTGATTTACTTTCATTCTTGACTAAACTATTTACTTTAATTATGTGCTTCCACCCTGAGCCATTGCACATCCCGTGACAGTTATTGTGACTGTAGGAATTCGGTTTTAATGCAGCATATCTGTTTGGCAAGTCCTGTCTGATTTATAGTTTTTTTCTGATTTATAATTTACCTCCCTCTTCTCCTTCTATTTCTCCATCTCCTCCCTCCTCTTCCTTCATCTCCTCCCCTCTGTGAACTCACTTTGGAGCACCTGCCCTATCACCTGTCAGTCTGAGGAAGCAACCTAGTTCTGGATCTGCACCTACATGTACTCGGGCTACAGATTTGCTTAAAAAGGACGCTGTGGGTTAATTATGGAGCCTCCACCCTTCATCCCTCCCCCTCTGTCAGTCCATGATTTTTGGGTCAGCGAGGCTACAGAGGCTGAAAGAGGCCCTCAGGGGTACCTGGCTTTGTTGCTAATGCCATTTCACTCAACTCTGTTTGCCAGGCTTATTGTTAATAGCACACACAGGGTTGCCAGAGCTCACCTGCAGAATGAGTAGATGGTGAAGGAAGAGGAGCAGGGCCATGGGGGGTTGGAGGGTTTGACCTTCTGAAGCCTCACCTGGGGCGAGTTGCTGTGGCACCAGCGACTAGGATGTAGCCACACAAAACGAGGCCTGTTGTTCTGTTGCATGAGCTGAGGCACACAAGGCTCTGTGTTCCTCTCCCACCGCAGCTTGCTGGGCAATTTGAGTGGAATGACAAGAGCTTAGTTATTTGGGGAATGCAGAAAGTGTCTGCATGTGTCTGAGACCTTTGTTGGGAACAGGGGTCGGGGGGTGGGGTGGTTTTCGGAGACTGCTCGTGGAATTGAACTTAATTTCTTACTTACTCTCTCTCTGCCTGTATTGTTCTGCAGACATGCCAACATTCACACATTTGTATGTGTACAAATACATGTTGTTAATATCAGAGTACACTGGTATGAGTTATCAGTCAAAAATACAGCTACAATACCCCCCAATAATAAAAACACAGATGAGCCAAACGACATATGAATCTGGAATGATGGACAATTGTGTAGATTTTTTGTCAAAAAATCTTTCTGTTATTAACTGATACTTCTTAGAAGCCCCACCCCTCCCACCATCTTACATTAGTAACGTTTTGGCCAGTGACTCGACCTTCCTGCTAGGAAGATAATGGTTTTGAGTTAATTAAAGCGAAATAGAATATTATCAGTGTATGATCGACTATGTTCACTGGCACTTTTTGTTTTTTGAAGGAAAAGGAAAATTTTGACCATAAACAACCGCAAAAATGTGTGCCCATTAACGGACCCTCACCCAGTTCTCCTCTGTGGGACTACGCATTGTTCCTCTTCAGGTTTGGCAGGTCTGCTTGTGCAAAAAACTCATCTTGACCCAGTGTTCCAAAATGTATAGATTATAGAGCATACCTGATGAACAGCTGAGTCGTTATTGCTCGTCATTTATTGCTATTCACCCTCTCATTAAAGCACATGCAGTTAATCTCATGCTCCATTGCTGCAACTGATGTGTTTCATTTATACACAAACACACACACACACACACACAAAAGGCAGGATGAACAGAGTTTTCTGTTCCCTCCGCTCCCTGTACTGACCACTATTTGAGTGAATCTCTTCTGAGTTTTTTTTTTGTTCATGTCCCTATGTGTGTGGGTTTGTCTTTGAAAAGCGATCCTCTATAAGCCTGCAGGTATGTGTAAAAGGCCCATCCCTGGCTCACACCTGTCTAGCTCTGCAGCCTGCAGGCTGTTTCAGCCTCTCATTTGGCCAAGTCCCATCACATCTAATATGATACCGTGCAAGCCTCGCTCAGGCACTTACCTCGGGAATGACTCTGCGCAGAGAACACGCAGCTATCTCAGCAAAGCCGTTATTGTGTAGTCGGCTTTCAAGAGGCTTTTGAAAGACCTGTGAGTGTCACGCACTGGTCCATGTTTAAACACGAAAAGCCAAAGAGACGTGATTTTGTTTTTTAACCACAAACATTGTTACCTACACAGAACATAAAGAATTGTTCATAGTTGTCACAAGCTCCTGTTTTAATTTTCACATTTCATCAACTCTTGGATCATCTTAACTGAATGTAGCCCAAAATCTAAAGAAGAGCTCGTGGGATGGTCAATCTCAAGGTGTTTTCAACAAGCCGATCACATTTCAAAACAAATAACCGTGTGTGGCTTGTTCCTACCTGCCTCTGTCCTGATAATTACCTGGAGGGGGAGGGAAAATCTTGGCTCAGTTCACTAGAAGAGCTGATAGCGATAAAAAAAAAAAAAGGACATTGAGTACAAATGAATTCATCAGAAGTGGGTCATTATCTCACTGCATCTTAACTATGGTTTTCAAGTCTAAGGTCTGTTAATCTAGCGAACATCTGCAGGAAGATTCAAAGGCTCTTATCTACAGTAAAGATGACAATAATGCAATTAGGAGGAGATAAAAATAGGATTTTCTTTCATAGGTGCCAATTAGAGAGTTTTGGGAACATACTGTTCAGTAAGTATTGGTATCATGGAAATGTGATTAATACTAATTTATACTTAGGTTTTGGACCACCTGGGTTCAAAGGCCTCAATTTAACTATAGTGTTAATAATTGACCTAAGCTTAATTAAAAAAAAAAAACAGGCCTGCGGTATGCACATTTATTATAATTAATTATACATATAGTGAAGGGGAAAAAAGTATTTGATCCCCTGCTGATTTTGTACGTTTGCCCACTTACAAAGAAATGATCAGTCTATAATTTTAATGGTAGGTTTATTTGAACAGTGAGAGACAGAATAACAAGAAAAAAATCCAGAAAAACGCATGTCAAAAATGTTATAAATTGATTTGCATTTTAATGAGGGAAATAAGTATTTGACCCCTCTGTAAAACATGACTTAGTACTTGGTAACGACTTAGTAATTACTTTTAATTTTCAATGCCCTGGCTGAAGGAAGGAGATTCTCACCGAAGATTTGACGGTACATGGCCCCGTCCATCGTCCCTTTGATGCGGTGAAGTTGTCCTGTCCCCTTAGCAGAAAAACACCCCCAAAGCATAATGTTGACCTCCATGTTTGGCGGTGGGGATGGTGTTCTTGGGGTCATAGGCAGCATTCCTCCTCCTCCAAATACGGCGAGTTGAGTTGATGCCAAAGAGCTCCATTTTGGTCTCATCTGACCACAACACTTTCACCCAGTTGTCTTGGGTGAATGGAGCTGTTATGTTATGCTATTCAGTGTTATTTGCATTTATTCTAAATATGAACTATACTATATACAATATCTCACAAAAGTGAGTACACCCCTCACATTTTTGTAAATATTTGATTATATCTTTTAATGTGACAACACTGAAGAAATGACACTTTGCTACAATGTAAAGTAGTGAGTGTACAGCTTGTGTAACAGTGTAAATTTGCTGTCCTCTCAAAATAACTCAACACACAGCCATTAATGTCTAAACCGCTGGCATCAAAAGTGAGTACACCCCTAAGTGATAATGTCCAAATTGGGCCCAAAGTGTCAATATTTTGTTTGGCCACCATTATTTTCCATCACTGCCTTAAACCTCTTGGGCATGGAGTTCACCAGAGCTTCACAGGTTGCCACTGGAGTCCTCTTCCACTCTGTTGGATGTTAGAGACTTTGTGCACCTTCTGTTTGAGGATGCCCCACAGATGCTCAATAGAGTTTAGGTCTGGAGGCATGCTTGGCCAGTCCATCACCTTCACCCTCAGCTTCTTTAGCAAGGCAGTGGTCGTCTTGGAGGTGTGTTTAGGGGTCGTTATCATGCTGGAATACTGACCTGTGGCCCAGTCTCTGCTTCAGCATGTCTGAGCACTGACAGACTGACCTCCCACCCCCTCAACCTCTGCAGCAATGCTGGCAGCACTCATACGTCTATTTCCCAAAGACAACCTCTGGATATGACACTGAGCATGTGCACTCAACTTCTTTAGTCGACCATGAGGCTTGTTCTGAGAGGAACCTGTCCTGTTAAACTGCTGTATGGTCTTGGCCATCGTGCTGCAGCTCAGTGTCAGGGTCTTGGCAATCTTCTTACAGCCTAGGCCATCTTTATGTAGAGGAACAATTATTTTTATCAGAGTTTCTCAAAGAGTTATTTGCGTTAAGGTGCCATGATGAACTTCCAGTGACCAGTATGAGGTAGTGTGAGAGCGATGACACCAAATTTAACACACCTTCTGCCCATTCACACCTGAGACCTTGTAACACTAACAAGTCACATGACACCGGGGAGGGAAAATGGCTAATTGGGCCCAATTTGGACATTTTCACTTAGGGGTGTACTCACTTTTGTTGCCAGTGGTTTAGACATTAATGGCTGTGTGTTGAGTTATTTTGAGAGGACAGGAAAAAAAAAAAAAAAGCTGTCCACTGGAGTCAAAAATATTTTTTCTTAATTTGGGATTTTGTGTCGAAAAATATATCAGAGACAATGAGAATGGCAAATAGTCTAGAGAGCAACAAAAATCAGGATAATGAATTATGTTAAATTACAATAATGGTCTCTAAAGTGTTTTGGAGGTGATTTATTTATTATCTTATTTTCTTAAAACCAGCCTTACATTGAGTTTCCATAAGCATGGAAATTGTGCATGAAAGGGTTAAACGTTGAGGCATCACTGGCTAATTTATGTAGCTATTAAATACTATAAAACAATGAAAAACTATTTAAAAATACTTGCATAGTTGTGAAAAAGAAATTAGTGCAATCATGCAGCACTCAAATAAATAAATAAATGAATAAATAAATACACCAGGGACTTGAAGGATCAAGGAATGTTAAGACAATTACACAGGCTTTACAAACAGTGGACAAGATGTGCTATTTTTGGCAATGAATGTATCATTTTGTAACATGTATCTTCAAACAAACATCCTAATCGCATGATATTAATACAGAAATTTGTCTGAAATTTGACACTCTAGAATTTTATTCTTAAGTAAAATAATGGAATTTACCACACTTTTCTGTTCTCTAAAATTTTTTGGGGCTCATAACAGTGTTTTGTATTTATTTATTTATTTATTTTATTCCTCTTTCTAACATTAACACTAACTACTCCTCCCCATGTTCAGGTATCAATGTAAAAAAATATTATTATTTTACCATGAAAATTGTATTTTATTTTATTTTATTTTTGGCAGATACATAGATCGGTATGTGTTTTTTTGAGAGGCGTGAATGGAGGTAGACTCTGGGTTGTCTATCATCATGATTTATCACATAAAACATATAAACAGATTTAAAACACCAAGGCTTTATCAGAAATTATTGACATTTCCATCAAATTATATCACTGGAACTTAGCTCTGCTCGCTATTCACATAAACTAAAGCCAGTTTAAGATCACAACGGTCTTTCAAGTCAAATATTACTTGTCTCACTGTATGAGATGATCCCATTAAAATCTTTGCCAAGTTCTATAACATAATGCAATAACATGTTCTCAGTGTCAGATTATATGTTGAAGATCTGCTAAAATCATGTCATATCATCATATCATGAGATCATATAAACAATCCGGTTGATCTGGGTTCATACAGAAGAGGGGTATTGCATTCTTGACAGTTAACTTTAGGTAATAAGGATAATTTTTGTCCATAAGCATTTTGCCACTACTATATTTGTAGCCATCAAATTGATTTTCAGGTTTTGTGCCATTCTACGTCATCCTCCCATTAGTTGCTTTTTATGTCTTGTGGTCACACTCTAAGATTTTACTTAAAACTATTTTTGACACTTTGCCTTCAACTGTTTTGTTCACAATGGCACTATATGGACATTTATCACATTAAAACATTATCATGGTAAGACTCAAATTTAAAGTGCTTTGTTTGAAAAGTGCAGAGTTTGCCTATTTTGTCATCCCAGATGGTCTAGAATTGTGGCATTGTGCCATTGCAGTGGCATAGCACTCCTTTCCCAGGTGCTGAAGAGGCCAATCTAAACACAGTCAGAGCAGTGAAGTGGAAAAACAATGCCGACACATGCCTTAGGTCATATTCACTTTCACTAACCTACTTACCTGCTCATTTGTTAATTGGGTTTTATTTCCAAATTGCACTTCAAATGCTGTGTGTGTGTGTGAGTGAGTGTGTGTGTGTCCTGTGTATAAACACACTCCTACCTGACAGGGGATTCCCAGCACAGGCAGCAATCTTTGTGTTTACATGTGATAGTGGCTCAGAGGGCCGTCTGAGTTTGTTTTACGATGAGGTCATTGGGTCAACAATGGTGGAAAGTGACTGGCACAGACATGGGAACACCAAGGCATGTTTCAGTAACTGGACTGTCTCCTTTGGGCAGAATCTGTCTCTCACCATCTCTCAAGTGTTGCAGGGTTGTGTGAGGGTGATGCAGTATAAAGGGTTAAGCTAGGAATTCTTTGACTGTCACGGTTGAGTAAGTATAGGAAGGCCTCAGGCTCTAGGGGAGATTCTGACCCCCTCCAAAATGTAAACATGGCGCGCTTTACTCTCAGCAGCTCATGCTCACCGTGTCGGAGGTGAAGTCCATACCTGCTGCAATTAAAATCCACTCCTCTGCTCTTATCATAGATAAGGGTGGCTTGTTATTTAGCTGAAAAAATACATTACTTGTGATTAGACATGCATTAAACACATGAAGAGCGCATGCATTAGAGTTGCTTATTCAGCTTAGACTATGCATTTGATTTGTAAACACCATTAAGTATGAGATTTTTGTGGAAAGTAGTTTCTCCAGTCCTGAAAATATCAATCCAGTTATCAATCTAAGCCTCATAAATATTAACCCATTAATATCCAAGCATATTATTCATTAACTACTGGAAATTATTCAGTAACTACAGTAAAGTAGTAAATGTCTGGATCCATGTATGTGTTTTGATAGTTAATTTATTTTTTTTAATAGGAATTCCATTCCAATCATCCTGTCACTTGTTTTGCTCATTGCTAGCTAAGTGTGTGTGAGACCGCTCATCCTGAGCAATGTGCTCTCTGCAAGTGGAGAAGACTGCCTCAAGCTGACTGACCACCCAGACCCTGACCAATTAGAGCAGCTGTGTGAGCTTGGGTCAATGCAATATAACACACAAACAGAAGCCTGTGTCACCACACTGTTAGACCACGCAACTCAAAGAGACACTCACGATGAGGGAAAATCCCTGAAATAGAGCAAAATAGGAGGCAGGAAGCTTGGAGACTTACCCAAGGATTAAAGTCCTGGAAGTGGTTTATGTGCCCATTTTAGTTTGTGAATAGTAGATTTATTCATTTCCCTCCTTATTAGTCTGCATATGTGCTGTCGCTTTAAAGACTAAAGACCAATTCAATTGGGGACACTTTACAATAAGGTTCCTTAGTAACTCTCTAATTATGCAAGAGCAAATTATGAACTAATGATTAAATGTTTGACGGTGCATATTTTATTACTAATGAATAAATATGTGAAGGAATTATTGTTCTCCCAAGAATTACCATCAGACAACATAAATGAACGTAGAGATTAACTAATATAGTAATGACCAAGAAGAGCCATACTAATGCATCATATGCGGCCTAAAATATATATTAATGCAAACAAAGTAGATTGGAGACCAACTCGTGAAGAAAATAAAACAAAACATTATGATTAATCGATTAGACCCAGTTTAAGTTTGCTAAACATTTATACAAAGGTATTAACTTACATAACGGAGCAAAGGTTTAGGCTTGTTTTATACAGAACTGCCTATAAATGGTAAACTATTGTTAAGGAATTATTCTTTTGCTTTGACTGTCTAACCCTACATTAATATTTCAGAGGAAGCTTGGCTTGCAACTATTACAATTCTTTTGGACTCGCCATTAGAGGTTTAGTTTATTCATTGCTGTCGTATCCAAATAAGAAAATTACAGTTCGTTTCCTGATTGATTTCTCAATGGGTGCCTTTTCCCTCAAGAGTGTGGACTTAGAAAACTTACATGACCTCGCTTAAGTCATTCACTTACACAGAACATTGGAGTCATTATTTTAGAGAGAGAGAGAGAGAGAGTGCTAACAACCTAAGCATGTGCTCATGAGTCATTAACAGGAATAATGTGTTAATATCTTGAAGATAGTCGAATATATACAGTATTTCCTATTATTACATCACAAAAAAACAATTATATGCTTATTAAACCTATTTCTAGACCTTTGGTTCTAATTTCAAGCTTGAAAATGTCTTGGTAGATCATTTTTCTCAGTATTTCTAGAAAGAAGCAACATTTTTTGCCAGAAGAATAAGAAAATCGAAAAATAATGCTTGAAATGTGTAAAAGCATCTAAAAAACCTGGCTGTATCATTTTGGATTTGATTTCTAATATCAAATATAATATTACCTTTGGAAATATTAAATCAACTTTCTTTATTCAAGTTACTTTCACTTGCTAAGATATGATTTTGTGCCATGTTCACCACTAGTTAATATTATTTGCACTCCCTGTTGTGAAGTGGTATACTGTCCTTCATTAAGTACTAGCAACGCAATTCATTATTCCATTTAAGATATTTACTATTAATTCAGGATGTGCTCTTGCATAGTTACTGGGTTATAATTGTAAAGTGTTACTATGAAATCTGTTTCTTTTCCATAGCTATGTGCCATCTCCCATGTAAACTCCATATAATGTTGTGGATAATGCATAGTTTTAAGCGCCAACGTGACAATGAGCAAACACTCATTAGTTTATTGAAAATTGCATAGAAACCAATGGTATTTACAGCTGAGAGATCACGCCAGCCTTAACTGTCTGTGTGCGCTTATGCACGATGTCAGAGAGAAGAATTCTCTTCTTTAATCACAGCCATCATAAAAGGCCTGCCATGTCTCTATTCATCTAGTACGCAGACACAGTGACTTAGAGGAGCCTAGTGAAATTACAGGGAAAATGAGAGCACCAAAGAAACGTACGCAAGTAACACCTTCAAAGAAAAGCAAATTATATGCTGTTTTTTTTTTTTTTATTGAAAACCATAAATGACAAGACATTAAACTGATTGTATGGGAAAGATGTAAGCTAGTGGGCTGTAATGTACTGTGTAATGGAATTCATTTTGCTGTGAAGGTTATGGACAGCATTAAACCATTATGTACTGCAAGATTATGCAAGATTTGATTTCATTTTATTGTATCTCACTGAATGCCAGCTTAGTAGTTCTAAGGTTTCTAGAGGTTTAATAATTAAAGAATGAATAAACTTTGGAAAAATCATATCTTAAGTGTACTCGGGCATGAGGAACCTTTGCACTGCAGTAATCTGTGGCTTTGAGTGGGTTTAGTTTACCGATCAAATCTCCATTAATTTTGAATTGTACTCAGTTGTGAGTGTGTGTGTGTACAATCCCAATCTGTTCCCACACCCTCTCAAATCTCCTGTGCACCTACCAGCCCTCTACATTTGAGAATAAAGAGATCCTTTGTTTGGCGCAGGGAACAGGTAACCATTTGTGCAGTATGTGCTTTGTGTCGTGTGCATGTATGATTGTAATGTGTGTGCTGTGGTGGTGGAGATGGGTTTTTAATTGGCAATGAGTGCGGTCGAAGCAAGTGGACTATATTTTATGTTTGTCATGCCAGATTTGTCCCAAGTGTGTCTTTGCATCAGTACCTGTGAGTAGCAGAACTAAGATTTCAGTCCTGGTAGAAACAAAGCCTGAGATAAGAAGAGGAAAAAAAATACACTCCTGTTTCTTTGTGTGTGGGAGTTGTCATTTTTCTTCTGTTCTGCATAAGGCCCAGTTCACAACAGTCATTGTGATTGTTTTTGCATCCACATGGTCTGTGTAAAATACAAGAAAACATACCTATATTTTTCAGTATCATGATTTGTTGAGATTTCCCACAAACAATCCAAAATATGAGTCAAAATCAACTGAATTGTAGCTTTGAATAATTTGAAATGAACCTAAAAAAAAGTATATGCAAAAAGGTGGAAGGCAATTAGAAAGACAATTTGTTACAAATATTTATAGCATGTTTATTAAGGGAAATGGGGAAACATCAAAAGGGCTGATATCATCTAATAAACATCTGAGCTGATATCAGTTAGACTTTTTCCCACACTTAATATCTTAATAACTTATATATATATATATATATATATAATTATTTTTACTTATGCGTCTGTACACAGAACAGTCAATAAACATAGTATGCTTAGTATTCTTCTTTACCCAGATGTCCCTGAGAGCATTGTCGAGGTTTTTTTTTTTTTTAAAAAAAACATATCTGCATATTGTTTTGGATCAACACCGAAGGAAGGTTTGGGTCAATTACAGTGATGCATAATAATAGCTAGGTTATCTTAGAGAATCTGCACTCAAGTGCAAATACTCCACTGACCTAGTTTGTTTGTACAAAACAAGGGATGTTTGTAAAGAAAAAAGAACGATAGGAAGAGAGTAACAGATCTTATAATGAGATGATTTTGACACACCCTTCAATTTGTTCAGCTATAGCACTCTGGACTCTGGATTTCTGCATGGTGTCTCTTGGCTGTGAGCTGGTGCTGCAGTGGCCATGCAGGAGTAACAGTGTCTGGGATGAACGTGGCAGGAGCAGAGGGAGGGGGATAAGTACAGGGGCTGAGAGTTGAGAAACCACACTCTTTAATTAAAGCAGGAAGACACAGCGCTGAAGCTCTGACAGAGCCCAACCAAGCACAGGGGGAGGAGAACAGTGTACTCTAAAGTTAGCTTTACACAGCATCATCAGGATGTGCACTGACAGATGGATGAGTTGGGATTTGGTGTGTCCAAGCCTGCCCTGGCAAGGGGAAATTATCCAGATGAACATGCTCTTCTGTGTATGAGAAAGCATGCTGATGGTTCTTATAAACTCTTAAAGGTTAAAGGTTCCCTCTAGGACACTAAAGCATTTTTCAGTGTGTCTCTCTGGAGAAACCCTGGAAGCTCTCTGTAGAGGATTTTACTTTCAGGAAGTAAAGAACTATCCAAAGAACCATTAAGGGACAATTTTTCTCATAAAGTACAGTATGACATTTAATTATTCAACATTCCAGTCAGTCTGTAGCTGAAGCTGGGGATACACTTACCAGGAGGTCTTTTTTTTATCACATACTATATGTTAAATGTTACATTTTTAAAACATTTGCTACAGCGAAGATTTGTCCTGTAACTGATTATCTCTCTATATTTCATATCTCCCCCACAGCTCCCATGTGTCATCTAAGCCATGCTCCCTGGCTATGGATTCTCTCCTCTCCCTGACTTCCAGCCTCACCTCCACACGTTCTGTTGCCGAGGGGAGAGCTCTGCCATGTGGATCCCTGGTTCACCTGAGTCCCAGGTTCTGAACAACTCTCAGGAGAACAGGCCTCTCCTGTGCCAGCACATTGCTGTGTGTCAGCAGGAGACACTAGCCTTCATCGACCTTCAGCAGCCTAAAACAAATGGTTTTTGTTCCTCATCATCGTTGGGAAGACGCAGTTCCTCGCCATGCTCCTCTGGCTTGCCTCATAATGGGCCTTCCTTGAACTGCTGTCAAAATGGTGAGAGACCTGCAAACACAGCCCATGTAAAACTTGGCCAGGATGGACATGATGGACAAGATGTGGAAGAAGTTCAGGATAACATCAGAGCACCCTGTGTGGACTCACTTAAGACAGACTCTGAAAATCTCTCTCCACAGTGTAGTCCCAAAGATCTATTCCTTCCCCTGTTGCCAACGTTTGTGTCCAGGAACAGGGACTCTGTGGACTCTCAGCAGCCCAGCTCTCCCTGCTCTTCAGCAAGCTCAGAGCTACAGAATCATGATAAGTTTCGTCTACAGAGACGAGCATCACAGGGATCTTCAAAAGAGAAGTCTATACGTAAGTGGCACCATAATTTAGCTACTTTGTGACACATTCTTGTCTTAGAAAGAAACTGTAGATTAAATTTTGTAATGCTTTAGTCAAATGTATGGTCTCTACATCTTAAAAAAAAAAAAAAAAAAAAAGACAGAAAACCTATTTCCACAATTTTTTTTTCACAACACTGTCTTATAATTTGAGCCATCTTTTTTCCAGAGATAATTCACTGGTATATTGTGAATACTATGAATTCCAAAAATGATAAGCTTGTGTTGTTTAGAAACCAATCCTGCACCTTGTGTATCATGTGACAGGGCGCAAGATGAAGGTGTACTCACCTGACAGTGTAAGTGATGACTCTCTAAGCAGTCCAGTACTCGAATGTGACTACCTGTTCCCTGGATCCTTTGAATCCTTCATAGAGGGAGAGTTGGGATTAGTGGGCTCCACTGTGCCAACATCCCAGAGCTCTAGTGCTTTGCTAGATTTAGATGAAGAACTCACCCTTCCTTCCACCTCTACCCCACCACCACTGGCTTTGGATCACCCAATTGAGGATGCAGTATTGGGGGGAAAGGCAAGTCACAGAGGGATCGGAGAAGAGGAATTGGGGGATAGTGGGCATCTACAAGAGTCAGCCTTCTTAGGTGGGCCCTCCCTGCCTCATGTGCACTCCCACCCCATGCCCCTGCCCCAATCCCGTTCCTCAGACCATGAGCGGCGACGATTCTCAGCCTCCGAGCTCATATCACGTCTGCAGCTGTCACAAAGGAAAAACTCTTTTTCCCTAAGGCTGGGAAAGTCGCTGTCTGCCCGTGTGACCTCCAGGGATCGTCACCAATCTGTAAACTCTGGTCCAGACTGTGAGTGCTTTCAAAACTTCTTATATCTCCACTTCAAACTAAGGCCTTATGGACTTTTCCTACCATTTAATATAGTGGAGAAGCCTTGTGTCAGTTTACTTTCTGGGGTTGTCATTCTGACATATGGATGTTACTCACCCCCTCAACCAATTTCTCTGTTTGTAGACAAACCCAACATCAGGCAGCGCCTTTCAGCGGGCTCAAGTGACAGCACGCCACACAGCCCAATGGGATCTGCACCACCACTGCCCTCTGCTGACAGCACTCTGCCACAGCACAGGAGAAGCACCAAGCTCAGGTGATCATCTTCCTCAGCCATCCTTCTGAGTATCTCAAACAACAGACTAGAATTATATCATTCAGCAAGTTTTGTTTTGTATTCTCATCTGCACAGTATGAGAAAGGATTCAATTGATGAGGATGCAGACACCCCACTTCGAAGTCCCAAACGCCTGTCACGCTTTCTTCCTAGTTGTAAGTGTGACCTTAAGGAGTCTTTAAAAGGGTCTGTGATACTTGTAAGTATACATTTCTTCATCATCCTTTTTTCTGTGTCAGTGATCCTGTATCAGGAGTACAGCGATGTGGCAATTAATCGTGAGATCCAGAGGCAACAGGGAGCCGAGCCTGGAATGGAAGATGACCGAACTGGGGACAGTGCATCCCCCAGCAATCTGTCCCCCTCCAGTTCCTTTCGTTCCTCACGGGGCTCTGCCTTTTCCCTCTGGCAGGACATTCCTGATGTGCGCAGCAGTGGACAGCTGGACAATTTCAGCAACGAGGAGCGTAAGCTGCAAGAGGTAATGCCAGTTCTCCGCTAAGCTATCTACTTTAGATCACTAGGTACATACTACTTTTTGGACTTACCACCTTATATTCTTATCTGCCTTATCTCTCCCTTCAGGCTAAGTTTGAGCTGGTGACAAGTGAAGCTTCTTACATACGCAGCTTGACCATAGCGGTTGACCACTTCATGATGTCTTCAGAGCTGAACGAGTGCTTGGGGGCTCAAGAGAAACAGTGGCTTTTCTCCAAATTGCCTGATGTCAAGGACGTCAGTGAGAAGTATGTAGACAGGAAAAATGAAGTAAGCATGGTGGCTGTGTTAGCTATAATGTATTTTTAGTGACATCTCCTTACATCTGTCACTTTATAGAACTCATTGTCTTCCTCTGTCTTTACGTTTGTTACTGTATTACTGCTTATTTTTTCCTGTTGATTTTTCCACAAGATTTCTACAGGATCTTGAGCAGCGTTTAGAGGCAGACATCTTGCGCTTTGATGTGTCTGATATTGTCCTGGACCACTGCCCAGCACTACGGAGGGTCTATCTTCCTTATGTTACTAACCAGGCCTACCAGGAGCAGACGTACCAAAGGCTTCTGTGAGCAGTTTTACTCTTTGAACCTTATTTACATGCAGTAAGGCAAGTGGGGAATCCAATTCGTTGTCATTGTGAAGTAGATGGCTTGGAGTTGACAGAAGTTTAAGCTGATTTGGGTAAAATGCCTTGGTAAAGGATACAGTGCTTCTGGCTAGTGGAAGAGGACTTTAACTAGGGCACTAGAGCAAAGCAGGAGTAATGTAACTTTGATGCTCATCATAGGATTCAACCCGAAAGTGAAGGAAGGAAGTTTTACTTTTTTTACAGACAAGAAAATCCTCGCTTCCCTGGAATCCTTGCCCGTCTGGAGGAGGACCCGATATGCCAGCGACTCCCTCTTACATCATTCCTCATTCTGCCCTTTCAAAGGATAACACGGCTCAAAATGCTGGTGGAGGTGGGCAGCATATCCACTGACCAACTATTGATTATTTCTCATTACTAAATTCAGGGTATTTTACAAGAATGGTAGATATTCAATTTACAATTTTACTAAATCACTTCTACAGACCAAAATAGGACTGATTTAAACTTGTTACAGAACATTCTAAAGAGAACAATGCCTGGTTCGCGAGATGAGGACACGGCCACCAAGGCGTTTAATGAACTGAAAAAGGTAGAAGTGTTATAATTCTCTTTTAAAAATACAAACTCCTGATCCATTTTGAACTGGACAATGTAATATTTCAAATAACAGATATAAAGAGATGCTGAAGATGCTATAAAGAGATAAAAAGAACAGTCATTTAAACAGACTGAATAAATCTGATCTCATGTGCTGATACAGATTATAAAAGAATGTAACTCCAGTGTGCAATCTATGAAGAGAATGGAGGAACTAATTCATCTCAACAAGAGAATACACTTTGAGGGAAAGGTACTAAAAGATATACCATCATAAATTCCCTGGATAAATTTGGTAGATTCTAAAAGTTATTATTTGAGAATATATATATCTCTCTCTCTCTCTCTCTCTCTCTCTCTCTCTCTTTAGATTTTCCCTCTCATCTCTCAGTCTCGCTGGTTAGTAAAACATGGTGAGCTGCTGGAGGTGGACACACAAACCATGAGCATATCCGGGTCAAAGTTTAAACTGCCTACACGTCCTGTGTATCTGCACCTGTTTAATGACTGCCTCTTACTGTCCCGGAGAAAAGAGTGAGTGAATAATGAATACGTGGCAGTGGGGGAGAGTGTTGGGAAGTTAGTAAAAGAGATTTACATCTGTTATTTTTGTCTGAACATATGGTGTGTTTTTTTCTCCTCACCACAGTTGGAGGGTTAGCATAAGTCAGCATTTTCTCTAAACCACTCGCCAAGTGCTGAGTGGCAATCAGCTAACCATCAGTCTGAAACATAGTATAGTTTGTAAATTAGGATGGTTACACAGTGCTGTTATTTCTGCTCCCCTGTAGCACATGGAAATTCATGGTGTTTGTGCATGCTAAGATTGGTGAGCTAAAGGTGAAGGACTTGAGTCAGAAGCTTCAGGGCATCTCAGGCTTCATCTTCCTTCTGCAGCTGTGTGAAGGACAGCAGCTCAAATATCAGATCCTGCTCAAGTCACAAACAGAGTGAGGCCTATATTCCATCAAACTCTCAAACTCTCAACCAAGAGTTCCTCGTACCTTAAGTACTGTGAGCTAAACTGATTGTTTGCTTGATTGTATATAATACTGTATGTCTTGTGTTTAAAAACAAAAATTCAGAATCTCACAAGCTTTCACATTTTTTTCAATGTGTTCAAACTGGATATAACAAATAAGCACAAAACTAAGCAAATGAGGAATTAGAAAAACAAACAAACAAACAAACAAGCAAGCAAACAAAGTTGATGTATTTGAGTCATACATTACAATTGTCAAGACCTGAATTTTAAATAGAACAATCACTATATATTCAAATATCTTAAAATCCACCTTGAACATTTTCAATGACAAACACGTTTTTTCCTTCCTAGCCTTACAACTTTAGGTTAAGATTCTGCTGATTTTGATTTCTTTCATACTCTCATAGAACCTGATTGGATTTTTTTTTCCATTTATTCCTTCTGATTTTATTGTAACCGATAATAAAGTATTGACAGATTCTGCGAGTGGGATGGTTTCTTCCGCCAGTTTCCAAACCATTTAACTGAAATATTGTCACTAACCTCTCTAGTTTATCCTAACAAGCTGACTGACTAAAAAGTGCCTCAATGTTAGATGTTAATGGAAGATTTGATCTGTTAAATAAAATGAAAAGAAACCTTGTCAGATCCTGGATATTGTTAGCAGGCTTGATACTTTGTATCTGCACTGGCAGATTTTCTTGCTGGTTTTATAACCTTTCATCTTTGAACAGGAGTGGCAAACAGCGATGGATCACAGCCATGATTCCTCCTGATCCAACCATTGTGCACACTAGTGAAAACGAGGGTAACATCACTTTGACGCTAAGCTTATTTCTAAATGAGAAAAAAATGTATGTGTACTTGAAATTAAGATTTTGGCTCTGTGTTATATTCGTGCAGATCTATCTCAGGTTCAGTGTATTAAGAGCTACCAGGCCCAGGAACATGATGAACTTACACTGGAGAAGGCAGATATCCTTCAAGCTAAAACCATTACAAGTGATGGTATGACACAACATAATGGATATTTTCACTTGTATATTTTAGATTCTTTCTTAGTTATTTAGTTGAAGATTATTCAGCTGCCTGGGCTTTATAGAATTTGACAATTTTGACAATTTCCAATGGATTTTCATTGTTTCTCGCTTTTCAGGATGGGTGGAGGGGATCCGGTTGTCTGATGGAGAAAGGGGCTGGTTCCCCAAAACATATGTGGAGGAAATTACGAGTCGCAGCGCTCGTTTGCGAAACCTTCGGGAGAATATTCGCATCAAGTGCGTCACACAGAAACTAGAGGGCGAGCGTCCGTGAGGGCCTGTAAATATAGTGCATCCTTTTATTTAAACCCTTGATTTTTGGAATGAGAAAGGCTTTAATTGATGTTACATTCTTAATGCTTTCAAATGATCAAAAAAGAGACCTAGATTTCCACAACTTTGATTTCCACAATGGTAGGCACATATTTGCAATAACATAGTTGCACATCAAAAAATTGTAATAGTATCGACTTTAACATTTCTTTCTTTGTTCTTCGTTGCTATTAGCATTTGTAGATATGTAGCATTTTTTAAAGGAATGGTTTGGGGAAATAAAATTGATTTACTTCCAATTCCATATACCTCAAGTGTAGCTAATCAGACAAAACATGTTTGGTGTTGAAATTCTGCTTCTTTAATTCTGCCCTGTAACAATGAGGCTAAATCATCTTTCATATTCACCTGAAATGACATTCTTTTCCTTTGGTTGGCTAAATCCTCCCGTTGGTACATAGACATAGATCTCATAAAGTAGCAGACTATGCATACAATTCATATTTTAAATATATAAAACAAATTCGAATGATTTAAAAATGATGCCACTAGAGTTTTCAGTGTTGTAGCTTTGTTTATTTTCCTAGATAACAGCACCACTACACTGTCAAGAACCACATAATCAAGTCTATTTGAGGTCACTTCCCAAGACATGCTCTGTGGCAATATGTTCCTTTAACCATTTCTTTAATGGACACATTATTTAAGAAATGTGCCATCACACAATTAAACTAGACAAAAATGGGACAAAAGGCTTACCAGTTGAGCTTGTACAGGGTTTTATACATAATGTGTCCATTGTGCCTCAGCATAATACTGAAATACTAAATAACCACCTCATTTTAAAGTTAGAGAACATTAATTAATACTCATCCTTTCAAGTGGAGTTTTTGCTTTCTATGGTACTTAAATCAATTTTATAATTTGCTGCTGCAAATGATTTGTCTGTTGTTTTGTCCACTTCTACTTTTGACAATTATTTATGATGGGAAGACTTTCACCAGGTCTTTTGTGGATATTTTTGTAATTTCTCTTTAGAGGAAAGACACTAAATAATTATGCTGAGCATGGTCTATAAAGAGCATTAGATATCTATTTCTGTCATGCATCTCTGTAAAAATGTTTCTCTAAAATAAATGCAACTATCACTAACAAATATTTGATTTTGTTTTAAATTATAGTTTGCGTGCAGCGGGTGGCATTGTCACCTCCCCAGAACTCAGCTTATTGTCTGTGTGGAGTTTCTGTGTGTGCTCTCCTCATGTCCAAGTGTTCTCTCCAGTTTCCTCCCTCTGTCCAAAAACATGCAGGTGGGTGGACAGACTAAGATAAATTGCCCCTAGGAATAAATGAGTGTGTGATTGTGTGTGCATGCTGCCCTGTGATGGACCATCATTCAGGGTGTATTCCTGCTTCACATCCGGTGTTCCTGGGATAGACTCCAGATCCACCGTGACCCTGACCAGAATAAAGTGGGTAAACTATAGCTATATTGTTGAAAAAAAAACCCTGTGCTTGCATTCACTCTACTGTTCACTTCATAAAGATGACTTTCTTGCTTTCACCTGAGGCTATCCTCATCCTATTCCAGATCAGCTCATATCTCTGGCCCACAGGCATGAATGAGATAAGGTATGAGGTAAACTGAATAGCTTTATTGTGACAGCAATAACAAGATCTTCAGACATGATTTTCCTGAGTTTGCAACTGTTCTAAATCAGAGTAGTGATGGCTGCAGAACAAGAGCTGAGCTTAATAAGATAAGAGAGATCTACTGCAGCAGCTCAGGAATGCACACCTAATGAAAGTAAAGTATGTCTCAGAGAAGGATTTTGTTTTAAGAAGAAAACAAAGTTGTTCAGAAAACAGGCAGGTTTACGGCTTCATTCAGTAAAGACGCATACATGCATTTTGCAGGAATTCACTGGTCTAATGATGCATCATATTTAAATCTACACATTTTAATTACATTTAGATGAAAAGCATATCTGTACAAGCTGCTGCATGCAAGTCTAGAATATTTTCATTGGACAGAAACTGTACATGGCAGATCAGATCCAAAGAACATAGTCCTGTTTAAAGGCAATTTCATGCAATGATTTATTTTCTTGTTTACTATTGCAGATCACACGTTCCCAGCCCTGGTCCTGGAGCACCACTTGTCATACACCTTTTAGTGTTTACATGCTTCAACAGTCCCAGTTAATTAGATGATTAGTTGAATTAGGTGGGTTAAGGCAGGGAAAACAATAAATGTGCAGGACAGATGTTGGTCCAGGACCTGGAATAACCTCTGGGAACCGGTGTAGTGACGGTTGCATGTCTTTGCTTTTTGACTTCAGCTTCTGCGCTTCTTCGGTATGAGAGGTGGTGGTGTATGATTAGGAAATGCTTGTGTCTTTTCCGGCTGAAAGAAAAACAGTACACATAAATCAAAATTGAGCTTAGCGAGTTAAATCTATTTATTTTATTATTTATTTTGTTAGTATTTTTACCTGTTGTAATTGGAAAATCCAACTCTGGTAATCTTCTGGGTAAGTGCATGAGACCAATAGAGATTCCATCAAGTCTCCTTTAAAACAGCAAATAAAATTCAGCATTCAGTATATTTTCCAGTTTAAATGTAAAATGTTCCCAGGAGAAATTGTTTCCATTTCAAAACAGCAAAAAAAGTCCAAGCCCTTTATAAATGTAAACTATAATAATGACTCACTTGATACAAACAAAATTTGCTATCTTTGAACTAAGTTTGATTAGCGATAATAAAGCTTATAAATAATAGTTAAAGTAACTTACCTCATTCTGCTAACTACATAACATGTTAGCAGGTGATTTGAATAAAAAAAAAACCCTCACTAATATGGAATATCACCATGATCCCTGTCACTATGAACGTTCACTATGTAATGATGCTCATTTACCAAGTACAAGAGACACTGCAGAACATCACCTGTAAATGTGTGACAAGCTATGTCACATCATCACCATTATGTGCTTCTGACATGCCAACAGTACGGTAAGCTGCAAAGTCAGCTGGCATGATAATCAGATAAAAAGTGTCATAACAACTTCGTCAACAAAAATATGACACCTGGCTCAGTGTGACCTCAAAAGCAATCGTTATGGTAGCATGTTTATGAAGGTCTTGAAAGACTTTGCTTGTATTTTCTCATTTGTAAGTCGCTTTGGATAAAAGCGTCTGATAATTGAATAAATGTAAATGCTTTGGTAGGCTGTCAAGTATCCCTATGAAGAGTGTAAATAATAGTTATTTAATAGTTAAAGAGTTATAAATAATAAATTCTCAAGTGTGGACAAATATTTATAGCATCTTGACCTCTAAATGTCTAATTAATTTAGAGGTCTAATTTATGGTGAATAATTGAATTACCTGTAAGTTCGAATTCAAGTCTCCCATGTCGGGCAGATCTCTCCAGAGCTCTGATACTCTTCCTTGGCAGACGACCCTGTAATATGAACTTGTAATCAGTTACCAGTAACCAGTATAGTTTTGGACAACAACATAACGCTGATCACACTGACCAAAATGTGTGGTGGTCCAGAAATCATCCAAAAAAAAGAAGTGCAAATTTTTGTTTTCTCTGTCTATTATATACTTTGACACCTCAAATAATAATAAAAATAAAGCGCCAAACACTTCACCAAAATGATGTAGAAATGTTTTGATTTAATATTTAATCTTATCTAAGCTATCTTTCTAGAAACATATCAGTCCAGGAAAGCCTATAGCTATCAACAAGTTATGTAGTAGAAAATGTTCAAATGTAACCATGTGATGGGTTTTTCCATGAAGCCACATAAACAAGAAAGAACCCAATTCAGTATTATTACAAAAGCAGAAATGTCAAGGTTCAGAAACGTAATGCCTCAGATTCTCTCACCTCATATTTGACCCTGAGCCGCTGACTGTCAACAGAAAGGATAAGGAGGTCCAGAGGAAAGAGCACGATGAGACGCTCCTGAGATCCCTGCAAAAGGCAAACCCACATTTTGATAAAGGTGTCTGTAATTTAGCTATGAAAGAAGTCATGTATATTTATCTGATTTCTTTCACTCACCTGTCTCTGTGTATTGCTAATGTGTACCAATGAGAGGTAGGCAGGTTGGCCCATGTGCTGGATAGGGGATCCCTCCCACTGCAATATGGGAGACCTCAGTAGGTACCGCTTCAGCTCCTCCCTCTTCCAGCCCTCATCACATGGCAACTGAGAGAGAGAATATATACACTGTTTTTGTCTATCTCTGGCTGTGTTAGTATGACTGAACATAGCAAAGAACAATTAACAAAATTCTGGGAGTATGCAGTGTCAGTGTGTGGCATTTGTCCTCATGGTGGCGCATTTGAACCAAGTTTTTCAAGTACTATATATACTGTAAATGTAGAGATCAGCAGATCAAACACTTTACCACTATACCACCTACACACATCTTAACTGATTATAAAACATTCTTTCTCTTGTTCACTGGATGGTTTATTGAGTCAAGTTATTTTTCACGTTATGATTAAAGTATGCCAGAGTAAAAGGATTGAGTTCCCTTCACCAAGTGCAGTTTCAAATGTTTGAAAAAATGTACTGGAAAAACTTGCTCAAATAAAAACTTAATCATTTAGTAAGAACAATAAATATGTATACCTTTGTTCTTAAGATACTTGGATACTATTTATACCCATATTACTAAATATAAAACTAAAATATTAATTTACTTAGCATCTACTTCTGTGTACTTCTGTTCAAATGATAGTAAATAAAAAATACAGGACCGTACTTCTCTGATAAAAAAAAATAAATAAAAAAAATAAATAAATCTAGCTGGTCTGATCAGCTATCTGCTACCAAAGCACATGCTGAGCTGTTCCATCTCGTATACACCATATCCCCGCTAACCCAAATCCTACACTGTAGAAGTTATTTTTTAAGAAAATACCCCAAGAGAAAATAAAAATAAAAAATACAATTAGGAAATCTCAAAATTTACTGATCAATTTAGTCAAATAATAAAGAAGTTGTCTTCAAACACTAGCACATAAAAACTACACTTGTTTCTCTTTGAATGTTAGCATATAAAACTACATTTACCTATTTCTCTTCAAATACTAACATAGAAAATTAGCAAAAATACACTTCTTAAATACATCTCTCCAAATATACTTAGACATGCTAACCTATCAAAAGCACACTTCTACAAGCTTGTAGGAAATGTAGTTTACTAAACTTGGTACAATATTTGTATGAACTTCATACATTCAAAAGAGTGTCACTTTGTTGAGACTGAAGCACAAGAGGAGATAAATGGGGCCTATTTTCCCCCTGTTCTTTCGTAACCTTCTCCAACTGCTTCCCAACCTTTATTTGATTGAGGAATAGCAAAAAAAAAAAAAAAGTTCTTAAATCTGTGTGCTATAGCTCAGACTTTTATACTAAAGGCTCAGGTTTATGCTTTCAACCCTAAGACAGGGCACCCAAACTCGTACCTGGTTTTCATGTAATCTAAAATTTGGAATCTTGCTTTTTCTTTTAAATGAATCTTAAAAGTTCACATACGTGTACTGACTATATTTAATAATGAACCATGTTGTTCAGTAAATGTATGCAAAAATATGCCCTTTGTGCATTATTTCCGTTCATACATTTCACATTTCAAATTCGAAAGTCATAAGTGTTTTAGCACCACTTCATATGTATAGACACACCACCACTTGTGAAATAATATTAATTGAGCTATTTCAAAGTCAGGAAGTAGATGGTTGAACTCAAGGGTTTTAGCTGTGGTGTACCAGGTAGGAGAGAGCACTGTGAGAAGGGCTGAGCTGCTGTTTGAGGGATTTGTATCTCCTGTCCTTTATGTTCTCAATCCAGATCTTTTGCTCAGCAGCATTGGCACAGATGAAAATCTTAGAGTCCACCATGGGCCCTATGCAGGACAACAAAGAACAAAAATGTCAATTTATTACTCAGTGTATAGATAAAGTTTTTCCGTTGCATTTTATGGTAATGCTTTGACACAGGAAGACTAACTAACCACTGATCTCAAACATGTGTGGAGCACAGGGGTCATGCTGAGAAATCACTCTCACTTCAATTGCTGACAGAGGAAGTATGCCCTGCACACATAGTAGAGTCAGAGAGACAGGTTTAACTAGAATCATATAAACTGGGAACAATCATACAATAGAATATAACGACAAATATAACGACTACAGTATACTATTATCATAACTCTTCCACCTCTTTCAGTCACATTTCATGTAATACTTATTAATCATAAATGTTGCATAATTTCTATCTTATTTATTAGCAATAGTGAACACAGTGCTTGCTAAAATAATCTATGATCTACAGCTAGAAAGTCTGTGCAGAGTCAGAGACACAGCAGCTTGAGTGATTCTACAATTGGTGTGCCATTAGATTATTATTGTGTATTACTGATATTACATAGAAAAATATGCATGCAAATGTAAAATGTAAAAGACATTTAAACATAGGTAAAGTGCCCTTATTTTTAAGATAAGTAACTTATCTACAAGACATTATTTCTGCCTGTTTCAGCCCTCTTATTACAATTTACCCTGACATTTAATAATAAAATAATAAACATTAAAATACTTTTGACTTTTGCATTATTGTTTAAATCCATTTAACATCTCATGCCTGAAACCTTAATGTCCCACAAATGTCCCCTGAACACATTTACCCTTAGGAAATATTTGGACTATACCTCAAGTCACATGATCAAAAGGAAGTTGCATCTGCTGAATTTCCTGAAGATCATGGGGAAAAAAGTATTTTTTTTTTTATTCTGTTTTACACATTTTCAATGATATTTTGATATTGAATGATGTACAACCTTGCTATCCATATTACAGATGAAAAGTAAACAATTTAAGAATAATAATTTATTAGCATTAAAATTAAAACCCTTAATGTTCTTATGCCATTAGCATGGATGCTAGGTAACCACATTTTGTGTATTTGCTAACTCTCTGCTTAAAAAACCCCCCAGAAAACCAACAACTCAGCCCTGTTACTTTCACTCTTATATATATATATATATATATATATATATATATATATATATATATAGAGAGAGAGAGAGAGAGAGAGAGAGAGAGATTGTTTTCTGAGTTAAATGTGTTTATTTAGGTTCCATGTTGAAAATTATACAAACAGTTACATTTTTACTAGTTACAAGGGTTTGCTTGTATTTTTCTCATTTGTAAGTCGCTTTGTAAAAGCGTCTGCTAAGTGAATAAATGTAAATGGCACCTCAATCATGGAATCACTCAGTACCAGTAGTGTCCAAATGCCAGTACCACTCAGTCCCAGTAGTGTCTGACTCAGCAAAACCCTGACTCATTTTTATTCCGCGCGTTACACTTTAAATTCTGTTGTTCATAGGTGTTTAATAATAAGTATTAAATCCAATCACATGATCTGCAATGTCCTTTATTAATCATACTTTTCACTAACTAGCTAGCTGGATGATTGCTAGCAGGTAAGGTTGCAATGATATTATATATTTGTTAATGAGAAATATAGATAACATTTCTTTAACACTTTATTTATTAATATGCAAAGAAACCTTCATGATTTAGTATCATCTCCACTGTGTTTCATGAAGGATACTTGTGCAAGTGTAAGTGTTACCATCAACAGCAGAGCTCGCAACACCTTCATCAACTGAACTAACACCACTGATCCCCCACCCCTTTTTAGGAAATCTATTTTTGTATTCCAAAAAAAAAAAAAATAAATACAGTTTAAAATACAACACTCCTTGAGGCTTACGTTCCCTCACGCAGTCTTAGTAGTGCCTACTCAGCGTGGCTCAAGGTCTCTTTCCAGAACCTTCAACCTAACTGTCCCTCAGTGGTCGAATGAACTTCCAACCTCAATCTGGACCACAGAATCTGCCACTGTTTTCAGAAAACAGCTAATGACCCACTTGTTCCGCGAACATGTAATTAACCCCAAAAACACCAACCCCACATTATTTAAAAATAAATAAATAAATAAAACTTACTCTGGCTCTTACACCTCTACTCTGCGCACTTTGCTTCTCTAGAACTCAATTATGAATCTCGTATAGTAGCACTACTTGTATTGTTCTCCACTTGATATATGGCTTTGCTTGTATTTCCTCATTTGTAAGTCGCTTTGTATAAAAGCGTCTGCTAAATTAATTAATGTAAAATAAATGAAAATGTTGAGTCAATCCAAGGGCCTTTTTTCCACCATGAGAAAGCATTTTAGTGTGCAACCCAATAATTGCTTTAATGTCTGGAAGGCCAATGCTTCCTGCATCGTTTGGCTGAGATAGTCACTTTTCAATTGTTTATACTACACTTGATAGCTCTAAGAATGGAGTGCAGCAATTGAATCTAATTGTTTAACGGGTGATTGTTTTGTGAAAAAGGGGGATAGATAAAGCAACTGATAGCACTGTTCTCCCACTGATTTTCCACTCAGATGTGTTTCAGTGAAGAAAAAAAATATGAATCAATTCTATTTCATTCCATTTTATATATATATATAGTGGTTTTAACAATAGACATTGTCACAAATGAGCTTTACAGAACTCCAGCTGTACATTTAAATCCATAATAAGAAAGTCAGAAGTGACAATGGAAAGCATCTCTCTGAGATGACATAAGGAAGCAAATTCATTATATACATTCTCCATGCCAGTTCTATGACGATTTTATGTGCTTGCCATTAATTCTAACGTACTGTATTGGGAGTCTAGAGAGAGTTTAGAAAACTTTTAATCAAAGACTAAAGTGATGTTATATACATGTCAGCCTGCAGAGACAGAGCTGGCGCCCCTTTCATGTCTACAATATTTATATGGATTCTGTATAATACTGACTGCAAGTTGTTCAATAAAAATAGCAAACAAGAAGACTGGGTAAATTTGGCCTAACACTGATGTGTAAGCTACGGTACCTTCTTGAACTTCGTAACTGCAAAATAGTGGGCCACATTTTGATAATGATAGAAGCAACAGGATGTACGAATGCAAAATGCGTTTTTGCAGAACCTACCTCATAGATGAAATCATGAGTCGAGTTGTCCAGGGCGAGGATTAATAAATGAAAAGAAAAAAGAACCAGATATCTTTCAGCCATAGCCTGTGGGAAAAGATAAGATCGATTTTTGTCGTACACACACACACAGATTTTGTTGCGTGTCATAACCTCATGTTTCAAATCTTTTTGAGTAACTTCTCCAAATAGATTACCCCACAGAAAATACTTGGTTACCTTCATGTAGCCGTTATGTAAAAACACTAGAGAAGAGTAAATGATGTCTCCATAAGCGTGTGCCGCTCGTCCCTCCCAGTCTCGGATTGGATGCGTGTACAGCTTTTGGTGTAGCTCATCTTTAGTTTGGCCCCACAGTACCACCTTACAGGCAACAAATATGGCAAATTATTAAGTACACAGGTCTTAATTATTATACCTGATAATGGGGCTGGACTGTTCTAGGAAGCGAATAATACATACTTGTGAGTTCCTTTTCTGAGCAGACTCTTTTTGAGCAGACTCGTTTGCAGAGATTGAATCTGAGCACTTAGAAAAACAGAAAAAACATAGTAATCAACACACACACAAACACACACACACACACACACAGATCAGCCATAACATTGAAACCACCTGCTAATATTGTGTAGGTCCCCCTTGTGCCACCAAACAGTTCTGGCCCATCGAGGCATGGTGTATCTGGTGCCAACAGCAGATCCTTTAAGTCCTGTAAGTTATGAGGTGGGGCCTCTGTGGATCTGACTCATTTGTCCGGCACATCCTACAGATGACTGATCGAATTGTGATCTTGGGAATTTGGAAGCCAAGTCACCACCTTGAACGCTTTGCCATGTTCCTCAAACATTCCAAAACAATTTTTGCAGTGCGGCAGGCCACATTATCCTGCTGAAAGAGACCACTGCCATTAGGGAATAGCGTTGACATGAAGGGGTGTAGTTGGTCTGCAACAATGTTTAGGTAGGTGGTACACGTCAAAGTAACATCCACATTAATGCAAGGACCCAGGGTTCTTCCCAGCAGAACATTGAGCAGAGCATCACACTGCCTCCACTGACTTGCCTAGTCTTTTCCCCAGGTAAGCGACACACACACACATACTCACACGGCTGTCCACATGATGTAAAAGAAAACGTGATTAATCGAACCAGGCCACCTACTTCCATTGCTCCATGGTACAGTTCTGATGTTCAAATGCTCATTGTCGGTGCTTTTGACTGTGGACAGGGGTCGACATGGACACTCTGACTGGTCTGTGGCTGTGCAGCGCCATAAACAGCAACCTGGGATGAGCAGTGAGTTCAGACACTTTTCTATCATAGCCAGCATGAACTTTGCCAGCAATTTTTGCTGCAGTAGCTCTTCTGTCGGACTGGGCCAGACGGGCTATCCTCACTCATATCAGTGAGACTTGGGTGCCCATGACCCTGTTGCAGGTTCCGGTTGTCCTTCCTTGGACCACCTTTTGTAGGTACTAACCTCTGCATACCAGGAACACCTCACAAGACCTGCCGTTTTGGAGATGCTCTGACCCAGTTGTCTAGCCATCACAATTTGGCCCTTGTCAAAGTCACTCAGATCCTTACACTTACCCATTTTTCCTGCTTTCAACACATCAACTTCCAACTGACTGTCCACTTGTTGTCTAATATATCCCACCCCTTGACAAGTTCCAAAATGGGATAATCAGTGTTTTTCACTTCACCTGTCAGTGGTTTTAATGTTATGGCTGACATATGCAATAGGAAAAATAATAAAACCTCACATATGCCTACCTCTTTCGTAGCATTACGTAGATTCCTGGCAGGCGGAGAACGGTGAGGAGGTTCATCTGTCCCCTTGGCAGGTGCCATTGTAACGAAATAATCAGTGTTATCTGTTATTCACATCACCTGACAGTGGTTTTAATCTTGGATGATCGTTTATATATTATTATTATAAGAAAAGATAATCATACATATGCCTACCTCTTTCGCAATATTCCTAGCAGGTGGAGAACGTTTAGAAGGTTCATCTGTCTCATTCCTTAAGGAAACCTGCAGCCTGCATTCTCCTAAAGACCAGACCCTGAAAACAGCAGATAATGCTGGAATTGTAATCTTAATACTGTGTACAGCTTAAGGTTACTGAAGAAATATGTCCACAAAATACTAAGACTATTATTAAGAACTTAATAACCCTTTTATATATATATATGTATATGTATGTATGTATATATATATATATATATATATATATATATATATATATATATATATATATATATATATATATATAAACCCTTTCGATTGCTATTTCCTTGGCTAACATTAATAATAACTGCAGCATTAATTAACATGTTATACATGTGTCTGTTACAGACGTGTTATGTGTATGTTTTGATTAAATAATGAACTCAATTAGCTGGTGCTTATTCTGGCATTTATTAAAAATAAGTCATATGAAATATCATGCATTAAATGACAATGTTTCTAAATGTTATTGCACTTACAGGGGGTAATTATTTGAACTTGCCATTTAACAAATGAATTTCATGAAATTTCATGAGCATCAATTAATTATTGTCTTAATTACTTCATGTTTGAACATTGGTTAATGCAAGTGTTCATTATTTATTTAACATTTACTCAAAGGTCAATTAATACGTGTTACTCCGTTACCATGACTCACTACACCACATTAAATAAGGTAGCATTTAATGTCGGGGAACCTTATGTTAAGCATTAACAAGGTCCTAAATAAACAATTTATATGCCTTGCCCATGTCTCAAACACAATCATCACAACCTTTGCCCTCTTTATGGCACCCCTAAGTACAACCCCTGATGGTTAGCCTGATGTACCTCGCCATTAGCCTGATGCCTTTTGCATAGAAGCGTATAAGAGACATTAGTGGTATGAGCAGGTCTATGATTTTTCCTGAGGAATTAGGATGCTTTGGGGATTATTGGTGCTGGTACGGGTAGCTTTCTCAAAATCTCTGCACGTAGAGTGTGAATGCATTTTTGTCAGTGAATTTGTCTATTTATTTTTATAGATTAAAAAAACAAAATGGTCCAGTCTGATTGTGAACTCGGGTCACAGGCTGTGTTCTCCCTCTGTCTCTGTGAGTTTCCTCTGGGTTCTCCAGTTGACTACTAATCACATAAAGTCACATTACTAATTAGCTGTCTCATCCTGAGCTACTTCCTCTGCTGTATCAGCGTTGTCCTACCAGACAGGTCTCTAGACATAAGCAGATTATTGTGAGAGGGCAGTGAGGGGTACACGGTGACCATCTGACCCCCACACATATCTCCTTGTAAGCATCAATGTTAACTGATGTTCCTTTTCTGAAGTATTATAGCATTTCCTCTGATCCACTGGTTTAAGATATTCAGCACACATGCTAAGTGGTTGTTTTTTTTTATTTATCACCCCAGGCATCCTGTTGTGATGGGTGTAGGGTTTTTGTTGGGTGCTGCTGGTTGATCTCTATCACTCTAACAGTTTGAACACATGCATTGTGTAAGCCTGTGATTACCTCCCAGCATAATCCCTGCAGTTTCCTAATGAGAGGATTGATGCACCCAACCCTGTATAAGACATCAGACTGCTCACAAATGCTTTACTCTTTCAGTTAGTCACACTATATTAGTGCTGCTTCATATGTTGCAGAAGTAGCTCTAATTAATTTCGCAACAGCACGGTTCCTATCAGTGGTGTGGCTTATGCCATACACACACACACACACACACATGCAACACACTGGTTTTTAGCAGCTTTTTGTGTACTTCCAGGGCTTTATAAATTGGTTCGAGTACCAAAAACAAAGGGTCTTTTGCTAGCTTATTATTATATCTGACCTGCAAATTCCCAAATGTTTCTTCTTATTGTTTTGCATGTACTGTGTGTTACGTTATATGGCTTCAGTAAATAGATGATAACACAAGGCAAATTAAACTTACTATAATGGTTTTCTAAGCCTAAAACCTCATTACATTAAAGTATGCATTAGCCAGATAATCAAACCTGCACACAGAGAAAAAAAAGCTGGGCTAGGTAACCCAGACTAGATCTATACGATGATTTTGCTAACTATATTGACACGTAACTATATTGACATAAGATTTTGAAAGGAAATTCTCTTATATCATGTACCCTTTTATATTATGAACTGCTATCAAATACCTATGTTTAATGTAGTCATTTAATTACATATGTATTCATTTAATTACCTCTTTAAATAAGCTGATCAACTGCTATCCTTGATTATAGCTATATACTTGAAATACACATGTATTTCCGTGTCAACATGACACAGGACTTATTTTGTATTATGACTATGTGCTGTGTGTTTTGTTTAAATCTGTCTGACACCTGGACCAGTAGAAACCGTCCATGCACTGCTGTTATCAATGTGTATAAATACTCTTGGTTTGCATGAATAAAGTGCGATGTCTGTATGAGCACGCAAGAAGTCAGTGTGTGTTCATTTTAGACCCCCAGGCCTGAAAGCTCCACGGTAAACCACACTTTCTAAAAGTTAATAGAAGTAAATATATGTAGAACAGGCTGGAAGGCATGACGGACGATCTGACAGATATAAGGCATAATCTGAGATTTCTGAGATATGTGAAATCTAAGAGATTTCATTTGAACTTATATTAACATCCTCTGGTAAAAATATTATGGGCAAATTATTTCATACTTGGAGCACAAGCAATAAAATTCCATAGCCTGTGTGTGAACATGTTCTCCTCAATCAAACACATCTGCTGGATTTGATAGCTTTCCAATTCTTTTATTATATTACACCTACATATACTTAGAGAGAAAGTAGATACCTTAATGGTCCGTCGGGCATCTCCCTAGTGGAACCCTTAAAATTTCAAGAGCCTAGGAATCTCAATTAGCTAATAAAAGTAATAACCCCGTTGTATAAACATTTTTGTAAGAGTGTACAGCCTAAATAAAAGGACCATAATTATTTTTTTTTTTCATTTTGTTTTAAACAAACATTATGATGGGATCGGAAAGATCAAAATATTGGTTCTGTTCAGAGTATATTCATTAGTCAAATTTGGCAAATTACTTAATTTGATCATTAAGTGAGCTAAGGTTTCGAAAAATCACTGCTATTTGATCTAAAACTTACACCGTGCTGATCTTACGTTGCAGTGCTTTAATAGACAATGCTTTAACAGGAGAGACTGATCAATCATACATTCTTTATCAGTTTTTGAACTCACTAGTAGTCCTCACTGATATATGGGCAGCTGGAAACTGGAAGTCATAATGAGTCTAGACAGATTACACTATTTTAAAGCCTCACTGGCTTTGCAATACACCAAACCAAATTTTCAAAGTTTGATGCACAATCTGACGTGTCTCGGCAAAAGTAGTTGCACTGATGGAAATTCGTGCTCTTACCCTGCACCGTTAATCTCCAGGAGCTCAATCTCGTCTGGACCCACATCATCGATTCCTTTGGTTATCGGGGTCACGCTGCAACATCCCATGTCTGCCAAATCCTCTCTTTCCTTTTGTTTCCACTCCTCTCCTCCACACACAGTGGCTTTTCCACTGCACTATACACCAAGAGCCATCTGCCTGTGCCCCAAACACCCCAACAACAACCAGTCTCACGCCCTGCTACTCAACCAGCCAACGGGAAAGGAGGGCAAACAGCTTGGAAAATAGGGATAAATAAGATTTGGGACAGGTCTTGCCTCAAAGTCTTTCTCTGGACGAAGAAAAACCGGCAGAAACGAATGTAGACAAATTCTGATGAGAAGCGAGCAGACGCATAGGGCAGAACCATGTGGTGCATGCTTTCTTCCTGTCAGTTTGAGCAGTGACGCAGCTGTGGCCAAGCTAACTTCCTCATCAAGTCCTTGGCAGTTTCAGCATAAGCCACCTAGCTTCTGAATCTGTTCCACCCCGTTTCGGCTCTACTAATGTAACTATGATTAAAATCCAGCGTGACATGCAGAGGAGATATACCTGTATGTACAACACTGCTCAAGTAATACCCAGATAAAATGATTACATGTTGGAGAACCCACACAGAGACATTTGTAGTCACAACAACATTAACCACAACTGAATGACAAGGTGTGCTCACTGTTGTGTGCTCGTCAGAATGTAGTGTTAGTGCTGCATTTGTTTGTCACCTAGTAGAAGAGGAAAATAGGTCAGTGGCCACACGTGGTTATGCTCTTGCTACAAAAATATGGTATTCATGGAAATATGGTTTTATTATACTGTGAGCTACTTTATTGACCTTTTAGACCTGTAAAGCATTTAAGCTTCAACAGCATTTACAGTTTCAACAGCATTGAAACGGAATTGTAGTAAAACATTTTAAGCTTTTACCTCACTAGCAATGACAAAGCGACTAATGGTTTTCTCTGTACGCACACATTTCACTGACAGTGGCAAGCCAAGCCATTGGAGTGAATGATTCCTTGGACCAATCCTATGATGTTTGTGGTTTCACATTTCTTCAGTTCCCCACATGCAACTTTACTTCCTACCTGCAATTAGTTCCCATTTACTGTTTGATGTGCATACGTGTAAGAAAAACATATTAATGTTGTTTCATCTGATCCTGTCAAATAGACATTATGAAGAAAAGAAAGTAGAAATAAAGATCAGATATCATTACGGTTAAATAAAATAAAAACAACAACTTTCACACTGATAAGTGTGTATTATTTAATTTGTGTTTATCTAGTTAAAAATATCTACTACCGTTTTCCACCAGAACTAAAAATAAAATCAGGACAGTTCACACACACAAGAGACAAATTACAAGCAACATGAGCAACTTGTTACTTGCTAGTGTGAACACAGGGTTAGTCATAGTCACAAGCTTAAGTGTTTGTCCATTGGAATGCTTTTGATTGGCCTTTTGTCCAACCAGATCTGGCAACCCTAAATAGGATCCTAGATATCTCTGATTTCACATTCTCAAAGCTGTTTTCATTTAGATACACAACTTTTTAAATGACTTTGTTTATATTATAAACTTCCTAAGGGTAGTGTTTCTAACACTGCATAAAGCCTACATGAGGCCTTCTTAGCAATTGACATAAACCTACATAAAAGCTTATTCCACTTGGCATCAGCAGCATACAGACTGTTTTAGTCAATACCTGAAAATCATGATGATTAACTTTTTAGCAATGCACTTATGGTATCTTATGCACTTATGGTATTTCAGAGTCAAATGTATTTATGTAGGCTTATGTAGTGTTAGTGTTTATACACATATCGTATGTTATCATGTATCTCCGCCATGTCTCCATCACTCGGTCTAAGCATCCATTTGCTCTGCTTGGCCAGCTTCAGTCATGAGTTTGCCCATGATGTTGGAGTCATCATTCAGCATGGGACTAGACAGAGATATAATGGCAGTCTTTACCATCACATGCTCTGGCTTGCTGAGGTCAGAGGTCACTTCAGGTTGCTTCCAGGTACACTCCATGTGTATGGGAATGGCTTTGTTAGACTGGAGCTGACTTTGGTTAAGTTCTGCAGGTTTTGCACCCTGAGTCTTTTGGGCTGTTTCGAAGACCTCACCATCAGAAGTGTCTGAGGAGGACTGGAGGAATGAGTGTCCTGAGAAACGCACAAGATGGTTGGCTGAAGTGAATGAGGTTGCTTGTTCATTAGCTATATTCTGCCTTGGCTGCGGTATAGGTGAGCTTTTATGAATGAAAGCATCTGGGGAGTTGGATGAAATAGTCGAAGAGGGAGCTGGGCACCTATTGGCTGTCCAACTACAGCCTGAAATGTTGACAGCTTGCAGTGTTTTCTCAGAGCTGGATTGGCTTTTGGAGCATGCTCTCCAGAGAGGTCTTGCTGTTTGGCTCCTCTGTTTGGTGGAGGACATGCCCGCAGTTTCACCACAGTGCAGTAGCACAAAATCTTTTTGGCTGCTCAGGGGCAACAGCTTTAGGCCACAGCAGCATTTATTGAAGATCTCCATGGCCAGGTCTGAAAAACATTAAGCGTGATTTGCTGCAGTATGAAGCTCATAACTGCTACAACTAATTGCGATTGCATCTGAAATAAATAAACATTTTAGCAATTGCTGGCTTGCAATGCACATTCTCACCCAGAGTTTCCATGACCGTTCTGGGCACCACCTCTTTCAGCACTTCACAATTAGTGTGAAGAGCAGGATTACAGTTCATCTCTAGCAACCAGACCTGCATAGAATCATAATACACACACACAACAGGAGGAAGTAATGCATATTATTAATCTGTAAAGAAGTATCATTACTGTACAATCATTTGTTATATAACATTAAAATATAACATATAATTTAAAGAAAATGCAGTCATCAAATCTTAACCATTAGGTGGCATCCTTTCCTCACTAGCCATAATTTGATTTTATTTATATAGAACATAAAAAGAAAATATCACACAATACATATTGGGTTAAAAAAAAAAGATGGAAGCAAAACAATGTGGGACTATGGCATACCTGTAAGATAGATGTTGATAGTATGAATACTTTCCTAGTTCCTGATTTGATGATTTCATTACAAACACAAATAGAAAATATTCCCTGTAGTTACTTCTTGTTTAAAAATGCTATTGGACAATATTTAGTTAGTGATTGCATATAAGTACAATTAGATCATTGTGCAATCAGATCATAAGCAACAGCTATTGCATGAAATGCACCAGTCATGCATGACCTCTGATAATCTCTGCATGATAATATTGCATGGAAAAATGGATCTTACTGTTATGTTTTGCTTTACGGACATGTTAAGGCTTTAGTCAATGGTAATTTTCCAGAGAAAATAGATTAGGATATACAGAAAGGTAACAATTTAAAGAAATACATGTGGCTCTGTTATGCTGTGAAGACATGATATGGTCTCCTCTTACTCCCTTAGAAGAGTAGAAGAGATGAGTCACTGTACATCTATATAAAGATTTTTTTCTGACTGATTAGACTTTGTAGAATAGAGCACCAGGAAAGAGATTTTTATTTATTTATTTATCAACGACCCCCCCACCCACCATGCACAGGGTATAAGGCCCACCCATGCTCTGGTGGTTCCTATCATGTTCTCCACCATCATCATAAAAACTGCAGTTGATGGTGTATCATTTAGGGACAAAAATGTGTTAATTCCTCCAGTACAGTTCCAGAGGCTTGTAGAATCAATGCCAAGGTGTACTAAGGATGTTGTGGTGGCTTGTAGTGGCCGACGCTTTATATTGGTTTTTCCTTCAGTTTGTCACCCATCTGTACACATCACCTGCTGTGAATGTATGCTTAAATCACACAAAGAGAGTGTTTTTCTTCTCTTTTCTTTGCACAAATGTGAATGCATAATAATCCAGACGAGTGAGTGTCTTTGGCCTGGGGACCACATGTTTACTGCTGCAGGAACACAGGTTGCCTGGCAACTGCTTGGCATGGGTAAAATTTAAAATACACCAAAGGGTGGGACTGGGTTTGAGTGCACCAAGATGTCTGAGATTCATTCTGATGTTAGAAATCTGGAAAATAAACCCCTTGCAGGAACTGAAAAGATCACAAGTTACTTTTAGTACAATATTTTGATGTTAATGCTTCAGTCCAGGGGGTTGCACATTAGACATTAATTCATGGTTAATAATTGAGAATATACTGTAGTAAGAGCAGTAGTTATTTAGCATTAGTGGCTTAGTAACATTTTGTTTAGTGCTCTTATTTAGTGAGTTTAGTGAACATTGAATTAAATTCAATTATTTCATATTAATGATCTTAAAGAGAGCAATAAATAAGACTAGCCATTCACTTAGGACAAAACAAATGGTGGCCTATAAAAGGCAGAAAAGTGTATATGTGTGTGTGTGTGTGTGTGTGTGTGTGTGTGTGGTAGCCGATGCTGTTTCACTGTTCTAGTCCTCATTTTGTTTTTCTAACTCACTGTAAGCTTCGCCCTTTATGGAGTTCTGTGGGTGTCACGAAATCTATAATTAGCCATGCCGTGAATGTGCTTGGTAATTTACAGATTATTGGCATATTATTAGTTTGGTTTGTTGTATAAAAATATATACACCCAACTTTACTAAATGAGGTTGCCAAGTAAGTTCTGTGCAATTGTTAGCTATAAATCAGTTTATTTTATGTGAGCCCTTTTACTGAAGGCTAGCACTTTGACTAATTTCCATGTCTCTGTCTTTGCCTTATATGTATCTCTCAGTGACATAAAGCACATAAAACACAAGTTCACAGACACACATAGTGTGGTGCTGTGCAAATATATTATCTCACCTTGAAGTCCTCATCAATCAAAAAATCACAGCCAATCAGATCAAAGTAGCCGAGTTTACACTCCAGTTTTGATTTGACAGACAGAAAACAATGAGTCATTATCTGCTGCATTCTTTTCTGTGGATAAACACACACATATACAGATACATGTTTTTATCATCTTTGAGGACCATTAATAATTATTAAATGTAATATATATATATATATATATATATATATATATATATATATATATATATATATATATATATATATACATTTAATGAAAACCAGTGCATATGTTATGGCCAGGATACTGGGTTTTACATATAATACTCTAAACTACGATTAAATAGTAATTACTTAATGTGTTAATGATTGATCTTATGTTTCCTTGAGCAAATAGAACATTACTAGTTTGTTAGTTAGTTCATGAATTGGCAGGGTTTTTTTATAGTGTTCTTACCATGACATGAACTACCTTATTCAAAGATAACACCCAACTTTACTAGAACCCAAATATAATAGAACGCACTGTAAAAACAGTCCAAACCCAGTCTCTTGGCAGACCCTTTGGCACCATGAAATTCTCATTAATGTAGCTGTTGAAGCGCTCCATGGACCAGACTGTCTCCTCCTTCAGCATGCTGTACAGAGGATTCTTCTTCTGCATATACTGTGTTTAAAATTACAGGCGGGGATATGATCAGAACTGAAAACAGAGAATTTTCCAACATCCTGCATCTGTGCAAACCTGATTAGAAGTATGTTATGTGAATAAATGAGGGCTTACTTGGTTGGTCAGGTGTGCAGTGAGGTTGTTGGACTTGGGGTCGTAAAGGTCACAGGTCAGCCGAACGTAACCATGACGAAAGAACACCATGTACGGTGAGGTGCAAGCGATTAATAAGAATGATCTTACATCAAATTTTTTACCCTTTAGGAGCAAAGGATTTTGGATGTACCTGTAAAATAGATTGTGTAAATAGAGATCTGAAAATGACTATAGTTTCAGACTATATGGTTGTTCATCATACACACCGTTGAGCAATCATTGCCTGTGACATACTGAACGGTGTCTTCTTGTTTGTATGGCTGCCTGCTAACATCTCCATCCTGGCTCTGAAGGCTGCAATATCCTCCGGTGTGTGCAGAAGGAAAATGCCTCGACCCTGGTTCGATCCGGTCGGCTTGCAGATCCATATGTTGCTTTTGTCAGCGCAGAATGCTACATCAGGCAAAGAACATGAATTGTTTTGTTTAGAAACATTGGCACTTTGTAGTTGTTAACAGTGTTAATAAATTCACTTGACATTTCAAGTCATATAGAGGAAACTTCTCATTTCCTCCTGATTGTTATTGTTCCAGTTTTAGGTTCTAGATGCTAATGTGATTTATATTGTATATGTGAGGTGTTCTTTGGATTCCAGCCAAAAAAAAAGTGTGTCAGTAATACATTTCGATAATATAGTGTACTTAAAATAAAAATATGTTTATATGTATTTCTATTATATATATATATATATATATATATAGTTAATCAGGTATAGGTTGTCGGATATATTCATGTTGTCTCATCATCATCCAAACAGAGAAGAGCACTTACACACTCTGTACAGATGACAGAGGCCAAACTTTTAAAATGTTTAAATAACCTATTTTTATTTCTTTATTATTTTTTCCACATAGATGTTAGTGTGAATAGAGAATAATTGAGTAAAAAGATGATGATGATGAGGCTCGTGTTTAAATGCTGCTCATATGTAAGTGCTCTTTATACTATATATCTGCACAAATTTGTCATAAAATGTGATCTGATCATCTAAGTCAGGGGTATTGACAATTATAATGTGTCTAAAATAATAACACAAAAAAAAATTCTGATCTTTCATGTCTTTATTGAGAACAACCAAAAAAACATCATAGTGCTTGTGGAATAAGTATGTGAACCCTTAATTACCTCAAAAAAGCTTATTGGAGTCAGGTTTTAGCCAACGTGGAGTCTGTTTAAGAAAATTAGTTTGGAGGTGTGGACTACAGCTACTTTGACTGATAAAAACCCCTAAAATTTTTGGAGTTTGCTCTGCACAAGAAGCACATGCCATGCCTCGTCAAAAAGAGCTTTTAGAGGATCTACGATCAAGAATTGTTGATTTACATAAAGCTGGAAAGGGTCACAAAGTGATTTCAAAGACTTTAGACATTCACCAGTCTAAAGTTAAGCAAACATTCGACAAATTGAGACACTTTGGGACTGTTGCTACTCTACCAAGAAGTGGGCGCCCAGTCAAAATGACACCAAGAGGACAACGAAGACTCCCCCCGAATGACAGCCAATGATTTGAAGGCATCATTGGAACTGCCTAACATCTCTGTTCATGAGTCTACAATACACAAAACATTGAACAAGCAGGGTATCTACAGCAGGACACCACGAAGGAAGCCACTGCTTACTAAAAAGAACATCGCTGCATGCCTGAAGTTTGTAAAAGAGCACATTGACACTCCACAGCGGTACTGGCAAAATGTTTTGTGGACTGAAGAAACTAAGATTGAACTATTTGGAAAAACCATACAGCACTACATCTGGTGTAGAAAGGGCACGGCATTTCATCATGAAAACCGTAAAGTATGGTGGAGGAAACATAATGATTTGGGTCTGCTTTGCTGCATTAGGGCCTGGTGAGCTTGCAATCATTGAGGGGAAGATGAATTCCCAAGTATATCAGACAATTCTTCAGGATAATGTGAGAATGTCTGTACATCAGTTGAAACTGTGTAGAAGCTGGGTGATGCGACAGGACAACGACCCAAAACACCGGAGCAAGTCCACAACAGAATGGCTTCAGAAAAAACAAAATTCACCTTTTGGAGTGGCCGAGTCAGAGCCCAGACCTCAACGCAATAGAGATGCTATGGAATGACTTGAAGAGAGCCATACACATGAGACATCCAAAGAATATGACAGAGTTAAAGCAGTTCTACCAGGAAGAATGGGCTAAAATTCCTCCTGAACCATGTGCAGGTCTGATCCACAGCTACAGGAAGCGCCTGGTTGAGGTTATTGCTGTCAAGAGGGGGTCAACCAGCTATTAATTCATAGGGTTCACTTACTTTTTCCACTGCCATTCTGAATGTTGAATGAGTGTTTTCAATAAAAACATGAAAGATCAGAATTTTTTTGTGTGTTATTATTTTAAACACATTATTTTTGTCAATGCCCCTGACTTAGATGAAGATCAGATCACATTTTATGACAAATTTATTCAGAAAACCATGAAATTCCAAAAGGTTCACATACTTTTTCTTGCCACTGTATATTTACTCGTAACTGAAATACAGTACTGTGCAAACATTTTAGGCACATGCAAAGAAATGCTGTTGAGCAATGATGATAATGATAATGGTCACATATACAGTATCTCACAAAAGTGAGTACACCCCTCACATTTTTGTAAATATTTGATTATAAATATTAATGTGACAACACTGAAGAAATGACACTTTGCTACAATGTAAAGTAGTGAGTGTACAGCTTGAGTAACAGTGTAAATTTGCTGTCCCCTCAAAATAAATAAACAAACAGCCATTAATGTCTAAACCGCTGGCAACAAAAGTGAGTACACCTCTAAGTGAAAATGTCCAAATTGGACCCAAAGTGTCAATATTTTGTTTGGCCACCATTATTTTCCAGCACTGCCTTAACCCTCTTGGGCATGGAGTTCACCAGAGCTTCACAGGTTGCCACTGGAGTCCTCTTCCACTCCTCCATGATGACATCACATAGCTGGCGGATGTTAGAGACCATGTGCTGCCCCACCTTCCATTTGAGGATGCCCCACAGATGCTCAATAGGGTTTAGGTCTGGAGACATGCTTGTCCAGTCCATCACCTTCACCCTCAGCTTCTTTAGCAAGGCAGTGGTCATCTTGGAGGTGTGTTTGGGGTCGTTATCATGCTGGAATATTGACCTGTGGCCCAGTCCCTGCTTCAGTATGTCACAGTACATGTTGGCATTCCTGGTCCCTCAATGAACTATAGCTCCACAGTGCTGGCAGCACTCATGCAGCCCCAGACCATGACACTCCCACCACTATGCTTGACTGTAGGCAAGACACACTTGTCTTTGTACTCCTTACCTGGTTGCCGCCACACACGCTTGACACCATCTGAACCAAATAAGTTTATCTTGGTCTCATCAGACCACAGGACATGGTTCCAGTCATCCATGTCCTTAGTCTGCTTGTCTTCAGCAAACTGTTTGCGGGTTTTCTTGTGTAACATCTTTAGAAGAGGCTTCCTTCTGGGACGACAGCCATGCAGACCAATTTGATGCAGTGTGCGGCGTATGGTCTGAGCACTGACAGGCTGACCCCCCACCCCTTCAACCTCTGCAGCAATGCTGGCAGCACTCATACGTCTATTTCCCAAAGACAACCTCTGGATATGACACTGAGCATGTGTACTCGACTTCTTTGGTTGACCATGGCGAGGGCTGTTCTGAGAGAAATCTGTCCTGTTAAACCGCTGTATGGTCTTGGCCACCACGTGCAGCTCAGTGTCAGGGTCTTGGCAATCTTCTTATAGCCTAGGCCATCTTTATGTAGAGCAACAATAATTTTTTCAGATCCTCAGAGAGTTCTTTACCATGAGGTGCCATGTTGAACTTCCAGTGACCAGTATGAGGTAGTGTGAGAGTGATGACACCAAATTTAACACACCTGCTCCCTGTTCACACCTGAGACCTTGTAACACTAGCAAGTCACATGACACCGGGGAGGGAAAATGGCTAATTGGGCCCAATTTGGACATTTCCACTTAGGGGTGTACTCACTTTTGTTGCCAGAGGTTTAGACATTAATGGCTGTGCGTGGAGTTATTTTGACGGTACAGCAAATTTACACTGTTACACAAGCTGTACACTCACTACTTTACATTGTACCAAAGTGTAATTTCTTCAGCGTTGTCGCATTAAAACATATAATCAAATATTTACAGAAATGTGAGCGGTGTACTCACTTTTGTGAGATACTGTAGTAGCAAATCCTCAATATTTCACTATGCAAAGGATTTTCTGAAGATGCTTAAAAAAGGTCAGTATACCCTCCTGCTGGCAAAAGAAAGCTTCCCTCTCATCTTTTACGTCCATGCGGAATGTGTCTGGAATAAACTCGCCCATCTTCAGTCTCCTACAAGGCAATAATACAGTTAACATCAAATAATTACCAAAAGGAAATATTGGCCAACATGTAATATTTTTGTACTGTACATATATACATATATATGCATTTGACCATTTTTATTACTTGTATCTACACTGTTGTTACGACCATTTATTTTTGTCGTTTTTTTTTTTTTCTTTCTCTCTATTTTGGAAGTGTTTAAGTCCAGGTATGGTGCTGATTGGCTCCTGCAGGCTATCCTGAGTGGTCTATCCTGATTGGTGCAGTCGATTCCAGGCATGCTTCATACGCCCTGTTGTCACTTCCTTCAGGGGGCATTGTGTTCTGTGGGGAGTGTTGTTGGTTTGACTGTTTGTTTAAACAACGTTTGAATGTTTAAAGATCTGATTGTGAGTTAGAAATTGAAAGTAAGAAAATGTTTGGTATTTAGACCCCATTGCCTGATTAACACTGTGATTAGACCCCATTGCCTGATTAACACTGCGATTAGACCCCATTGCCTGATTAACACTGTGATTAGACCCCATTGCCTGATTAACACTGTGCTTGGTTTGCTCTGGTCTGTTATAGCTTGTAATATATTGTATATAAACTAGGGAGAAGTAAGGAGTTTGACAGCAGTTTTGTTTACCCACTTTTGGACTTTGTTTTGGGATAGGTGAGGGAATCAGGGAAGGTAATTGTATTTTTCTTTTCTTTTATTTTGTTTTAAGTAAATAAGGGTTGAAATTGGTAGTGACTTTTTGTTTGTTATTTTGGCCTGGTCAACTCCCTATTCATGTTTGATTGTTGGAATCTTGTTTATATCGTTAAAAAAACCCAAAAAAATATCTCCCTGCTTCCGTGCTCCTTTCATATTGCACCCTTTTCCCCTAGACGGGGCGTAACAACTGTAAAACATTGACATGATTGCCAATAAAGTACTGTCAATGTTTTACCCTAAATAACTGTAAACATATTTACAGTATAGTACTGTAATATCTTACATAATATTTAAAAAAAAAACGTAAACCAGTTCATTTGGTTGATGCTTTTTGAGATTACATTTGATGTAGGATACAATTTAACTGAAGGTTAAAGGTCTAGGTCAAGGACCCAACCACAACAGTGTGGTGGTGCTTGGATTGGAACACATGACTTTCTGCTCTGTATGACAAAGCCTAAACCACTGAGCCACCACAACTAGCTCAACTATCTTATACTGATTCAATACAATCTTTTATTGTAAGTTAGTTCAGTGGTGGAGGTGGTTGAATCAGTGCAAGCTATTTGTGCTGGTTGTGGTGGATCAGTGGTTAAGTTTTGAGTTACAGTTCAGAAGGTCATGTGTTCAAATTTCAGAAACGCAAAATGATTGGGTCCTCAAGCAAGACCTTTCACTGTAAACAGTTGTTTATTGCACAACCATGTTGGTAGTAAATGACTGTAAAACTCAGTCAAATTACACACTAAATGTCTTCTTGTTACATTTCATTGTCTTTTTTTCCTACAATTTATAAATTTTGTTTGCACTAGTATTATACAATATTATAGTACAGCTTAGTAAAATATTTTACCTGTGTCCTCTTCCATGGTTGATCTTGCTGCTGACCCTGTCATACACTCTGAGACTGTTCAGAAGTCCTATTTTAGTGGTCAAGACTATGTTGTTTGGGATCTGGTACACCAACTGTTCTCCTTTGATTATTAAAAAGAAAAAAATATATTTTTTCAAATAACCCAGCTTGCAATTTAAAATGAATTGGTGCATGAAAGTGCATTGTTGGAAAAGCACTTTTTTTTTTAAAGCACAGAATCACCTTCTCTGAAGTTGCTGTAGGTCTGTGAAGATTTCAGTTCACACCATTTCAGTCTGTAGTCCAGTCGGTTTTTGTCATGAATACGCTGCCAGCCTTTGCTCTCACAGTATGGAACAACTCTAAATAACATATCAAGTGTATATAAAATTTTAAACAGCTCTATATATTTTAGGTCTTTAAACAAGTATTAATTACCAGCTGCAGATTTTGGTGGGGTAGGACAACACTAATAACGTCAAAATTAAGTCGAGAGGCTATCACATAGAAGAGGTAATATCATTACCAGGGTTGCCAGTAAAATGTCCAGCCATACGTCATGTCAACAACCACACAACAGACCTGAAACTAGGCCAAAACCATTTGAGCATTTCAGTCTCAGCCGGAAATAACATCACTGTCTACGGAAATAACATCACTGTCTTTTTGTACATCATAGACACACTGTCTGTACTTACGCTGCATTTGTTTATGGAAATTTATTACATTTAACATCTACATTCTGATTATTTGCTATAAAAAATTAAGCTCTTAGCAGGACAAAGCGTTTTTAAACTAGCCCTACTTGGCATAAAAAAGACCACCCTGGCAACCCTGACATTAACTCTCCTCCACAGCGTAATTACTGCCCCAATGCCCTCTATTAGCTCCGGTTGTTGACCACTAGGTGCAATAATAACTTTATGGAGCTAAAGAGGTATTTCAATGGAATTTTAAATTTATGGAGTTGAGGAACTGATAATAACTAACAAACAGAGGTTTTGTACTTTTTGCTTTCTCACAACTTGTATAGCAACTTTCTTTTGACTTATTTTTGTTTAGGAGCTCCCAAAGTATTTACGCTTGCTCAGCATGATTAGAAATGTGACTGAATCTATGTTAAAGACCTAATAATATAAGTAAATAAGTATGTAAGAATCTGCAAAGTTAGTCAGTCAGATACAAATACTTTCTGTGGCTATAGTATAAAATATCTTAAGGCAGTTTCCCCAGGTATGTGTTAAAACATTTGTTATATAGCAAATATTAGCATGTAGAGAAATTAGCTGTCAACATCAAACAATTTGATATGTAATATGAATGGATGTATCCTGTCAAGGCAACTTGTGACATGATATGACACCATTTATGACACATTTATAACATTGTTATTTCAGTTTTTATGACACAGGATTCAAGTAAAATGTTACCAAAATACTTAACCGATAATTAATATTCTATAAATTTCAAACAGAGAAAAATTTAACCAGTTCAATTCAGCTAAAACAATTTAGGCAAAACATGCACTGAATATGAATATTTTTCAAAATAACTATTAATATTTTTCTAATGCACACAGTCAGATCCATAAGTATTGGGACAGCGACACAATTTACGTATTTTTGCCTCTGTACACCGCCACAATGGATTTGAAATGAAACAATCAAGATGTGATTAAAGTGTAGATGTTCAGCTTTAATTCAAGAGGCTTAACAAAAACATTGCATTAGCCATTCAAGAATTACAGCAATTTTCAAACAAATGATTGCTTGTCCAATTACTTTTGAGCCTGTGAAAATGGAGAGACTGTAAAAAATGGCTGTAATTCCTAAATGGGTAATGCAGTATTTTTGTTAAACCCCTTGAATTAAAAGTTGAAAGTCTACATTTCGATCACATCCTGTGACTGCTTCATTGTGGTGGTGTACAGAGGCAAACTTACAAAAATTGTGTCACTGTCCAAATACTTTTGGATCTCACTCTATACAGTGTGTATCTGTCCACCCAGATTTGTGTCAGCTCCTTTGTCTGAAGTGTGAAATTTTGAGCCCATCACCCCAGACTGAGCTGTTTCATTCACTCGCTCGCTCACTCACTCACATGGAGGCCCCGTTTCCTCCTCCAAAATAGAAAAAGGGTCCCCTTTTCTCTTCTGGGCTCATGTTCCTCTGTAGATTGTGTACCTGTACAGCTCTTCTCTGATACTTTACTTGAGTCCTCCTACTCACACACACACTCTGAGAGTGCTCGACCAAGCAGATAGTGTCTGACCAGTTGTACATGGGGGGAAAATAGCAAAAAGATTATGATTTTAAACATTTCTAAAAATGTGGTCTTTAACATATAATATGTTATGTAAGTATGTGTACTGGCATTGTTTGGAAAATTACTTTGTGGAAAAAAAGAAAAAGATATTCCAATGTGTGATCAATCAAACACCAGATCAAGTTGCGTCGACAAACATGTCTCACAGAAGATATATGCTTCTGATTTAACTAGCATCTGAATTGAAGTATTATTCCACAGAATGAGGAATGCTTCGAAAATGTTTTTTAAATTGAGTATGAAATTGAAATGGCGAAGTGGCGCAACAGAAAAACTTTTCCCTATTGTCCAGAGATCGTAAAATTGGCTGCGCACTTTGGGTGGGAGGCACAGCATACTCTCTCTCCCCTGTCAATCACAGTAACATTAACCAATCATGGGTATTTTGTGAGCTCATGTATAAGAAACATGGTAGATAGCACTTTCCTCCGACTATGTTATGCTGTCTTGTAATGTTTCATGAGCAGCATTCTTGGAATAACCGTTAGCTTTAATCCTCCAAGGTTGGTAGCTGCTGTGTGATAGATGAGACCACATTTTTTTTATGGAGCAAAAAGTAATAATAAGAACTAAGTGAATATGGCTAAATTAATATTATAGCAGATTGGAACTGATTTAATTGATCACTGCAATGGTTTGGGGCTACTGTGTCAATGATGCACAGTCACAGTAATATACTAGTTCTGAAAAAATATATCATTTTGTTGTTGTATGATAGATGAGGGATGAATGGAACAGTAGGATCCCAAAAGCCACTGATCTATAAAGGTGGTTAATTTATGTCATGACTACTTCATAGTTACTGAATACACAAACAAACCTTTGTACTCGGTTTGAACAATTAAAATCAAAGCCGTAGTCATGTGAAGCACACTGATGTTGGGTGAAATTCAAAAAGCAGGATTTCTCACACAGATATAGCTATTCTGCTTTTTTTTTTTTTTTTACCCCACCATAGAAAACATGTTCTCAGGTAAGACAATGCAAATCTCAGGAGACTAATTAACATATGGCCTGGCAAGCTGCATAATAACTACAGAAGAGTGACCTGAGTTAATGACAGTGTTTCCCCTCTCCCCTTTACACGCACACACGTAGACACACCTGCTGCAGCGCCATCTGCCTGGATCACCTGTTCTCTGTTCGTCCCTTGAGCATCCTGTCTTTTCCCAAGAGACTTCTCCACCTCCGTCCTCTTGTGCTGTTTATCCTTGCCCACAGCCGCCAGTGTCACTGTCTTTCCCAGAACGGCTGGCAGGTGGCCCTGATCTTCGTCCTTAGCCACCCCCTGCCGCTCGTCCTTGGCTTTTGTAGAGTCTAGGCAGACATGATCTTCACCCTGAAGCTCTTCACCACACTGAACAACCTCTATCCTGCTCCCAGCTGACATCCCTATCACTATCACAGCCCGCTGCTGACCTAGATTAGCAGAGCGGAAAAAGTATTTTCCACCTGCCGTGTCATGAGGACCTGCCCACCTGCAGCCTGTGTGGATGTTAGGAACAGAATATGCTGAATAAGTGCCTGTGTCAGTTATTCTTCAGCTCTGTAATGAAAATAGATGCAGGTCTATTGTATCATGACACAGTATGCTGCTGTACAAGAAACAAGGATTCATACAAAAACAAATTAAAGATCATTGCAGAGATAGTTGCAATTGTTTTGGCCATATTTTTACAGCAAGACACTACAAGTGAATAGGATCATTTAAAAAAAGAAAACAATGGATAAAAAAATGTATTTCCAGGTGATAGCTGACATCCTTTGGATGATGTCACTGTGAACACACATTATTTTTGGAAAATAATTTTTATTGTTTAATCAAGAAAATATCTATGCACTGTTATTTATTTATTTTTAAATCGGTATAAAATCTAACATCAATCCAACAATGATTAACATTCCTCTATAATTTTTTAATTAGAACATATAGAATTTCATGAATGCAGGTCATCTAGAAATCGAGATTTATTTTATTATTTTTTTTATTTTTTATTTTTTTGGTGGGGGGTGTTTAATAGTGGATTGTAAGATTTTCTAAAGGAAAACCAAAATCATAATGACACTTAACTTGATATTTATAGGAATATAAAACAAACATTTCAGGGATGAGATGACATGACATGATTATGGCAGGTGGGGTGGAGCTAAAGCCTCTCATATTAACATTAACATATTACTGATGAATTTGAATTTCTATAGTGTAGGAGTGGACATCATTCAACTTGTCATAAAGACATGACTGACGTGACCAAAACCGCCATTTCTACTTGTAGTGTCTTGTCATAGTCTGTACTATCTAGTCAGTTTACCAGACAGGTGCAGAAGGTCTACACTAATAACAATAGGGGTGGGGTGGGGGTGGGGGGTGTTTTAGATTTTAGTTTTTTTTCTCTCCATAAAAGAATTAGTGGATCTAAAGTAAGGTGAAATGCTTGCTGAGGCTTGCTGTTTTTACAGTTGTCTTAAACATTGAAAGCACTGAGGCAGCACACTGAGTCTGCTGAACAAACTAAACAGAAGCAGTGTAAACAACTTACGTGTTGCCTGGGAACTTGGTTTCCTAGTAACCGTTGTGTCATTGTGAATGGGATTATAGAACAATAGAAGTATGCTGAAGGAAATGATGGCTTATGGTCTCCATGCCAACTTCTATGTGTAAACACATTCAATATTAATTGTCACCATTGCCACCATTTTTAACACATCAGTAATTTGAGAATGGAGTGTCAGTCAAAATGGATTTGTGTGTTGGGGGTTTCAGTCTATTGTATGCAGTTAGGTGTAAAATAACATTGGCCACAAGACAACAAGATCCAGTGTCAGGTGTTACCAAACACGTTTCTCTTCTGTTTTTCTTCTTCTAACAGTCATCTTGGGCTTAACTGTATGTTTTGTGCAACAATGGGCTTTTTCTTTAAAAATTTTTTTTTTAAGTATTTATGAACAAAAGACAAAAGCTGAAATTTTTCTTGCTGTGTACTTGATGTAGTGGTACCAGTAAGGTTACCTTCTACCGTACCTTTCGTATTTTAAATTAAAATGTCAAATTAAAAAGGTACATAACCGGACCTTAAGGATCACTGATGTACTTTTTGGAAGTACACTACATGCATCTTCCAAGGTAAAAGATACATACTAAAGGTATACGTGATGGCACCACCGCAGCGACGAGCAAAGACACAGAATTGTACCATTATTTTTGGGTTTGTATACACTACACTGCACTAAAGTGTAGATTAAATCTGGCCCCATATGGAGCTAAATCTCACCCTTACAGAGAATTCACATGAACCCTAACCCTTACAGAAAAGTCACGAACTTCATGTGATGCACATATGAACTTGCATGTTTTTCACATGTAGGGCATGTGATTTCTTACACTATTCATTTATTTACATATGTTGTTTCCCATGTAGGACATATGGTTTAACTGATCACATGCAATTTTCTTGCATGGATAATTCTTTTTCATGCATTGATTACATATTACATACATAACATGGTGGAAGAAACTCACTTTTTTTATATAATCACGTGGTAAAAACTATGATCATATGTGTAATGTATGTACGTAACATAGGATTTCCCTACAATGTATAATTTCTCAGTACAATACTCTTAAAAAATCTAAAACCATTAAGCATCCAAAGAGCCCTTGAGGAACTCTCTTTTCCAAAAGTACATGAACACTTAAAGTGGAAAATTTCCAATCTCCATCTACGCCTGTGAAATCCTAAAGGGATAATATTTTATTGGCATTAATGCTAATATTTCATCTCTGCAACTTCACAGGGGCTGTCAAGAGCCCCCGTCTTAAATCACTACTCTCACAACTACTGTACATACAGCACGTCTTATTGACATCATTCTAGATACGGAATATTATGAATTATGGTGAGTAACTGAATAATAAGGTAGGGTTTAAGGGCTTAAAGGATCCGCATATTAAGTTGATCGAAAAAAAAAAGTTGTAAATGTATATGTAAAATAAAATCTAACCAGCCTTTATACCTTTTGTATTCACAAAACTGAAAGATCTACCTGTATCTAAGGCTGCATTTTCACAAATATTTAGTTATATGTGCTCCCCAAATTTAAAAAACAAAAAACCAAAACAAAAATGAAGCATTTTTCAGGTATCTAAAAAAAATAATTCCAGCCCACATCATTTCATTATTTTAGCCCATATGCCTGTCATTATTTTAGCCCATATGCCTCAGTATACAATCCAGTAATTACTAACAGTTGAGTCAAAAGGACACACCCAAAACCAACTGACGGTTACTGTAATCCAGTTCTCTTAGCTCTCTTTCAGCACACACACACCCTCACCTGTATCGGTGTTGTTAATGGATGATGTAGTTTAATAAAAAAAATCTATAGAGCAAGTTAATTTAACATGTGCGGAATGTTCTTTATATATTTAGAGTTAGTATTTGAATGCAGGTGCTTACCAAAAAAAGATGATTCCACAATTTTAAAAAATAACATGATTGGATTAAAATGTCCAGTAAACCTGCTGGGAGGATGAAGAAGGGGTGGGGCTAACATTTTGTTTATTTAATTTATCTTATTATTCATTGATTGAAATGTGAATCCTCTGACTGGATTATAATTCTGCAGCACCTCAAATCTCTTATCTCCGAACTGAGATAGGCTACCTGGTGTTCTACCTTGCCAAATGGAGGTGTACATAGAGAACAGACTTGTTTTACAGCTCTGTATCCTGGCTCACCATCTGTTTTGTTTTTTGTGTGTGTGTGTGTGTGTGTGTGTGTGTGTGTGTGTGTTTGTGTGTGCGTGCGTGAGTGAGTGAGAGAGAGAGAGAGGACCTAGAAGGTCAATTTCAAGAAAGCCAATTTCTTGAAAGTTACCCATCTAACACTAATATACTAGGAAGTAAACAGTATGTGTAGTAACCTTGGGCCTTATTATCTTATAAAGTTGTTTTTTTTTTTGTCATGTTGGGGAAGAGGGGGATTTGAGAGGGGGAAAAATGTCGACTGTTTATGACCTCCTAAGGTACAAACAGTATCTGTCATCTATTAACAAACATTTATGAAGAAATTCAACTAATATACCTACTTTGGTGAAGAAACTCTTTGAATTCCATAGATAAGCCAAATATTTCTACCGGAGACACATAAGCAACATAAATAAGGCTTCAAAAAATAATATGCTATGATGTTTTAATGAATATACTGCATCCGTCAGTCCCGGAAAAGGCTTTTAAACAATCCAGGAAGTTCCCTGTGTGTCTAAGTACATATTCTCGAGACAGGTATGTCACAACCGTTTTTTTAAACACAGCCCACATGTTAATCTTGATGACTTGTTTCATTTCATTGGCAAATCTTTGACCTCACCCAGTAGAGTGAGGAATCTAGTTAGACTACGCTGAGCATGCACAGACCAGCACTGGATTCCTCCGTGGCTTTCTGCAGTGATGTCACGAAGTGGTAGGCTACCGTGCTGGTCTCACTTCAGACAAGACCATTTGCATTTCTGAGTTTCTGATCAGGTTAGCATGAAATAAATACAACAAACCCAGTTCCTTTTTATATTCTCTTACAACAACAACAAAAAATCATCATTCATTTTGGGTGTTCATACTGTGTTCTATTTTATGTCTAAATTGAGTCATAGTTTGTTTAAATATCATTCAGTACGTTTACATGGACAACAATAATCCACTCTTAATCCGATTAAGACCATACTCTAATTATGAAACTACCGTGTAAACAGAAATTTTTACTTACCTTAATCTAATTAAGGTCATAATCGAAGTAAGCTCTAAGCTAATTAAGACAGGTGGAGTATTCCTGTTTTAGTCGCATTAGGACGTGTATTACAGACATGTAAACACCTTAATCACATTATGAACGTGGTGTGAGAGTTTTCACCGCATTTTGCGACAGGACACGATCACACACGGCAGTTTTACGGCGATCAAGAGAGTTCGGTCGCGTCCCAAATCGCATACTTTCCTACTCTAGGCCTGTAGTGGGGAAAAATACATGCATCTCGGCTACTATATAGACGGTAACTACGCGATTTGGAACACACACACACGGCTTCAATCAGTTGTCTATTAGCACGTATAGCGTGACAACTAATTAACTGCACTTAAAGCGGTCGTAAATTATTATTTTTTTTTTAAATAAAACCGGTATACGGTACCATAATGAAGACTAACTGTATGTTGATACGTGAAATTCTCGAGGGACGTCGGAGGGCGTGGCGTGGTGACGTAATGATGCGGACTGTTAATCTATGTTCTATAACATGTAAAACTGGTACATGACAGGAGTATTCTAAACGTGACTCATGTAAACACTTTAATCACATTATTATCTTAATCAGAGTAAGGTCAGTAATTCGGTTAATGCTGACAGCATTAATCTAATTACGAACGCTTTAAGTGCAGTTAATTATTTGTCACGCTATACGTGCTAATAGACAACTCTGAAGCTGTATGGACAACTGCTTGAAGCCGTGGGTTTGTCCCAAATCGCGTAGTTACCGTCTATATAGTAGCCGAGATACCTGTATTTTCCCCCCACTACAGGCCTATAGTAGGAAAGTATGCGATTTGGGACGCAGCCAAACTCCCTTGTTTGCCGAAAAACGGTTGCGCTGCCGTTTGGGATCGTGTCCTGTCTCAAAATGCAGTGAAAACTCCCACACGACGTTCATAATGTGATTAAGGTGTTTACATTCCCTGAATTTCCCCTTGGGGATCAATAAAGTATGTATGTATGTATATGTATCTATCTATCTATCTATCTATCTATCTATCTATCTATCTATCTATCTATCTATCTATCTATCTATCCACATATCTGTAATACACGTCCGTAATGCGACTAAAACAGGAATACTCCACATGTCTTAATTAGAGTATTGCTTACTTCGATTATGACCTTAATTATATTATGGTAAATCAAAATTGCTGTTGACATGCTAATTTCTTAATTAGAGTATGGTCTTAATCGGATTAAGAGTGGATTATTGTTGTCCATGTAAACGCAGCTAATGATAATCCAAAATTGCTTGGTAACTGTAATCATGTGTGATAAAATAAAATAAAATAAAAAAATCACTTTATTCCATGATATAAATCCACAAATATATAAGCTGTGTACACGGGTGAATAAAATCCTTGATTTGTAGTAGTTTGAAGAAAAAGAAAAAAAAGGTATTTGGAAATCTTGCTAAAAGTTACAACATATCCATTCATAAAATTAATTGCAAATTAGTTCTTGTTACTCTGCTCTAGTCAATGGCACTTACACACCAAAGACACCTAAATCTTCTTGTTGTTTTATTAGTCATGCAACTGTTTTGTCAATGTTCTCTTGTGACTTAGACAAGTGGCACTGAAGCAAGCTGTGTGGTCTGAAGTACAGTATGTGTGGACATCAGCACTAAAACCACTTCAATAATGTGTCACTGATTAATATAAATGATAGAATAGTGATGGACTATATATTAAATCTTCAGATGCACCTGCATGAGCATGCATATGACTTGAAATGGAGCTCCAGATGCCCTTGCGTCTGTGTCAGATAGATGCACCGTTGGCTGTGCGGTAGGGGGATAAACACAATGAGCTTTTGGCAGAGCGGGAGAGCTTGCGGGTTAATTGAGGTTCGTAAAAAGGGAGCTCTGTTCACATGTAACCAGATCTGATCTCCGTTACAGCCAGGCATTCCGCTCTGAACACAACGAGCAGGCGAACAGCAGAGACAGGCCAACATTTACTCACACCTTTTATCATAAAGCTTACCTTACCACATGTAATGTTAACTGAGTGGAACTAAAGAAATGCTGCAGACGTGCTCATCTTGATTTTACATGTACTTTATTTCACTGTTTTTCAGCACAATACATAACATGCATCCAAAACTGAACAAATGAAACCAACAGCAGAGGAGAGGAGACAGTCATTTTGGTTGGATCGATAGTAGTAAGCATATTTTTGTGGACCTGGTACCCATGTAGAATTCAGTTACCATGACAACTCTATGAGAAAATGCTGCCGAGTCTTCTTCCAAACAACTAACATGCTTCTTTTTTGCTGCAACAACCATGACATTCATATTTATCGAACCGTTGTTTCATACAAAGGTTACACACTGTATATAATTACACTGTGAAAGGTACATCACACAACTCTCAGCACATTTACTATATGAACAGGGGATGATGGATGACAAACATGACTCAAAGCTCTCTTGAAGAGGAGGAAAGAAACTCTGACTCATGACACATGGAAGAGCATTGTAAATGGCATCAGTCTTCCAGTGTTGGGTTCATAGTTCCTCGTACAGACAAACCAGCGACTCTGTCTGTTCTATTTTAAAGGCCTGACTAACCTGGCAAAATTATTCAGAGCATTCTGTAAGTGATTCATTCATATTACTTCCCTCACAAAAAAAAAAAAAAAAACCCCCCCAAAACAATAAGATATCATACTGCATGAATAGCAGGAATGCAAATGACATCCTTGGAGCATCCTTTCCTTTCTTTGTCATCTGGACGCTAATGCCATGTAATGGACGGCATTACCAGACAGTATTAGACACAAATAATCAGATCTAACCATGTCTGGTAAGACGCCAATTAACAGGCTTTAGCATAGATATATTGTAGACTGGGCTGAATTTATTGTACTAGAAAGAAAAACAGGAATGAAATACAGGGTGAGCTGTGACTGGAGATCAATAAAACCATCTGTTGCAGTGATCCAAGTTATATTTACAATGAAGTATGAAAGAACGGAAGGGAAAACATGAGAACAAAAGGAGAGATGAAAAGCCTAAAGCCTAAAGTACTGCCTCTTTATGAAGGTAAATGACGTGACTTTGTAATGCGCACTTATAAAAATACAAAAAAAGGCCATGAACAACAAACATGACTCAGTTTCATGCATGTGTGACACACATAAATAAAAACTCCCTCAGATGGGCAAATATGGGCGTGGTTTAATATTTGAGTCTTCCACCTTAACCAAACAGTACGCTGTAAAACACTATGTTAGACATTTTTAGACATTGTTACAATGTTAGAGGATGTATGTATGTACTTTCTGTTGTTTTTTAATCCTCATAAAAAGCAAAGACACCTAAACAAATAAATATAGGCTACGGATTAGTTCCAATGATCTGATTTAGTCAGTTTTACAGTGTTACATTACCAAAGTCTCATTTCTTTGTTATGGAGTGTTTGCTCCACTCAGGCAGTGAACTACACATCAAAGTCTATGCTGTCTGGATAAATGTGATCTACAACATTTAAGATGATATATAAGCAGAACCTGGCAATTCGAAGAGGAGGAGCAGAGTGTAGGGTGTTGGTAACTATTTTTATCATGTTCAGGTGAGCTCATGTGTCAGTTGCAGGATGTGCCACGCAGGTAAAACGAGCTTGTCCAATCAGAGCTCAGCTGCAATCACAAAAGCCACGGAGAACCCAGGGGGAGGGGATGAGGAAACAGCTTTCAGCACGTCTGGTTTAACAGCCAACGGACCAGTATTCTTTAACTAAAGCTGGGTGGGGCTGAGCAGACGGAAAAAAGAAGGACGGGGAAGTGAATAAAACAAAGTAGAGCAGCTTGGACTCTCCCTCTCTTTTCCCCCTTGTCCCCCACCCACCCACAAGTTCTCTCTCTTCTGATTATAACTTCCTAACTGAACATGAACCAATGCTATTCATCCGGCTGCATTACAACACACTCTTTTCCTAGTCTGACCTTGCAGGTTTAACCTTTAATGACTTTAAGAGTACTAATAATATTTCACCCCAAAAATATGCATCTACCATGCTACAAAAGAAATCTTGGTCCTAGAAATCTAAGTGCTACTGTGCTAGAAAATATGGATGTCTTCCATTATCCCAAAGGCGACATATCGAAAAGGTTTCACTCAGAAAATCTTCCAAGAATTAGCAGCATCTGCACGCTACAAGGAAGTGCTGAGAGTCACAACCGGTAATATTCCTGAGAAACCTGTGTGTGTATTGTCAACATATTAAAAAAAAAAACCTGTCCTAAACTGCATTTTTATCTTAACAGTTAAAATAAAGATCTAAGACATGATAAGACAGATGACACCTGGAAAATGTTAGCTGAAATGAAATAATAAAAAAAAAATTATAATCTAAGTACATTACCTATGATAAAGTGGGGAGAGAATCCTTTGCAGTCATTGGGTCACCCAACAAACATCGTTACCAGACAGTGTTAGAAAACAGATACACAGTCCAGCACTGTCAGGTAAGATGGGTGCTAAGTGCCATTGGTCAAGTTCAGGTGGCTTTGGATTGATAAACCACATAAAACTCACAGATAACAGCCTTAGTGTGTGCTGTGGCTTCTTCTGGAGTCAGCAGAGAGCCCTCATCATCATTACCAGGCAGTATTAGAGAGAGTGATGATATCCAATGCTGCCTCGTAAGATGGCGAAGACCATCCAAATAATGCTTGGAATAAAAAATGGTAAAGATGCAAACGGTAAAAGAACTTTTAAAGACAGTAAGTGAAAAAGCCTAAAAGTCTCCTGATTGTATTCATTCATAACACGTTCTGTTAGGAGCCTGTTGTGTTTGTTACCCTGGTGTTGCATCAGATCTGATAGTAGCCATCATAAATGAGTAAAACCTTAGCTCTGATGAACTGGGCCTGATAACACACACAGTAAACCTGCTGCCCCGAGGCACTGCAGAGGCATAGAGGAGGATATATGCCAACAAAACGGCTGGCTATAAAACAGGTATAGCTGGAACGGGACATGCAGTAGACTACTTTGTTCTTCACACTAAAGCCACACAGCTGAAACAGAGAGTGGGCAACTGAGTCAGTTAACAATTGTTAATTGTTAAATCAAACCAGTTCCGATAGGTCTGCTTGAACACAGTGGGTAAGCTGTACTAGTTTACAATAGAACGCTGGGTAGAAATGTTAAGATGGCAGCAAGCTATATTATACTCTGACAAAGGCCTTGATTGGCTGTTGCCTTGATTGTCTAGTGGAGACAAAAGACATTTCCTAAGCTATGACTGTATAATGAACATGAATTGTGCCTCACTTTCTGAATTTCTTAGTCAGTCTAGGGAACAATAGAGTTGCTGACTGTTGGAAAGGCTAAGGCTAACCCTAGGCTAGGCTAGGTTTCACTGTGCAGTGACAACAGCGTGGAGGAATGCTGTACCCGACAGACCTGTGGCCAAGTTCTGTGTGTGGAAGGTCATTTCACATACACCTTTTGTTTACTGAATAACGTCTGATCTTTACAGCCATGCAGTGTATAACTGGTCTCTAAACTATGTTCCTGTCAGTAATTTTAGAGTTTGTAAGGAAATATGCCAAAATAGCTACATTTACAATGTTTAATTATATGAAAATAACCCCCCCCACCCCATAAGGCTTTTTAAATAAGTAAAGTAGTCCTCTAATAAGTGCATAATTAGTTACATAACATTAACACTCACTGAACAGTTTTCTTCAGATCAACATATTACAGGAGAAAGAAGCAAGAATTAAAATAAGGCGGCAGAGTACATGTAAAAGCTAAAGGAGGTGAATAGAAGAGGAAAAAAGCATGCACACGAGGGAGAGAAGAGAAAAAGAGAGCGAGAGAGAGGGAAAGAGGGAGAGAACCTGTAACCTTACCGTCGTGAAAGGGACTCAGGTAAAGAATGTGACAAAAAAGGGAGTATGGGGGACAGAAAGAAAAAAAAATCTCAAATTTCTACTAAGCGCCTGAGATGGCTCCGGCTTCCTCTCGCACAGTCAGGACCCATGAAATGAAAACCCCAAGCAGACCTGCTCTCCCAGACTGCAGCCTCTATTTAGTTAATCATCAGCATTATAAACCAGTGCTGCAGGCCTTCTGAGAAAGAAAAAAGAGGGCGAGAGGGAGAAAGAGTGAGAAACTGAATGAGAATAAGCATTAGAGATAGCAGAGTGAAGTAAACAACATGACATCTTTACACGGATCTTTACACTTAACCTTTAGTAACTTGTCTTCATCTATTTCGAGCAGATGGTTGAGTCGCAGTCAGGTGCAGCTTGAACTTTTTCCCACTGCCTACACGAATCAGGTATCTCCTGACTGGAATGTGACTCCACAGTGAAACAAACAAGCTGAAGATTAAACCAGGCTGAACCTTAATCAATTATTTGTGTCTGTGTGTAGCAGGGAAACCCTAATGTTTAGTTAAAGTCTGGTCTAACAGTGCCAGCTCTAATTGTGCTACAAGTTTTAATGACTGTCTTATTCTTCAAGGTTTCCCCCCCATTTCATTCAAGTGTTGCCATATATAGCAATTAAACACTATTTAATTAACCTTTAACTTTAGTCACCTACACTCAATGCCGGATAGGACACATAAGGCTCACACACAATTTTTTACTATCTGGAGGAAATTCACCAAAGTGCCCATGCTGCCAGAACCCACTATCCATTAAACATGTCTTACTGGACTGTAACGCTTCTACACACTTGAGGAACCTGTATTATTCTGTTGACACTTTTGAAAAGGTTTTTAACCAAGTAAATCCAAACTTAGTTTCAAGGTTTTTATTTATTTATTTAGAAAAAATCAGTCTTAAACACCTAGTCTAGTTTTACTCTTGAATAACTACACTGGCTCTTGCCATGAATATAGCCATAGAAGCTGGCATGGCTTTAAAAAGGAAGAAATCAAATCAAACCTTTAACTTTCTATTGCTGTGACAGTCTTGCTTTCTCTGGAGAGCTTTCAATATCTCCTAACCATATACATTTTTGGGCATCTTCCATCACTTCACTTTCTGGCTGGCAGAAAGAAAAGGGTAAAGCATTTGTATGAAAAAAAAAGACTTGTTGCACTAAATGTGGAATGTAATTCAAAACAGGAAGTAACAATCTCAAGTGCTACTTTTTCACGATTTTAAATGAGCAAAATAAAGAAATAATGATATAAAATAAATAAATAAATAATCCTGTGATGTTGAAAACAAATGACTATCCGGAAGCATCCAAAATGGTTGACCGAATCCTCAGCAGGATAAAGCATTCCACACATGAACTTAAAATGAACTGAAGCAGACTGCTTAGTCACACTGATTAAAATGGCTGTCCTTAAGCAAACAAAGCCAGTGTGCTGAAGCTCTCTGACCTCTCACCTGTGCATAGTAATTAACACTCCATTTTCCTCTCCCTACCCTCATAAAGGAACAAATACACACACATGCAAGTTGCTACACAGCTCCTGCATTTTCTTTGCACTCAGCATCTAGTATGATCTCAATGTAAACCGTCATTGGGTTTTTATCACCTTCCACTGAGAACTGGTGTTGCCTGGCTGTGTTCAACTGCGGGGAAGCAAAATTCTGAAAAAAAAAAAACTTCCTAGGTTATAAAACTCTGACAAATGACTCGTTCAGATGAAAGAATGAAACCGAGACATATTCCTCCTCCCACCAATCAAAAGCCTCCACCTCACTATGCAGCCATTGTGCTGCCTGGCCGACATTTTCTCTCTGCTCCAGACCATCTCTCCAAAATGCAGTTCCCCCTGAATAAGCAAAAATATCTGCAATATGCTGCCTAGTTCTTGAACAACTCAGAAATGACTACAAAAATAACTACAATCGGGTTTAAATAATCACTAAAGCATCCAGAGTCCAATTTCCATAAATGATTTGTTAATATGGATTTGAAAGTGCGGGGAAAAAAAACAAAATACCAAACAAACAAATTGTTGTTTTGTTTCTTCTAAAATATGTCAAAGAGACATGTAAGGGCAAGCCTAACCGTCAGCCATTAAAGTCCCGACATAAAAGCTGAAGCAAAAGCAAAGCTTGGATGCTCGCGACCAACATCTAACAAATCTAAAAGCATCTAAAATCTAAAAACACTGTTTTTGACTTTATAATATTCTTGAAATAAGCTAAAAAAAATTGTTTTAATTCATCCGCATTTAAACACAGCAACCCATTTCCAAAGGCTTTCATGTAAATAACTGAACCTATTATATAATGGTTAATGATTTCAAGAGGCAATTTCAGATACGTTGCCATGTTTTACAGACATCTCAGAGTTTTCTTCTAAAGGCATGCTATCAGACAGAAGAAAGCAGCTAAAGCCCTCGTATTATCCCCATTGACAAGTCTGGCGGTTTGCCTCTACCTGCCCAAACTGGTCTATCCAGTCAAGGAATGAGTGTTTGTGTCTATTGTGTTCTCGTTTTCTTTCCATTTAAATAGACTGGAATCCGATACAGATTATGATATGACCCTATTCAACCTAAAAAGTCCTCCCTTAAAAAGCTCACAACAATTATTCTGTTGACGCTTCGTCTAAAAATCAACCTTTTAACGCGCTCGACTTCTACAGCATGAAAGTTATTAAGTCTACTGCAAAGCATAGAGCGAGAACTAAGGATAGCAGCAGGAACAAGGAATGTACATATTTGAATTGTAAAAAAAAAGTTACCCGTTTCTTCCTTAGAGTGGTCCGGGAACTCGAAACCAGATACCATTGTAAGTCAGAAGTGCTGCCTCAGAGACTTGTCTTCCTCTTCCCTCTTCATGTCGTTCGACGCCCTGTTCGCTGCAGAATGCCTCGCTTTCAGGTGGAAGGAGACCATCTTGATTTGGGGACTGGCTGCATCCCATCTAGAAGGTCGAAGCATAACTAGAGCAAGGTAAACATCAATGGTGAAGCCTTTGTCTCTTGAAGATGTCAAAGTTGCTGGAGGCGATGTGGCCAGTTTTAGCTCTTGAGCAGAGAGACTGAATTTGTAAACGACTTGGTTTACATATACCAGGTTCCCCCACCCCCACAGGTGTAATTTTCAGGCTGTAACCAATGCCCTTTGGCTGTAGCACTCACAGGTGTGTCCCTGGCTCTGCCATTGGCCAATCCTACCTTTGAGGAGGATGGCCTCCACCTGCCCCAGCCCAAGGTGCTTTGCAAACGTTAATGACGTTAGCTTTAGTTTGCGTGTGTGGGTGAGTTGGGATTTAGAAACCAGCTTCTGTGGTCCAACGAGACTATTGCATACTAAATGAAACCCAAATCCTATTCCAAATAGACTGGCATTGTAAATGTTTGCAGACACTCGCATGTTTTTCTCCGGTCTCAGTGAGATATTGAACAAATGCCCTTTTACCCCTTTTTGTCTCACACCCCTTTAACTCATACATACTGTACGTAATCTATACCGTAAAACTGACAGCAGGTAAACTGAAAAATGGGTAACAAAAGTCTAGTAAGGAAACAGGACTTATTATCTGGTGGGTGTAGGGGGGCCTGGAGGCATCCCCTTTAATCCCTATCCGCTACAGGCTGGCAAACTGGGCTGCAACTCTGCGAATGTGGATAAGGCTTTCATATTGACCTTATGTCTCAGAGCCATAGTCAGTGCAAAGACAGAAAAAGAACCTGTACACCGTCCAAAAACAAAACATTTTGAAGATACTATAGGTGCAACGGAACCAGAGAGCAACATGTTCCTTGCATTTTTATTTGAGCTTGGCCATAGCCATTGTGTTTGCTCAGGACATTAACGGCGAGGTGACTTAGTCATGCCTTCTTGAAGTAATTTTCTGTTGATTTTGCCATACATGTTATATCACTGTCTTATCTCATGATTGGACTGATGTGTATATACATTGCATAGTTAAGCAGCATATCCCTTTTCCTATTCAAATAAGTGAATAGTTACACATAGTAAACTGTGATATAGTCTCATCCAACCAAAAACTAAATGAAACAATTTCATGCTTTATAAAATCCTGGTCTATGTCATGCTATGCTTTACATTTGAAATAGTCCTGGGTATTTGTGGCCAAATATCAGAATGATTAACCTCTTATAATTGCAATGACAAAGAGTGGACTGACCATGGCTGTAATGAATGTTAAAGATATTAACTGGCAGTTGACTTCTCAGCCATCATCGGTTGTGAACGAATATCATGCCAGAACAATAGGCTGAGGTTTTTCACATGACTACCTGATACCCAGAGGTGTACAACACAATGGCCTACCTCACCTATGTAATTAATCTCGCTCAACTAAAGCCCTTTACCAGCACAGCTTTGTCTTTATGAAGTGACAAATATTGTGTGGTATAACTAGTATGACTAAGAAGAGTTATCACATGACTCAATGCAAGAACTAATTGGTGCAAAGAAAATAAAAGTAGAGCCAATGTATTACAGTTTTGTATTTAGAATAATATCGAGACACACCTTTTCATTTATCCCATTACCTACAGATTATGAATACAGATCTTGAGGTTTTATTAGGGTAATAAGGCCATTAGACTGGTTCAAGTTGCACCATAAGTACACGTTCTTTATTCTCTGAGTTTCTGGATATTCTGTATTCAAGAATAGTGGAGTCTAGAGTACTTAGTTGGCGGGGTCTCCATAATCTAGCCTCTAGTTAGCTATTCACTCTTGGGAATCATGAGGCCTAGCATGCTGTGCATCCTGATCACTGAAGCAGGAAAATGTTCATCAGAGGCACTACAGCAGACAAAGAGCCGTTTCCATTAGCTGGGCGCCTGGATGAAGCTCTTCTCCTTCGCTGTCCAGGAGTGGAGGCCCCTACTTTTACTGCCACTGAAAGAGGCCAGGAAATTGGCTTTGCTGAAAGGTGTGCTTTGTTTAGCATTTGCTTATTTGCATTCCAAATGAGGGTCTGGAGTAAAGCGGTGGAGCACAACCAAACCTCATTTGGGTAGAGATAGGTATCAGCCATGGCTGTCACGCAAGGCCATTGCAAAAGGACATTCATCACCATCCAGTGCATTTCCAATAGGTCAAGGCCTAGGAGTGAAGATGCCAATGCTGACCAAGAATGCTGCAATCAGAGCTGTGTAATTCCTCTGAGACAGCACTTACATTCTACTCAGTGTCCAAGCATTCAGTATACACCTTCATAATCCTTTACAGTGAATGGCAGAGACACTGATTCACTTTGAAAGAGGATTCAAATGAATGAATATAAACAATATAAATGTTCTATGTTATGCTGTTGTTCATATTATTTTGTATTTAATACATACAGTGCTGTGAAAAAGTATTTACTCCCATCCTGATTTCTTCTGTTTTTGTGTATATCCCATACTAAATTGTTTATGAAATTAAAACGAAAGGTAAGATAAAACAAAGGCAACCTGAGTAAACACAAAATACAGTTCTTAAATGATAATTTTATTTATTGAAGCAAAAATGTTATCCAATACCAACTGGGCCTGTGTGAAAATATATTTGCCCCCATACTTACTAATTCCTCACATTTATGAAACTGCAATCATAATGTGGTTCACCTGGACTATACGCAAACTCTGTTCAATCAAATCAACACTTAAATAAAACTTTTTCAACAGCATGAAGTTTGTTAAGAGGTCTTACCCATAGCACACTATGACAAAGCTAAAAGAAATTCCAGAAATGATGAGGAAGAAGGTGATTGAAATACATCAGTCTGGGAATGGTTACAAAACTATTTTAAAGGCTCAGGGACTCCAAAGAACCACAGTGAGAGCCGTTATGGAAACACTCGACACAGTAATGAACCTTCCCAGAAGTGGACAACCTTCCAAAATTCCTCCAAGAGCACAGCAACTAATTACAAAAGAGCCAAGGAGAACATCAAAGGAACTACAGGCCTCTCTTGCATCAATAAATGACTTCACTATCAGAAAGACACTGGGCAGAAATGGCATCCATGGAAGAGTGGTGAGGTGAAAACCACTGCTAACCCAGAAGAACATTAAGGCTCATCTGAATTTTGCCAAGACACACCTTGATGATCCTCAAACTTTTTGGGAGAATGTTATGTGGACTGATGAGACGAAAGTGGAACTGGACAGTGGTCCCATTACATCTGGTGTAAAACCAAACACAAAGTCCACAAAAAGAACATCAACATCATATGATGTTGTAGGGATGCTTTCTGCTTCAGTGTCTGGGCAACTTGCAATAATTGAGGGAAACATGAATTCTGCTCTCTTCCAGAAAATCTTAAAGGAGAATGTCCGATTTGCAGTCCATAAGTTGAAACTCAAGCACAACTGGATTATGTAGCAAGACAATGATCCAAAACATAGGAGTGAATCCTAGTCCTAAAAGTAACTGAAAGACGGATCTCCAGTTATCGGAAACGTTTGGTTGTAATTATTGCTGCTAAAGGTGACAAGACTAGATGTTAAGTTTAAGGGGGCTATTAGTTTTTCACATGGGTGATAGGTGTTGGATAACTTTTATGTGTCAATAAAAACAATAAATAAATAAAAACTGCATTGTGTACCTGTAACAACTCAGGCTGTGTTGGTTTTATATTGTATTTTGTTTGGAGATCTAAAACTATTTAGTATGAGATATACACAAAAACAGAAGAAATCAGGATGGGGCAAATACATTTTTCACAATACTGTACATGGTGTGTAGGATGGCGTTTTGTTCGTCATCTGCATGTCTTTGATAAACTATTTTACAAAATTCATAGGTTTTTGCGACATAAACTCATCGGCCACTTTAATATGAGCAACATACCAATAATGGGTAGGAGGTCCCTTCTCATTCTCAGTTCTTTCTTGGAAGAATTCCTATGAGATTATGGTCCATGTTTACATGATTGAATCACATAATTACTTCAGATTTGTCAGTGATACATTCATGCTACAAATATCCCTTTCTACCACATCCCAAGGATGCTCGATTGGATACAGATCTGGTGACTGTGTGTGCCATTGAACTTCACTGTCATGTTCATGGAACTAGTTTGAGAGAACATGGCATTATCATTTTTCCCCAACTGTCCAATTTTTAATGAGCCTATGCTCACTGCAACCGCAAATTCCTGTTCTCGGCTGACAGAAGAGGAAACTGTTGTGGTCTTCTGCTGTTGTAGCCCATCCAACACAAGGTTCAACATGTTGTGTCTTTTGAGATGCTTTTCTGTTCACCACAGTTGTACAGAGTGGTTATTTTTATTATCATAGCCTTCCTGTTAACTTGAACCAGTCTGGTCAGTCTCCTCTGACCTCTCTCATTAACACGGCCTTTCCACCCACAGAACTACTGCTCACTGGATGTTTTTTGCACCAGTCTGTATAAACTCTAGATACTGTCCCTGCAGTTTGTTTTTTCCTGTATCTTTTTATCATCGATTGTATGCACTGCACTGCTGCCCCGTGATTGTATATTTGAATGAATGTGCAGGTGTACTGGTGTTCCTGTGCATATAGTCCATTGCAAAAGTTTGAATACTCTTAGAACAAAATGATGCCAAATAAATATAATGACACCAACAGGAAATGTACAGTAGTGTGTTAAGGTCCACAGATGTTATTACTAGTAGCAAAAATGTCAAATATGTATTATGATGGTGTGAATTATGTTAATACTTAATTTTCTAATAATATCCACCCTGTCTTAATATCGTACATCCTCTAAACAGCTTTTGGATCTTTTCTGTTGTAATATTTTTACTATCTGAAAGCCACTTCCGTACATTCTTTTTGACATATTTGTTATAACTCTACTACATGCCATAAATTGTATTTTTTAAATTTGAAATCAGTACTGGATACTGAATAGGTCATGGTTAAACATCTGATTTTATGGGATTTTGCTTTATGTTTTGGATTGCTGCTGCTGTCTTACATTATTCATTTTATAACTTTCTTTTTTTAAAGTAGATAAAGTTGAGGAGCATTTTCCTTTATTGCATTACACATGACTTTCACTAACTTTTACCTAAAACAAGCCTCATTTCTTTGTTAAACATCTAATATGATCACCTAAAATATTGTAATTTATGATGTGGTTCCATCCTGCAAATAACAAACTTAATGTTTTATAAAAGTCCACTCTATGTCATGCCATGTACGTGAGAGATACTGTACAGTGCGCACTAAAGTGGAAAATATTTGAGTTGACTGCAGAATTGTCCTTTTTTTTTTTTTTAAAGTTTCATTTTTATTGAACATTTCTGCTGAACACTTTTCTACAGAACATTTCTACAGAACAATTTTTGCTAAACATTTCTAATGACCAGTTTTTAAATTTTAATTTATATTAAATTCATAAAATAATTTTATTTTAATTTTTTTTTTTTTTTTTTTTTTTTTTAATTTTTAATTAAACATTTTTGCTGACCTTCTGATGAACATTTCTGTTGAACTGCTGAGCCTATCTAAATCGCCTTTTCTGTTCTGTCCTCCCCACCATTTCCCAAAAATACAAACAAAATGAGCACCATTAAATATTCACAGATTTTTTTCTTTTTATAGAAAGAAAAACAAAATTGAACCCACAACCCACCCCTCCGGCTCATCATGGCTACCCATTAACTGTCGCTGATTATAGAGATATTATAAAATTCAACAACAGGCACCAACCTTTAAGTGGGTAGTGTCTGTAACGCCATAAAGTATGCAATAAAGGGATGCCATTTATGAAAAAACTTATCTGTACAACCATTCATCATATATCTTATTTTCTCGAGTTTCAGAAAAAACATCACGTCCTTTATCCACTGGGAGATAGATGGGTATTTAGCAGACTTCCAATGTAAATCCTTAACAGTTTGATAAGATAACCTCTTTGACCTACTAACACTTTTAAAAAGGAAATGGAGTAGGCCTGTAAGATTTTCACATATGTTCACCCACATCTGTTTTTTTTTTTTAATCCTTCGCAGGTGTCTGTCATTCCACCTGCTTTGCTTTTGTTTCTCGGGTTGAGGTGTATCCTGGCTAATTACAGAGATTTGCATTGTCCTTGCAGTAAATGAGAGCTTAGCATACATGGGATGATGAAAGGGCTTGTAGGATAGAAATGAACACACATGCTTATATCTGGATTAAAATGTGTGGTGTTGGTTTTTTTTATACTTAGGAGACTCAAAACAATATATCTATAGTATAATATTTATGTGTATTGTGATGATACATCAGCGATATCTAATTAGGGCCTTTGCGTTGCATCCAGTTTCTTAAAGGCATATGTATTAAATATTTAAGTCCAAGTCTTAAAAAAAATTATATATATATATATATATATATATATATATATATATATATTTCAAAATATAATTGCTATACTCTACCTTTGTCATGAAAGCATGTTCACTAAGGAGTAACTGCTTTGGTGCTGCACAAGCGTACCTGCAACCACAGCTTTGCTCCAAATTGTCACCTCTTACCATCATCAAGTAATTGGCCCCTAGAGTCTGTCAGGGTAGTGTGTGTTTCTGTCTGTGCATGTGTGTGTGTGTGTGTGTGTGTGTGTGTGTGTGTGTGTTAGTGAGTCTAAAGGTCCACATGGAACACGGTTGCCATAGAAGAGATTGAAGGAGTCAGACATAGCAATTACTGAAGTTCGTTTTCTCCACAACAGGTTCACTAACAAATTACACACACGCTTTATTCATGAGGGCAATGTTAAATATTTTCAGATATTTTTACACTGTTATTACAGCACTTATCATAACAGCAATGATCATAATTTTTTTTTGTTGATTTAGATGTTTGGTTTATTGTTCACAATAATAGCAATAGTAACAGAGAAGACATGCCTCAAATTGGGAAAATGTAACATGTATATCTTTATCTTTTTTATATATATAGTGAGAGAGAGATACAGAGAGAGGAAGTTTATCATTATGTATTAATTATTTTACATGTACTATTTCCTATCCAGTATCACACATCATATCTAATAATAATGCAGAGCGTAGTGTGTGTTTTAAACTTTGGTTTGAATAAACTGGTGCATTTTGTTCCATGCTAAAAGTTTCGTTTGCATCATAGTTTCAGCTGACGTGACAGGTGTCTCTGACATATCCGGATTTTATTCTATATCGGCTGTCCAACACGAACATTTTGCATATGCTTAAAAAACTATGATTCCTGAGGAAACTAATTCGGTTACTTAAAATACTCCCTAGGATAGAATGAAATGCTGGAAATGGCAGACATCTGGACATCAGCAGTGTCGAGTGGTTCCTGAGACCATTGTGACCATAATCATTTTCAGACAACAATATTGCATGACAATGCATCCTCCATTAAAGTGATTGCAATCAGTAAACAGCTAACCAGCTCATGCAGTCATGATGGCCACCATTAAATCGAAAATGTAGTTGATTCCATTGGAAATTAAAAGACAGTCCATTACTTGGTTGTTGATTCAACATAATGCATCTTGAAATAAAGCAACCCATAGTCTGAACCTGCTCACTATCAAACACACCTGGGCTGGCTCTGTTATACACACAATATTGAAAGGGAAATCAAGGACTAAAGAGTGTATTTGGAAAACACGGTTGAATGTTGACCCAGAGTTCTCTCCTTTTATTGTTCTCTGCTAAATGCCATGTCTGTTTGGCTGGGTTTCAGGGCATATGTGGCATTGTTAAACTATATGTGCTTTTCAGAGGACAACACATCATAATCTTATATTGCATAAACACACCTGCTGTCTTTATGAATCAACAAAAGCATTTATCATATCATTAGGATGGCAGTATTACAGCAAAAAGTAATGAATATATATATTATACTGTACTGTACTATACTGTAATATATAAGGTATTACATAGTTCCTTGCAAAAGCATTCAGCCCCCAAGAATTGATCAGATTTGTCTGAATAACAAATAATAACTGCACATATTCATCCTGTAATTTTTATTCATTAATTGCACCCTAATGCATCTTACAATTTCCAATATAAAAATTAAATATTGGTCAGCAAGAATTTCAAAGAAAATAATAAATTGAAAAATGCTGCTCGCATAAGTATTCAACCCTCCAGGTTCCGGAAGCACCAGATGAAAGATATTGTCTTAACGAGGCCACAATTAACTTATAATTGGCCTTCATCTGTGAAATATATAAAAGCAGCTCCCATTTTCTGAACAAAAACCACCTCAGTTATTCTGATCAATAGTTGGATAGATCAATAGTTGGATCCATAGTGAGCAGTTAATAAATAAAATAAAATTTAATTGAATTGTTGGGTAAGTTACTCAAAAAAGAAAAAATGAAATCCACTACAGATTACTAATTACTACTTTAAAATTGTAATCTGATTACATTACTGATTACTGCATGTAAAAAGTCATCAGATTATTGAATACTTTACTTTCAAAACCTATCAATACTACAAAAATACACTAAGTGAATCAGTAATTTTAGTGCTTGTCCATGTATGACACGATCAGACAAAGTTGGAATTATCATGAAACTTGCCTCAAGTATTGTCACTGTTTGTAGGACTACCAGACTGATAAAATATAAAACTTTTCGCACTAGGCTAGTTTGGTGTCTCTAGCCAAGGGGAGGCACAGCTAAGTTATAATTGTATGGGTTGCAAAGTATATATCTTTCCTTATGCTTACCATGTTTACGTAAACTGAAACTCATATAGACATTTACACACTGCTCAGCATTAGAGGTTGTTGGTGTTTCAGTTTCAACCCATTTACTGTTTTTTGTTGGTTTTTTTTTTGGGGGTGTTAATCGGCGTATATATGCATTTTTCGTCACACTGATTTTGAGCTCGCGTTTGGAAGAATTGAGAGCTGTCAGAAGATAAGACACGAGTATTTCCACGTATTTTCCTGTAAACCATGTCTTGCCTCCGTTCACTGAAGATATAAAATTTCTGGCAATCTTCTTTTACTGACGTCCAGTTACGTAGTGACAAACCACTCCAAGTGGAGAATTATTTGGCGCTGAAGAAAAATCTTTGGGGCAAAACATGAGGATGTGGAGGCTGCATCAAACCACCCAAGCTAGATAGAAACCATTGCTCAAGAATAGATATATGAAAGCTTTGTTTATTTGTTTGTTTTTATTTATTTTTTGTTTGTTCTCTTTTAGGTGTCAAAAGATCAAGATACTGTATTTGGACACATTTCAAAGCACTATGCGGGGTTTAAACTTACGTCAAGCTATAACCTTGCTTAAGTCAAGCTAGCACCATCCCTACAGTGAAACATGGTGGCGTCAGCATCATGCTCTGGGGAAGCTTTTCATTCTCAGCTCTTGGGTTTCTTGTCAAAATTAAAGGGAGAATGGGTGGAGCAAATACGGGGGGTATTACAAGATTATCTGCTTCAGTCTGCTAAAAAGAAAATGCTAAAACTTGGGAGAAACTTCACTTTCAACATGACAGTTGTCCCTAAACACAAGACCAAAGCAATGCAGGAATGGCTAAAAACCCAAAAACCCCAAAACAAAGCTGTTTATTAAATTGCAGTTTGACAGCTTATATATATAATCAAATTGAATCTGTGTTTCAGTATACAGTATGACTCACAAAAATAGTCTATTATTCTTCCCCTCATCAGACCATGAGAATACACACAGAGGACACAGATGGAGGAGCAGCAGCAAGTCCAGGTAATGATGCAAGATGTGTTTGATGCAACTTTCCCACAGGGAGCTGCGATCACAGGGAGGCAGACTCATCCTCAGTTCCCTCTGGACCAGTTACTATGGAACTGATAGTACAGTGCTTGTTCACTGCCTTGAAAGTCAACTTAATTCGAACTGAGATTCTAATAAGAAATGCAAAGATAATTGTAAATAATGCCAATGTGTATTTCTGGGCAACAGTGTTTGTAACATAAACAAATAGGACTATTCATTACTCTATTCTAAATACTATAACAATCGCTCTACAGTATTTGTCATCAGAAACCCATTGCCACAGATACACAACAAACACATGTGATACACATGGTTACGTTGGATCTCTCACTGTTGCATTTGACCAGCCCTGTCCAAAGAAATACACTGCTAAAAGATAACTTTGTTACTTTTAGACAATACACTATCAACTATTAAACAACGAACATTGTGGGGTTTTTGTTCCAATTAATTTCCTCCATGCAGTCACTAATCTCTAATCTATTTCCTTTACAGAAGTCATAGTCAAAATGCTAATATATTGGAGGGACTTGTCATACAAAATGTAGCACCAACCTATATTTGACTGGCACCTGTGTTAATTACAGCAAAGTACAAAATCACAAATTGCCTTAATCATGTCATGACTTGTGTTCTCAGCAAGCAGAGGGAAAAGTCTCAAGAGGCCAAAATGCTGTCCTGGTGATATATTTTGCACGAGAGAGACTGAAGCCCTGGAAACTTATTAAAGTCAGTGGTGTATGTCAGCTCTCTCCGTCTCTTTGAGTGCCGGCCAGTCTAATTCAGTACAGAAGGGCAGTGTGAGTATGTGTGTGGTGTATTGAAGGATGGACATACCAGTTTGTGTACATCTGTATTTTTGTTTATTCAATATATACAAAAAGGGCCACTTGACACCCACATAAGTCTATCATAACAACTGGCATAACCATTTATTAGGGATACATCAATACTGGTACCAAAGTATGTACATCCACCATTAATAGAGTCCAACATCGCTGCAGGCCTGAAAGGGTGTCAGGCAAGGAAGATGCCTCTAAATGATTGACATGAAAAGGCAGACTGAAGTTTGCAGGTGATCACTAGCATTCCAGAGAAGTGTTCTCTGGTGAGATAAAACAAACAAAAGTACTGTTTGGCCATAATGATCAGTCCTACAGTATGTAAAGAGAAAAAAGGCTGAGGCTTTTAATCAAAAGAACACCATACCTGCTGTGAAGCATGGGGTTAACAGCATCATACTGTAAAAATGTTTTGCTGGAAAAGGGACTGGAGTGCTTTAGAAAATATAATAGATGGAATGTTGAGGAAGGAGGATTATTTAGAAATATTCTGAAGCAAAACCTTTTAACCAGAAAGTTAGAACTTGGTCACAACTGGGCCCAACAAGACAATGATCCTCCAGAGTTGTAACAAAATTGCTTAAAGGCAACAAAGTGAAAGTAGTGGAGCAGTCTTCACAAAGCCCTGACCTGAATCCCATGGAAAATGTTTGGACAGAAGTGAAAAAGCATGTCCAAGTGAGGAGGTCCATAAATTTGACTGAGTTATACCAGTTCTGTCAAGAGGAATGAGCAAAAATTCTGTAGCGTGAGAAGCTTGTGAGAGGCTATGCCAAGCATTTGATTCACGTTCAAGCAATTAAAAAAGCAATGCCACCAAACACCAACAAAGAGTGTGTAACTTTTGGACCCACTGAAAATCTGATATAGTGAAAAGCTGAAATAAATCTATCACATAGTTATTATTTTAAAATTACTTCTTAATATAGGACATGTATGGTAACACAAATGAGTGGAGTTGTTAAAAACAAAATAGGTTTCAATGTCGTTAACCTAGGTGTATGTAATCCTTTGACTAAACTGTATCAAAAGGAGGAACTATAGCATCATCCTACAATACATCTAACCTGATAAAGGTTTGAATAAGGCTTTATACGTGTTTTTGTTGGTTGATGAAGGGCTTGTGAAGGTTTCTTGTAGCCCTAAAAACACGGCCTTAAGCAAAGCATTACTGAAAATATTTTGCATGCATGCAAATTAAGGGCAATGTGATTCTGGTGTGTTTTCAGACGAACCGAAGACTTATCAAAGCTAACACTTTCTGCTTGTGAATATTTCATGAACAGTGTAGCAGTGTACAAATGCCTGACTGACTTTGGAAATTGTTAGAAATTACTATTTTTTATCCTACAAAAACCCTGACTGTTGTTGCTGGATGTTTAAGAAGTTATAATTCAACATATTTTTCCATAGCTAACAAGCTGGATGGTAGCTAACAGGAAAAGCTGCTATGATCTTTTAACCAGAACACAGAAGAATGCTAGATTAGCATTTTAAAATTAATGGTTCAGAAAATACTTTATAAACCAAAGAGACAGGATAATTGATTGCTCCTTCATAATTTCATACAGAACACAAGTGGTATCTAAAGGTTTTAAAAGTTAGTGTTAGCATTTTCTAGCCACTAAAGTACTAGCGTTACCTTAATCAACTTGAGTGACACAAATTTGACCACTTTTTTCAAATGACAAAATGTTATATTTTATCTTGATACATTTCAGTTACAGAATTGTGAGTTTAATTGAGTTTAATTATATATTTTGTGTATGATGTATCAAAAGACACTTTCATGAATTTATTCTTAATAATTGTGTGTTTTATGTCTCAAACACTATTTTGATGTACTTGATGTTTATATATTGTATATATTTGTAATACCTTATATATTACAGTATAGTACAGTACAGTATAATATAATAATATAATCATTCCTTTTTGCTGCCATCCTAATGATGTGATAAATGCTTTTGTTGATTCATAAAGACAGCAGGGGTGTTTATGCAATATAAGATTATGATGTGTTGTCCTATTTTTGTATATTAATTATTTGTAATAGTTAAAAAAAACTCTGTGTCCTTGGATTTATTGCTCATAAATGCAGAAGTACGGATCCCAATTAAAAGTGATTTACAGTAACAGCAAGAGATCTTAGATACACTGACACTTCAGAATAATTTAGAGAGCTGCTCAAGTTAAATGCATATAACATTTGCACATAAAATGCATTGAGAACTTGTGACATAAAAACAGATAAATATGATTTAATAGGTCTATAAGTGTAGTGGTCAAAGGTCTCCAACATTGACATACACTCTACAATGTCATGAATATCTTCATGCCATAAATACAACACACTGCCAAAGTCAAATTCCGGCCCCCTATTTTACTGTATGCAAATAATATGCACATTTCTTTCCTTTTCCCTAAATCCCAAACAGCTGAAATCCTAAACCCTGGACACTCTGAGATCATCCTCCATGCATTTCTTTCAGAGAGTGCTACACATTAACACACCCAATGATGTTAATAAAAAGGCGCCATCGTAGTGTAGTCTGACTTTTATTGCTCTGTAAACATTGTACAGAGATTAACTCTTCAATAAAGAGACCCTGAGCTTAAGAGCAATACAGTATGAAATTCAGAACATACTAAGTTATTTGTAATGGAGAAACCATCCAGTGGGCATGGCTTACTACCGTCAGTGTCATTAATGTGTTAATGCTTATTATATTGGACAAGAATAGTGAACAGAAAACTAGTTGAAACATGCTGCAAATGTTAACATCAGTAATAAAACCATCCAAAAGTCACATAGACCAAAGTGTCTCATCAAGCCATAATGTTTAACTAGATTACTATGACAATTCGACCAAAAAAGCAGAAGTTTGTTTTACTGTGTCAAAGTGTATGGAAAAAAAAAACTGCACAAAAGTAAAGAATATTGTGATGTATCATCCGGCGTAAATGACTGTAACCTCAGGTGACCTACCTCAGGAAGACCAGGCCCAGCCCAACTGGACCTCACCAGCGTTAAAATGAACAGCGGAGTATCCAAAGAACTGAAGCAGATATTAAAGTAAGTATGCCCACTGATTGGAGTACTCAATAAAAAATGCCTCACCGTATTCGCCTCATAACTGCCTTCCAAACCTTGCTGAGTTTTGTGTTTTTGGAAAATGTTTTACAGTGTATGAGTAAAGTCCGGACAGGCAGGAAAAGAAAAGATGTTGGCCTTCTGGGGAGGCAGGTTTGAAAAATGCACAAGCGTTATCAACAGGGGTTATGCAAGAATAGCTTGGTGGAAACCTTTGCCTGGTACAGAACTGGGCCCCTGGTTGTATGTGGCCAAGAAATCCTGCCTTTAAAAATTCTTCTAATTGCCCTAGATGAGTGGGAGTGCGTCAGACTCCTGCTGGGTGTCCTGCTGGTTATCATATGTGCACATGTGGGTTTTTTTTGTTGTTTTTTTAGTTATTTTTAGTCTTGAAACCTCTTCTCATACATCTACAAGGTCATTGGTTCAACTCTGGAAGGATATAACTCTCATACCTTAGTTTGTTTGAGAGATAATCTGTAGTAAAAACTGGTGACTTATCATCATAAAGAAATGATAATTAATTAATAAGTTTTTAATAAGTTTTTATTTTTTCCAGTATATTACTGTATATATTACTGTATTTATAGTACTGTATATTAGAATATTAAATTAACAGAGCCAGAATATTGATTGATCATTCATAATTGAGTGCAGAACACTAATGAAAAATTAGCATTAGCAGTAGCTTTAGTGCTCCTCTAAAGCACTATTATTATCTCTGTCAACTGAAGAAACACTACTGACTTCCTTGTGAATGGTATTTCTATATTTTCAGAAAAATTCTGATCCTGAACCAAAATCATATTGCTCTCATGGTCTGGGAGTGCACCAGGTGTTCTACTGGTTAATGCTCCACACTTTTTCCCCTTTCCTTCTTTATTTTTTCTTGCCTGGCTTTATGGAATAGTGGCAGGATGCTAAATAAAATCCCACTTGAAGTTTGCCAACTTAGAAGAAAAATATAGCAAAAAGTTGGGGAAAAAAAGATTCTCTTCAAAATTATTTGACATAATAAATCCAATACTTCTCATCACCACGAGAAGCACCCCAGTGAAGCATGGTGGTGGCAGCATTATATTGAGCATTACCCTTGGCCTCTTGGCTGCTTCTCTGTCTAATGCTTTCTTCACTCACTGATTTTGGTAGACAGTCACCATATTCTTTCCATTTTTAAATATTTAAATGTTCCATTTTTAATTGATTTCATTTCAAATTTGGGATTTTCATAATGTTATAATTAAACCTTATAATTAAACCTCTATTTCCAGAATTTTGTCCTGGACTTGTTTTGATAGCTGATTAGTCATCAGGATGTTGTTTGTTTAGGTAGCTTTTCTAGCAAAGTCTAGGGTCTTATTAACAGAACAAGTGCATTTATTACAAGATCACATGACACTTTAATTGCACACAGGTGGACTCAGTTCAGCTAATTATGTGACTTATGAATGCAACAAATTGCACCTGAACTAATTTTGGGGTTTCGGCAGGGGTGAATATTTTTGCAATCACAATGCTTAAGCTTTTTATTTGTGAATAATTTGGCAAACTATTATGACCTATTTTGTGGATTCATGATATAGAATAGTGCCAATTAAGTCAATTTTAGTTCCAGTTTATAACACTACAAAATAAAAAAAAGAGTTCTAGGAGAGTGAATATTGGTCAAATTCTTATTATGTCGAACAGAAATCCTGTGACTTATTGTATTATGTTTGAACATCTCAGTGTTCAGTGAAACTTCTCGAAATAATGGTGAAGTGAGGAAGACTGGTATCAAATGCACAGATGAAAGAAGCCTGCAGATTTAGGGTCTTTTTTTGTCTCTGCATGTTCAAAGGAAACAGCTGCTGACTGCACAAGGCTTAGGGCCTATTCATCTGGGGCCGAGACACAATAGTTATCCAGAGGCACAGAAAAAGTGGAGCAAATGTACATGCTGAATTGGTCGCACACACACACACACACACACACACACTTCAAAGGCTAGAGAGATGTGCTGTGGTAGACTCTACTCTATAACTCTGTCATTAGTTTCATAAACAGGATTTGTATCCTCAGAAGTAGCCTCTAAGGCCCTTTTGTAATTAATATCAAACAACCGCTTTTTAAAAATCTGTCCCTTAATTTTAGCCTGAAAAAAAACTCTATAAGATCAAACAAGCTTCATTTTTCACCATTTCCCAAACTCACTATACCAGTATAACTATACCAGTAGTGACTTAGTCAACCGGCCGCCAGTGTGCATTTGATATACAAAGTTCTTTGAAAATAATTATTAGCATTGCAAAGGTGTTCGGCTCGTGGCCCGCCTTCAAAAAACATCACAAACAAAGCAAAATGAAAAATCGGATGTCAGCAGGTGACGTCCTCATCCAGGTCACACACACACACACACCCACCTCAACTGGAGGCAACTCCAGTGCGTTTCCCTCTCGCTTGCTAAAATTCAAATAGGTCTTGGGCCAGGTCTATGTCATGCATCCTGGTGCATTAGTCTCGTCATATGGTTCGGTTGATATTTGCATCACAAGCAAATCACTACTGTGTGATTCTTGAGATGAAAGAGAAAGAGTCAACTATATTTCCAGTGCCAAATGCTAGCAAAGCACAGCTTTAGTCACCTCAATGCCTAAAAAAGATTGGATTACTGAAAAGAACTATATTGTTAAAACAGAATATGCTTTTTAACACAAGACATGATCAAATATACTCAGTGTAAAGCATTTCCGAAGTGAACAGATTAATGATGATGACTCCAATAATGTGTGCAAATGCAATATGTCCAAAGAGTAAAAGAAAAAAAAATCTCATCCAAAAGTCTGGAAGCAGAATGAGAGAAGAATGAAAGTTCTCATTTTCATTTTTCTATTCAAATAGATTTGCATGGGCACGTGGGGCATGAGACAAGGACGCCCTGTCTCCATCTGCTGCTGCACTCACTCTTCATGTGAAACCAAACCAACATGCAAAACAAGGCTCGGAGCAAAGTCCCATCCCCCAATAACAGCAAGGTGCATACAGTCTAAACTACACAAGAGGCTAACAACAAAACTTCATTAACAACAACAACAAAAATTCTAATTCAATACCTCATCACAATACCTCATCAATGACGGCTCTTAATGCTGTGTATTCAGTATAAAGTTCCGTTTTACAATGTGGATGAAAATGTCAGGTAGATTTCATACGAGTATTCCATTAAAAATAATTACAAACACATTATGGGTAACATTACTTTACATTAATTGTCAGGTCACATACTGTACATTTCTATTAACAATATGTTTTAAGAAGAAGCAGGTAAAAGGTAAGAGTATGAGAACACTTAATAAAGCACTGAGAAGCTGTCCATGTTGCTGAATTAAAGTTGCTAATGTATTTATGACTTGAAATTCGAGCATGTGGAGTGTTTATTTAGACATATCACGAGGTTATGGACATTTTCAAATGTAGTGCATGTGTCTGTTTTTTACTCTCACATATGATTCATGCGTTCTTACATGAGTTTTTTCACGATTCTTTCATCTTCACATGATCGTTTAAGATTAATTTTGATTGCTCACGATTAATTTTTTTCTGTTTCTTTCTGAGTAAATATGAATGAAATATCTTTTTAGTTTCGCACATTCATCATTCTTTTCTTAAATGCAGTCCTATTATGCTTAAATTCACATGATGTCATGTGTGGAATTTCAGGGCATAAAATGTTGAAATGCTCCTTGTGATATGATCACATCTTGCTCACATGATCATGTGAAATTTATGTGATTCCATAAAGGCACGCATTTATGCGCACTGATTAGTTATGCATTCATGTCTAATATTTGACCCCTTATGCTGAAGTGCTACAAATAACACTTTGTGATATTTAAGGGATATTCAAAAGCCTTCCAATTTCATACCAGGATTTCTTGAATAATACTTATCAAGAGACTTTTGGATGTTCTTGTGTAATCCGTTTTTTCTTTCTTTATCATTTGTAGTCAACTTATCTTATTATACTTGGGCTAAAATTTCAACAAAGAACATCTGTCTGTCTGTCTGTCTATCTATCTGATAGATCTGATCCTTATTACTGATCTACGGAGCGCAGTAATAAAGATTGCCAGTAGTTTTTTGTTTTTTTTAGTACTTTGTACAGCTAACAAAGGAGCTGAACGCTTAAGCTCACCACAGATTGCACTGAGATTTTGTGTTCCCCCAATGGCTCGTCCTACTCCAGCGCATTCACAGGGCTGTTATTAGTGGACTGAGTTAACAAGGCCCATCTGCATCGGTAGACAAGGACAGATGGCCCTTACAAGATCACCTCAATTAAAGGTGTGCAAACAGGTATAAGATACACCTCACACTTGCTTTACCTTAATATATACAGCTGGGTCCAAAAGTCAGTGCACTATCAAGTGGAGTATATGTTTTATTATTTCTGTGCAGTTGATACTTTATCAATTGGTTTAAATGTGAGGAGAAAGTGAAACGCATCTGACTATTTACTTTCAAATTGTTGTGATTCCCTGCATTTTAGTTAGATGGTATCATGTTTATGCTACTAATATGCAGTGTTAATGGTTTTCATCATCAACATGGTGTGATATTATAACAAGTCACACACATCTAAATTTCGGTTATGTACCCTTTATTGACTTAATTCATAGAAAAAAAATATATATAAATAAATCCAATGACATTTCTCTCAGAGATTTGAATTCATATAAATGTGTAATCAGTCACATTATGCTCAGTCAATTAATACAATCATCTATTGTGTCGGATTTCTACATTCTGTAAATAAGAAAGAACTGTAACAATTCTACGAAGTACATACACATAAATCATTCTAACGGTGACTATAATTCTTTGTAGGTTGGTATTGATTCTTGTGTAAGCATTTCATGAACTCTAATTATGACTCTTAAAGCTCTAACAGTACGCAAGAAGTAGTTCCTTGACAACTTTTAATCCTGTTGTAAGGCAAGTGCCACTTCACTATAGTGCCCTGTTCTGTTTCGGTGGACGTGATGACAACAACAATATGCAGAAATATTATATCAGTTTGAGAACTTTACTGTCAAATTAAAACAGGCACATTACAAATAATAATGTGTTTCCACACACTTTGCTTCCTGTCCCTCCAAGGTAAATTATTAGCTCCATATGTGTGTAAGTTATAAATAAGTGTTTATAAATAAATAGGTCATCTTACAACCTTCCTATTATAATGAATGACTTAACATACTTTACTACATGCTGCACTGATGACATTTTAAATGATTTTAATGTTTTTTTGTTTGTTTTTTTTGTAATTGCTTATATATTCATGATCATTATTGAATGGAATATTGTTAGTTATAAATGTTGTGCAGTACAGCACATGACTATTAACAATGAATAATGAATATTAATAAATAGTTAACTAGTTAATTAGGTTAAAGGTTTAGAGCTATTAAAAGAGCTATTATTTTTTTTAATCCCTGTACATATTGTTTATGATTGTGAATTGTAATACTCTTTGTTTTTTGCACTTTTTTCAAATTAAACTGAAAAGTGCTATATAAATATACATTATTTTTCTTCTTCTTTTACTTCTTCTTTTTATTATTAATATTATTATTATTATTATTATTATTATTATTATTATTATTATTAAGCACACTTTGATTTATAAATATGACCTTCATACCATAGAAGTGTTACCAATTTATTTATTTTTCTATTAATAAAGAATGATGTAATCTAGTGTGACAAAAAGGCCATAAATTATCTAGAACTGCATAGCTACACTTTGGGCCAGTTCAGGGAGCAGACTTCCTCCTTGTTTGGATTATTGTGAATATTTTTTTTTTGCTATAATTTTGATGGAAATGTAAATCATAGTATGGCGTAATGGTGATAAAATGTGTAGATACATATCATCGTTAATTCACAATGGCTTTTTTTTTTTTAGCAAGTTTAAAGGCTTTACTGTGATTATATAAATATCAAACTAATAATACTTCAGTACAGAATACTTTAATTGCCACCCAAAATGCTAGACAGAAAGCGATACAGTGCCCTCCACTAATATTGGCACCCTTGTTAAATATGAGCAAAGAAGGCTGTGAAAAATTATTTAACATTATGATCTTTTGTTTAAAAAATTCACAAAATACTCTGCTCTCAATATCAAACAATGGCAAACACAATACAGGTTTATATATATACATATATATATATATATATATATATATATATATATATATATATATATATATATATATATATATATATATATATATATATATCTTTGATAAATATAGGTGTGCAACACCTATGAATTCATATGAGAAAAATATGTTTGAATTATATTCCCAGTGATATTTTACATATTTTAGTACACCTGGGTGACTAAGAACAGGAAATTGTTCAACCATGACTTCTTGTTTCACAGGGGTATAAATTTGAGGTAACACATAGGCCAAATTGCCTAAGTCATTCATAACAATGGGTAAGACCAAGTAATATAGCTTTGATGTGCGGCAAAAAGTTGTTGAGCTTCACAAAATGGGAAGTAGCTATAAGAAAATAGCACAGCATCGAAAATGTCCATTTCCACCATCAAGGTAATAATTAAGAAGTTCCACTGGAAAGTTTATGAAACAATATGGAATTGGACGTGTGTCTACGCAATGTGAAGTAGATGGTTCGAGTGGCCAAAAAATCTCCAAGGATCACATCAGGAGAATTGCAGAAGTTAGTTGCACGTTTGGGGTCAGAAAGTCTCCAGAACTACAATCCGAAATCACCTACATCTCCACAAGTTGTTTGGAAGGGTTTCAAGAAAAAAACAAAACAAAAACATACTCAAGTGTGTTAAGTTTGCCACACACTACTAGAACTTCAAATGGGATCGTGTTCTACGGTCAGATGAAACCAAAATAGAGCTTTTTGGCAATAAACACCAGAAGTGGTTTGGGTGCATACAGAAAGGTATTGTATGGAAAAGTACCTCATGCCCAAGGTTAAATATGGTGGTGGCTCATGAATGTTTTGGGTCGGTTTTCCTACCAGGGGACCTGGAAATTTTGTTAGGATACATGGAATCATGGACTCTATCAAATATCAACAATGAAAACCTGACTGGCATCTGCCTGAAAAATTCAAATGGGCCATTCTTGGATCTTCCGGCCAAATATACATCAAAATCAACACAAAAATGGTTTACTGACCACAAAATCAAGATCCTCCATGTCCCCCAATGACCTGACTTGAAACCCATAGAAAACCTGTTGGGTGAACTGAAGAGGAGAGACCACCAGCATGGACCTCGAAATGTGAAGGACCTGGAGAGATTCTGTATGTATTTTCACAGTCCCTTAAAGATTTGCAGACCTTTACATTTGGAGACGTTGATCACCTGGTCCCAATGAATTCATGAACTGTTAAAACAAAACTTGACATATGCTACATGTTCTATTTTTCATATTTTTTTTAAAAAGAGGCTGAAAGCACATCTCTTCTCCCAGGCGTTTCAATCTAATTTTACTATTGTTTATTGTCCATCTCTATCTGGTTTTTATTTTATTTTCTGTTTAACTTTTTCTTACTCTGTTCAGCACTTTGGTCAGCTTTGCTGTGTTTAAATGTGCTATATAAATAAAAATGTGCTGACTTACTAAAGTGATAAAATGTATTATTGTTGCAATGACTAGCCTTAAGCTAACTCCATAGGTTTTCTTATCATAGTGTCTAACATGGTCAATGAGGAAAAGAGAGGAGCCGCATAGGAATGAGGTTGTATAAAAGTTCAGCTCACTTAGAGAAGTGGTTTACTGGAAGTTCATAATATCCAGATCTTTCATGACAGTTCTAAACATGCTGTTGGCTTTATTTGCATTTAACTGCTTGAACCCACCTGCTACAAAGTACGGCATCTTTTGGAAATTCATGGAAAGACAAATCCGGACATTTTCTTTGAGAATTTGAGCAAAAAGGAACACTGCAATGGCAATGGCTATTACAGGCCTTCATGGTTGTCACCATAGTTCACTCAACAATGACACCTTCCGGTTCACAAACGCTAGGGTCTATTGACTTATATGGTGCCATTGATTGTTGCACACATATATTTAACAAAGATTTTGTTTGGATAAACCTATGTTTTCTTTGCAATTGTTTGATATCCATGAGAGCAGAGTATAAAAAAAGTCATATAACAAAAAGATCAAAATGTTAAACAATAAAGACAATTTTCACAGCCTTCTTTGCTCATATTTACCAAGGGTGCCAATATTATTGGAGGGCACTATACATTAAATACTTTAATCCCATTTCCATGATTCCACTGTTAAAAACTCCTAATACTAATCTGAAAAGTGTTCCTACATTGTTGGCACTGATCCTATTCGCCAAAAAATTTAACCCCTGAATAAATAAACACACTTCTTTGTAGTACACTCAGACGTTTGCTTTGTACTGTACTGTATGTAACCACTGAATGAAATCCTACCACATCACCCTCTTTCATAATGAATTTTGATAAATTTCTCATGAGATCAGGTTCCAATGATCCAGCACATGATATTTAGTCTATTAATGCAGACCTCTATGTGATATACATTATCATCACTACTTATTTATATTGAGAATAGACAATAGAAAGATCATTTCTAAATAAGGATTCAATTCTATACAAATTTACACAAACGACCTTAAAAATAACGTGACAAAGCATTTATACACGGACAATTGTACAGACTGTGGACTCAAACAAACTATAAATAGCATTTAATAATCAATATCACTATGAAATATAAATAGTAGTATCCCTGAGTTTTTCAGTAAAGTATACAGTAAGAGTGAGCACCTCTCCAAGGACTGATGAGACTTTGGCAGCAGTGAGTCATTACATCAGTGTGTGCTGCTCCATGGTAACGTCATGGCTCAGGAACACACAAACAGCAGCAGTTCTCTTCTTACAGCACAGTCCTGTCCCTATAACTCCAAAAGCACATTCATCATAATGTATCCAGGTATTTGTTCAAAATAGGGCCATTCAGATAAACAAAATATATTATTAATAATATTGTCCACGGTTTGTTTGCATCTGAGAATCCACCTGGAACATAGAGCATAAGATCCGCAAAGCTTAATGAACAGGTTGCTTCCTTAAAAAAAATTGATAAAAATAAAAATACAGATACGTGGTTTATAGAATCAACAGCTTAGATTTCACAGTACCTCATTCTTCTGCACAATGGTGATGTGTATAATATACACAATGCATCATGTTTAAAAGTCATCTTTAAAGACTACTAAATGAGAATAGTCTGTGCTTTTGTGCCATGCAAGATGCAATGAGGTGATGATTTGAGAAACAATTCTGATTATTATTATTAATAACAATAATAATAATAATAATAATAATAATAATAATAATAATAATAATAGTAATAATAGTATTAGTACTAGTATTAGTAGTAGTAATAGTAGTACTTTCAGATCTGTAGTATGTATATGGTTTCAAATAAACTGTACTACATGGTGGATGTAATTGGCATCTTCTGACAAAGCATTACCTCCTCCCTCTGGACACTTAGGAAATGGCAGGACAGGAATTGTTACAAAGCAAAACTCTAACTTGATCAGAAAAAAATCATTTAACATGACGCTTTGTCTGGCAGGAGGGATTTTTTAAAAAACCAAACTAATAATTATAATGAAAGTGAACCTAAAGTGCACTGTACAAATGTGATAATATGTCAGGATGAACAATATAGCTTACTTTAAATGAATGGATAATAAATAACTGAATTAATATTCACTTATTTATATTAAGGCATATTATTCAGTAAATACTACAAATTATTCAGTAACTACAGTGAAACTAATAAGAAATGTGGTATGCAGCGATGAAGTCTGGAACGAATAGTCATGTGAAAAATAAGTATGCCCAGTGGAAATTGTTGGCTTTTTTATGACATATTTGGACAAGCAAACATTTGATCATCTTTGAAACAGTGCCTAATATAAAAAGTATATATACTTATATACAAATGTATTTAATCAATTATTCAACAGAAATATCAATAGATGTGATATTCTTATGTGGAAAATGTAAGAACAGCCTTGGCCTAAGAAGTTAGTGTTGTCTCCTTGAGCAGAAATAACATCTTGTAAGCATTTTGCATAAACCAGGCTTGTTGGAATTTTTGACCATTCTTCCATGCAATATTCTCTCAGTTGCAAGATGTTTGATGGTTTTCTTGCATGTACTGCCTGTTTCACCCCCCCAATATTTCAATGTCCAAATCCGGGCTTTGACCAGGCCATTCCATAACCCTTCATTTCTTATTTGTGAGCCATTCCTTGATCAGTATCCTGTTGGATAATGTTGGACAACGTGAGGCCACCCGTGGCCTCACAGCAAGCTGTTCAGCAAGCTGTTCATCTCTGAGGCAGCAAAGAAACCCCGAACCATAACATTTCCACAGTCAGTATGAGGTGCTTCTCCTGAAAAGCTGTCTTTGGTCCGCGCCAAACATGTCTGCTGTTACTGTGGACAATCAACTCTATTTTTAATTCGTCTGTCCAGAGCACATTATTCCAAAAGACCTGGTGTTTTCCTATATGCTCATTGGCAAACTGTAGTCTTTGTTTAATGTTCTTTTGAGACAACAAAGGCTTTTCCTGGCACGCCTCCCATGAGGTCAAATTTATCTTATTCTGATTGTAGAAGCATACATGTTGACACCAAAAGTTACAAGACTTACTAGCAGATCCTGTGATCAAATTTTGGGGTTCTTGGATACTTCTTTTTGCATCAGATGGCCTGCTCTTGGGTTGAATTTGCAGGAACGGCCAGTTCTGGACAAATTGGTAGTTGTTTTAAATCTACGCCACTTGTAGATGATTTTCTTTATAGTGGAATGATGTATTTCAGATAATTTGGATATCTTTTAAAATCCCTTGCCAGACTCATAGGCATCCACATCCTTTTTCTGAAACTCTTACAGAATTCTTTAGTTCTGGTCATAACGACACCACACACCTCAATAGCAGATGGAACACCAGACACTAGATATGAGAGGGGTATAAATAAAACCGGTTCCACCTGCACTCTCTAAGCAGGTTCTAATCACAATCTTCAACACCTGATTCTAATTTCATGGATTTGAAGGTCTGATAAATGTTGGAGTGTACTTACATTTTCTCATGTGGCTGATCTGTTATTTGTTCATTGAAGTTATTGAAAATTACTACGTGTCAATTGTATGTGTCATTTGATAGTGTATCAACTTTATTAATAGGCACTGCTTCAAAGAGGATCAAATGTTTGCTTGTCCAAATATATCAAAAAATCCTACAATTTCCATGGGGTGTACTTAATTTTTCACATGGCATTTAGTCCACGGTTAAGTGTGGCTGTGACCTACATACACAGGTGATTTTATTCACATCTACAGTGCATGATAAGGCTAGCATGATAAGTAGAATGCTTGTCGCATATGAAGGTGTAGTGGATATTGAAAGTTTTCAATCTAGTGTAGCTCTCTGGTCTGCTCTGTTTTCTTAATAAAAATAATAATAAATTTGAAAGTGGGATTAAATTACATAGAGGATATACTGTATGCTGTAGTAAATAACATACTTAAAATACAGTCAAGCCATTTTCATTATAATAAATGGAACATGTTATCTCTAAAATCCACTGATGGTTAATGGTTAATGGTTAATTAAAATGATTAAAGCACTTTCCTGGCATTGAGTATTTTTTCCAGTCCCGGAAATACAATATCAGTCTCAGTCCAAAAATAATTTCCTGCGCACATTTTTATAACATTCTGGAACATTCTGAAACTGGAAAATTGATATTTGTCATTCATCAGTAGAGAAAGTGTTATTCAGTGACACCTGCTGGCATTTCAATAAGAAGTTCATCCTTGCATTTGAAATTTAAGGAATTTCATTTTGAGAGTTTTATGCCTTTATAATATCTGCCATAAAATCATTGTACTTTGTAACAAAAATACTTCCTGGCCTGGATTTATCTACCGGTATTTATTCCTGCTAGTGGCATCTGCATAACACGTAGACACAGAACAAAAACATTTAGCATTTTCTAATGGTTACAAACTGTATTTAACTGAGAATATTTCATTATATCAATATCACTTAAATTAAGTTGCTTCCTCAAGGCTTTGGTGGGTTTGACTTCTTTTTTTCACTGTGACCATAAAGGATGGACATATGAGCCTCCGCTTCCACTCCTGTATTAAATGCATTAAACCATGTGAGCTAAACATACACTGCAATCATCATTTCCAACCTGAGAATGTCTTTGCAATTTCTTGACATTTGGTATTAAAGGATTATTTATTGTTTAATATTTGAATTCATTCATGCTTTAAAATAAAAACAACAACAACAACAATAAAAAAAACCCAATATACAACAGTCTACAGGCTGTTACTATAGAATGCCATTTGAGGGGAATATTTAATACAAACTGTAGGCTTAATATGACACTATCGTGTATTTAATTGTATAATCTGTGTAAAATGCACAAGAAGGTTTCTTTTGTTCACCTAGAGGAGACATCTTTATCTTAGACCAACTTGTTTTTGAATAAATTACTACACTTCCTGAAAGTGAGCGTAACCATAGCAGATGAGTGCTTACTCAGCTTATCCTTTAAATCATGTGCATGCATTATGATTTCATTACCTCAGTTTAGTATCCTGTGGTCATATTCAACTGAGCTGACTATGCCATGTAATGATATAAAAAAGAAATAAATAAGCATTCTCTTTTTAATCGCTTGACCCATTTCAACATACAGTGTTTTTTTACCCACCACTGCCTAGAAATTAACATAACAATGTCAACTAAAGCTTTTCATGCAGTAATGTATTAGCAATAAAGCCTACTAGGCTAAATTAGACGTTTCTTTGAATATTTGCAATCTTTTCATTTAGATACCCGTCTCTATTTATTTGTTCATCTTGAAAATTGTCTCTTAGTTTCTTATTGCACCATATTGAAGTTGACAGCAAAAAAAAATTATTCTTAGTCTACATTTTCTATCGCACTATCTTTAAAGACAGTGATATATACACTAAGCAGTCTGTACAGGATTTTAGAAAGTTTTTTGTGATAGTTGCGGCCATACATGCTTGATTTTGCTGCTGTTTTTTTTGGGGAGGGCAGAAAACGACTTGAATTGGCGAAATTACGATAGCACAAAACTGTTTTGCACGGCCTATCACGGATTTTGAAAAATTGCAAGGTCCTCCGAATATTGCGGAGTTTGCTTGATTTTGAAGGCACCTCTATCCACCATGAATCCACCAAAGCCTGTTGGATCTCTTGCTTGTGCTGGAGTCCCTTAAGACCTCTCTTTATGAATGTTTGCTAGATGCAGATCTGAAATAGATGTCTCTGAAAAACAATGCTAGCAGAAGTGAGATAAGTAGGGAAAAGGCAATAAGCGCCCTTGTCTACAGTACATAGGTGGCCAGATGACTCTGGGGTGGCATTATGGTTGGGGTTTCTATTCAAGGTCATATCATCCAGTGCAACACAAGCGGTAGATCTTGTATCATTCCATGAAGATTAGCCTGCAGGACATTTTTCCTTTCGCCCTGTATACACCCTACAGAAACCTTGACCATTTAGACTGGATGGTGGCCATTTAATCCTCAGATCAATTGTTCATTTGAACATACACACAGGGCAGCATTGTTGGGGTCTATAAATGAGCTGGACACTTGGTTCCTACTGTGACATGCCATGTTATGAGAAGTGTCTCCTCCTCATCTGTATTACATAAAGACCTGCTACTCTGAGAAGTCTGCCCTGCTGCTACCTGGACATCTCTGTGAACTTTTTCTAGGTTCTACAAGGTTAACAAGTTCCCTCCCAGTACTGTGAGTGAAGAGCCCTTCCCTGAACACTTTTCCAGTTAGTCTGAAGGTGTGGTTATATAAACCCTGAATAACTACAAGGGTTCCTTGTGATTTGGGATCAGAGCTGACCCAATAAGAATAATTACACTGGGCCACTTTAAAGGAGATGTATTAAAAAAAACTAACTTTGTATTTAAAGGAAAGTTATTCTGGCATTTTCTCTGATTTGTTTCTTTCATATACACAAGATGTAACTCCTCTGAAGACAATATGCTTTGTTTCAGGTAATAAAGCAGTGCTTGGCCTTAATTGCTATTGCCTAACGACTTCCTTGGCACAAAAACAGAATACATAGCAATCAAAGAGGCCAATCTATTAGGACAAAGTCCATCCCCTACCCCTTCTTTCTTCTTACATCTGTTATAAAAAAAAATGGACACATATCTTAATCTTATACACGGATTGTTTAGCCTTATCTCTGTAGACACAATTTCCTGAGACCTACTGACATACAATATGTTTTTCAGCATATACTTGGATATTGTTTATATTCTGTTATGATTTCATACTTCACCAAGCCTACAAAGTTCTACTTTATTGTTGAGATGAATATTTAAGCACTGAAAACTTTGACGTCTTTTAACACTTGACAATTTACTTGTAGTGTAATATGCCACATACGATCCAAACACAGTGTTGAAAGATGATCTCATTTAATTGTCCACTTTCACATACAAAAGGGCAAATCTAGCACCCTGAGGTTTTTTTTTTGGATGATTCCTTAGAAGTTCTAGGTTAAATCCTACATCAGTGTGTTCTCATGAAAGAGAGAGGGTTTCAAGTAAAGATGAATATATAACTAGCCAAGGAACCCTTACAGTGTACCGATAAGCATTATTAACATCACTTAACAATAACACCAATATTTACTAATTACCTGGAGTAAGGGAGCGAGGAGAACAACCTAACACAGAGCAAAATGTTTAGAAAAAAAAAAAAGAAAAAAAGTTTTGTTGTTGATATTTTTGACAAGGTCAAACAGCATGTCCTTCTGGCCACATTTTCAGAACAATGTTTCCAAGAAATCTGTATCAAAAAGAGTTTTTTCTTTGTTTTGTTTACTGAACTGTGTGTAAGTTACACAATCCAACCTTATATTACATTAATCAGCATCTTCTTACCTACAACATACAGTAGCAATGTTTTGAAACAACTGACCAACTCACAGCTAGTGTTAGACAGGCTGGAGGTATAACCTCCAACAGTTGTTATGTGATGTTGCAACTAAGCCAACTTTCACATAAACAGTGATAAGTTAAAAGTTAATTCTCTTTCATTTAAATAAAAAAAGAGAATGTATTTCTCGAACGTTCTACTCACAGAATGAAACACAGAGTAAGAAACACCTTGTGTGTGGTGAAGATTTTGCTTCCTTTATCCCTAGGAGGGGGAAGTGGGTGAAGTCTTCCATGAGGGGTGAGAACGTAAACTGTACACTGAAGGGTATAAACTCAAACTTAAATAAACTTAGTCATATTTGTGACAAAGAATTAAACTGTGTTGATCAGTTTGTGGTATTATTAAAAACACTGGACAATCAATTTTACACTGTTGAGAGTGTACATGTAATTTATTTCCCATATGTTTGCAAAGATTAAAAAAGAATAGGTCTAAAAAAAAAAAAAAAAACAAACAAAAAAACAGTTGCCCTACCTTGCTGCCCTACCTTGTTTACAGTCCAATGGCAGTGTTTATACTGTATATAATTTGACATGTGGAAACTAATTTATCAGGCTTTTCTAGCAAGTATTACATCTAACCATCTGTCTGTTACAATTAAACCCACCCATGGGGTAAGTTGTAAAATTGTTCCCATCACTTTTGGTGGAATTGTAAATGAATAATAGGTGATAGAAATAAAGTTCAAGTGCTCATTTGTGGCAGAGCAGAGATGTATATGTTGCTTGCATAAAAACACGATAAATGCTAACTTAAATATTTTAAAAATTTCGAAGCGAAAACCAAAATGTGTTGGGCTGTGCCCTGCTCTCCCCTACCCATACAGATCGCACTTTGTATTTATATAAAATTTGTATTTATATAACACTATTGTAGCAAAAGTGTAGTTCAGTACAATGCTTATGTAAGTAGCATAATGAGACCTAATTCTACATTCCTTACTTCGCCTGACTACTGTATTTAACAGTAAGTTGGAACCATTACTTGTGGATGTTTTAAGACAATTTACGTAACGTAATTTCCTACTTCACTGGACTGAAATCTAGCAACTGTCATCACATGGAGCCTCACTGTTGATTAAGGAAATCATGTCTGATTTGTGAAATGGTACATTGTCCTAGTGGGTGGATCAGTAACTGTGGCCATAAAGTTATTGTAGCTACAATATGCAGCTACAAGGGGTGGAACGTAACAAACTACACTACAATAACTACACTTCTCTTTACAGCACTTGAGTGCATGGTTCACTGTAACAGTACATTTTTGAGTAGAATTAAATCTTTTAAACTTTTATTGTTACTTGAGTTTTTAAAAAACAACAACAACAACAACAACAAAAACCCAAGATATTCAACTTTGCTATATTTATTGTTGATAATTCAATTTCAAGACCCAGTCAATCATAGACATGTTTCCTCCAAAAGTCTACACTTGAGAGGACAAGTGCTTAATGAGCAGCAGTAATGTCTGAGACAGTGGAGACAGATGAGCATCCCTGGCTGAATTGATCAAGTATCATAAATGCTTCAAAAGAATATAGCCAAGATTGCAATTCCACTTCTAGATTCAATTTATAATGGGAAGGGTTTGAGTCTCAGTCTTAACTGTTTTAGAGGGTACCTAGGTAAGTATAGTGTGCATGTAGAACATTTCACATTTGAGACTTCTTTGTGTGTGTGTGTGTGATATAATAATAATAATAATAAACTTTATTTTATAAAGAGCCTTTAAAGTAGCTTCTCAAAGCGCTGTACTTAAAAACACAAATCACAGAATTAATAAAAGTTAATTAAAACGAATAAAACTGTAATAAAAAACAAATATAAAACAGTCAAAAAGATATTAAGAATCAAAAGCGAGTCTAAAAAAGTGTGTCTTTAAAAGAGCTTTAAAAATGCCAAAGGACTGAGCTTCCCTGAGTTCAGGGGGAAGAGAGTTCCAAAGTGAAGGAGCATGGACAGAAAAAGCCCCGTCACCCATAGACTTAAGGTGGGTTAGTGGAACCGTAAGTAGATTCCCCTGTGAGGAGCGCAGTCTGCGATGTGGGGTGTACGGGATTAATAAGTCAGTTAAATATTGTGGAGCCAATCTGTGCAATGCCTTGTATGTTAACATCAGGATCTTAAAGTCCACCCGGAACCTGACCAGGAGCCAGTGTAAGGACCGGGCGGCAGAGTTCTGAACATACTGCAATTTGTTAATTGCAGTTTTAGAAACTCCAGCTAAAACGCCATTGCAATAATCAAACCGCGTGACAACGAATGAATTGATCAGCTTTTCAGCGACAGATAAGTTTAGAATTGGTCTTAATCTGGCTATATTTCTGACGTGAAAAAAGGAAGCTTTCACGGTGATCTGAACAAAAAAATCAAAAGTGAGGTTAGTGTCAAAAATTACACCAAGGTTCCTCATCTTACTTTGGAACTCTAGAACAGAGCCATCAACGGATAGAGACAATGGAGCTGCTTTGCGAATCTGATGACGGGAACCTATAAGCATGACCTCAGTTTTCCCGCTGTTCAGGCACAGAAAGTTATTATTCATCCTTTTTTTTAATCTCAGAAATACAGCCAGAAAGATAACCAACATCAATGCTTTCACCAGATGTTGAGTGAATGTAGATTTGGGTATCGTCAGCATAAAAGTGATAATGGAGGCCAAGTGTTCGCAGCAGATGCCCAAGTGGAGATAGATAAATATTGAACAGTAGAGGGCCTAGAATTGAACCCTGAGGAACACCAGTGAGCACCGAGCAAGTGTCAGATCTAAAGCCACTCATAGAAATAAACTGTGAACGGTCAGTAAAATAGGATTTAAACCAGCTTAAAACTTTCCTGGACACACCAAAAACACTTTCAAGGCGGGTAAGTAAAAGACCATGATCCACAGTATCGAAGGCGGCTCTAAGGTCAAGAAGAATAAGAAGTGAGGTAGCTCCAGAATCAGAGGCCATCAAAAGGTCATTTGTAACTTTGACCAATGCAGTTTCAGTGCTATGAAATTTACGAAAACCTGATTGAAGTGGTTCAAAGAGGTTATTGGTTGTCAGATGAGAACATAGTTGAGAGGCAACAAGTATTTTAGCCAAAAACGGAAGATTTGAAATGGGGTGAAAATTGTTAAAATCATCCACAGGAACATTTTCTCTCTTGGGGACAGGTGTAACAGCAGCAGTCTTCAGTACTGCTGGAACGACCCCAGTCTCCAGTGATTCATTTATAATACTGAGGATAGCAGGGCACCACACAGCAAAGCACGATTTAAACAGAATCGTGGGAATTGGATCCAGCAGGCAAGTGGTAAATTTCATGCTGGATACCTCCCTTGAGAGAGCCTCAGAATCAAGCAGTGAGAAATGAGTGAAAGAAACACCAGTGAACCCAGATGGACGAAGGAGTGGAGTGGCACAGTCAGGGTTACCAGAAATTTCTTTACGAACATTGACAATCTTAGAAATGAAAAACTGTAGAAAGGAATCACAGAGCTACTGAGAGACAGGCAAAGTGGTAATAGCATTAACTTGAAGCAATCTATTTATGGTATGGAACAAGTGTCTGGGATTATTTTGATTTTTTACAATAGCAACAGAGAAGTAAGAGGATCTTTCAGTCTCCAGTAGTGCACGATAGTCCCCCAGTAGATCCTTCCACGCTTGATAGTAGACACTCAGTCCGGTAAGACGCCATTTTCGCTCCATTTTCCGACATACAGCCTTTCTAGAGCGCAGATTGTCATTATACCAGGGAGCAGAATGGGTGAATGTGACCTTACGTGACTTTAGAGGAGCAAAAGTGTCAAGCTTAGCACCAAGAGTGGAATTTAGTTGCAGAACTTTCTCCTCCAGTGATGATGGATGAAGATCGCTTAGGGTGGAAACCACAGAATTGGAGAAGGCTGTCTGATCGATAGACTTCCACTTCCGGAAGGTTACTGTTCGGATAGGAGGCTCACGTGAATGGTATAGTTCGAGGTTAAAAAAGACAGCTGAATGATCAGACAGTCCAATGTCAGTAGCTGAAAACTCAGATACAAATGAGCCATTAGCAATCACAAGATCCAGTGTATGACCCTTGTTATGAGTCAGGTCAGTTATATCTGAGTGAAGTTAAAACAGTCAATTAGTGACAGAAAATCCTTGGTGTGTGTGTGTGTGTGTGTGTGTGTTTTATTTATTTCCCTCCAGATACAAAGCTGAAATTTTCACAGAAATAAGTCCTCTATAGTAGCACTGTGCTGTAAGTTCCACTGTTACAGAGCTAGGGCTAATAGAAATCTGGGGAAAGGCCTACTTTATGTATACATTTTCAGAAATGAACAGATGTAATAGGCATAACAAATAATACAAATAAACAGTATTTTACTGTAATCATGTTTATGATTGACAATAGCTTATGCTTGTCAATGAGGTATAAAATGTTACTACATTTGATATTGGCAATATTGAAGCTTGATCTATTACGGTTCTTAAGTTTAACTCCAACCTTCCAATTTACCTACCTGTAATTTTCTAGTAATCCTGAAGAACTTGGTTAGCTTTTTCAGGTGTGATTGATTAGGGTTGGAGGTAATCTCTGCCGGACAGTGGACCTTGAGGGCCAGATTTGAAGAACCAGCCTGATCTATCATGTTGGTACAGGTGTACAGTTGTGAATAGATTTTTTTATCAAAATATGGAATAACAGTGATCAGTTGGGTGTTTTCCAAATGAATAGTGTTAAAAACAGAGCTATGGTGTTGTTTCCCCTGTGATAAAACAGTATATAAAATTTTTTTGTACTTTCTCGCCTCCATTAAAAAAAAAAAAAACTCTTAAACTTGATATGGTCTGCATGCACACTATACTTACCTAAGTAGAATATGGACATTTTCACTTATGGGTGTACTCACTTTTGTTGCCAGCGGTTTAGACATTAATGGCTGTTTGTTTATTTATTTTGAGGGGACAGCAAATTTACACTGTTACTCAAGCTGTACACTCACTACTTTACATTATAGCAAAGTGTCATTTCTTCAGTGTTGTCACATGAAAAGATATCATCAAATATTTACAACAAGGGGTGTTGTTTTTTTTTTTTTTTTTTTTTTTTTTTTTTTTTTTTTTTTTTTTTTTTTTTTTTTTTTTTTTTTTTTTTTTTTTTGTTTTTTTTTTTTTTTTTTTTTTTTTTTTGTTTTTTTTTGTTTGGGGTGGTGATTTTTTGGTTTTGTTTTTTTGTTTTTTTTTAAAAAAAAAAAAAAAAAAAAAAAAAAAAAAAAAAAAAAAAAAAAAAAAAAAAAAAAAAAAAAAAAAAAAAAAAAAAAAAAAAAAAAAAAAAAAAAAAAAAAAAATATTGGGGGTTTGGTGGTTTTTTTTTTTGGGTGGGGGAGGGTGCAACTTTTTTTCATTTTTTTTTTTTTTTTTTTGTTGTTTGTTGGGTGGGGTTTTTTTTTTTTTTTTTTTTTTTTTTTTTTTTTTTTTTTTTTTTTTTTTTTTTTTTTTTGGAGAGAGGAGATATTTAATGTGCTATTTAAAAGAAATGTCTGGGCTTAGCTTGACTCCATTTCCTCTATTCAATCTCTCCAAAAAAGCTAGAGATTAGGCATTAATTTTTTGAGATTTGCATTCATCAAAGTGATGAACTGGGCCAAGTGAACAAATCTAATGAAAGCGTTAAAAATAGTGATGTTGATGCTTTAACTTGTCACCAAATAAGTATTACAGTTGTACTTTTGTTGTCATTATTTATCTTCAATTTAGTCTCCTCACATTGCTGCTCCATTGCCAGCGTTCATGTGAGTTCATGCATGACTTTCAGAGTATCGGTAAAGGCATACTTCACATTCTTGTGAAATAAGACTCGAGACACAGAGAATGGTAAGCACCTGAAAATGGAGGATTTATTTACATACTAAAAGACTGGATTATATTGGATTAACTGATTATCACCTGTTTGTCCTTCAACCATTGCCTCGTTGCTACTACTTTGCTGACATTCCTGATACAATGTTTTCCATTTGAACACATGAGTGGGTAGACCAAGGATTTTATTACAGCCTGTGATCAGAGGGAGGAGGAGTGGTGGTAGTCGTCATACTGGTCTTTTTCACCTTGCTCTTTTTTACATGTGTGCTGTCTATCTTCCTCATTTGCCTAACTGACACTGCTGGGGGTTTAACGTCCTCCTTATTACTCATCTGTGTATAAAGACTTCATGACACACAGCTTTTCGTAGAAGTTAAAAATAAAGGCAAGCCAATCATTAACCTACACCCTTCTCTACATCAACATTCATTAAGTGTCCTGACTAATATGATACAGCCATATTTGGACTCAGAGTTATTCAATAACCCAAAATGAGTAGGTATCAGTCATTGGCCATCTTTCTGCTCCGCGTGCCATAAAACATGAGTAAGCAAATGGTACTCTTCCTTATATGTTATGAAACATACCTGAGGTATAATGATCTGAATAGGATAAAAAAGGATAAATAATTGCATGAAGAAATTGGTACTTTTAGAATAATAGTTTAATCTAACATGCTAATGAGTTCAGTTTCCTTAATGGTTAAATCCTTACATCATAGTGATTTCTAAAAATGGTTCATTTAGGACGGTGGTCACCAACCCTGTTCCTGGAGATCTACCTTCCTGAACGACTTTAGTTCCAAGCATAAACCTGCCCAACGGACCAGCTAATCATTGCCTTAATAAGTTCTTGATCTACAACAAGCATGTTGGGTTGGAGATGAAACCTGCAGGAAGGTAGATCTCAAGGAAGAGGATTGGTGACCACTGGTTTAGGACAATCCTTAACCATACAAGGATTTTTTATGCTCCTCAAAGGAGCGTAAGGGTGACTCAGCCCAAGCATTTATGCAACATTAAAACTTTTGAACCGATTAAATTCAATGACTGTAAAGCATCAAAGGAGAATATTCTTTTATTCCATGAGGTATAACATGGTTATCTGGCTGACGAAACCTTACAGGTGTACACACAGGCTTTTATTTTGGATACTTCATTTGTGTTCCCAATGTTTGCTTTTGCAAAAGCTCCAACTGCCAGTCTGTAGTTTGCATACAGACGGTTGCACCTGTGTAATCAAAGACAGGCAAAAGCACACCTAATTTCAATACGAGCCTCATTTTATCCATGGCCTGCACCTACAGAGAAGCACAGATAACAGAAATGGAGATATCGTATCAAACGAGTAGAGATTGTGGAGAAAAGGAAGAAGACTAAAACATAGGTAGGGACAGATAGACAGAAGGTCTGGAAAAGTTAGACTCTGAAATTCACTTGTCCTTCATACTGGCCCTCCCCCTCACTAAGCCTGCCTCAAGGCAGAGTTATTGTTCCTGCCTATCAGTGTCATTTCGACAGGGCGTGAGGAACGTAGGGGCAAGTGAGAGTGGAGATGATGCAGTAGTGAGAAGGCAGTGCACTTCTGTTTTACCTGCAGCACCACTGACTCGAGACTCGAGAACGTGAACACACTCTAGAAGCAGCTGAGAAGAGTGGAAACGAGACGTGTACACAAATAGGTAAGTGTGTCTGTAGTTTGCTGTGTGACTGCATCCACCTTTAGTTGGCAAAGAAAAACTGAAGTTTTTTTTTTTAAAGGAAAGAACAATACAACTAGTATACAGTACAAGCTAAGAGAACCATGAGGACTAAGCCTGATATGAGTACGAGACAAAATCCTACGTAATAAACAAGTGTAATGTATCAACAGGATACACATTTTGTAACCTGAAGTTAGTGCCTTGGATTTGAACCTCATGAAAATGAGGAGAGCTTTCAAAATTGAAAATTTTGTTTCCTTAATCATTTAGACAGCACCGTACACTAGGTTCAAAATGTCACACTTGGAGGGAAAGTCATCCAACACTGGAGTAGTAGAACCATGTCTGGTATTCACTTTAACTCCATGTGCTAAAATAAATTGGGTTAATATATACCAGGGAAGGTCTCTAAGCTCCTCAGGTGCAGTGAGGTGATCGTAGAGGCTCAGCCTCCCCCTGTCACTGTTCTGAGCCTCACAAGCTGCCCGGGCATCAGGAATGCCAAAGAGAGAGTAATAAGAGGGAGAACAAGCAGGAGCATTGTGTAGTGTGGAGAGAGGGAGAAGAACAGATAGATACACATAGGGACAGACACACACACGCACACACACACACACACACACACACGCACACCCTGCAGTCTTGTGTGGGACAGAACATCTGGTGTGAAAAACTCTTATCCCAGATCTACAAATGGACATACACACACATGCACATGCTCAGCCATTTTTCAGTGTAAGCACAGATGCCTTGTTAAGCAGAATAAGCGTATATACATTTGAGACAATATAAACAGAGTGCAATCAAATCGATCACCTGTCAGTGCTCTTTGTTCCTGTGTTTTGGTGCCAAGCCAAAATGGTCCTGATATCCCAGTGGAACCATAATATTGAGTTGCTCTGGACCTTATAATAGTCAGAGAAGTGAGATCCAGTGAAGATGTAAGAGGTTTCAGAGTATCTGATTGTGATGAAAAGGTTTATGAAGGGCACACATAAACCTGACAGCGCAATGAAAACAGAAACAACAAAGCAGGCTGTGTGTGCTGTCCGTCGCAAGACAAGGACTCCCACATAACTCAGTGTCTCTCAGAGAAAACACACATGATCAAGGCGGCCAAAGCGCAGCGATGCGTGATACTGCAGAGAATAGTGAATGTGTTCCCGAAACATTTGTGGATATATTAACCCATGTCAAATGAAAAGAATAAGTTACACACCTGTTTATACCAGATTCCTAGATGCACTAGATGAACTGTACACGGTGTAACAAGTTCTCTTTAACCACCTTTTGTTCTGCGTACTTTGCTGTAGCTGTTCACGTGTGCATCGTTGCATGATCTCGGTGTTCTGCATGTACACAAGACCAAAAATCCAAGGTAAGCCATTATCTAGCTCATACATGCTAATTTAAAACTATCCCTGATATCACTGGCGTTTGAAATACGTACTGAATCGCCTCACACTTACACTTACACAACCATTATTCATCTAAAATATAAGACAAATTATGGTTCATTAGGAATACGTTGTCTACTGTAATTTTTTTTGAGACACTGTAATTTCCTGTTCACAGCATTTGCATTTAAAAACAAAACAATGATGGCATTTATTTCATTCACATGTCAAAGTCAGCACCCGATATGGACTCATTAATGTGATCTAGTATGTGTTATTGTACCTATTGCTTTCAGAAAATTATTGTAAACATTTTGTCTTTAGTAAAAATAAATAAATAAATAAAAATAGTAAGGAATGTAATTGAACAAAACAGATTTAGATTTAGTTATTCACATCTGCCCCAAAAATTTAATAAATAATTAAATAAATTGTGTGGCTCAACCACTGGACTCTATTTTATATGTACAAAAAAAAATTCCAGTCATTGTAAGTTTTAAATTTAAGATGACTTTGAAGTGCATAGCAAACAGGATTTAGTGTTAAAATATAATATTATATATATTTATTCATAATCATTTAAGATCCAGTGCAACAACAAAAATATAAATAATAAATATAAAATATATGTATTAATATGTATTTCAATGCCAAATTAGTTCAAATTAAACCTAGAGAAGTCAATCATATATAAGGAAAAGTGTATAAAGTGTCAGTAGCTACTGTAGGTTATCAGCGGCTTTAGCTCTATTTAACTGGACTTGCGAGGAATAGCTAAGCTATGGTCAAGCTAGAGAGCGGTACGGTCAGGAACACATTTACAGTTCAATAAAATATGATAAGGTGTGGAGGTAAGTGCCTGCTTAATACCGTAATATCACTAAATCTAGTGCAGTATTCTGCAAAATAATTACTATTAGTAAAAGCTGTCGCGTGTAGATCAGGTACAAGGCTGTTACAGTATTACAGGCTAAAGCATGCTGAAGTTTTTAGTGTTAAAAGTAGAGACAGTGTCACAGACATTAAAAATACTAGATATATTGTGCTGTATCTAGCAGCACTGTTTTTTCAGTTACTGATTCTGGAACTGAGGTCAATGTCAATGACTTTCATATTCTTGAGACAAGTTGTGGCCTTCATGCCCAAGTCTAGATAAAAGCATATACACATTTTTTCCTTATCTCTCAGTTCCAGTAACCAGAAGGTCTATAGTGTCTTAATAAATAAAACAATCACATAAATAAACACAACAATGTTAGGTGGTTGGAAAAAGAAATTGAAGTTTAAATAAAAGTCATCCAATTATTACTGCCTATTAATGAAAAGGTCATCAAATGACTAATTTATCCTCCACCAGTGGTGTCTTGAACACTGTTAGGATCCACTGTGTTTTTTTACAATGAGGGAAAAAAGTACTTGATCCCCTGCAGATTTTGTACGTTTGCCCACTGACAAAGAAATGATCAGACTTTAATTTTAATGGTAGATTTATTTGAACAGTGAGAGACAAAAAAAAAAAAAAAAAAAAACAGAAAAACGCATGTCAAAAATGTTATAAATTGATTTGCATTTTAATGAGGGAAATAAGTATTTGACCCCTCTGCAAAACATGACTTAGTACTTGGTGGGAAAACCCTTGTTGGCAATCACAGAGGTCAGACGTTTCTTGTAGTTGGCCACCAGGTTTGCACACATCTCAGGAGGGATTTTGTCCCACTCCTCTTTGCAGATCTTCTCCAAGTCATTAAGGTTTCGAGGCTGACGTTTGGCAACTCGAACCTTCAGCACCCTCCACTGATTTTCTATGGGATTAAGGTCTGGAGACCGGCTAGGACACTCCAGGACCTTAATGTGCTTCTTCTTGAGCCACTCCTTTGTTGCCTTGGCCGTGTGTGTTTTGGGTCATTGTCATGCTGGAATACCCATCCACGACCCATTTTCAATGCCCTGGCTGAGGGAAGGAGGTTCTCACCCAAAATTTGACGGTACATGGCCCCGTCCATCGTCCCTTTGATGCGGTGAAATTGTCCTGTCCCCTTAGCAGAAAAACACTCCCAAAGCATAGTGTTTCCACCTCCGTGTTTGATGGTGGGGATGGTGTTCTTGGGGTCATAGGCAGCATTCCTCCTCCTCCAAACACGGCGAGTTGAGTTGATGCCAAAGAGCTCCATTTTGGTCTTATCTGACCACAACACTTTCACCCAGTTGTCCTCTGAATCATTCAGATGTTCATTGGCAAACTTCAGACAGGCATGTATATGTGCTTTCTTGAGCAGGGGGACCTTGCGGGCGCTGCAGGATTTCAGTCCTTCACGGCGTAGTGTGTTACCAATTGTTTTCTTGGTGACTATGGTCCCAGCTGCCTTGAGATCATTGATAAGATCCTCCCGTGTAGTTCTGGGCTGATTCCTCACTGTTCTCATGATCGTTGCAACTCCACGAGGTGAGATCTTGCATGGAGCCCCAGGTCGAGGGAGACTGAGAGTTCTTTTGTGTTTCATCCATTTGCAAATAATCGCACCAACTGTTGTCACCTTCTGACCAAGCTGCTTGGCAATGGTCTTGTAGTCCATTCCAGACTTGTGTAGGTCTACAGTCATGTCCCTGACATCCTTGGAGAGCTCTTTGGTCTTGGCCATGGTGGACAGTTTGGAACCTGATTGATTGATTGCTTCTGTGGACAGGTGTCTTTTATACAGGTAACAAGCTGAGATTAGGAGCACTCCCTTTAAGAGTGTGCTCCTAATCTCAGCTGGTTACCTGTATACAAGACACCTGGGAGACAGAAATCTTTCTGATTGAGAGGGGTCAAATACTTATTTCCCTCATTAAAATGCAAATCAATTTATAAAATTTTTGACATGCATTTTTCTGGATTATTTTGTTGTTATTCTGTCTCTCACTGTTCAAATAAACCAACCATTAAAACTATAGACTGATGGACAAACGTACAAAATCAGCAAACGATCAAATACTTTTTTTCCCTCACTGTAGTCAGTGTGTGTTCTCAATAGGCAACCACTACTGTATATTTACATTGCTAGTAATTAAATGCCAAATGATCATTAATCAGTCCATACAGGATTTCGTGAAGTTTTTGTGATTGTTGCAGGCAAATATGCTAGATTTGCTGGGTTTTTTTTCAAGATTTGTGATGCGATTTGTGCTTTTTTTTGCCTTTGTTTATTTATTCATTTTCATATGATTCATTTACATGTGATTCATTTACATGTGATTCATTTTCATGTGATTCATATTCATGCATGTGATTCATTTTCATGTGATTCATTTTCATGTGATTCATTTACCTTTTCTCCCCTCCCTTCCCTTTCCCAAATATTTCATTGAGAAGAAAAAAAAAGAAAAAAGAAAAAAAAAATCTCCCGCCCTCCCCCAGCTCATCCTGGCTACTCAATAGCTGTCGCTGGTTATATAAAAATTATAAAAACCCAAGAACAAGCACCATTTAAATAAAGTAAACCATAGGAATATAAATAGCCAATTGGAGCCGAAGAGGGACACACACCCAAAGTCTCCATAAAACAAAGGAGCAGTGTTTCACACCTAGGGTTGTCCACAAAGTGGACCTAGAGTAAGCTAAACAAAATTACCTAAACTTAAAAAAAATTCCAGTAAGAGAAAAGTCCCTTACTGACTTCAAATCTAATAAATAGTCTGCGCACATTAACAAATATAATGTCCTTACCTTTTGAAGACTTATAACTAATAATATTACACAGTGTAACATATTTTATGATAATAATAATAATACTAATAAAAAAAGAAAATAACTAATAAAATAAAATCAACTCTAACCCAGTCAGAGCGTCAGAACAGAGAAGCACATTAATACAGAAGTAGATTTAAGAGGAGTGAGTCCACAAATTCTAGACGAAGTAATGCACCGACAATATCTTCAATAAGAATTCGAATTCTGTAGAGCTGGAAGGCCGAGTGCAAAAAAAGAATAAAGAATAAAATCAAAAATAAAATAAAATAAAGAAATAAATAACACTACACTATGTAGGTGATGCAGTTCACCCCGGTATTAAGAGTTTAACGTAGTCTCCTGCTTCCTCAGCTGAAAGTCCTTCTGAACACCGTTATATGTAATGCGAAGCCGAGCTGGATGAAGTATTCAATTTGTGCTTTTTTGTGGAAAAATACTTGAATTGGTGAAATTACAATTGCACGAAATTGTTTTGCACTGTCCTTCGTAACGATGTTTGTTGGTAAATGCGACTTTTTAGCTGTACTCATGATGCAATGACGTCACATGATGTGTCTTGGCCAAAATCTTTGGAAAATCCATGTTTTTTTGTTGTTGTTGTTGTTGTTTTTTAAATTGCAAACTACTCCAAATATTGTGGCTATAATACTGCGGTTCGCTTGATTTTGCATTAATTTCTGCTATCACAAAATGACAAAATCCTGGAGGAACTGATCAAATCAGTAAATTGGTTTTGACCATTAGTCTTAATTGACAGTAAAGCTATCATGAAAAAAGCCACTATCAAATAAATAGCACTGGCTTAAAGTAAAAGAGTGGAAAAGATAAGAAAACGCACCATTTAGGAAAAACCCTTTATTTTACCCTATGTTATTTTTATTTAAAAGAACAACTAGAGTGGATTAAAAACAATGAACTGTAATTCATAATATTTAGATGACTTTTCATTTATTTGTGCATTTTTTTGTATAATATATTGCAGCTCTTATTCATGTAGTTATATCTTTCATAATGGTTTAAATCAATTGCTTATTTATTTATTTACAACGTAAGCAGAGACTAATCTGAGATTTTTCAAATTGTGTAATTTTTTAGCCAGTCAGACATAAGGAGCTGTGAATGATAGGATGTACCTGTAAGATGGACCTGGGAGCGACTGTGTGGCACACCCAGACAACAGTGGACGCTGAAGTGGAGAAAGGTCCCGATCTGCAGTGCTCCATCTGCTTCACCACGTATGACAATGTCTTCAAAACGCCCAAACAGCTGGACTGCACACATACATTCTGTCTGGAGTGCCTCTCACGCCTCATGGCCATCTCCATGGACCCTGAGGAGAGCAAAATCTCGTGTCCCTTCTGCCGCCACCTTACAGCCATCCCTAAAAATGGGCCGCCAGCTCTGACCACCAGCCACGAGGTTCTGTGTCGTCTTCCTAGGCACCAACAACATGAAGAGCCTGTGTGGCTCGATGGGGACAAGCTGTGCTACAACCGGCCACTTAAGACAGGCATGCCGACTTTCTGCATCTGCATTGACATTGGTGCCAGTGGGCATGGTGCAGGCGCTCCGCCTCAGACGCGCCCCAGGGTGAACCTGATGGAAAGACTCGCTAACTGGAAGAAGCTGCTGCTGTTTATTGTAATCATGGTGCTGGTGGCGGTGATTGTGTTGTGGCCATTGCAGTGTATCATCACCACAGGGTCGATGCGCTGCGTGCCTCACACCCCACTGCCCAACCCCAGCACATCTCCACGCACACTGATCTACCCATGACTGATAAACAAACAAACTGTTCATCTTATACTCCTGAGACCTGTACACTCCGTGATGATGGGCAAGACACTAATGAAATATTATTATTAGAAACTGAGAATGGGCTTGAAACCTGTGTCCAAAGCCATCTATATGACCTTCATTTATTCATTTTTAGTAGCCACTTTATCTTGGACAGTGTTGTGTTGGAGTCTATCCCGGGAATACTGAACATGAGGTGGGAAGACTGGGTGGATGCCAGTCCATCGCCAGCCGCATACACACACCCTTTCACATCTAGGGGAAATTTAGCATCACCAATCCACCTACTGTGTTGTTTTGGGAGATGGGATGAAACCTGAGAAGCCAGAGGAGACCCAGATGAACACAGGGAGAACAAGAAACACTCCACACAGACGGTAACCTGAGATCAGGATCGAAACCTGAAGTTGTGAAGTGGTGACACTTCCTGCTGAAAGACAAATCAGTGGCTAAATCTTTGATTAGTATTAATTTACTGAGACTCATGTTCATCTGCAGAAAAGCACATGGCTGGACTTACTAAAGATCTAATGAGATGATGAGAGGTAGGAAAAGCACAGGCTGGACTTACTATAGATCTAATGAGATAATGAGAGGTAGGAAAAGCACAGGCTGGACTTACTATAGATCTAATGAGATGATGAGAGGTATGAAAAGCACAGGCTGGACTTACTATAGATCTAATGAGATAATGAGAGGTAGGAAAAGCACAGGGCTGGATTTACTATAGATCTAATGAGATAATGAGAGGTAGGAAAAGCACAGGCTGGACTTACTATAGATCTAATGAGATGATGAGAGGTATGAAAAGCACAGGCTGGACTTACTATAGATCTAATGAGATGATGAGAGGTAGGAAAAGCACAGGCTGGACTTACTATAGATCTAATGAGATGATGAGAGGTAGGAAAAGCACAGGCTGGACTTACTATAGATCTAATGAGATGATGAGAGGTAGGAAAAGCACAGGCTGGACTTACTATAGATCTAATGAGATGATGAGAGGTAGGAAAAGCACAGGGCTGGACTTACTATAGATCTAATGAGATGATGAGAGGTAGGACACATGTGGAAGGGTACTAGACTTTAACATGTGATGTAAACAGGTCTAATACTATGTTCATCTTCACTTTCTAAAAGTATTAACATTTTTCCATGTCTAAATCAGAATGTTTGATTTTAGAAAGGAATGTAAATTAGTTTGTGATTAATTCCAAGTCTGGCTCTCAATTTTTTTTTTAAGATCCAATGCCAGGGTTTTTTTTTTTTTTTTTACTTGTATAAAAAATAACTGAAATGAGAAACTCAGAACAGTATTCAAAGTGGTTCTTTACAGTGGACATGAGACGCCTCATGCCAAAGGTTATATTAACTTTTTAATAACTGAACTATGAATAACCTTATGTGGCTTACATACATAAACATTTCTATAGTTGTGTGTATAATTTTATATGCGCTGTATATAGAATATTTGTTCTCAGTCTGTGGACTACATCTTTTTTTTTTTGCCTATCAAAAAATAAATGCTGACTAAACACCAACCCTTGAATGAAGAGCGTCCATGATCGATACGTAATGTTGATATTGTAATGCTGTAAACACGCTCTTTGCTGTTGTAACTTCCTGTTCTGTGTCAGTATTGGCAGCCAAGTCTCCAGTGTGTGTTCTGAACTGAAACTCAGCGATCCAAACATCTCCAGGCTGACTGAGAAAACGTGACCGCACACACACACACACACACACACTACCTGCTTGAATCGCCTGCTCCTCCTCCTGGGCATTTTAGAATCCACAAGAAGTCAATTAAAGTAGTTCACGATGAAGCCTTTGTGGGAAATGAGGTTAAAAGTAAAAGAAGTGTGAAACAGTATCCAGCTCATGTATGTAGTCTCAGATAATGCACAAAAATGCCCATGGGGAAACTGAGGACACTTCAGCATGAGCAGCTGTCAAACGTGTCCATGCATATGAGAAATGGATGGATATGATGATAGGGTGTCCAATAAGTAATGAGATGTTGAAATGATCAGACGCCATAGAGAGCATACCATTTGAATACGATGTCTACGAGTGTTAATTACATTGAATTTATACAAAATTGGTCTTGAACACATGCCATTGTAGTTAAATACACCAACCTCACATTAACTCTCATCCTACCGACTGGGGTACCTGCAGACCCCTGAGGTGGACTTTTTGTCATATCTCACAGGTGCTTTATTCTATCATTTTCATGATGTTGTCAATCAATTTGTTCTTAATGACTTCATATTATTTCAGTTTCTGTTTTAATTAGTGCTTTTTAAAAATACCAATGTATCCCCCAGGACCCCAGTCAAAAGCACTCAATTCCGCCTATGCAATTTTAATCATTGGTACTGTTTATTGAGTTTCCCATAGGTCAAAATTTAAAGTATCACAAACTATCAGAGGGGGTAGTGGCACACTGTCAGTCATTTTGAAGGAGACAGATACCTTATATATAATGAAGATACCTTCATTATAGGGATGGGGAACTTCCCAGAATGGTAGTTTTCATAATGTGGCCGACGTCGGCGGACCTACCGGACCCAGCTGGGACATGTCCTGGTCATGCCACACGTAAAGAGGAGAGCTGCCACGCTCCAAGCCCCAATACGAGCAGCAATGACCATCATGGGAGTGAGTAAAACTCCACCTGCTGCTGTGGATGTATAAACGATCAGCTGGATAATCTTTTTAAAAAAAAGTGTAGCCTTGCTCCCGTAACACAGACAGGAAGATAGCAAATGTTTGCTAGTCCTGTTATATGCCAGTATTCCCTGAGAATAGCATGAGGCAAATCATGTGCTATAACTTCCTGTAGCGTGTGGTGTTCCTAATTCAAAGTAAACACCAATCATTGCACAAAATGGACTAATCGAAAAATCTAAATTTGAATTACATTTATTCAACCTTTATTTTGACAGGGGTCATACTGAGACCAAAGTCTCTATCTACTTTTGTATTAAAATGCAAAATAAAATAAAATAAAATAAAACTGTTGAAGTTGGAATAATGGTGGGTTTATTCCAGTTATTTTATATTGGGGTCAAAATGACCCCGGTTGGTTTCACCATATAAATAGAACACAAATGATGTTTGCTTGAAATGACTGAAAACTAAATGATACCAGAATCAAAGGATGGTAAATAAGCTTTTAAGCACTAATGTAAATTGTACTTGGTATAAAAGCTGCAATTTGTGTTAAAGAAAAGAATATATTTTTGTTTTACACAATATGCAAATTAACTGTAACTTTCCTAAAATAATAATAATAATAATAATAATAATAATAATAATAATAATAATAATAATAAACTGTTGTGTTTTTTTGTTCAGAATAACTTTTTTAAAGAAGAAATACATTAACATTTTGCTATGATGGTTGTTTATTACAGTAGTCTATTCTTGGGGTCCCATTCTGTGGGATCCTAGTCATGATGCACACAGCAATTCTGAAGCTTATCAGACTGAATTCAAGCCTGAATAGTCCACCTAATATTAGTTTAGGACACATTATGTGTTCAATCTGAATAATGTATTCCCTACCTCACACAACCACCCAACCACCTCCTGGTCAGTATGTCAGTGTCAATGTCAGTATTTGTAGCCAGGTCTCCAGTGTGTGTTCTGAACTGAAACTCAGCCATCCAAGCATCTACAGGGTGGCTGAACAAACATGACCACACACACACACACACACGCACGCACACACACACACACACACACACACACACACACACACACACACACACACACACACACACACACACACACACACACACACACACACACACACACACACACACACACACACACACACACAGGTAAACTGGTGTTTCATGGAATGCATTTGCATAGCGGAGCGGTTTTGACACTTGCCTGTCACATAGTCAACACTAATGCTTGATTCACACTACAGAATAATCAGATTTTCAGGCTTTTACCGTCCCAATAAATGCCAAATGTCAAGCTCAACTATATCCTTCCATCCCAATAAATTCCAAATTCAGGCTCAACTATATCCTTCCAGATTATCCTGCAGATTGGGGTTTTAATAATCTAATCTCAACCCCTCTGATCTACTTATAGTACCACTGTAGCCAACTTTAAATATAAACCATGTTCAAAATGCACATCTTAACATCTGGTAGTGTGGCGACAACATAAACCTAATCATGATATCACTCTGTTATATCACAGCTCTGCCGAATTCTCGATTCTGATTGCTGTGGGATTTGTTGATTTGTGGATGTGCTGTTAGAGAAGAATAACGCCTCACAACACCCCAATGTTGTTGGGTTTTTCTATAACAGCATGCCCCAGTTGTGTTATATTCCTTACTTATGCAATGGTATGAACTGATATGTTCAATGTTGATTTGAAAAGTTACAAGTATGGTGGTTCTTTGTTAAATCCTCAGTACAGATAATAATTTTCCATTCTGCTTCACTTTCATGCTGCAAGATGTACTAGCCATGATGACTATATCCTGTCGGCCATCTATTTTCCCCCCCACTTTTTTTGGTTTCTGCCTGTTTGTTGCAAAAAAAAAATAAAAAATAAAAAAAAAAATCACACACAACCAGCACAGTAAAACATGACTGACTGTCCTGTCATCTGCCATTTTTGTTTTGTTCATGAGATCCCATGTTTTGAATGTCAAAATCTCCAAGCGTAACAGGGTGGGAGAATTGACTGAATGATGGTCAAGGAAAAAAAAAAACACCACTGTAATCAATTTTCAACATTGTATTGAATGAAAAAAAACTTGCCTTGATATATTCATCCTTAAAGAGGTTAGGATCTTTAAACTGTCTAAGGTGGCATTAAAACAGCTCTTGGTGTTAAGTTTAAATATTATATTTATTTATTCGTTATCAGTTAAGATAGTCATCGCATCAGCTGTGGTTGCCACAAAAGAAGGCGTTTAGGTTTAGCCAGTGCAAGAGGAAAAACAGTATTCACACAAGGACAAACAGCGTAAACGATTAAAAGATTAAATCAGAGATAAAAAAAGGGAAAAAAAACATTGAAAGAAACTAATTTGAAAATGTAGAATAACAATGTTTTGCATACCTTAGGATTATTAACATTGCAGTGTCCAAATAGTAATAATAATAATAATAATAATAATAATAATAAGCGAAAGAATTCTAAAATATACAAAAGCAACCAGTCAACATTTCATCATATACAGTCATGTGAATAATAATAATAATAAATATATATATATATATATATATATATATATATATATATATATATATATATATATATACACACACACACACACACACACACACACACACACATATACAGTGAAGGAAAAAACTATTTGATCCCCTGCTGATTTTGTACGTTTGCCCACTGACAAAGAAATTATTATATTATATTTAATGGTAGATTTATTTGAACAGTGAGAGACAAAATAACAAAGAAAATCCAGAAAAACACAAAAAAAATGTCAAAAATGTTATAAATTGATTTGCATTTTAATGAGGGGAATAAGTATTTGACCCCTCTGCAAAACATGACTTAGTACTTGGTAATGACTTAGTAATTACTTTTAATTTTCAATGCTGTGGCTGAAGGAAGGAGGTCCTCACCCAAGATTTGACGGTACATGGCCCCGTCCATCGTCCCTTTGATGCAGTGAAGATGTCCTGTGCCCTTAGCAGAAAAACACCCCCAAAGCATAATGTTTCCACCTCCGTGTTTGATGGTGGGGATGGTGTTCTTGGGGTCATAGGCAGCATTCCTCCTCCTCCAAACACGGAGTTGAGTTGATGTCAAAGAGCTCCATTTTGGTCTCATCTGACCAGAACACTTTCACCCAGTTGTCCTCTGGTGGTGCAAATCAATTTATAACATTTTTGACATGCGTTTTTCTGGATTTTTTTGTTGTTATTCTGTCTCTCACTGTTCAAATAAATCTACCATTAAAATAATAGACTGAATTTCTTTGTTAGTGGGCAAACATCAAATCAAATACTTTTTTTCCCTCACTGTGTGTGTGTGTGTGTGTGTGTGTGTGTGTGTGTGTGTGTGTGTGTGTGCGTGTGTATATATATATATATATATATATACACACACACACACACACACACACACACACACACACACATTTTTAAAACATATTTGGACAAGCAAACATTTGATCCTCTTTGAAACTGCCTATTAATAAAGTTGATACACTCTATAAAATGACACATTTCACAATTTAAGTTAACAAAAAACAGATCAGCCACATGGGAAAAAGTAAGTACACCACCTACCTACATTTATCAGACCTTCAAAGCCATAAAATTAGAATCAGGTGTTGAAGATTGGGTCCCAGTGATTAGAACCTGCTTAGAGAGTTCAGGTGGAACCGGTTTTATTTCTACCCCTCTCGTATCATATCTGTTGATCCCTTTGTTATGGAGGTGTGTGGTGTCATCATGCCAAAATCTAAAGAGTTATGTAAGGCCTTCAGAAAAAGGATATGGATGCCTTTGAGTCTGGCAAGGGGTTTAAAAAGATCTCCAAATTATTTGAAATACATCATTTCACTGTAAGGAAAATCATCTACAAGTGGCGTAGATTTCAAATGACAATTTGTCCAGGACCGGCCATCCCAGCAAATTCAAGAACCCCATAATTTCACCACAAGATCTGCTAGTAATTCTCTTGCTAGTAAGTCATGTAACGTTTGGTGTCAAAGTGTATGCTTCTACAATCAGAAAGATATTGCACAAATTTGACCTGCATGGGAGGCGTGCCAGGAAAAAGCCATTGTCTCAAAAGAACATTAAAGCAAGACTACCGTTTGACAATGACCATATAGGAAAACACCAGGTCTTTTGGAATAATGTACTCTGGACAGACGGATCAAACATAGAGTTGTTTGGCCACAGTAACAGCAGACATGTTTGGCGCAGACCAAAGTCTTCTCCTTTTCAGGAGAAGCACCTCATACTGACTGTGAAGCACAGTGGTGGAAATGTTATGGTTTGGGGCTGCTTCACTGCCTCAGGGATTTATAGCTTGTTTTGATTCAACTATGAATTCTGCATCATATCAAAGAGTACTTGAAGATACCGTGAGGCCACATGTCTGAAGGTTATATGAACTGAAAGTGGACCTTTTAACAGGATACTGATCCCAAGCACACTAGCAAATCCACCATGGAATGGCTCACAAATAAGAAATGAAGGGTTATGGAATGGCCTGGTCAAAGCCCGGATTTGAATCCCATTGAAATATTGGGGGGGAGATGTGAAACAGGCAGTACATGCAAGAAAACCATCAAACATCTTGCAACTGAGAGAATATTGCATGGAAGAATGGTCAAAAATTCCAACAAGCCTGGTTTATGCAAAATGCTTACAAGATGTTATTTCTGCTCAAGGAGACAACACTAACTTCTGAGGCCAAGGCTGTTCTTACATTTTCCACAGAAGAATATCACATCTATTGATATTTCTGTTGAGTAATTTATTGAAAAAACATTTTTTTTTGACCAAGTATAGCAACTTTATTAATAGACACTGTTTCAAAGAAGATCAAATGTTTGCTTGTCCAAATATGTCCAAAAAAAACACCAAAAATTTCCATGGGGCGTACTTATTTTTCACATGACTGTAGTTCACATGTATTACTAAATAATAAATCAATGAGAAATGAAATCTATAATCTATAATCCATCAATGATGGTAATACAACAAAATAACAGAACATTATCTACATGTCAACACCCACAGAACGTTTTCACGCTAGCCGGCAGCTAGGTCTCAGCAGTTCATACACAATTTCAAGTATTGAAGTCTCAACAAAACACCAAAGATTGACCCCGTAGCCATTTTCACAGTGGCAAAGTGAACGCAACAAATATCAAGTAGAGACAAACGAGTGTCCTAGTATAAAAGAGAATTCATTAATAAAATTCTTCCTTTCCAACAGTGGTAAGAAGCTTGCAAATAAGCTTGAACATTGCGACATCATTTTTCGCATTAGCCTCAGTGTTTGGTTATTTGTAGCACATTTGTAGCAATACACTTCATCTCACCCACAGGCTAAATCCTCCACATGCGTAGTTACAACATTTTTGGCATCAACGGTCATTGAAAAGATAGCAAGTCCATTCCTATGTTCAGTAACAGTGCTGTTTAACACACATCAGACAGTGATTTATACATGTGTGCTTCATTGCTGCAAATTCAGTCAAGGTCAAACATGAATATTCTCAGAAAATAAGAGGTACTAAACAGTAAGTGAGTGCTCGTCACTCGTGTGCGATCCTCAAAGTTATGAATTCTGTACATTTATTTTGTACATTTATTTAGCATACATATTTGCACATTAAAGATTATGACTTAAGATTTAAAAGTACACTGGGTACAATTTCCTATGTAACATCAGACATATATTATGGGTGGACCAAATAGGTACCCTTGAGGATCTTACCTTAGTGAGAAACATATTAAAAATATATTTTTTGAACAAACAGAGGTGAATTTCCAGCAAGAAATACTAAAACTATAATATAGTACCCTCCAAAATAACTGGCACTCTTCTTGAAAGTGAGCAAACACTCTGTTTATATATATATATATATATATATATATATATATATATATATATATATATATATATATATATATATATATATATATATATATATATATATATAAAGAATAATAATAAAAATAGCACATGCAATAAAATGTATTTTTGTGCTCAAACATACAGGGGCATTGAATAGTTTGACATTTTTTGTTTTAAAACAAAATGTAGTGTATTTTTTTCTACAAAATACTGGTTTAGATATTAACTGCATATTTTCCTGTAATGGCTAACAAGGTTGGAGACATGTAAGGAGATCTTAGTCCATTTCTATATATTCACATGTTTATGCTTGCGAACTTCCCTCTTTAATACAGACAAATGACCATGGTAAGCTTCAATCTGGAGACTGAGGTGATTTTGTGTTTCTTTAACCAGTAATGTCTTGATTGTGAAGTCTCACACTTTGGCTCACACTGTTGAAAGCTTCAAGTCTGGCCAAGACTAGGTTTTGAGCTGAAACATCCTGCTATTTGAAATAATTCAAATGTTCACAAAAGCCCCTGAAATACCAGCCACAAAACAGCCCCAAAGCATCAATGATCCACATCCATATTTCACAGTGGTACATCAGGTGCTTTTCCTTGTATGCAGCCTCCATTTTGTCACCAAATATGCTGATGGTGTACTTGATCATACAATTTATTTTGGTCTCATCTGAGCGTGACATGTTGCAGTTCTAATGCCGCTTGGTTTAGTTTCTCATTTTCTGAGATATTTTCAAGTCATATGTTGATGTTGAGCTTCTTTCCTGCGATGCTTGCTGTTATCGAAGTATTATGTGGTTTGATTTGGAGTTTTGATTTTGACAACCACATAAATCAAATAAACTGTACTATTTGGGCTCTATTTCCCACTTTCACCTTCATCCTCATTGTCAGGTGGGACAGTGGGTCCACTTCCTGGCAAATTTCCAACATTTCACATCCATCCATTTTCTGTACCGCTTATCCTACACAGGGTCGTGGGGGAGCCTGGAGCCTATCCCAGAAGATTCAGGGCACAAGGTGGGGGACACCCTGGACAGGGTGCCAACCCATTGCAGGGCATAATCACACACCCGTTCAAAGACTACGGACAATTTTAGAGCTGGCAATCATCCTACAATGCATGTCTTTGGACTGCGAGAGGAAACCAGAGTACACAGAGGAAACCACAGAAGCACAGGGAAAACACGCAAACAGGCAGGAATAGAACCCCCTACCCTGGAGGTGCGAGGCTAACCACTAAGCCACATTGCAAGCCGCCCCCCAGGCAAAACTTTAAGTTCTAGGGATAATTGTGCTTAATGGTATTTATACCTGCCTATGCATTTTAAAATAATTATTACCTGATTTGTGCAGGACAACAACCATCAGCCTCTTTGTTGAATATTCTTTGGCTTTTCCCATGATAATGAATGACAAGGGAATTTTACAGGTGTTTACCTTCATATTTATACCTCAGGGAAACAGAAAAAGGAAGCAAAAGTAGTTCCTGGGGACTGAAAGCAAATGTTTGACATAAAATGTTATTATTTACAAAGGCATTCTAATGAGAATTTTTGGTTAGAACAAATAGAAATGGTTTCCCTATTGTTTGCCTGGAAAATTCTGTGTAACATTTATTTTATAAAATCACTTTTATGTGAAGGGTGCATATAATTCGCGAAGGAACTATATAATTTGAAACACAGCCGGGGTGGATCAAAATTAAAACACAGTCTCAGTTCTTCCACTCATCACATCACCTTCCTCCTCATATAGTCTTTGCTAAAAATCAATTTCATGGATGTAGACGGCGTTTAATCCAACCAATCAGAACCTGAGTTATTTTAAGCCTTCAGAATCTGATGCATGTGTTTAATCCGCCTCATTCCAGCATGCGATTCCTGTAAGATCACACTCCTTTTGACCTCACAAGTCATGCTGGTTTCTTCCAATCATCCTGTGTGGATTACTGGCATTTTACAAATTGCTTTTTCACAGGCAAACCTATTCGGTAATCTCAGTCTCGGGCCATCTGGACTGCTTAAATCTTCACTGAAGACTGTTCACATCAGTGACCTGACCAGTGCCGACGTGTCCTCTCTGCCTGACCTTCATAAACCCTTCATAACTCACACACCTCTCCAGCCACTCCTAGACCTGCTACTGAAGAAATGTAGAGTGCAATCCCTGAACAAACCACAATCCCTGAATGCCTATTCATCACCATATTTATAATACACCTAATAAACCCTGAATATCAATCAAAAAAGGTTTTAGGGTCTTCCTCTGAGAACGTGGAATAACAATCAAATGATGTATTTAATCAACCCTGCTAAAAGATTCCAAAATCTGTCCAAAAAATCATTCAAAAACGAACAGAAAACGTGTCAATAAAAGGAATCAATAATGGATATACCATAGGAGAAATAATCAGTGTTATTGTTGAACTGCCAAAGCGTTCTAAAACCAGATATTTTAAAAATCTTCTGAAGACATGCTTGCTGAGAAAAAGCTCAAACACAGAAGCTGATTGGTCTATGAGCTCATTAATATCTAACATGTGACCCCATATATAATCAGTACAGGAAAGCTTCGCAAAGCATCATAGCAGACACTTTCACCAAAGCATAAAACGCAGCCTGCATATTGGCACATATAAATCTATCTACAGCACGTACCACTTTAAAAAGTCACCCGTTTTTGCCGTTAGCTAACAATTACATTATTAACATATCTGCATTATATGTAGCTTGTGAGCTGGAACGTGTTGCAATTCTAGCTTTTTTTTTTTGCGTGCAAGCTTGGTAAGATCTTCTGCCATGGACAGTCGGATTACTTCAATGTGTCCATCTCACAGCAAAGCACTACCTATTAGTGAAATGCAACAGAGGTGGACAGGACAAAGCCTGGAGAAACCTAGAGTTAGCCCTGTTTAACAGTCTTCGTCCGTTTAGAAGTGATCGAGTAGCTGAGCGATAGGTACTGTAGGTAGAACTGTGCCGGCTTATCAGACTGGAGGGAGAAGCACCGAGGCGCCTCTGCTCTGGCTGTTTGTAGCGGATCAGGCACTTAGACAGCGAGTCAGTCAGTGAGGAAGGACTGAAGGGGGCCGTGGAGCTCTCGGGGGTCCACCAATCACACCTCCAACACACGGGCATCCACTCAGTGACACGCTCCAAAGTCACCTCACAGCCAAGTGCCTGCAGATAGCACCTCTACTGCAACACACACACACACACACACACACACACACACACACACACACACACACACACACACACACACAGTTAGTTACAAAGACAAGACTCTTAAAAACTGTGCATTGTAAACTGAAAGTGTCATTTCATCCAGTACAACAATGATAATATTTTAGTAGCATAATTTACGCATCCACTTCACAACTAAGACACCAAGCTCAGCTCTGCTTTTGTGTTTTGCAGAACACTCAAGGACAACCCACTCCCTTCTACATCAATTCTTTTATTCAGAGCATCCAGCTACAGCTACCCTTCTTCTGCTAAGTTGATACTGTATATCACACAAAGGCTAAAAGTGTGACACAAAGGCCCTTTCCTTACACTTCTATACAAAATATTATGTACATTCATGTACTCTATATTCTGTACATATATTACATTCAAGTACTCTAAAAAATGGCAACAATATTACTAGGAATATAATTTAGGAGTACTGAAGTGTACTTTTGTGTTTAGTTGTTTAATACGAACCTAATTAAAACTATTTAAAACAAGTAACATTTATCTATTATGTATACTCTTTCCTCAGAGAAAATTCTAATCCCATTACTAAGACTTAACAATAGCCACCCAGATTTCTAACATTCAGGAAGCTCAGGCAGTTTACATCTACTATTTAGAATTATTGCAAGGCACATTCTAAGGAAACATGTGCATTTTTGTATATATACATATATGTATATATATATATATATATATATATATATATATATATATATACACACACACAACACAAAGGTTTTGTTTAGAACCATACTGTACAACAGAGTGGTTAAGGTAGAGCCTCTTTCAGAAGCTAAGAACCCACACACACTCCAGACCACACTGTTAAATGAATGATGTCGCACAACATGTAAGCTGTGTGCTGCTACCCCCAAATAACATTATTTTCATATAACAGCACAGTCTAGAGTGTGTTATTATTATTATTATTATTATTATTATTATTATTATTATGATTATTAGGCTTAGATCAAGGGATGCATCTGAACAAAAAAAAGTCCCTGTGAACGAGCTGTTACTATAGAATTTGTAACAGCTTGAATTTGCAACATTTGAATAAGTGCATTAATATAAACCTGTGTTTTAAATTACAGCTGGCACTACAGTAAGAGCTGCTGTTATAGGAATCTAATTGACTCCTGGCCAATCAAATTCAAGCATTCAACAGAGCTATGGTGTAAGTACCATAGAAGTAACTACTAATCCGGAGGGTAATAACTTGGAATGATTTGGATTTAAATCACTTTATTGTAATACAGCATACGTCCTTTTTAGATCGCAATTTAAGCAAGGAGCCTGTTATATTTCGATTCATTCAGAAATAAAATTATTATAATGAAATAAACTAGGCCTAGAGAGAATTTTTACACTGTGACCTCACATTCACTTTTTTACACTTTACCTTCCTGTGTAACATTCTGACTTTCACACCCCTGACACCACCTGTGTGAGCAGCTGTGTGGGGCTACATTTATTGCAGTGCAGAATGCAGTTTGTGTTTGTGTGTGTGTGTGTGTGTGCGCGTGTGTGTTCATGCGTGTGTGTGTGAACGGAAACGCATACTCACACAGAGACAGCAGCCCCAAGCCCTATCTCCTGGAGTTTGTGCAGACGGGGCTCTTTTTGATGTGTACGTTCTCATATACACTGGATGTTTCATCATTCATTCTAGTTAAATAAGACAGGATGTTATACACAGTGTGAACGATGACGGAGTTACCGTCCAAACAAATCTGATCAGTAAACATATGAAGAGAGACAGACATGAGCAGTACAGTTTACAAGTTACTGGCCAACGGATGTTTCACAAAACAAATAGTAGTAGCTTTACGTCACACCGTTCAGCAAACAGGAAACAAAGCTGAGTGAGTGTGGGTGTCAACTACGCATAGTTTACAGACACTAAAACTGCAGTTTAGCTCAGGTTCCTTAAACAGTTTACGGAAAACTAATTACTTTCCTAAGACACTTTAACTTACTCACTGGGACAACTAACGGCAGCAAATACAGTAAATTCAAATGATTTCTCATAAGCCTCATAAAGGAAACTTATTCATCAATAAATAGCTCGTGTGTGGGTTGTATGGAGTGTGTGCATGAGAGGAACTTACACAGATGATGAGCGAGACGAGCTCATGTTGGGAAGGGCCCTAGTATTTGTCATCTGAGGGTACTTGATATTGGAGTACTCTCTTTCCTTTGTCTTATTCCTCTGCAAAAGATCATCGACAACATGAGAGACTGCCGTGGGCAAGAGGAGCATCCATACACACTGGCTGGACAAAAGATCTTCTCTTTTTACAGCTTTGAACTCAGACTGCCAGGGATGCTATTACACAAGCAAGGGAGTAGTAGTGATTAAGTGAGGAGTAGAACGGGGTGACTCCTAGACACACAATCCTACAAAACACTGCAGCGTTATAAAAGGAACGAAATGTTACCTGCTCCTCCTCCAGTCTCTTCTGTGCGGTGTCGATATACTGCTGTACAGCCATGTAGATGAACTTATACTGGGCTTCAGTCTGGACCATGCCGGATCGCTGCTGACGCACTCGCTGGATGGTCTTTGGGATGTCGATGTCACAGTCCAGTCCTACACCGAAACACACCAGGAAGAACAGACTTAACCACAGTAACAAACGTGTACGCACCATCACTTATCAGCTCTCACTGTAGCTTATCACATTCAGAGGATTGATATCAACAGCATACCTTGTCTGTTTATGATATCAATAAGGATGTCGATCACAATTATTGTGCCTGTTCTTCCGATCCCTGCACTGTAATAAAAGCAAAGCAAAACAGATAAGAAGGAAAATTCGGAACCGAAATACTATATTTCGCCAAAACTTCCGGCAAAGAGCACATTGGGCCAGTTTAACAAACATAGACATAAAAACAGTTGGTCAGCGTAAACGTGTCTAAAATCTTGCTAGCTAAGAATTCTCACACGTAGAAGTGAAAATTTTGAAAATAGGAGTTTTACACTTCTGTACTCAAACAATCTGTCCACTCAATTCGAATATGCAAACCCCTCAAGAATATCATTCAAAGCATGCATACCGAGCAGAAGAGAAAGCGAAATGCACAAATGCACTCTTCAGTCATAGCAATCTATGATTGGAAATGGTCTCACCAGCTGCTAGTTCACTCAGGTCTTCTCTAAATGTTCCTTTCAAAATAAGGTTTGGATTTCGGAACAGTACAGAGCACGTTTAAAATCTGTCATCACAGCAGGAAGGTGTAATAATAAAATAAAGCAAGCCTGTTATTATCATAATTTCTGGACTATAAGCCGCTACTTTTTTCACACGCTTTGAACACTGTGACTTAAACGATGATGCGGCTAATTTATGGATTTTTACGGGCTAACGAGTTTCAAAACGACAAAACATTTAGCCTCGTCACATCGGACAGATGAAATTACTGTAGCCTGTAGCCTAGTAGCTTATAGCCTAGTAGCTTGTAGCATAGCTTATAGCCTCGTAACGGATAGTATAGCTTAGAGTTGTATAGACTTTAGAGTTTAGAATACAGATGCCATGTCTATGTTCATAGTCATTGTCACGTTTCATGTCATAGTTAATGTTTAGGTTAGTTGGTTTAGTTAGCTTAGTTCATTGAGTTGGCCGTGTTTCTTGTTTCTCTTGAGTCTGCTCTCCTCTGTTTCAATAAAAGCTCTCGTCCTAACTGCACTTGTATCCGTCCTGCTTCGTTTACGTCATGAATCGTGACAGTTACAACGTGGACACCTGCGGCTTACAGACAAGTGCGGCCTATATATATGTACAAAATTGTTTTTCTTTTTAAAATCAGCGGGTGCGGCTTATATTCAGGTGCGCTAAATAGTCCGAGAATTATGGTTGATAAGAAATTACAGAGTAACAACCTATTCCTAGCACGTGCAATAGACATGCACAAGTTGACGCTGTAATTTCAAGGGTCTGTATAAATATCTGTGTGTGTGTGGATGGGGCTTCAGGGACACAGTGCATTTAAGTTGGTAAATGTCGCTGGATGATGACATGCGCTAATTAGCATTTTCATTACGTCATCGCATATATACATTCTGCCTAGTGTCGACCTTTTACATCTGTTTACTTCACATACTGTATTTTAATACAGCTGACTTCCCTATAAAGCTGTTCTCATTTTTAAAAAATTCTCTTTCTGTTGTCAGACAATGGAATGAGTATGAAATAGTGACTGAAACACAGCCGTTAAGGCTACATGTTAACCAGCAGTCTTCCAAGCTGCTGCTCTGCACTGCTAAAATTCTGTTTTTATAACCACAACATCGTCTGACAAAATTATCAGACACACTAGTTATAGACAATGGCTGTGCTGTGATTCTGGTGATATTTACATGTGAAATGCTTACTCAGTGAGAAAGAGGTGTACCTGTGGGGGGAAAGCAGATCGAAGGGTAGTACTAGCCACTCACTCTCTTCTACTGAAAGTAGCTAAGATTTTCCAAATAGTTGCTAGATTTGTGTTACGCTGCCTTGTGAAGCAGTGGTTCACCAATAACTGGTAGGTGGGAATGGGCTAAGAATTAATATATATTTATAATATCATATAATATAATATTTTATATATATATATATATATATATATATATCACACAAACATATATACACACACTATACTATGGTCTGTCTAAATACTCAATTCTGATTGGCTGGAAGGTGTGTGTTCAAATCGTATAATGTCCAGGTAATTACAGTCAGTTTAATCACATTCTAAATTAATGTGCTGCCTATAAACAATTGTAACCATAGTAGCATACGGTTACAGTGCCACTGTACAGTACTTTATCTCTGTGTATGATTTAGAGCGAGCAGAATTCTAGATCTAACGACCCATAACCTGTCAATGTCGGCAAGTGACCATGGTATAATGGGATAATGAATGGCTAAAATTGTGTAATGTAAAACGGAATCAATCTATCTATCTATCTGTCTATCTATTTATGTGAGCAAAGAAGGGTGTGAAAAATTGCCTTTATTGTTTGACCTTTTGATCAACAAAACACAGGCTTATCAGAAATATCTTTGTTAAATATAAGTGTGCAAGAATTATTGGTACCCCTATGAATTCATGTGAGAAAACTATATTCCCGTTGATATTTTACATTTTACATAGGAACAGGAAAATGTACAACCATGACTTCCTGTTTCACAGGGGTATAAATATGATGTAACACATAGGCTAAATTCCCTTAGTTGTTCATAACAATGGGTAAGACCACGGAATATAGCTGTGATGTGTGGCAAAAGGTTGTTGAGCTTCACAAAATGGGAAGTGCCTATAGGAAAACAGCACAAGCATTGAAAATGTCCATTTCAACCATCAGGGCAATAATTAAGAAGTTCCAGCCAACTGTAAATGTTATGAATCAACCTGGAACTGGATGTGTGTCTATATCGTCTCAACGCACTGTGAAGAGGATGGTTCGAGTGGCCAAAAAATCTCTAAGGAACACAGATGGAGAATTGCAGACATTAGTTGCGTCTTGGGGTCAGAAAGTCTCCAAAACTACAATCTACTACATCACCACAAGTTGTTTGGAAGGGTTTAAAGAAAAAAGCCTCTACTCTCATCCAAAAACATACTCAAGCATCCTCAGTTTGCCAGACACTACTGGAACTTCAAATGGGATCAGATTCTAAATAGAGCTTTTTGGCAATAAACACCAGAGGTGGTTTTGGTGCACACAGAGAGATAACATATGGAAAAGTACCTCATGCCCACGGTTAAATATGGTGGTGGCTCTTTAATTTTTTAGGGCTGTTTTTCTGCCAAAGGACCTGGACATTTTGTTAGGATGTATGGCATCATGGACTCTAGCAAATATTAACAGATATTAAATGAACACCTGACTGCCTCTGCCAGAAAGCTTAAAATGAGCCACGGTTCCAGCAGGACAATGATCCAAAATATACATCAAAATCAACACAAAAATGGTTTACTGACCACAAAATCAAGGTCCTCCCCCAATTACCTGAAACCATAGAAAACCTGTGGGATAAACTGAAGAGGAGAGTTCACCAGCGTGGAACTTGAAATTTGAAGGAACTGGAGAGACTCTGTATGGAAGAATGGTCTCCAATCCCTTGCCATATATTCTCCAACCTCATCAGGCATTATAGGAGAAGACTCAGAGCTGTTATCTTGGCAAAGGGATGTAGGACAAAGTATCGACTGAAAGGTTGCCAATAATTGTTGCACACCTATACTTTTTTTAATAAACCAGTGTTTTGTTAGCAATTGTTTGATATCCATGAGAGCAGAGCATTTTTGTGAATCTTTTAAACAAAAGATCAAAAGGTAAACAATAAAAAACATTTTTCACAGCCTTTCTGCACATATTTACCAAGGGTGCCAATATGGAGAGCACTATATATAGCAGATTTAGTACATTTTAGGTATAACACGGCTGCACTGTGTGTTACCTGCAGTGGACTATGACAGGTCCGGTATTTGGAATGCCGTTCTGAGTTTGGTTGACCTGTTCAAGAAAGTTGAGTACTCCTCCTGGTTCATTAGGCACACCGTGGTCAGGCCAGCTCAGGTACTGATAATGCCAGATATACCGGGAAGCCTCCTTCTACAATTATACCAAGACCAAATGAACAATTCAGTAAATGATGTCAATAATCTGAATTGAGACAAGCAATTCAGATGCATTGCCTTAACAAGTCAGAAAGACTACAGAGTCTAAAATATTTATTTGCTGAAAGTCAGCGGTTCTTAAAGTAACAGCTTCAGGTTTACTTTTTTTTAATGATACTAGAGGACATATAATTAACAAGTTACAAGCAAAAACAATGCGTGTCATAAATTAAATGGGTTTGAAAAGATGGTGCTGGTTTAAATCTCAATAATTTAAAAACAAGCAGAAATAAGCAAAGTCCAGCACATAATGCTCCAAATATATAAATAAAAAAGAGTAACTGGTTGTGGTTAAAAAGAAATACAGCTTGAATAAATAAAGAAGATGGTTTTTTTGCCTATGATTTGAATAATATTTTTATACTCTGTGTTGCAATCATAAAGTGTGGGTTATTTGTTTTTCACACTAAAATGGGTTAGATTCTGCAAAAATTAGGGAGAATCCAGCTATAAGAATGAATGAAAAGGTGTTACCCGGTCTGTACGTGTGACCTCCAGCTCTCTGAGGATGTAGTCCTGAGCAGCCTGCTCCTCCATGTTCCTCACACACACATTCCCAAACTCCTTTGTTGTGCCGGCGTCTGGCCAGTAGCGTACACATTTATTCTGTGAATGGACAGAATAAAGATAAAATATTTCAGTGGACCAAACCAAGTGCCAAAAATCACTGCAGAAGAGAGGATAACCATGAAAAAAACAAAACAACAACAACAAAAAAAAACTGTCCATAGTTCAGCAACTAGTTTTGTAAACATGAACCAGAGCAACTTCTGGAGCAGACTGTCTGTTGCGGTTTAACCAATTACACAGATTTGTGTCAATTATTTAGCTGAAGGCAACTCATCGTACCAGAGACTTCAGTGCTAGAGACATTAGGACAGAAAGAGGAGAGTTCTCATAGACTTTTTCTGATTTTTCATTCTATTTACCAGCTTTGGTGTGAACTGGCATAATGGCTTGTTTAAAAAAGAAAAAGAAAAAAGATGACAATGTAAACAATGTTTAAAGACAAATAGCCACAGAAGTATCTGTTTATTCTCTCTATGTCACAATCAAAGCTCATATTTTGAATGCTGTAATGGGCAACATTTTTATAGCTCCCATTATAAAAATAAACCTGTTGTTCTTTTGCAACAGCTGGAAATAAAGCACAGCAGCCTCCAGGGCCTGACCTCACCCTGCCTCGCTCCATTTCCTTGGTTGTCATGACAATAACATGAGTGTTCTCCTGATAGACCATCCTCCAGAAGTCCAGCACTGTGTTCTGAAGGCAGCCCTGAGTAGCAATGAACACTTTGCCTTCGTCCACATGACGGCCCTCTTCCTGCAGACTCTGAGGAAGAGCAAAACACACAGTTAGATTCGTTAAACCCCCAAAATAGCATTTTACGGCATTTGGCAGACACCCTTACACAGAGCGACTTACATTTATCTCATTTATACAACTGAGCAGTTGAGGGTTAAGGGCCTTGCTCAAGGGCCCAACAGTGGTAGCTGGGCTTGAACTCCTGACCTTGTGATCAATAACCCAGAGCCTTTAAACACTGAGCCACCACTGCCCCACTAGTTTAAAATTCTGAAATATTACATTCTATATTAATAACAGTGCATGTTCATGGGCGGCTGTGACTCAGGTGGTAGAGCGGGTTGTCCACTAATCGTAGGGTTGGCGGTTTGATTCCTGGTCCAAATGACTCCACATGCCGAAGTGTCCTTGGGCAAGACACTGAACCCCAAGTTGCTCCTGATGGCAAGTTAGCGCCTTGCATGGCAGCTCTGCTACCACTAGTGTGTGTGAGTGTGTGTGTGAATGGGTGAATGGGACACTATATAAGTGCTATATAAGTGTGGTATTTACCATTTGCCATTTATGTTCTCTAGGGCCCGGCATCAGACAACAAGCTCCTCAGATGAGTGACAAAATTGTCTTCGAAGTTTATACAAGACTTTTAACCTGGACTTGACTTACTCGGATATAGTTGGCATTGATGTAGTCAGAGCCGGGCACGTCGGGATCAGCTTCCCTGATCGTCACCCGGGTGGTGTCAACTACAACACAGAGAAAAAGCATGACTAGGACTAATAGTTAAAATAATGTATGAATCCAAGCTTTAAATGAAAAGGAAAAAAAAAAAAACTTGAGAACAGGCATGTTAAACTCATTTAAGTTAATCGCCAAATGACATTGTTGACACCGTGCAGTGTCAACTGCGCCAGCATAAAAAACAAAATCAACTCCTATTGCATGTTTTCCTTTATCCTTTATGTGAAAGGGACACACAGATTGAAGACGATAAACATTATAGGCTAGATCGTGTCGATTCATTTTTAAGTGAGTGAAACCAATATAGTTTACAACAATATATACAAATAAAAATTTTGCTTAATTGTGACTGCATAAGTATTCACCCCCATTGTTGAAAAAAATGTTTTTAGCAATGGGAATGAATACTTACGCAATCATGATTTTAAATTTTTTTTATTTGTTAAAATGACAGCATCAAAATGTTTAGCTTGCTAATATAATAATATAGAATTACATATCATATAGCACATTTTGTCACATAGCACATTTTATTAGTTGCGGAGTCTACAGCGACTGGTTTATTGCTTTAATTTGTCCCCTATTGTAATAACAGGATGTTTACACTCACAGCAACATAGCAGTATTCATTTGCACTTTCTTTTACATGACACTTCCACACTAGAACTGTGTACTAGTTGGCACTACACTGTCTTTTGCTGTGCCTATTGTCCTGATTCAGTAGTTACTGTACTATCTTGTGCTGTTTGCACACATTTTGCATGTGCATTTTACGCAGAAATGTGTAGTCTCATTTAGTCCTGTGCGGTCTCTTGTAGTTCTGTGTTGTTTTTATGTAACACCATGGACCAGGAGGAGCGCTGTTTCGTTTCACTGTGAACTGTACCAGCTGTATATGATTAAATCCACTTGACATGACATGGTTCTACCACTTTTTTCAAATCTCAAGTACAAGTATAGTACACAAGATGTTTTTAATATCGAACATGGATTAATTCAGGTGGGTGGCTGGATTATAGTCTTTATCGGATGAATAAAGGCCCAGGCCCACGGGCTGTTTGTTCAACAACCCTTACTTAGGAAAAAAAAAACGACAAAAAGGAAGAAAAAAAAAGAAAAACAGGTGGTGAGAGTTGGTGTGTGCAAGTGTTGACGTACAGGGTAGAATGTTCTTGTATCTGTTTTTGCTCTTATTCTCAGCTCTCTGTCCTTCTTTTCTGGGGTACAAGAGTTTACATTCCTGCTGCTGTAGCATCTGGGGAAATACATGATAGAAGAAAACTCACTGAAAGAAAATATCTGCAGTCACTGGATATAGGTAGAACTCTGATATACAACAAAAACAGTACTTAAGGCAAAATAGGCTTCTGAACAGCAAAAACCACTCAGACAGAACAGTGTTTAATATAGGGCTGCATGAAACTTCATGAAACTTTGTGTCCTGCTAGCGCCTCCTAGGGGGAGAGGACGCAGATGCTTTATATGAGGTCATGCTCATATAAAGAAGCTCAGACAGAAGGCCCTTTGTTCAAGCATCAGTTATAATATGTAAAGTACATAGGCAAATATAAACTGAACTATGAACTATTTCCTTGCGGAAAAAAATGATATCTCCGCTAAATTGAGCTACTCAACAAAATAAATAAATAAATAAAAATTAAATACATAAAATGAACAATCAGCCCACTGATATACCTCAAATTCTTCCCAGAAGCCTTGCTTGGGCTTCTCAGAACTGTCTGCCACTTTGTTTAACTCTCGCACCCGGTTCTCGATGTTGGCCGCATTTATCCGAGTGGCATTGAACGGCTTCCATTTGTAAAGAGAAGACACAAAGCAACCGTAAGAAACACTGCGACTTGGCAAACAGGGAACAGTACTTTAATGCGAACAGGAAAGGAGGAAAAAAGGAAAAGATCTACAAACTAAAATAGTGAAACAGAAAGTGCACCTGCTTAAGGTGCACGACAATCCCACTCTTCTCCACCATTGGATTCTTTTTATAGTGCTCCACCAAGTCTGTCAGTGTGTCGAACTTCTCCCCTCCACCCACGTCATACTTCACATCCTGTATAAGCAAGCAGCACAAGAAGACACAAATGACGTGATAAGGCTTTTTGAAAATCCAACAATCACTCGCTTAAGCGTCTAATCTCTAATCTCTTCCATACCTGGTAGCGTATCATGACGTGGGTGACCTTTGTCTTGCGGTCCACATTTTCATGTTTTTCCTCGTTAGTGAGAACAGACAGCACAAAGTCTCCAGGTTTGCTCTGACTCTCCCTCACCAGAAAGCTGCCTGGTTTGCCTTTCTCTGTGAGGAGCTTTTCTGCATCTCTGCCTGACAGATGTCCATGATACCACCTGAACACACACAGTGAATTCATTTTCATGTCATTTTCTTTTCAGCATGTAATTGAGTTTCCAAAAAACATATGTGTGGTTAAAAAACAAAACAAAAGGATATTTAAAAAAAAAAAGATAAGACACGTTTCAGTCGAAACTATAAAAACTATACGCTTGTGGTTGGAAAATTGGCACATGTGCTTGTAGAAAGCTCGCCTACATCATGTGATAGAGCTGTTGATGTGGAAAAGTGAAGGTACGTGTGGGTGGCACCCTGGCTGTTTTCGTTTAATGGAAAAACCGCAAAAACCGAGCTATCATAAACTGTGATCTTTATGACCAGACAACGATAATTATTGTTGTCACGATAATTATCAGAGACGCATCACTTATAAGTGATGCGTCTCTGGTCTTAGAAGCAAACCTAAACAATTTTACAGTGTTAGTAGAAGGTAATTAGAGTAGATTTACTAAAGTAGAAACAGCAGGCCTGCATATAAACAGCAAATATCGACACATAGCTGAATAATAGCTGCTCTCAGAGCTGAAGTCTGAAAAGCACAGGAACAGAGCGTTAGTATTAAAAATTGCAAAATCGAGAATGAACGGTATAATACTACACTCATCACCTGCTACCACCTAATGATTGCTCTGTTTTGGCTCATTGCCAAGTATAGCCCTCTGCGTGTTTTGTGCACTAGAGGGCATGGTTTCATTAATCCTCACACTCTCTCTCTCGGTCTTTGTGTGAGTGTGTTAAGGGTTTGTACTGACCAGTCAACTAAGAAAAAGCTCTTAATTCATTATCTCTTGCTTCAATGGAACACGGTCACGTTCATATCAATTTTGGTTGACATGTGCGCAAGACTGTATCTTTCCTCTGCAGTTATTTTTCTTGTTCGTTAAAGCGAAGTAAAAAGTAAAGAAAAGGTTTAATGCATTCCATTGTGACTAGCGCTGTGTAAAAGAGCGCGTTCGATGCTGAAGGTTGCATGTCGCTATCCAATCCCACACAGCACAGCTAGTTTAGAGTGGCACGTAACAGAGGACAGATGCAGACTCGTTTTCAGATTACGCAAGCTGCAGTTGAACATAGCATGCTCCATCCACGGATGGTCGGTCATTAAGCTATAAAGAGGTCTCTGTTGACGGACATGGGCTTCCAGTGATTTCAGCCGGCCCACCATGTTGTCCATGAGTGCATTTTAACAATCGGTACCACCTTAAATAGTGGAACATCATACATGGATATATTATTTTACACATTTAATGCATTGATTTATTTCTTTTTGCTATTAAACGTGTAAACTAAAGAAACATTGACGGTGTAAAAGTAATCTTTAAGCAGTCTGACATGTTCTTTCCTGTTGTTTATCAGCATTTAACGGCACTAATGAAATACCCTAAAAATAGCAACACATTGAAGTGCTTTAACTACGGGCGGAAAAAAACAACACGCTAGTTTTTGAGTTAGTGGTTGACTGGTAAAAATAAATATCTGTGCAACTACTAGTGTGCGTGTGTGTGTGTGTGTGTGTGTGTGTGAGAGAAGCCCTTGCTGCTGTCCTACCTCTCAGAAGTGGGGTCTTTGCAGTTGAGAGGATATTTGAGCTCGATCACGTCTCCGTTCCTTTCTCGCAGAAGGTCGTGCTGCTCCATGTAGTACTGCACCAACTCGGCTAGAGTGGCAAACTTCTCCCCTCCATACAGGTCATAGTAATCGCCAGAATTCTGGATCTTAATGTGAGTAACTTCGTCGTTCCGCCTAATTGGGATCGACAGAACACACAGATAAGGCAAAGGAGACAGTGTTCAGTGAGCTCATATGGTTAATGGGCTGTGCCTTCAGACAAATAGCTCTACATCTGTTTTTACCTTTACGACAGTTTTTCACATTACATACGGTATGATTTATAGGGATATACCAAAAATAATTATACTAAATGTCCTCTGCATTATTCATTAGATTTGAAGTATTACAAATCATTTAAATAGCTAAAAGTGGAAAAGAGAAATGTGGTTTCATTTAAATTAAATCAGTCAAGCTATGCAGGAATGTATTTGTGAACGTAATTAATTAAAGTAGCATTATGTTTTGGTGAAAAAAATACATTTCTATTGTATGTTTTCCGCAAATCTGACATAACTAGCTTTTCATTAGGTAGTAAATTTATGGAAAAGCACAAAACCAATAGCACAGTGGAATCATTTTAAAACACATTAGAAACAAGTATACACAGTGTTTAGCTGAACACAACGCAACAGCCTGTAGGATTACGGTCTGAAGGGGCCAAGCAAAAAAAGTGCATGAAATTGTGTAGTGGCCTGAGAAAACCCTCCACATGGTGAAATTTTCACTTTTTCTATTATATCAAGTTTTGAAAACACTGGTTTTTCCAAATTTAAATCAAGTTCTGTTTTGCATGCATCTCAACTAGAAGTAAAGTTTTAGCATTTTAGTGGTTAGTGTGGTTGTCTCTAAAAGTGAAAAAGGAGAGATCTGCATTTAGAGATGCCATTTTTACTGACACACAGGATGCAACAGGATACAAGTCTGTCACTACTCCTTAGAGAACAGTAGGTAATTTGTACAACCTATGAGTGACACCAAAATACAGTTGATGTCATACTTTTACATGTGCCTTGCACTACATTAAGAACCAGGGGGTGTAAACTTTTGAATAGGATGATCAGTGTAAATTGTTATTTTGTTTAAAGGTCTCTTTTTTCCCCCCATTTAGTACTGCCCCTTAGAAGCTACATAAGATAGCTACATGATTCCCAGAAGACATAATTTACACCGATCATCCTGTTCAAAAGTTTACACCCCCTGGCTCTTAGTGTTGCCTTCTTGAGCATCAGTGAACGTTTGCACCTTTTATAATGGTTGTGTATGAGTCCCTCAGTTGTCCTCAGTTCCTCAACTATGAAGAAGATGCTTTAAAACCAAAGAATGTGCAAGAATGTGAATCTTCTTTTCTGAAGGACAGTGAGCAGTTTAACTGCACAGGATAAACATAAAAAACATAAAAAAAACCCATTGTCGATCGTTGATCATCCAGGTAACGACAAAAAGCATAAAGAATCGAGCGTATGTAAACTTTTGAACTGGTTCATTTGTGTAAATTCAGTTATTATTGGGTCTTGTGGACTACATGTAAACATCTGTTATGTGAAATAGCTTATTCAGGACAGTACTAAATAAAATACATGATCTTTCTAATTAAAAAAAAATATTATTAACATTTTGCAGATTCTGCAAAGCGTATGCAAACTTATGTCCTCAACTGTATACTAGTTGTCTGTTTGTGGAGAGTGGTTAAATCATTTCAATAAATTGACCTGAAATTGGTTCTTGGTTCTTACAGTAAAGTGGTACATACTATTTAAATTGTATATACTGTATTGTATTGTCTGATTTATTTAAACTGATATTTATTCGACTTTCTAGTTAGACTTCTTTGTGTGTCATAATTCATACTCTTGTTATGTTTTTAATAAACCTGAATGTGAACAGAATAGCTTTTGTACATTCTTTCAGATAATGAAGACTTAGATAGATAGGCATGTCAGTGTTGTTCCAGTCAGTTCTGATGGCCTTCCACGGGTGATAGACAAGCCGTTAAGAAGCTGTGCTTGGTGTATTAACCTATTGAATTAAGCGAAAAAGAAAAGACCTCTGAATTAAATGCTAAATTGTAGCCACATATGCAATATACAGCAGGAAGGACCAACATGAGATACATTCTTTACTTTCCACCATTTTTCCACTACAAGTATCAATGTACTACAAATATGCTGAAGCTTGAAATGTCAATGTACGGAAAAAAGAAAAAAAAAGTGAACATGAGCACCTGCGCAGATAAAATCAGCTGGGCTCAGGCAACAAGCCACAAGTGTGTAGTAAAGTCAGATTCTATCTAGCATGAAAACATATGCACACAAAAAAAACCCGTCAGTTCAGCAAATGTATAGTGTCGTATCTAAAAACAATAAGGCTGTACTGCAAAATGAAAATAAGGACAGAGTGATATGAAAGTGAGATAAATCCAATCTCTCATTCACTCCTAGATCTGTCTCTATGTGGGCTTGGCTCCTAAATCGGCACTCTCTCCTGGGTGTAATTGCATTATAGTGGGAGTAGTGGAGTCTGGGCGTTGCAGGATTTCAGTGCTAAGGCCTAATGGGCGAGGAACTGCTGCAAATGGGCAGGCCGTGCTGTCCCTCTGCGCGCTGATCTAATGCAATCACTGTGCACATAACCAGACACGGCAAAAAAGCCCCAGCCCCAGATCTCATTTACCTCCCTACACTCCCGGATACACCGCTTCTATGGTCACATTCGCCAGTTAATACTTAGCAATGTGTGAAGTGATATTGTTTTTAAAACAAAGGAAACACGCTGCATGCATAAAGCAACTACCAACAATAACATTCAAAAGAATAATTTAAAAAAGTGCAATTAGTGCTTGAAGATATTTTATTTTCTTCTGATTTTTCATTATTTGAAGTCTCGACAGACAACAGACAGACAGACAGACAGACAGACAGACAGACAGACAGACAGACAGACAGACAGACAGATAGATAGATAGATAGATAGATAGATAGATAGATAGATAGATAGATAGATAGATAGATAGAGTGACAATTAATGATGCAAAATAGCAGGTATTGAATGACGACAACAACGACAACAACGTCCTTTAGACCAGATTGAAGATGGCCGGGATAACACAGCTATGCTACACGGCCTTTTATTCAAGGCCGCCTGCTCACTAATTTTATCTTTAGAGCTACATGCGTTCAACATTGATTTTACTGCCAGAGCCAGGCTTGGCAGAAATGGGAGCAGAGGAACACAACAATGCTAGTGAGTCACTCCACATGTCTGTGTTTAACTATTTCCTTCCTGAATACATAAAATGTCCCACACATCCACACACAGATCACAGACCACTCTGCACTGTTCTGTACAGCCTAGACACAATAAAGCCGTTTATTAGATGTAGACAATGTTTATATTTATATGCGCGGTTTAAAAATCTATAAATAGGCCGTATGTTCAGCTAGCCGAGGCAATCCAGTATTACATAAATCAGAACTGGATAAAAAAAAATCCATACCAGCACCAGGGCAATGTTCATTTCACCTTTTTGTGGGGGGGGGGTTTTTATATAAAGTTATATATTATAAACATAATTAATTTTTTTTTTTTTTTTTTTTTTTATTTATATAAAACATAAAACCAAAACGCGGACATATTTACCTCTTCTTTCATTGTGAGCTCTAAACTGTTCAAAAGGTCGTTTCCTGAACAGTTACAACACACATCACCTGGCACTGATGCATCACCTGGCACATTAAACTGACCTTCTGCGAGATGTTTGTTTGACAAGACTCCAAGCTACATCCTCTCTGTCCTAAACTGTTAACAATGAAGCCAATGGCATGCTGCAGTCTCCACCCAGGAAACTCAGCGCGAGAGAGATAAGAGCGAGCGAGAGGCATGGACGAGAAGATAATGCCCTGATGGAATCCCTCTGTGTCTATTTAGCTCCCAAAAACCTCCAGGCCTTTATCTAATAATGCTCTTTTAAGGCAAGACTTTCCGAATGACTTTGTAATCACCTTCTCATCTCTCACTGGGAAGAAAGTAACTTTCGGTCTGCGTGGCTGTTTGTTCTGACTTTAGACTGAAGAGAAAGAGATTTGTGTGAAAGAGTGAAAGCATGTTTTGTTTTGTTTTTTGCAGCAATGCTTTAACTTTTTATGAACAGTGATACATTAAGCGCATTTGAAAGCACTGCATGCAAACGAATTTCAAATAAAAGTAACCACACCCTCATTTCCAACTAGATGAATTCAAATGATTCCAGGTTAAAAAGTTTGCATGTCCTTTTTTTAAATACGATACATGTACTATACAGTATATTCAATAATAAATCGCAGGCTCACCCCTTTAGAACTGCCTCCAACCTCTTCTGCAACCTCTGAAAGAAGTTTGTAGCCTCATCTACTTGTAATATTTGGCTCTCATGGAATAAAATCAAGACTGCAGACAGACAGAGTCGGGGTAAAACGCTGACCTCCTTGTTTTCATTCCTCTCAGACTATTTTTTCCTGTTGAATTCACCTTAAGTAGTGGAATTCTCTTTTAGTAAAGTAATTGAGGTACATTTCTTCCTTTTTCACCCAGAAACCGTATTAGAGAAAATATTTGTGCGGAACCTTATGTGGAAGAGAACTTCTTGCTTATTTGGTGAGAATCACTGAGCAGAGTGTCTGTGCTTGCAGGGGATTAAGCTTAGTAAAGATTCATTTCAATTGACTGAGATTAAAGTTTAAAAAAATACAAAAACGTACATATTTCACATGTGGATTTCTTTAAAATCTTTTTAGACCTCTTGAGAGTTAAAATGAGAGAATATAATCAATATTCAGCACTTACTGATCCAATTGCAACAGTCCGTGACACTGTGAGCGCAGTAACTGGCACAAACAACCGTTTCATTTCACCACTTTTTCCATGCTGTTTGTGTTTTAACCTTCATGTCAAAAGTAGTAAATGATTCTCAACCATGACATTAAGTTGGATTCAGTTTGGTTCAACTGATTATTTTCAGTTCATTTTAACCTCAGAGTTACACTGTACAGTAAATGTTTTTATTCCACAGTACTGTTGAATGCTCGATGCTGATTGGTCAGTAGGTGCGGATTCAGTTTCTATAACAGAAGCATCTGAGGTGACTTTTTTCATATTGAAATTATGAAAGCTCGTCAGATGAAGATGAAAAAGAAGAAGGGTCGGCAATGCTACCGGAAGCAAATTTAACAGGAATGTGCAAATCAATGTAAGCTAGCTAGCTGACATGCTATAACGCGAGTTTCGAACAAATAAACAGAACATTCCGGCAAATTGTGTCTGAAATGTCAATTACTCTATATCAATTATAGAACTGCAATACTGTACTCAAAATCATGCAGTTATACTGAATATCTTGTCCTGTAGCATCATGCCTACGGCCAAATCACTTCTGTGCCCATATTCAGTATAACTGCACTCTTGCTCGTGCGATATTGCTTAATTGTCTTACAAAAGAATTCCAGCGTAATCGCAACAGACAGTCAGCGTCACAGGATTCTGAACTTATACACGCTCGTGTCCTTGTGTCTTATTTTTTCTACATGGTATTTAGAATCTCAGGGTGGATAACTCAGAAAAGAGGCCTGTGGTGTGCCTGGACCACATAGTCCAATTTTGAAGCGTATAAGATGTAATGCGAAGCCTCACCACCAAAGCCACAGGCAGCAGGTCTTCACGGGGTTCAGCAGCCCCCCGACTTAAAGCTATTATGAGCCACAGCTTTTGATTCCCTGCCAGCAGCCGCAATACACAGACCTCTCTCCCTCACTCTCTCCCCCTCTTTCTCTGGTTCTCTCCGTCACTCTTTCTGCATTTTCCCTCTTGTCTCTTGCTCTCCAGACTAACAGCTGCAAGAGCACACGGTGCCGGCACAAGCTGAAAACCTAAACATTTCCCTCAGACATCCTGGACAGAGTGAAAGCACAAGGTCATCTAGGAACACTAACGTTTTGCAGCTGGTACAAATGCTTATACAGATAGAACACGAACGAGGAAACCAAGTGCTAAACAGTAAGCCTGAAGTGAGAAACCCAGGTGTCACTCTTGACTCAGACTTGACCTTTTAATCCTTCTGTAAACATTTTTTGCTTTCTAGTCTACCCAAAATATTAAGAGGGTTTCCTAGGATTATTTCACTGGCTACTTTCTTGGATACATGCTTACGTTTGATTGCAAAATTATTCTGTTGGTTTTAAATCAAGACTTACTGAATATGCCAAGGGTCAAAAAGAAAAAGAGAGACAGATGAAATGCTTGTAGGGAGACAACTTCACTCATCAACACTATAAAAAAAAGCTGTTTATTACTCGTCTCATCTGGTCTCACTATGTTTTGTTTTGTTCTTATTAAATAACATAAATAACCTGATTTTGCTTTATAAAGCATATCCTGGTGCATGGATCATAAGTTCTTCAGTGTGCAGCCTGGCCAAATTGAGGCTCTGTAAAAACCATGTGCAGAGTAATGCTTCACCAGGCTTGAAAGTGCTCAAAGAAACCACAGAGCTCACTCAGAGGGATCGATAACGCTGCACACAAATGTACTCACTATCTAGCCAGAGACCTATGCATCAAGTCCAGAAACTACAACGAAAGAGAACAAACAACTTGTCCTATGTGATCAGTTAGGAACTGTACTGGCCTGAGGAATGAATGCCCAATCGTCAATGTATTCTGGAGCAGGACTGAGTGTAGAGGAGCATAAAACACACAGCAATGAGGTTAAAGAGGCCCACCTGACAGACAGCGTGAAGTCTCCTGGGTTACTTTTGCTCGGTCGAGCCAGGAAGCTGCCGTGGACACCTCGGGTCAGGAGGAGCTGCTCTGCCTCGATGCCAGAGATGTTCGGGTGGAACCACCTGGAGTAATGTGAGAAATAATATACAGCAGCGTCACCACAGGATGTCCCAAAATCTCCACGCATAGGGGAAATTAACACTTGTTAGCAAAACAGCTTCCAATTCTTTTTGTTTATTATTTTTTTTATTAAACTTAGTTTATATTATTTATTTTTTATCAGATATCCTTTAAGAACACCTTTGTCAAAAGATCATATTGAAATGATTCTCATGGCTGGATCGGGAAGCTGTCGCAAGGCTGCGATGGACTTTAACAGGAAACATGGCGAGTGCATCACACACAAGACTGTTGCAAAGCCTATTAACAAATTCAAAAAGACTGGAAGTGTTGCGGACTGACCGAGAAGTGGACGTCCAGTGATGAAAGCACAACTGGCGTGATGTGGGCAAACATAGTCCCCTACGTATGGAGACTCTTTTGGACACCATGTACGATTCATGTTTATAACAGTATACATCAGTAAGAAAATGGACAGTGATAAAGGCAAGTATATTAGCGTTATGTAAGGAATACAACATGACAGAGCACACTGTTATAAGAAAATGAACAATAAAGTGGTGTGCTGTTTTACTTCTCTCACACTATAGTAATTTGCCAACAATGATATTTTCCTGTTACTAAGCTCTTCGTCCCAAACTTTCCAGCGTTGGAAAATGTAAAGGAATACCCTTAGCATTTTACCATTACAAAGCACTGGCACTGGGGACTCCTTCCAAAAATGCTAAATAAACATCTCCTTACAGAACGGCTCACCAAATTAACAGTTATACAGTTATCTTTCTTAATCTACACAAGTTTAAATCCATTCTCAGGCTTAGGATACTCAATTTAAAAAAACAAAGAACCCTGATTTTAACAAAGAAATATTCCAGGTCAAAATCAGAGTAAACTGTAGTGAAGAACTGTCTTGACACTGAACCACCGATGGCTAAGAGCATTCTCCTTAATAAGTCTGTTCCGCCCAAATAACAAGTCATAGGAGTGTATAATTCTGCGATTAGCCCATGACTACAATTTATTAATGAATATCACACATTGCAGAGTTAGATTTAATGTTGTGGAACATCCGCGTAACAAGTTAGCTCCTTACCATAAGTTATTGTTTATGTTGTAGCAACAGTCGCATCTCCCCAACCCATCTCTCTCTCTCTCTCTCTCACTCACTCACTCTCACTATCTCTCCCTCTCACTCACTATCTTTCACTCATTATATCTCACTCACTCTCACTCTCTCTTGGACTCACCCTCACTCTCTCTCTCACTCACTTGCACTCTCTCTCTCTCACTATTGCTCTTGGTCTCTCGCTCTCGGTCTCTGTGTCACTCACCCTCACCCTCACTCTCTGTCTCAGTCACCCTCACTCTCTGACTCTCTGACTCTCTCACTCTCTCACGATCGTTTAGGGCTGGGCAATATGTTGAGATATTGATATATTGTTATATTAAATAGAGATGCACCGACGTGCAGGCCAATAATCGGTATCACTCTGAATAATCGGTTATCGTATCGGCTGATATCACTCTGAATAATCGGTTATCGTACCGGTTGATATCACTCTGAATAATCGGTTATCGTACCGGCTGATATCACTCTGAATAATCAGTTATCGGCTGATATCACTCTGAATAATCGGTTATCGTATCGGCTGATATCACTCTGAATAATCGGTTATCGTATCGGCTGATATCACTCTGAATAATCGGTTATCGTACCGGCTGATATCACTCTGAATAATCAGTTATCGGCTGATATCACTCTGAATAATCGGTTATCGTATCGGCTGATATCACTCTGAATAATCAGTTATCGGCTGATATCACTCTGAATAATCGGTTATCGTATCGGCTGATATCACTCTGAATAATCGGTTATCGGCTGATATCACTCTGAATAATCGGTTATCGGCTGATATCACTCTGAATAATCAGTTCTAGGTATCGTCAATATCACTCTGAATAATCGGTTATTGGCTGATATCACTCTGAATAATCGGTTATCGGCTGATATCACTCTGAATAATCGGTTATCGGCTGATATCACTCTGAATAATCAGTTATAGGTATCGTCAATATCACTCTGAATAATCGGTTATCGTATCACCGATATCACGCTTTGTTGTTTTCTCATAATCACAACTTTTGTGATCAGAAAATTTTCTTGTTATCTCCACATAACAAAAACTTGCTCTCTTGTGATCTCGATTTAATTTTCTCATGATCTCCATGTAAGAAAAAACGTTTGGTGATCTCGACATAACAAAAAGTTGTTTCTCACGAGAAAATCGTGTGCCTTGTTGGTGTTGCATGCATGCTGGCGTCTTCGCCCTCAACATCATAAATGTAATTATTGCCCGCTGTGGAGATGGACTTTATCACCTTGTAGACCTGACGGCCTCCTTCTCAAGTGTCGGACACTAATGTGGAAGTTGTGAATCAGTGACAGACACAGAGCTAGCTCAGCTTGAGTGAGTCCCTGATCAAGTAAAAACGAATTTGTTCATCCATGATTCTTGGGGATTGCGCTAAGCGTTGGCTGCGTCCAGAACAAAAACAACATGTTGTTATGTCGAGTACACGGAAAAATTCGGTTGTGATCATGAGAAAACTTTTGTTATGGCGATGTCATGAGAAAACAACTATTTTCTTACATCCAGATCACGAGAAAGTTAAGTCGAGATTACGATGAAATAAGAAAGAAAAAAAATAATAATGCATGGCCTCTCGGGGTGTCCATATATCCAGATTTTTTTTTTTTTATTTGTAAATGATTGGATGTAAGATTTTATGCTGGATTTTAAAATTGTAAAATGTACATTTTTACAGAATTTGAATTTCCTTCCTTTCCAGCTAAAGAATATTTTTTGTAGAAGAAAATGTGTTTTTTTTAATGCAACACTACTGTACATCAGGATGCATATTGTGTATGCTTGAAATGTCGTCAATATGTTGTATAACTTTAGCATAGCATAACCTGCATAACTCTTGTGCCCCAGTCTGTTTGCACATTCTGGCCATCACTATGCATGCGTAGCTCTGTATGCCGTGTAAGTCACCACAATATACCACACTGTATGGAAATATTTTTTTAGCTGGACTCCCATGTAAAGTATAATGGGACTTGCTCCAAGGCATTTCACTGCAATGATTATGCCATGGATATCTCCTTGTAGGTGACAGATAAAGCTGTTTGTCATATCGCCCAGCTCTGCAATACCTCTGAATGTAAATTCCACTAATTCTAAGCCGCTGATCTCTTCGACGGCATATTCACATTAAAATCAGGTGTGCTGGTGTTGTAGTTTAACAAATATGTGGAGCAGCTTTGTGGGAGAGATTTGCGGGAATTATTATTAATTCTATTGTATTAAGGCTTATTTATTTTTCCTCTAATATTATACAGTATAGTGTATTTATAAACAAATAAAGCTGTACTGTCTAGATAAACAGCTTGTTTACAACATTCATTGTCATTTCTGAGATCGGAAATCCTGATTATTTTTAATAAATTTTTGTGAATTAGAAAAATTACATATAAACTTTTTTCTTTTTTTTTTAAATCATTTGGTATTGACGATATCAGACATTGTGGTTAAAAAGATATATTATGAATTCATATGTAAATAAATATAATAATAATAATAATAATAATAATAATAATAATAATAATAATAATAATATTACTGATATCTAAAAGTGCTGCCTGAAACAAAACATTACAATTCACCATGTCAGCTTCATGAATGTCCTGCTGAACGAGGCTAGAACCCATCACAATCTGTCTTTTAAAAGGGGCTTCTCAATCGTTTTGTATCTGTTGGGGGTTGGGGTAAGAGAGCCAGGTGCATTCTGGGACAGCACCTGACAACTTTTAACGGTCTATATCATGATATCATTCTATATACTAAAAGATAGATAGATAAGTTTCTATATTAATTATTTTTAAAACCTCTTTTCTAACTGCAAATGTAATTTTGCCTAAGGGAAAACTGTTTCCACAAATTAATGAATAATACATGACACTTTCAGGGGCATTTTTCAGGCATTCATAAGTTCTATGACTCACATGTTTATCAATAGACGATGTTTTCCCCTAAAGTTCCCCTAAAGAATCATAGCTATTTTCACCCTGTCTGTTCAACAGAAATAAAACATGCAGGATTTACGACACGTGGAATGAGCATGAATACTTCTCTATTCACCCTAACTGCTCTTATTGATTGTCAGAGTTTACCACACCATGCCACAGCACAGCTACTTCCTGGAAACATATGTGAACACAAAGAAAAAGAAATTTTCCATTTGGCAATTTCCTGCCTTATTATCTCTTAAAACATGTGCCAGAAACTGAACAGAGCATGATATAGCAATGAAAGATACTGGGAAATGGTGTATCACTTCGGAATGATACAGAACAACTCTTAGATTGCTGAACTATGTTGTTTTTTTTACTTTTACACTGAAAAATAGAACGGACACATTGACTTCCTGGAATGTGCGACAATGATGCAACCATCTAGAGCATTTCTCAAACATCACGCATTTTTCGATGATATTTTCCTTGACAAAAGCGAGTCATGAATGCTTTTTCGGTTTTTCGGTTTTCCACTGTGCAGCAGGACCGGTCTGAACGTTCCTCGGGCTTATGTATTCTACACACAGTTCTCTGCCGTGTTCATGTGCACATTGAGCTACTCTAAATGTAAAAAAAGATAATAATAAAAATGACTTTTCCATTTTCAAATGGAAAAACAAGCGTGTGATGCTGATATCTCGCTGTTGACACACTCAGGCTTCTCTGCGAGTCTGCTTCAGTCCTAAAGAGACTAAATGATGAGACAAAATGTAATGAGAATCTAAAGTAGCAGTTATAGCATCACGCTGCAGGTGGATTGTGGTCTTGTGTTTTACATGCAAGACAAAGTAGCAGAAGTAATAGATTTGGATCAAATAACAATGATGCATATTATATAAAATAAATATAAATACAGACTGAAAGATAGCATGAAGTACATGGACATGAATATGATCTAGAGAAAGAAAGCAATGGACAGAAACTACTCATGCTAGATATATTCCTGGTTTTGGTAGTGATGGTCTGCACTTATATAGCGCTTTTTTAACCTTAGCAGTTCTACAAAGTGCTTTACACCAATGCTAGCAGAGCTGCCATGCAAGGCACTAACTTGCCATCGGGAGCAACTTGTGGTTCAGTGTCTTGCCCAGTGTTTTGACACTCCGGCACGTGGAGTCACGTGGGCCGGGAATCGAACCGCCAACCCTACGATTAGTGGACAACCTGCTCTACCACCTGAGCCACAGCCGCCCGATGATGATGATGATGATGATGATGCAGATTAATCCCTGAGCTTTATTTAAGGAATAAAACACAACGTGGCATGCTGATGATGTGGAACCGAGTCACTGTTACCACGACAACGTTGATGATTTTCCAACAACCGCACTTCCTGGAGAGCTCCTTCACTACAACAATTTGGCCAAACTAGCGATATTATTCGTTAAAGAATGGACCATAAACACACATTCCCTCATTAGCTTCAACTGCTGACCCTGGAGATACTGGAGCTAAATAAACATCTCCTTATAGGAGACTTTTAAAAAGATTACACACTTTTAAAAATATGTTTGTGTAAACGGTTGCTACAGAAACGAGAACATATTCGAAGAAGTGCGTTAATATAAACCTGACAGCCGGTACTACTCTCAGAGCCGTTAGAAAACCAGTCAACACCTTCTGACCAATCAGATACGAGAATTTGAATTCAAATTCATGTCAAAACTCCTGATAGCATTTCTACTATAAACGATACAGATCACAATATTTAGGATTGCAGAAACTACTATGCTATGTTTATGTTTGTAAAAAGTTCAATGCACTTTTAAATAATGTCCAGAAAAAAGACATATTTTAGCGATGAAAATAAGGGAAATATACGTTTGGAACTTTTTGTACTTCCAATCCAATTTTCTCATTTGTTATTAAAAAAAACATTTTCAAATTGTTAGAAAAAAGACATCACTATGGCCATGTTATCACAGAAAAGTGTATTGTGATATTATTGATCACAATTCTGATATCATACCGTCATATTCCCCAGCCCTAATCGCGCCTTCCCCTCGAGTAACCCTGAGCCCCCCTCCCCCATCCGCACTCCCACCCCCCGCCCCATTACGACCTCTTAGGGCCTCTTCACTCATGCCTTCTTGTCTTCTGTGGAGGATCTTTCGAGCACACACAGCTTGGAGCATCGTATTTCTGCATCCCTATAACGCATGTGAGAAAAGACACGCAGAGAAGTGTATTGACAGGCGCACTTTTTCCTACCTCACCATTTTGGCCGGAGCCCCTGCTTCGCCTTGCCACTCGCTAATCCACACTCAGTACAGTTACACGAGGAGGGAGGGAAGGAAGGCAGTGCTGCTCCTGCTGAAGGAGGAGGAGGAGGAGGGTAATCTGGGATTTGGATGAGCCTGAGCCGCCCTGATAGGAGCGTCAGTCGGCACAATCAGCCACTGAGCAGCTGTCCATCACTCCTCACGCCTGACACAGCGCAGTCACACTCAGTCCAACTCGCCTTCTCTTTTTTTATCTTCGCCCTCAATATGTTGCAACTGTTCTGCGTGCTTTTTTTTGTTTGTTTGTTTGTTTTAATATCCCGCCCAGTGCAATATGCACAGAGATGAGAGCGTCTAGCAGCAAGGTTTTGCGTGTAAGCAAAGCAAAAAAGCTGTGCGGTGGTTGAGCAGAAGGCTGCCGTGGCAGTGAGAACTACTTTCTGTGGTAACTCGAGTAAGAGCTTCCACAGGACAGAGAAAACCAAGTCTGACACGCTTTTGTGACATAAAATGCCCACTCAGCCATGAAGCGCCAATCGAAAGGCATTCACACAGTGGTAATCGACTTACATTAGAATAAAGCCAGACCGAAAACAGGAGGTGGAAAAAAAACAAACTGATTCATAATAGTGCTCTGACAACAAGTTTCCACTCACAGAGGTAATAAGGAGCCGCGAACGCGGGAAGATACGGTAAATAGGTCGAGACAGGAGCAGAAATTAAAAAGCACCTCGGGTCATCGTGAGGCCGGCGACTCTGGTTAAGCTTTATTAAACCAGGTACGCATGCAAAGCATTGTGGGTATTAACTAAGTAATCATTTGTCTTCATTATTCATAATAATTAATCCAACTGGAATATTTCAGGGGAAGAGAACTGACTTTGGCTTTGTTTCAGGGAAAAGATGAAAGAAGGAAAAAGAAAATACATGGTTAGATCATTAACAGCTAATGCAAACTTGCTGAGGTTAAAAATAGAAATGGGTTCCTCCAGTATGAGGGGAAAATAATCAATTATTTAAATATATATATAATATATATAATATAATATAATAGTAAAAAAAATAATAATAATGGTAACTAGGTAAGTTTAATTTTGTTTACTAATTAAATAATACAGACAAAAATGAAATACACTTTAATAATTTTAAAAACAGCAAAAACGTTGAAAATTTTTTTCAAGGCTTCAAAACTTTGTCGTTCATGCACGCTGAACAAACATTGTATCAGAGTTTAAAAATGTTTTCAGTTTAGAAAAACTAAAATCATCACCTGCAAAAAGTTTTCTTATTCATGTATTTATTTTTTTTGTACAGTTTTTTTTTTTTTTACAGTATTTTCCCCCCAATGCAATTATGTTACAGAACAGAAGGAAATTAATAAAGATTACAGAGAGAGAGAGAGAGAGAGAGAGAGAGAGAGAGAGAGAGAGAGAGAGAGCTTTGACAGGGGAAACATGGTCCCACGTGTCCACAGTTAGCTGCGTCTTACGTAATGTCTCAAGTTCAACACAGACAGATCTTTAAAGAGACAGGCCTGGTGACAAAATGGGATATTCTTAGTGCCCCCTGCTCGCCTTCAAAGCTCCCCGAGTCTATATTAGTCACAGACGCTCACATGCTGGCTGGATTTCGCTACTGTTACTGATATTTTTAGAAGACCTGGTCACACTGCTGTATACTGGGATCACACACACACACACACACACACACACAGACACACACACAGACACACACACAGACACACACACACACACAGACAGACATACACAGAGAAAGACATACACAGACACACACACAGACAGACAGACACACACAGACACACACACAACACAGACAGACACACACACACACACAACACACAGACAGACACACACAGACAGACACACACACACAGGCACACAGACAGGCACACACACACACACACACAGACACACACACAACACACACACAGACACACACAAGACAGAACACACAAACACAACACAGACACACACACACACACACACAGACAGACACAGACAGACACACACACACACACACACACACACACACACACACACACACACAACAGACAGACACAGACAGACACACACACACAGACACACAGACAGACACACACACACACACACACACACACAGACACACACAGACAGACACACAGACAGACACACACACAGACAGACACACACACAGACAGATAGACACACACACAGACAAACACAGACAGACACACAGACAGACACACACACACAGACACACACAGACAGACACACAGACAGACACACACACACAGACAGACAAACACACACACACAGACAGACAGACAAGACAGACACACACACAGACAGACAGACACACACAGACAGACAGACACACACACACAGACAACACACACACAGACAGACAGACACACAGACACACACACACACACACACACAAAGACAGACACACACACACAGACACACACAGACAGACAGACACACACACACACACACACACACACAGACACACACAGACAGACACACACACACACACACACACAGACAGACACACACACACACACACACACACACACACACAGAAGACAGACAGACAAACACACACACAGACAGACAGACACACACACAGACAGACAGACACACACAGACAGACACGACACACAGACAGACACACACAGACAGACAGACACACACACACACACACACACACACACACACACACACACACACATAGACACACACAGACACACACACAGACAGACAGACACACACACAGACACACACACACACACACACACACACACACACACACAGACAGACACAGACAGACACACACAGACACACAGACACAACACAGACACACACACACACACAGACACACACAACACACACACACACAGACACACACAGACACACACACACACAGACAGACACACAGACAGACAGACACACACACACACAGACACACACACAGACAGACACACACAGACAGACACACACAGAAAGACAGACAGACACACAGAGACACACACAGAGACACACACAGAGAGACACACAGAGAGACACACACACAGAGACACACAGAGAGACACACACACAGAGACACACACAGAGACACACAGAGACACACACAGAGACACACACAGACACACACAGAGACACACACACAGAGACACACACACAGAGACACACACACAGACACACACAGAGACACACACAGAGACACACACAAACACACACACACACACACACACAGACACTAGCTAGTGTAATGGCTACCCCGTGAGATATGATTTAACAGGAAAAAAAGAATTCTGTCCAGAGATAAAAGCATTGATTAAGCCCTGGTCTTAAAGTGCATTTACAGCATAAAACGTTGATTATATTCACATCACAAAAGATATCCATATAATCCTTTAAACGAAGGACTTTTCATAGCCTCACAAAACCTGTCCAGACGCCAGGCCTTCTCTCGTCTTACTCGGGGAGAAATAGGCTGCTGTTTTTGAACGTCTCAGCACACAAAGGTCAAGGACACACTGCATCAACCGAAACGAATCGAATGTCCTGGAACGTATCCAAATTCCTAATAGCTGATGACGAGATTTCAACAAGAATGGATGAAGAATTTCTCCATGAAGAATTGTCGGTGAAAATGTGGGAGTTAGAAAGAGCTGACAGACGTCCAGAAGACCTCCGGGATCGTGCCATGTGGGTTCGGTTATATTTTATTTTAAGTGATAAGTGCTTATCACCACCCTATGAATCATCCCTTCCTCACTGGGCCACACACACACACACACACACATTCCAAACCCAAACTAACCAGATTTCAGACTGTTAACTCATCTAATATCTAACACTCATCTAATATCTAACACTCATCTAATATCTAACACTCATCTAATATCTAACACTCATCTAATATCCAAACACTCAGACACACTGAATGACAGCTACCTTCAAAACTCTGCTCCATAACCAGCATGAAGTCAGTTCCTCAGAACTTTGGAGATGTTATCTCTTCTTTCCACATTGGCAACTTTCCTGGCTTCCCAGCTATCGAAAAAAAAAAAAAAGCCAGAGTGCTGACTCACAGGTCCTAACCTCCTCCATTCACCAGTCCACAGAAGCTCTCTGATAAATATAGAGCCAGAGAACATAGAGGCAGAAACGCAACCATTTCCTCAGCGCTAAAAAACACCTGGCTGTCATGGTCCTCATCATGAAATGTATTCAAATATCATGGTGATGATCTACTGTCTGATCTCTGATAAGAGGAAACTGACGAATTTGGGGAATTTAGGTCACCGATAACTCACGTGATTATCATCTTAATGAAATCATTTCTTCCATGGGCGTTATCTAAAACCATTTCTGTTGAACTCACCATTCTGATTGGTCAGAAGGGGGTGACAGGTGGTGGTGTAAGCAAATCACAGGTTTATAGTTATCGTTTCGGTCGTAACAATTTCAGTAGGGACGTGTATGACATACAAATCGTTGACATGGGGACATTTTCCTGGAAAATGTCCCCATTTCTGAATTCCTTTTCTGAAGGAGTCTCCACGGGAAAGTCTTAGGGACAGTGGACTTTTGCAATTTCTCTGTAACATGACAAGCTGTGTTTTTTGTTTATTTTTTAACTAGAAAAGTAAGAAAGAAAGAAAAGAGAACTGGTGATATGAAGGAACAACGGTTTCTCGCTGCTAAAACGTAAGAGACAACAGGAACTAACTTGTTTCATGGATGTTCACCAACATTAACTGTAACCATGAACGGATAAAAAGAACAAGCCTATTTTGTCCCTTATTGAATAAAAAGTCATCTTCGGCAAACTGCTATAAGTATATGAGGAATAAAACGCTTCAGGACCTGCTGTAGTTGGAAAATAATCACTTGCTGATTACTATCCTATAACAGCACCCCTAAGTGTTTTATTCCTTAATTATTGCATGCATTATTACATACTACTAATAATAATGTATCATCCTTAATATTGGAATACTCAAATGTCCCAACAATACACACTGTATGCCAAGTCTAAAGCAAACAGATCAATGTACTGCACTTCTATTTACTCTAGAAGTAAATATTTTGATGATCCCTAGTCACCAGCAACCCATAACCTGCTGCCTGATGGGAAGAGAATGTGGAAAAGGACAAAGCCTGGAAGTTGAGGGCAACACGAAGTCGTGTGTCAGAGCTCTGACTGGAATACGCTTGAAACGTAACCTCCATTATTTAAACGGCTGATTCGATAAATATTTCGACCTCCTACTTCCTTCCTCCTCAAAGTACATCTCAGACAAAATGAATATTGATTTAGGATTCTCTCAGTAACGCATTTAAGACTGAAGATCGCAGGCTGGGGAATGAAAACTTAATGTATACGTTCTCTGGATATCTATATTATTGATCTATCTAAAAGATGGAATCGATAACGTGAACATAAATGATCTTAGCGCAATGGAGGGAGAGAAAAAAGCACTTATTGAATGTTCATTATTAGTTAAAAATAAGAACAACAAATAAAACCCATATATTTCAATCGCTGTATTTAATTTAGTAAATTAGTCTACATTTCAGTCTCATCAATGAAGACTAATATATAAAACACTTTTCCATTCTATTAGTCCACATGGAACAAGTTCGACAACTCGTATGGACCTGACGGCGTTCTTCACAACAGAATTAGTGTTCTTAACTAATATCCAACTCTTTTGGTTACTGATACACACCCTAACACATCAGCCATCAAACAGCTTAGTCAGGCGTATTAAAGCGTGAAAAAAAAAAAGATCATAAAAAGTGCCCAAACTGCAGTCTCACAAAGTGCTCTTAACAACCCTTGGTGTAAATTTCTACAAGTACGCCTGATATAGTGTTTAGGACAGTAATACGCAGTCTGGGACACATCTATGCCAGTTTAATAATATATCATTTAGACCTAGCAATAAGATCAGTCAGTTTTGCAAGTTGAAGTTGTGAGCTACGGTATAGGAGAAAAACACTTCAGGACATGCTGTTATACGGAAATGACACGGAACCAACCCAAAGTTCCAATAAAAACCTGCCCTGAAGTGTTTTATTCCTCTTATACTACAGCAATATGCCAACAATAACATGTTAAGTATTAAGTACTTATTTATACACATATTAAACTCTGACACATACATACTTTTTATCTGTTTGTACTTACATTTAATTTAATGTTTTTTAATGTCTGCAAACTAAGCTAAAACTAAACTAAAACTTGATCCTTTTATCATTTAGTCTATTTATTAGGTTATTAATCTAAGGGTCTCTTTTTTCTCTTTTGAAAGTAATAAGACAAAAAAAAGCAGTTTGTGAAACCTGGAAAGGAAAAGTTTTGAAAAGCTGGTTTTGGTCTTATTTTTGTCTCTTTTGTGGCTTTTTTTTTCAAAATTTGCGATGCAATCTGTGAAGTTTTTTCTGCTTTTTTTTGCAGAAAACTACTTAACTTGGCGAGACTGCAATTGCACGGACTTGTTTCGTGCGGTCTTTTGCAGTGATGCTTGTTGGTAAACGAGAGCTTTCAGCTGTACTCATGTCGACGCACGTGAATCGAAGAGAGCTTTGGGCTGAGCGCATGTTGCGATGATGTCACATGACGCGTCTCGGCCCAAATCCGCAGAAAAGCTGCTGTAGTGTTGAAAAATCGCGAGCTCCCCTGAATATTGCGTTTCCTTTGACTTTGTGTTCGTTTCTGCGATCCGGAAATTGCTAAATCCTGGAGGGACTGTTTGAATGATCGCACTAATATAATTCTGTGACTTTCCTTGCAGCCAAATGATTATCATCGTGCTATTATAGAAAATTAACTGACACTTAATGACCAATCAGAATCGAGCATTCAACAGCAATGTATTATGATTAGAAGTAATGGCTCATTTGGTGCAAGGTATTCAGGATGCATTAGACCTATTTTAATATTCTTACTCTTTTCTTCTTCTTATTATTATTATTAGTAGTAGTACTTACATGTGCTATATTCCTAACTGCAAATAATTTAGCACAATTTAAAATAGTACACAACCCATCTCCAAACAGTTCTTATTTGATTCATCACTCACGTGTATGTGCCTTGCCTCTTGCTGAAAGTGCACACTCCATCTCACGCTGCAGATGTTCTTTACTAAATGTAGTACAAGTGTGTGGACACAGAGCTGGTTTGTCCCACTGAGAGTGTGTTACTGTCCCCATGCTACTGTCCCACTGTTTACTCAAGACCAAGGCAGAACACCTGTCCAAACACACACTGCCCCTAGGACTCCAGCAGCCTGCGGTCCTGTTTATTTGGGTGTATTTACGCCATCAACCAAACACCATTAAAATGCTCTCGTCTCCAAAGGATCAACAGAGTTATAAACTATATTGGAAGACCTATTTGTTTTGTTTTTTTTTGTTTGGGGAAGGGGGGGGGGGGTGAAAGCAGAAACAGAGATAAACTATAAGCCTTAAGCGCTGCCAGGGTTCCAATCAAGGTTCCAAACTGTACTTTTAGTGTATCATTTATACCTTTAGTATGTAGCCTATATTTCCCTGTGAAGGTGCATGTACTGTACCTTTAATCACCTTTCAGAGTAAAGATTTAAATCAGTGGTCATTAAGGTCAAATCTACCTTCAGTTCTTTTAAACGGTAACAGACATACAGGAAAGGTACAAGAGATGTTTGTCGTAATGGAAAAGTGCAGTTAGTGCCATTTCCCCTTAGAAAGCTACAATATAGCCAACATCCAGGCGCTGTCATTCCAACCAACAATGTGACCCACTTATATCGTGATACAACTTTTAGCAATAACTATAATCGCTATTCACAAGATATCGACACACCTTTAAACAAACTGTCATTCTGCATCATTCAGAGAAATATGCACATTATATATAATATATATATATATATATTCATACATATATATATATATATAATATGCATATTTATATTATATATTTTATATATATATATATATATATATATATATATATATATATATATATATATATATATACACACACACACTTATATACACATATATACATATACATACACACACACAAAATATATATATATATATATAAACGCTTTAGCACAGCCTACATTTTTTGTAGTTAAATGTAGCACACTACCCAGCTTCACACCGTACAGACATTATTTCTGTGAATAAATAAAGAAATGAACAGCACAATTCAATGCCGCCAGGTCTCGCGCTATACCGATACAATATTCCCACACGGTCAAACGGTTACCAACTTAACACCGATAAACTCCTGGCTCTTCTGCACCCAACAGCGCTAATTCGAGGCATAAAACCCGCACCCCGGGCCGGAGAAAGGAAACAGGCGCCTGAGCAAACGTAAACAGCGGTGACAAGAAGATCCCGAGCGCCGGCTGTATCCCCGCTCTACGTTAGCTTACCTCCGGGAAGTCATGGCGGCCGCTTGGCTGCTGAAGGCCGGTGTGAAGGGAAAGGGAGCGCGAGCTGCTGCAGCGAGTCTTCCCGCGCGTGTCTCTCACTGTGCTGAGCCGAGAGCGAGCGCGAGCGCAAGCGCGTGACAACCGGCACTCTCCGCCTCTGGCGAGCGATGCGCTGTGACACAGAGGCTGCGTCCCAATCCGCACACTACCTACCTACATAGGCTAGTAGGTCATAGACGTATACTAACTTCAGGTGACGTACATGGAATAGCACCCAATGTACATATGTTTTTATTCTCTGACAGGAGACAGGTGTCGACCTGCATATGAATGCACTAGTTCAGTTAGGTTTCGTTTAGGCTTAGATCAGGGTTAGGTCAAAGGATACGTGAGGGGTGGATTAGGGGTAGGTCAGGGTTAGAGATAATTTATGGTTATATTAGGGTTAGGTCTGAGTTAGGGTTACATGATAGGTTAGGGTTATTTCAGGCTTGTGGTTAGGTTAGAGTTAGTTTAGGCTTAAATTAGGGTTAGGTCCGAGTTAGGGTTGTATGAGGGGTAGGATAGGACAAGGTTAAGGCTAGGGTTAGTTTAAGGTTAATTGAGGGTGAAATTGGGATTATGTTTGGGTTAGATAAGTGTTAGGGTTAGTTTATGGTTAAATTAGGGTTAGGTCCGAGTTAGGGTTATATGAGGGGTAGGTTAGGTTAGGTTTAAGGCTAGGGTTAGTTTAAGGTTAATTGAGGGTGAAATTTGGATTATGTTTGGGTTAGATAAGGGTTAGGTAAGGGTTAGGGTTAGTTTAAGGTTTATTTAGGGTAAAATTGGGATTATGTTTGGGTTAGATAAGGGTAAGAGTAGTTTATGGTTAAATTAGGGTTAGGTCTGAGTTAGGGTTGTATGAGGGGTAGGTTAGGTTAGGTTTAAGGCTAGGGTTAGTTTAAGGTTAATTTAGGGTAAAATTGGCATTATGTTTGGGTTAGATAAGGGTTAGATAAGAGTTAGGGTTAGTTTAAGGTTTATTTAGGGTAAAATTGGGATTATGTTTGAGTTAGATAAGGGTTAGATAAGGGTAAGAGTAGTTTATGGTTATATTGGGGTTAGGTCTGAGTTAGGGTTGTATGAGGGGTAGGTTAGGTTAGGTTTAAGGCTAGGGTTAGTTTAAGGTTAATTGAGGGTGAAATTGGGATTATGTTTGGGTTAGATAAGGGTTAGGTCAGGGGTAGTTATGGGTTAGATTAGGATAAAGTCATTTCATGTTTAGGGATAAATTATGGTTAGGTCAGGGGTAGCATTAGGTTCAGGTTACCAGGGCTACGATTAGGATAAACTCATTTCATGGTTAGGGTTAAATTATGGGTTGGGTCAAATTTAGGGTTATGGTATCAGTTAGACTCTCACTGATGCGTGTCACAATTGTGTACCACCACAATAAATAGTGTTAGAGGATATGCAAAATTGAGGAATTTACTCACAGAATATTCATAAGGGTAAAACATATAACTCGGATGATTTATTAATAAGTCAGAGAGATCTTTTTACCGATTTGCTTTTACTTCATTTACATATTTGAGAGAAAAACAGTCAAATGTCCTTTTATAGCACTGCATGTTCTATAACTGCTATGAGTCATGCACAAATTGTTGCTGGTTTATCTTAAGTGTCAAAGGCACAGTGCAGAAATTATATACTTCTCTTGAAATGGCGCTCATCTTACGCAAGCCATGACACACTCGTTCAACCATATTCCATCTAATTACTGCCATCTGTATCGGCCTAAAATGTTAACACTCATGGTGCATGTTAATAAAGGCCTACAGTTATGCCTCTCAGTACAGTATGTCAGTAAGTGAAAAGAATGGGATATGCAGCGCAGATCCATCATCAGTGCGATTTGGAGGTGGCAGCTGTGGGCTTTGTACTGATGCCTTGGCTGTGCTGACGTCACCAAAGATTAATCTGCCCAGGGGATGGCGTTATGCAATTGTCTTGGACACCAGACGTTCATCTACGGATTGTTCTCTCTCCGTCTGTGTGTCGCTGATAGGATCTGACCTGCTGCTCTCTGCACTGGGTGAGCGTGCCAATGCAAATCAGTTACTATTCCACAGTTATGTCTACATCAGACTACATATAACTACATATATACTTATGCAACTGCGTGGCAAGGTTATAATGACGAACCCATGCTGTAGGAAAAGCCATTACAATTTAGAAACATCGCTTTAACGAGCATAAAAATGTTACTGAGGTCCACGTCGAGAGATACAAGAACTTTATTGACAAAAGCATTCCTAATATGAATTTTTTGTTTGTATATGGATGGTGCAGTAGAAGATTAAAAATATAAACATTTACAAATACAGCATGTATCTTAGTGAATAAATCACAATGCCAGATGGGTATGAATGTGTACTATGTGTATGTGTATTGCTCATTTTTAATCTCCATGAAGTTTTTCTTCCATTCTTCAGTCCGACTGTAAGACTGTTGAATGATTTGGACATTACACATGATCTTCCATTTAGATAGACTGTAAGACAGTTTCATTATTTGGTTTACAACCCAGCCTAACTTAATTGTTGATTTCAATCATCCAAAAATATCTCATTTCACAATAACTTAGGACCGTTCCTGACTTTTGCTTTCATATTCCTTAAAAATGACACAGTGACTTCACTTCGTATTAAAGGAGCGCACAATATAAGAAGAATATTCCACCATTTTGTCTGCTTATTGAAATGGACATTTTTACCAGTCATGTCACTATTTTTTGGCAAGTATCTTTCACAAAATTGCCACAGTGACCCGATATTATATTAAAGAACAGATATATAGAGTAGAGAACCATCCATCCATCCATTTTCCATGACGCTTATCCTACACAAGGAGCCTGGAGCCTATCCCAGGGTACAGGGGCAGATTTAGTGAACTGGGCACCGTATTCAGTGTTTTAACATTGATATTTACATTTGCAGCATGTATTATTTAGCATTAATAGTTACAAATATATACATTTAGTATTTTTAGTGGGCGGTCGCATACCTTTGCCTATTACTAAGTCTACCCCTACCCGGGAACTCAGGGCACAAGGCAGGCAACACCCTGGATGGGGTGCCAACCCATCGCATGGCACAATCACACACTACGAACAATTTGGAAATGCCAATCAGCTCACAAAATATGTCTTTGGACTAGGGGAGGAAATCGAAGTACCCAGAAGAAACCCCCGAAGCACAGGGAGAACACACATGGGGGGAGGTGGGATTCAAACCATGGAGGTGTGACTGAGGCAAACATGTTAACAGAATGTGTTAAATCTGTACATTACAGAACAGAAATTGTCATTATTTTCTATATTATGAAAAAAAAAATAATAATAATTTTTCACGTTAAAAAAAGTTTTTGTTGAGCAAATTTATGCAGGCAGAACATTCAGTTCTAGGGGAAAAAATGTTACGTGCCATAATTAATAAGAAGGTACGGATGTAAACTTTTCTAGGGTCTACATTTGAAGTAAAACATACAAGTGACAGCTTTTTCATACCAGCAAATAGACACATATTTAGACACAAAAAACCACAAACCTTCCAAAACTACTGAGGTCCGGACCTCAGTATCCTCACAGCTAGTTACGGCCATGTGTACAATTATATAATAATATATAATGTAATATATTTTGCATGTTATTTCTACACTAAAAACTGTAACCTGACCACATTATGTTTATTCTCTATAATTCCTTCATCATTGTGCTTTATGAAGACAGTTAGGAATGCTTTGGCATGGCAGGGGCGAGGCCAGACCCCATCCAGGATGTGTCTGTGACTTCAATGCCTAAGGAGTCTAAACTACAAAAAAACAAAAAACCCTTGGACAGAAACAATGGGAGCCACAGATTCGTTGATGTGCCCAGACAGCTGAAGCCTTGTTACGAGCTCTAAAAGGCCCCTTTATTACACCAGTGGGAGCCCAAAAAACACACAGAGGGTCTCTGCTCATCCAGGGATGGATCATTTCATCCTTATTTCCCATCCAGCAGAATCAAAATGGATTTTTCCGTCAGCTGTCACATGACTTGGCTCTTTGATGTGATTTGGTGGTTGTGCGTGTTCAGGCAACCCTGAGCTAGTCATTTAGGCTTACATTTTGTTTAGAAGGATGGTAGCTGGTGCATTATTCAGAAATGGATTTCAGACTTTCCAGTAGAGAATGAAAAACACAAGAACCAGGGCTTACATATAGCATGTGGCAGCTGTACTGTAGTATTGTTTATAAAAAAAAAAAGAAAAAAAGAATGTATGCTTTGTTCAAAACCACAAAAATAAAGATGTGCACCTTCTTCAAAAAATTTTACAAAAAGGAGACATTGTGGTGATAGGATGTGATGTTGATTATACTTGTTCCTAACAAAATACTTCTTTTAGCATTAGAAGCTGGATGTCCTTGAAGGAAAAATCCACCATGAATGACTTTTATACGAGAATTTTTAATTAGTGCTATTTCTCACGGTGCAAAAGATTTATTGCCTTTTAAAAAAAAAAATCTTTCAGCAACAAGTTGGTCCATTTTCACTGGGGTACTGTATCTTACATTATAATCCACAACCCACAATGCCGCTTGACTGCACTTGGCATCAATGAGATTTCATTTCTACCTTGAGATCGATGCACCAGCTCTTTAACCCTTTAGTCTATCCAGCTCTCTCACCTCCTCACCTGTACTCTCTGCTCAAAAGCTTCAACTTTCATGTGAATTATGCTAACACCACTGTCATGCTAGTCATCTCAGAGATCATTAACTAGCCGAGTGTACTGTGTACTGTAGCTGCACTGCATTCTGGAATTTTGAGTCCAAAGTTTACTATCTCCACGCCTTCCATTTTGGATTTCTTATTTAATTATGACATGAACATCGATGGAAATGTTGAGTAAGAAAAGAACCTCTTGCTCTTTTGTTCTTCAGAGTTAACAGTAAACCGTTATCCCTTTGTTTAAGATTCCTTTTTTCCCCTCCTATATTAACTGCACTAGTAACGTCCCCCCACATAAATGCTAACACAAGAGGATAACAACGCATCACACATATTTCAATATAAATAAATTTCTTGTGTTTTCTCACTTTGGTCTAGCAAATTTCACCAGTATTGAAACAAACAGGTTACTTAAGCAGATCAGTTTGTATTTCACTTTATTTCATGGTGGTGGGAACACAAGACACAAGTAATAAAGTTAGTAATGGGAATGTCATGCCACTCTCATTCTGAGCACTGCCCTTCAGGTATATTTTAATCAAAACAGTAGTTTACAAAGGCCAGTAATGGAATCCACTCAAAGACATAAATAGATATTGAAAATAGCATTTAAACAGTAAATATTCTATCTGTAGAGTCCAGAACATCTATTATTTTTTTGAGGCATTCTGGGATATTCTCATAAACAGTATTAATACAAATATTAATATCTATGAATTCATTTACATGATGTGGCGATGCGGATAATATAGTGGCTAAACAGAGAGCATGGAGTTGATTATTAAAGACGTTGACTCTGTCACCGGTGAGTGAAGATGGGTTTAAGGCAATTCTCAGACAGTTCGCATCCAGACAGTGGATGTTCATGCGTGCGCCCCATCTTCATGAGCCCAGCACTCTGTCCTTTCAGCGCCCTCCAAGCATGCAGGAGGTCCCTTTTGTTACACAGCCATTGAAAAATGGTTTAAAAAAAAAAAAAAGTAACCATGAAGAGGAAAAGATAACTATAAACCGATGTGGATGCTATGTAACAGAGGATAGATGTTGGGTTTTGGTTCGTAACACTCGAAAACCTCTCACTGTAAATCAATCTATCTTTCCATACATATGCATATATATATACACACACATATACATACATACATTCTATATATATATATATATATATATGTATGGATAGATAGATAGATAGATAGATAGATAGATAGATAGATAGATCTACCAATATATGATCTTTTCTCTGCCAAAACACGCAGGAATTGAGTATGTGAAATGAAAAGACAAGTTAGAATTGCTTCCAGTGTATAATACTAAAAGGAAAAAAAATCCACAGATGCACATTATTAATTTACATAATGATTGGGCTATATAAAAAGATTTCGGTCGTCTCACTGCTTTAAAAAAAAGAAAGATAGAAAGAAAGAAAGAATGAATGAAAGAAAAAAGAATACAAAAGAAAAAAGAAATATAGTTTTCTCACAACATGATAACAACATGATACTTTACTATGAACAGGCATATTTCTTTTTAGTTTTGGATTTGTACTGAAACTAAAATATTTCTTACAATGTTCAGGTCAGCAGTACAAACAATCGCATCACATTTGTCTTCAAACATGTTACCAAAAAAAATAATTCATATAACAAAACCCATGCATTATTATTATAATTATTAATCATAATTGTATTATTATTACTATTATTATTATTATTTTATTTGTTATTGTTTTTGATACGTTTGCTTATTCTAACGGCTGATCCAGGACCACAGTCCAAAAACGCCAGTGTCTAGACATCAAAAGCAATAGTCTAGACGTCCCTTTTTCCGATGCAAGTGCTGACGGTATTGTTTAAAGCGACGTTTGAAGAATATCCTGACAAGTTCAGGAGTGACTGAAAAATTCCAAGGATATATCAGCGTTCTTGCAGCCGCCCTGCTGTTGTCTGTTTCCTGTTGTTTCCCGTTTCGTCTCCTTGTGCTACGGTGCCTCCTCATGGCAGAGACTAGTGTAGCAACCGTTTCTTGTTTTTAGAGCATGACAGAATGACACGTATAAAACGAGGTCCATCGTTTCATTCACTCAAACCCAATAATACAAACAAACAAAAAAAAAAATAAAAATAAAAATCAGAAGAAACATATACATTTCAATGCAACCTGCCAAACTCAATTTTTGCCCTGAAAGGAATAAGAAAGCGCAAGATAAACAAAGGCAAAATGAACTTGACACGTAAAAAGTTGCATGCAGCAAGTGGTCATTCTTAAGGATTAGATACGGTGCACAACACATGAGACGGATGCTTGTGACGGAAAAGACTTTTTCTCATTATTCACAGTCTCATGTATTATTGTTCTATCTATAAATAACTTTTTGTGTGTCAGTTACTGAGATTTTAGCTTGATATTTCAGACATTGCAAGATCTATGCAATTTTTTTGTTGTTGTTGACAACCTCTGAAGGTCTGTGTTAGCAAGGAGCTGAAAAACATTAAGAGCAATGGGGCTGGACCCCGGTTACTGGTCTAACGGGACTTGTACACTTGCCCAGCTCAGTTAACAGTGACAGTCCGTTGTTGATAAAGCCAAAAGTCACACATGCTTTGTTCGGAAAACGCTGCTCGAAGCGATAGGCATTACCCGCAGCAGCATACGTGGAATGTACGTGGTGTATTACAACATAGGAAATTATGGCACCCAGAGAAGGCAGTCAAGAGAGGACAAACCACACCTACCTTATTCACCATTTCAAGTAATGAGCAAGATAATTATATATTTTTTTGGTGTTCAAAAAACAACACCGCAAATATAATACATATTTTCTTGTCTTGTGACACCATGTAACTGCAATTGGGGGGGGGGCAGTAGATGAATGGAGGTGCAGATCCAAATAAATCATTAATTTTATATTATTTTATATATATATATATATATATATATGTGTGTGTAATGGAAACAAACCAAAATTAAAACAATGCCGTTTTTTCCCAATATAAAAAGCAATGAAAAGTATACAAAAATAGAAAATAATTACAGCAGTAGACATGGTGTTGGGAGGGAGGTGGTGCCAGGCTATTTGGCTGAACAGTGTAATATTTTCGGGCTGTTTAAGGCGTCCTCCACTAGATGCAAATCCACGCCATCTACGATCACTTCTTTTACGCAGCCCACAAAGCCTGTGCTGTAGGCCTTGGGAAGGCGGCGGGCCACAGCCATATCCTCAAGACCACCTGTTGGGAGGGAGAGAGCAGGAAAATGAAAGAAAGGAAGAGAAAGAAAAGAAGAAAAAAACCCCAAACAAACGTGAGCATGGAGAAGAAAATAGAGGAAAAATAAACAGAAAACGCACACAATAACTGTCTGATTTTAAAGGTTATGGGTTCAAGATATGATGTATTAAAACACCAATCATTGTAAAAGCCAGCCAGGACCAATTTAGAAGTCATCTGAAGTAGTTATTTTTAAAGCTGCTGGGATTTTGTGCTTTCTGGGAGAAAAACACAATTGCAAGCTAGTTATAAATAATGGAATAAAACATACATCGTGTTACATTTTTTCCCCCCACTGTGTAGATCAATCTAAATCAAACTCATGCTCAAATCATATAATTTGGTGGATTACTGCACTTTTATATATAAAATATACTGTTGATGTTAAATTGCTTATTTTCATGACGATTACAGCGTTTAGCTGACACCCTTATCCAAGGCGACTTACAGAAGTGCTTTAAAGTCTTTATCAAAAACATCTTGGTTCACTAGGTGGATAGGACTAAGAATACCACAAAGAAACGTTTGTGAAAAACAATTTCAATTCTTGAAACACAAATACACAGGGTGGTTGTGGCGCAGTTGGTAGAGTGGGTTGCCCACTAATCGTAGGGTTGGCGGTTTGATTCCCGGCCCAGATGATTCCACATGCCAAAGTGTCCTTGGGCAAGACACTGAACCCCAAGTTGCTCCCGATGGCAAGTTAGCGCCTTGCATAGCAGGTGTGTGAATGGGTGAATGAGACACAGTGTAAGCACTTTGGACAAAGGTGCTAAATAAGAGCACCATTTACATAAATTAAGAGAAATAATATCCATAAGACCTCTTATGGACTTTTGTGTCAGGAACACACTTCAAGTTAGCGCCTTGCATGGCAGCTCTGCTAAGCGTAGTGTGTGTGAATGAATGGGTGAATGAGACACAGTGTAAAGCGCTTTGGATAAAAGCACTATATAAGTGCACATTTACCATTTACCATCAAAATGTGTAGAAGAATCGTATGAAGAAAATCAGCCTTTCCAAAAATTTGGTAAATCCAGTGGAAAGTTTCATTGGTTTAGGTTTACGCAAACCTTTAACACACAGAGCGTTAGCAATAATTAGCTAGCTAAAATACAGTTTAGGGAGCAAAACTGCCATGCCTGGTTACTTCCTTTCTGGGTATGTTTGTTACCCGAACTGTGTAACAAAAGTGCTGGAAAGATGGATGATAAAAAGAGAGTGTAACCCTCAAACAGGTGAGCAGATCAAAAAGCATTCGGCTCAGCTGTGGGGATACGCTCTGACAGCTCGAGAGTGAGAGCGCTATTCTTCCCCCTAGACACATTCCTCTTTGGAAATGTCTTGACTCATATTTTCTCTGATTCTAGCAGTGCCGGCATGCCTATAGATGAGCTGCTTTACTCCGCAGCTCATCTCCTCTGCCTATTTTTCTTACTCCCTTCCTCTTTAATCTGCTTGTGAGCTGCGGAATAGGAGGATCTACTGGGTTAATTTCATGCGACGTACAGCTGAATAAGTAAATAAATAATCAGGAATGAAAGAAGGGATTTTAAGAAGAGGCTCTTGATGTGAGGGCTGCTGAGGGATAATGTATTCTAGCTGCGAGGTGACTGCAGTACCTGCTCCATTGCTCTGGAACAGAGGCTGGGGGAAGAAGGGTTCTTCGCTACTCAATGCGCAAACACATTTGAAAAATTTTATCAATGCTTTCAACTTTTCTGTGCTGTCTGCCAGTTCTGTCAATCCTTGACACTCACTTAAATAGGTCACACATCCTGCAGGAGAGACTTTGGCCAGAGTTTGAGTACCAACTATCGGATAAATCTGCATTGTACTACAGTGCTGTTAAATTCTCATATCTGACTGGTCAGAAGAGTGACTCGTTTTCTATAACAGCAGCTCTGACAGCAGTGCCAAGTTGTATGGCAGATGCTCCATCCAGCCATCTATTTTTCATACCACCTATCCTACACAGAGCCTATCCCAGAGGACTCGGGGCACAAGGAGTGGGACACTCTGGACAGGGTGCTAACATCGCACACCCATTCACACACTACAGACAATTTGGAAATGCCAATAAGCGTACAACATATATCTTTGGACTGGGGGAGGAAACCGGAGTACCCTGCGGAAACCCCGAAAGCACAGGGAGAACATACAGTACATTAAAAAAAAAAAAAAACAACTCCAGAGGTGTGAGGCAAACGTGCTAAACACTAAGCCACTGTGCGTAATTGTTCACAATTGTTGGTCTGATGAAACATTCTGTAATGTTTATTTAACATTTTTGGAAGGAGTATCCAGTGTCAGTGCTTTGTCACAAAAAAGCTATTCCTACACAGGAAAGTCTTCAGGATGGAGGGTTTGAGTGGTCCATAATATGATAAGCTGCTTTTTATTCTTTATCAACTTCAAGGGAATAAAAAAAGAGAGGCTGGTGAGGGAACAGCTGTTTATAGTCGCTGTAACAGGAACTAACCTGTTTTCTAATGGTTCCACAACATTAAATAGAACTATATATGGATAAAATATACAGTATGCCATTTCTTTTGCTGTGATATATGAGACATAAAACACTTTGGGATGTGCAGCTATTGTAAAATAATCGAATGGCTGGTAACAGGCCACATTAGACCACCCTGTCATTGATTATTTTTTTTATAACGGCACAGCCGGTTGTGTTTTATTCCTTACATCTGCAATGATTATTATCCAATGTGCACCCAGAGTCATTCACTCCCAGTGATAGTGCTCTTCCCAGATTAAAAGCAAACACTGAGGCAGCAGTCTGACTCCGAGATAGAACAGTCATATTCTCATTCCATAAATGACCAGTCAATGATAGTACCAAAACAAACAGTACCAAGACACACTGTATAAATATTAAAACTACAGAAGAATCAGCAAAGCATTTCTCGAAGGGAGACTTTTAGACGAGTTTCACTCAGAACCTTGTAGTCCTAGGACACCGTATAGAGTCTTGTGGTGTTTTCTTGAACTTGTTTTCAGACCCGAGGCTCTTTGCACTGAGAATTCTGTTTGGTTCATTGCAGAAAACAGCCAATGCACTAGGGTTCACTTCATGATTGCTCTCTCACCTATACATCTGTTTGTTGAAAACAGATCAGAGTTAAATTGATAGGTTTGGTTTGGTTCACGTTGCACATATTTTAATAAACCATAAGGCACAAAACATTTGTTAAGTGGTGTGTGGGAAGAGCTGAGAGTAAGGCACCCGTGAACACAGTAACTCTCGAGGGCGATTCCTGCATAAACAAACAGCAGGGTGTGATTGAAAATGACTAAACATTGCATACAATGGTGCGTGAAAGTTTGTGAACACTCTGCATACAGTCATGGATGAAATTATTGGCACCCCTGGAACTTTTCCAGAAAATGCACCATTTCTCCCAGAAAAGTGTTGCAATGACAAATGTTTTGGTATACACATGTTTATTACCTTTAAGTGCATTGGAACAGCACAAAAAGCAGAAGAAAAAAGGCAAATTTGACATCATTTTACACAAAAATCCCAAAATGGACTGGACAAAATCCTTGGCACCCTATTAAAACTGTGGGTAAATAATTTCATTTCAAGCATTTGATGTTCATTTAAACTCACCTGTGGCAAGTAACAGGTGCTGGCAATATAGAAATCAAAACTGAAGCCAGTTAAAGTGTATAAAAGTTGGCTCAACCTTCGTGTTGTGTGCCTGTGTGTGCCACACCAAGCAAGGAGAAGAGAAAGAAGAGCCGAGAATTGTCTGAGGACTTAAGAAGCAAAATTGTGGAAAAATATCAACAATCTCAAGGTTACAAGTCAATCTCCAGAGATCTAAAAAGTTCCTTTGTCCAATGTGCGCAATATAATCAAGAAGTTTATAACCCATGGAACTGTGGCAAATCTCCCTGGACGCGAACGGAAGAGAAAAATTGATGAAAGAATGCAACGCAGGATAGTTCGAATGGTGGATAAACAACCTCAAGTCAACTTCCACGCAAATTCAGACTGTCCTGCAGACTCAGGGTGCATCAATGTCAGCTCGAATCATACGTCGTCATCTGAATGAGAAGAAGCGCTATGGCAGGAGACCGAGGAGAACCCCACATCTGATACAGAGGCATAAAAAAGCCAGACTGCAGTTTGCAAAAATGTACCTGAGTAAGCCTCAATCCTTCTGGGAGAACTTTTTGTGGACAGATGAGACTAAGGTAGAGCTTTTTGGCAAAGCACGTCATTCTACTGTTTATAGAAAACAAAAAGAGGCCTACACAGGACCTACAGTACCTAAACATGGTGGAGGTTCAAGGATGTTTTGGGGTTGTTTTGCTGCCTCTGGCACTGGGTGCATTGACTGTGTGCAAGGAATAATGAAATCTGGAGACTATCAAAAGATTTTGGCCCATAATGTAGGGCCTAGTGTCAGAAAGCTGGGTCTGCGTCAGAGGTCATGGGTGTTTCAACAGGAACCCAAAACATACCTCAAAAAGCACCCAGAAATGCTTGGAGACAAAGCGCTGGAGAATTCTGAAGTAGCCATCAATGAGTCCGGATCTAAATCCCATAGAACACCCATGGAGAGATCTCAAAATTGCTGTTGCGAGAAGGCACCCTTCAAATCTGAGAGACCTGGAGCAGTTTTCAAAAGAAGAGTGGTCCAAAATTACAGTTGAGAGGTGTAGGAAGCTTGTTGATGGTTATAGGAAGCGATTGGTTTCAGTTATTTTCTCCAAAGGGTGTGCAACCAAATATTAAGTTGAGGGTGCCAACAATTTTGTCCAACCTAATTTTTGAGTTTTGTGTAAAATGAGGTCAAATTTGCCTTTTTTCTTCTGCTATTTGGTTCCAATGCACTTAAAGGTAATTAACATGTGTATACCAAAACATTTGTCATTGCAACACGTTTCTGTGAGAAATGGTGCATTTTCTGGAAAAGTTCCAGGGGTGCCAATAATTTCGTCCATGACTGTAAATATAACCTAAAACATCATCAGATTTTCACACAAGTCCTAAAAGTAGAAAAAGAGAATCCAATTAAACAAATGAGACAAAAATATTATACTTGGTCATTTATTTATTTATTTAAAAGTATGTGAACCTCTAGGGTGAGCAGTTAATTTGAAAGTGAAATCAGGTGTTTTCAATCAATTGGATGATAATCAGTTGTGAATGAGCTCCCTATTTTATTTTAAGAACAAGTCTCTGTCAAAGTGTGATCTTCACAACATGTTTGTGGAAATGTATCATCCAAGGAGATTTCTGAGGACCTCAGAAAAAGAAGTATTGTTGCTCATCAGGCTGAAAAGGGTTACAAAACCATCTCTAAAGAGTTTGGAGTCCACCAATCCACAGTCAGATAGACTGTTACTGTTATGGTAACTTCTAAGGAACTAAAGGCCGCTCTCACATTGGCCTATGTTAACGCTCTTGATTCAACCCTCAGGAGAACACTGAATAACAATGGTGTGATTGGCAGGTGTGCGTTGCAAGGACAAAACCATTGCTCTCCAAAAAGAACATTGCTGCCCATTTGCTAACGATTAGGTGGACAATGCAGAAGGCTACTGGCAGAATATTTTGTGGATTGATGAGACCAAAATAACATTTTTGGTTTAAATGAGAAGGGGTATTTTTAGAGAAAGGAAAACAGTGCATTCCAGAATAAGGACCTTATCCCATCTGTGAAACATGGTGGTGGTACTATCATGGTTTGGTGTCACCTGTTTTGCTGCATCTGGGCCTGGATGACTTGCCATCATTGATGGAACAATGAATTCCGAATTATAAAAGTGAATTCTAAAGGAAAATGTCAGGCCATCCGTCCATGAACTGAATCTCAAGAGAAAGTGGGGCATGCATTAAGACAATGATGCTAAGCACAGAACTTGTTCTAACAAAGTATGGTTAAAGAAGAATGAAGTTAATGTTTTGGACTGGCCAAGTCAAAGTCCTGACCATTATCCAATAAAAATGTTGTAGAAGGACCTGAAGCAAGCAGTTCATTTGAGGAAACCCATCAACATCCCAGAGTTGTTCTGTACTAAAGAATGGATTAAAATTCCTCCAAGCCGATGTGCAGGACTGATCAACAGTTACTGGAAACATTTAGCTGAAGTTATTGCTGCACAAGGGAGTCACATCAGATACTGAAAGCAAAGGCTCATCACATACCTTTACCACTCACAAATATGTAATATTAGATCATTTTCCTCAATAAATAAATCACCAAGTATAATATCTTTTTAACTCATTTGTTTAATTGGGATCTCTACTTTTAGAGAACCTAATCTACGTTTAGGATTTATGAGAAAATTTTAAGTCACATGCAGATATACAGTATAGACTATTCTAAAGGGTTCACACATTTTCATGCACCACTGTATATGAAAATGTCCTGTGTTAACTCGGGCGTAGTCTGCATCATGTGTGAAAACTATTCACTTGCATGGTTGGATGTTGAAAATTGTCGTGTCACTTCCTGTATTCCGTTTTCAGTGCAGTGAAGACAAAATTTCTTGAAGATAGTATATGGAGTCAAGAAGGTACAGTATTTAAATGCATAAAAGAGCTGAAAAAAAGCTGAAGACTGAAAGGCATTGATAAAAAAGAAAAGTAAAGCTCAATCAATAATATGTTAATTAAATAAACTTCAGTAAGAGCATAGTGAGATATATCTATTGTCTCCTATTTAAAAAACAAAAAAAAACAAAATAAAAACCTGCACACACACCACTAGTAATGTATTGAATTATGTATGGATAGTTTCACAATTGAGAGGTATTCAGCTACGATGAGGAATCCCTTTACAACACAAGCTCAAAATGGATGCGGCGTATTCAGGCTGTGTGCGATTACTAAATATTACATTATGAAAACTGCACACAAATCTATAGGTGAATGCAGATATAGCAAAAGACTAAAGAGAGAAGAACTGCATAACAGGATGTAGAAGTGCCTTACCCAGCCAAAGGGCACCGTCTGTATCCAGCTGAGTGGCAGCCAGAGGTGAGGAGCCTGTTACTGCTGCCTCATTGCCAACTTGCAAAGATCCGTCCCTCAATGCCCTAACCAGAGAGAGAGAGAGAGAGAGAGAGAGAGAGAGAGAGAGAGAGAGAGAGAGAGAGAAAGAGAAAGAGTGAGAGGGGGGTGTCATGCACAGTACAATACAGTACTTAAACCTTTCTAGCAGTACACTGGCATTGCATTCCATTGATGAAATGGAAATATCAGATATTTTGAATCAGTATAAATAAGTTATGATTATTTTATTGCCACAAGTCTGTTATAAGATTAGTCAGGCCACTGTTGGGTTTCTGTGTGTAGAGTATTGTGACTCTCATGAGCAGGATTATGGAATAGGGGAAGGGGTGTGAGCCCCCTGCTGGCAGACAGTTCACACCCCTCCACAATAACACTGGTACAGAGATAAAACAGACAACACAACAAATGCTTTGTTGATTGTAAAACACTGAATACAACTACCACACTAAAATGATAACATTTAAACCAGTAGGCCAGGTAAAAAATAAATACTTAAGGTGGTGTCTGCTTTTATAAGAGCCATTAACCGTGTGACATCTTAAAAAAATTCAATGCTGAACACAGACACCCACAAAAGAGGCGTTAAATCCATTTTTTGGCCTCAGGTTTAAACGTATTCAATTTCTCATGTTGCAGCATCTCGATCCAGCTGATTTATGTTGACCAGTCATTGTTTACCTGATGAGGAACAACCGGTTTGGGGAGTCTAGGAGTCATCTTGTTGGACACGCCGGGGCGAGGGGGATGTAGTTAGAAAAGGGCAGATAATTAAAAAGCGCTCAAACGCCCTTCCCACTCCACAGGAGAAGACCTTGAGTGGCCTCAGTTTTGATGCTCAGCTCAAACTTGTTCACCAGCAAGGCCTTCTCACTACACCGGGGAGGAAAAACAAGATGAGTGCATGTAACAGATATGTCCTACTCGTAAGATTCAGCACTCTTCCTCCTGTGTCATCCTTTGAGGATGTTTGTAAGGCTCTGACCCCGAAACAGGATATGATATTATATTTCGGTGGAGAAAAGGTGTTTTTGTGAGTGTGTGTGTTGTGAGTGTGTGCATGGTTAATAATAACGAAAGCATGTTTACAGGTCGTTAGTGAGTATTTAACAGAAGACTCACATTATGACATTTTTATTTTTAAATAAGCAACAATTTGACCAAAGAAGAAATTACAAGGTAAAGAAGGGCAGATTAGAGTTCCAGTTGTTGGTTTCTGCTGTACAATTAAATAATATTGTGCAAATAAACAGCAGGGTGGAAATCGTCTGTGTTCACTTTCTGTTTCTTCAATACTACCCATCTCAATAAACTTTTGATGGTTTGATAATCTGTTTTTAGATGTCTAGTGTTAAAACTATAAAGGAAAAGTTAAACACAATAAATAGCTGGTTTGAGTACCATTATTTTTGCTTCAGTCCATTTCAGAAATGATGGCAGGTCACAATTTGACTCTCTAAGGCTCTAAGGCTGTGCTGTTCGCATCAATTCAACTAGCCTGATAAAGATTCAGGTAATAATTATGTAAACGACTTGTGGCTGGACCTTGATAAGGTCCTCATAAGGTCTACATGATGGCAAGGTAAGACCTGATAAGGTCTACCTGCTGTTTCCATGTGGGATGGCAAGCTAATGAGCGAGTATGTGGGAGAGCAGATTGTGTAGTCAAATCCCGAGGGGTCTTCATGGTTCATCAGTAAACTAGGGCACACTGCAGGAGAGGGGCCTTGGAGCGTGAATGCCAGAATGAGAGATAGAACTGGTGACACACTTTAGGTTAGCGACAACTTAAGATGTTTTACTTCATCCTGTTCTGTCCCCCAGAGTGATTCCCTACCCGAGGAGTGGGGAGGAAGGATGCTCATATTAGCTGCTCTCTGATCTGTGGTTTTGATCTGTTCAGTCGTTGCAGACTTCAGTAGGGAGGTGGAAGGGATGAGCCACCTCCTCCTGTCATCCTCTGTGGCAAACGTTTGAACCTCATAGCTGTAGGTAGGAGGTACCGAGCGCTGTCGTTCTGGTCAGCAGGGACGTGTTCATCACCACATGCACACGTCTCGTACTCCCACATCCCACTCGTTCCTTATCACACACACCTCTCACTCCCTCAGCTAACAAGCTCCAGCTTACATTATTTAAAAAAAAACCAACAACCCCAAAACAATAGCTCTTTTGTTTAGTACTAAGAGAGTCGTTATTATGAGCATAAGCACGTGTCTATGTGTGATGGTGTGTGGGTTTGATCAAACCGGTAACATCAAAAGAAGATATTTAACGATTCGAGGAGAAACACTGCACAAGAAAAACATAAAATAAAACAAACAAAAAAAAAGCAAAACAACACGAGACAAAACAAATGTAGAACAAATACAAACAAAGTATAAGTGTATACACAATTAGATAACTGTCGGGATGACATGCTATTGTTTCTCACAGATGGAAGTTTACAGTCAAGTTTTGAGATTAACGATCTGAGATAACAATACAGCTTGGAGTTTTAGCCGAGAGTGTTTAACCTGGCGGAGTCCAGAGTCAACAACTTTGTGTCATTTCCAATGTAGGGAGCTTGCAGGCTGTCTTCTACTGTGTGTGTGTGTGTGTGTGTTTTACAGTGTGTGATGTGCTTTTGTAGCGCCAGCTTAAATTAATCAAACCCATGAAGCAAAGAGTGTAGGGGTTGGGAGAGCGGGTTTTTCTTTGCTCCCCCCCACAAGTTTCTAACGCACCACTGGCTATGTGTATAATAAGCTCGTCTTGAGTAACGCTCCTACCAATTGAAAATAATGATTGTTGCATTTCTTTAATATTAATAAGACAAAATTTATTATGTAATATCGTTACGGTGGGCGTGCATGGAGTAAAGATGCATAATTATTCGGTGTAATTGAATTCCTCCCTAATGAGACACGTATAATGTGCTGACTGGACTCTTTCCACCAGATTTACCCACCACAGGGCTGCCAGCCAGAGCTTTAAGTCCCATGGACCTCTCCAAACTGTTCCTTTCATGATCACGCTATCATTAGGACTCAATCTAGAGCTTCTAGACAGTTGTCTGAAGTGGTGCTAAAATCAGAACCTGAATCCGCCAATGTACAAACATTGCAGTAAACACGCACCGAGGGTTTCGTTAACGTTTTAGAGGTGCTTTGTGCAATGGAGTGGCGCTTCGTGTTCATTACACTTTATATTATAGGCTGAATCAGCTTAATGGTCAGAAGTTGGTTACGTTATTTGGATCGTGTGCCTCTAAGCGGCCACTAAAATGTACTGCTTAGAAATCTCCAGAAGAAAATATGAGGCGTGTTCTCAATAAAAGGTTTAAGCTGTGGCATTTAGTCCATGTGGAGGAAAGACGGATGAGGGCGGCATGCCAGGACATGCAGTTCGGACAGGGGGACTCACCTCTGATCTGATGGCGTCTCCAGAGACTCAGGACTTAGAGGAGCAGGGGAGAAAATAAAGGGCATGCAATAAGCTTAAGAGGGTGAAGAGAACAACCTTTGATTGCGCCCTTAATGAAGTAAAGAAGCACAAAGACCAGAGAGGGCTTGTGCCATGGAGCTAGACGTTTTCAGTTTAATCTACTGAACGTGTTATTAAGCCCTTATGGACAAAGTAATAACGTCATACAGAGGTCAACACTGGGCTGTTACTGTAGGAAGACTAGAATAGCAATGAGGACATGCAAGTGTCCCTGTGCTACATCAATGATGGGTTCATTGTCAGAATGCCAGTACGTGAGTGACATTTGGACACTTGTCAAAGAAAGTGGAAGAAAAGAATGGAACAACCCGCAAGGGATAAAAATGCACACCTTCGAAACAAACGGGAACTCCAAATAAACTGGGGAGAGTGAATGTGTGAAATGAGCAAGTGAGTAAATGAGTGAGTTAGCAAGCGAGCAAAGTGAGTGAATGATTTATATAACCAATATCAAGTTTCTTCAAGCAAAGCCAATCAAAAACAAGGCACTCCATCAAGAAAACAATGGGGTCAAACATCTAATTATGAAAAGGAAGCGGGAGAAAACTGGTCACTGAAATCATAGGGAATTGGGAAATTGATTTAAGGTTGCAGAGCAAACAAGTGAGAATGAAGACAGATGGGCTGTCCAGTAAACAGTAAAAGCAATATTGCGATATTCCAGCCAGCAACAGTCCCAGTGTATTAAAGTCCTCTGAGGAAATAATTTTGGCCATTTATACAGGAAGTGATGCGAATTAAATATTAGGCCATTGGAAAAGTCACTGTAGAGGGCCTTGACCTTAAGTTGTATTGATGTTTGACATAGCCCACTCACATTATTGGACTTCCAGCACATCTCTATTAAGGGCGTTTGAATGCCCCGAGGCATTCCTTGATTAATATGTTACTTCCTGTCTTGGCTGGGGACACATTTACTAGATATCACGGTTAATGATTTGACAAAGACAACTGACATGGCTAAAATGTTAAGAGGAATTCTACACAAGAGCTCTTTAGTGTAATTTAAAATAAATGAAGCCGCCAAGGTTAAAACCAGGGATCAGTACAGCCATTACCCAGTTAATTACATTCTGAAAGAAACAAATAATATAAAGTAAGTGCTACAAAAAGGGAGACCGTTACAGATTGGGCATTTCACTAATGGAGCAGTTAAAAGGGAATTCTACACTAGTCAAAAAAATGCCAGTTCACAAATGATATAAACTAGTTTGAAGGGTTCACACAGGGTGAAAAACACAAAGCAATCATCAAAGTAGCAGTTAAATGGGGCCTCATTCAGATTCACATAACAGTTAATCACATTCTCTGCAGGTATATGGATATATTTGCTCTAATTGAGTTCTGCATGCTTTCTGTGGAAGTACACTGCAGTGTCTTTGCCGAACACAATGCTCATCATGCATGCCGAGCATGCGGTTCTATAACTAATGCACCTGATGAGAAAGTAAACACCTTATTAACAGAATTTTCCAGCAAATAAAAAAAAGGAATACAAAGGACGAATTTCAAAACAGATGAGCCCTGATTTCTCATGAATATTAATTTCTCTCATACTTAATGGGCAATAACGAAAATGTTTATGTTTATGCTGAGCAAAATATCAGATTAATTACTGAAATGTATTCACAGCAGGGTTAGTTTGGCTTGTGTCTATCCCAGAATACACCTTGGTTACTTACTCAGGGATCTCATTGGTCAGTTGGCTTGGGTGCAGAGAGAAGACAACAAGGAACATTCATATAAGACACAGACAAGACAGACAGACAAACAGACAAGAAGACAGGCAGGAGGGCAGACGCCAGAGTGTACGTTGTAAACTCTAAATATCAATATAAATCTTCTGATCTATATTGTTATTGTTATATTGATTAAGCTAAAATGTTGTGGTGCAATGTGTGTGTAAGTAAAGGGGTGGACAAACGACTAGTCCAGGCACTTGGGACAAGCAGAAAGGTGTCTGGGAGATCAGCTTTTTATACTTTTGTTGCTCTGTGGATGTTAGTTTAATAAGCTGCTCATATTGCACTAACCATTAAGCAAAATAAATAAATAAATCTTTCTACAATTTTTCCTCAGTGCTGTTACTGTAACATCTGCATGGTAGGAAATATGTTTACTACATGGATGAATTAGTTTGTATGGACAACATGATCTTTTCAGAATTATGAACAGTGAGACCGAAATGTTGAAAATACTTAAGGTGCGTCTCAACCAGCTCCCTAGTTCAGAAGTCGGGGCACTGATCAGTCGGCCATTTTAAGAGCTGTCTCAATCGCAAAATCCTTCCAGTGCACTGTAACGTTTGCTTCCTAAAAATCCCACAGTCCACCGCAAAAACCAGAGAGCATCGAGGCTCACTGTGTTCCTTTACTGGAAATGATATCATGTTTTCTGAAGCCTGTCAGCTTGAAAAAAAATGGAGGACGAACTCTCAGCCAACTTCCGTCTACAAATGTAAGCCGCTCGTTCTCGTTGTTGTAGCTCTCAAATGATTTCTTATGTTAGCGTTTTTGGTTGAACTTTATTTGATGGTCTATTTACGGTTTGTTCGAGTCTAACATTAAAGTTGAATGCTTTCTCTGGGAAAAGTTGATAAAGTACAACAAACCATCACCACAAATTGAGCAAAAATGAAGGCATTAGCTGTATTTGAATAACGTCATTCATGTACAATGCTACTAGGGAACAATGCTGTATGTCAAAAAAACGGAAGCGACATTATAAGGAATAAGGATAAGGAATAAAGCAATATGAATTCCTCATACATCATTAATCTGTATTAATGTAGTTATCTTGCTAACTAGCTTGGCATACTTTTCAATGAAATTATATTATGTCCCAGGTTTTAATTCAGATTTTAAGTTTTAAGTCAGTCAGTGTTGATGAATTTTCTATAACAGCTTTGATAATAGTGCCAGTTGCGAAGCAAATCACAGGTTTGAAATCGTTGTGATGGCAATGCTTTCTGTAAGGAGGAGGTTTAATATTGATAGAAGCAGTCTAAAGGGTGAGCACTTTATAAAAGTCTGAGGTGAAGTTGTTCTTTTAAGTTTGCCCGTGCACGGAACGTCTTCACAGGAGTGAACTTTGAACTTTTTGCGATTTATCAGTAACAAGAACAGCATTTTAAAGAGAATAAGAAAAAAAGGGAGAGGCTATAGTGAGGGAAAGCCTTTCCCTCATCATACCTCCCGTATGGTAATTACTTTCCAATAAAAGCACGGCCATGTATTAACCTAGTTCGAATTACATTTATAAACACAGGACTCCACAAGTACACTCAAGTTTGTGCAATGGGCTGGCTTGTGAATTTATTTGTCCACCGCTGTCCAACTCCTGTTTACTAGAGCACGATATAACAGCCACTGGCTATTAGGACACTAATAGGATGCTTCACAATGCACTTAACTTTATCCCTTCTACTTATTACAAGCGATTAATAACATTTTGACATGCCTATTGACCAAACATCTGAAGTGCTACAGGCATATGAAGCCAACACAGTATTCCTGGAACAAGGAATTAGCTCATGATTGAAGAAGGCAATTGGAGACAGAGAGGTGCTTTTCCGATATGTGCTCTATTAGAGATGTGAGGTTTGAAGCTCTTGTAATGGCGAAGGGGGTTTCGTGCAATACATCAGTGCTCCACAGGATAGTACCGAGAGCCCGTTGCTCCAGGCAGTACTGTAATTGGAAACAGCCAACTAATTAGCGAAACCCCTGAAAACCAGAGACAGGGTGCTAAAGTACGGCCAGTTAGCCCAAACCAGGAGGGGCCTAAACAATTTAACTAATAATCTGGCTCAAACAGAGAGAGGGCGCCATAACTTATTCAGAGCGCACAGGAGAAGATTTCAACGCTGGGGAAAATGCCTCCTTACCTCTTGGTGACTCCGTTGTGATATTCGATGAAGGTTCGGCCGTCAAAAGCAATGGACTCGGACTCCCCGGCTGCTTTCTCGTAGGTTGCTGGAGAAGATGAGAGGATGGTAAGGAATATATCGCATCTTATTAATGATGAATGCAAGTGTGATGTATTGTCATTTTCAAGCCTACGTGGTTTAATTAATGTTACAAAAACAGCAAGGAGGAACCGCAAGGTTAAGGAGGTTAGTTTGATACGTTTTTGAAGTTGCTTTAATGTAGATTGTGTTGAGAATACAAATGAAAGTGGATGGTATGAAGTTTCTGAAATGTACTGGTGTGAAAAAATAAACATGTACTCAGTGTCTTGTAGAGATTTTTATATGTGATAAACACTTAACAGTGCCTATACCAGGAGAATTCCACTTTGGCTAGAGTGGGTGTAGTGTAGTGTATATATACTATGTATGTCATTTATATGCAGGAACTAGCCCGGGACTACGACTCCCAGCAGCCACTGCTACATCACATGACTGGTTTCACCTGATTAACGTTTTTGGTTAATCACCGTCACTCTTTAAGTCACAGTTTGTACAGCACTGGTCGTCTTGCGTTCTTCATCTTTATGTGTGCACCTTGTTTCCATGTTTATGTTTTGATTCATGCTTTAGTATTTTACATTGTATCACGTTTTCTGAGTTCTTGTTTTGTGTTTGTGATTAAACCTTTATCCTTATCTACACTTGCATCCGTCTTTACGCGCCATATCTGACAGTATATCTCCATCCAGATGTTTCTTAGTGTTCATGGTAGTTGTATTCAAAGTAGTCATTTATGTGAATTACACTCACGACATGGTGTTTGCAACATTACACCATCTGCCTAAGCTTCTCCTAAGCATACTCGCATAAAATATGTTAGAAATCATATTTAATATATTCGTCAGTGCATGTAATAATAAAGGAAAAGGGTTACTTTCTTTATAGCTGCTGAATCAATTTTGATTGGTCAGAAGGGTCTGATTAATTTCCTATAACAGCATGGGTCTGACAGTAGTTATTACACTTGCTCTAATATGTTTTTTTTTTTTTTTAATATTGTGTAATTGTTTATATAGTGAACAGTTCTGTGAGATTTTTCTTTAACATTTATGGGACGAGTCTCCAGTGTCAGCATTCAGAGGTAAAGCTAGAACTATAAAAAATGTCCACCACAGTAAACATGAAGGATATTGTGGTTCGAGGTCATATTAACATTAACTGAATTCTAAAAAACCTCCTGTTAGTCTCACATTCACTCACTACAAACAAAAACATTTATACTTAAGGTTAGGGTTGATCACTGAACATCAAACTGGTAATATATATCAAGTTTTTTATATATTAACATTAACCAGATATGAAATATACTACTCTACAAATATTTATTTCTGTGCAATATATACTTTTTTGTCAACTCATCTTCATATAAAGCTTTAATTCAGCTTGTGCAGTGCAGCAAAAAAATAAAAAATTAGATTCGACGCCGAAACTCCCGCTTCACTGCTGCAGCGTTCGGTGTAAAATTTTAGCAGTGCAGAGCTTACAGAGCTTACACACTGCAGTTTTGTCGACATTCCACACAAGAGACATCATCTTTACACACAGCACGTTTTCCCGCCCTCTTTTGATTGACAGGATATAATCGGCCCTGATCATCGGATGTTTTTAAACTATCGATTATTGGCCGCTACCTCGGTGCATCTCTAACGATGAGTCATTCTTAAATAAAACAGCAATCATTACCAAATAACTGTGGTGTAAGAGATGGTAATAAAACACTTTACAGGACGTACTCTTAGAGGAAAATAATCACATTTTTAGTGGTGTGATGTGTTACCACCCCGAAGTTAGGAAACAGCATGTCCTGTCATATTTTATTCCTTATGTAACAGAGCAAAAAGATGAGAGAGCTTGAGAAGAAAGAACCAAAGACTTCAAAGGCCACCAATGTGAGTCATGCCTCTCAAATCAGATAAAAAGTTCACAATAATTCCAGTTGAAAGATTAGCATCATGATTTACAGACACAATCCCAAGTCCCTAATGGATTTCCCATGGCTAATTTATGAGCAAGAGTGAAAGCTGACATTCAGCTGTTGGGAGGCAGGTGAGCAATTTTCCTGCATCAATCCACATGTAGAAAAAAAAAATCTATTAAATTTATTTTATCATCGATTAGCTCTCTGTGCATTTCACACTAGTAATAACAAATTGTACCAAGTGTATGGATTTTATCTTTTATAATAATTATTATTGACTTTATCTCAGTTCTACAATATTTTAATTTGGGCATCAACACTTGCACGTCCTCTCACACCAGCTCGAACTGCTCCGAAAGCTAATTTACAGCCCTGCATAGGCAAAGCTTATCTCTAGAAAAGCGGCGTGGATTTTTTATTAGAAAGTGGATTTACAGAATTGGAGGATTAAGAGCAAGGTAAGAGTAGAGAATTGTACTTACTGTGCTGGCACTTGGGTCCCGTGAAGCCGAATGGACACACACACTCGTAGCTCTCGAGCAGCGGGTTGCACTCGCCACCGTTCTCGCACACGTCTGTGGAACAAGGGTGGTGTGTGTACATGGACACATCGCTGGAGTTCAGTGCGTTATCGGCCTTCAGGATCGGCGTGCCCCTCAAAGTAATCTGAAGTCAAACGACATGGATCAATGAACCAGGGCATGGTTACAAAAAAGCCGTGTCACAGCACCAAAGCAGGACACATTGAACTCAACAATAAAGCAATAATAACATTGGCCATACTCATACATAGTAAGTAAAACTGACAAAATGAGCTATTACCTTCTGGATGGCTCCTTTAAAACCAGCTTTAATTGACGCTGGTCTGGCCAGTTTACGGAAATCCGGAGCTCCGCCCACATAAAGGGATTCCTTCAGGTTGAGATCTGTGTGCTGGTTCTGTAGATCAAACCCAAGCCGGATGAGAACGTATAGCACTGACGCCATTATTAGCACCTCTAGAACTCTTCTGCGTTTATAGTATGTCATGCTGCATTTTATGTTACATTTATGGCTGAATGGGCTTCACAACGTCAACAGAAAGTGATGGACTGTTTTAAACACTTTATTAATTCAGCTCATATTTGCTCCTTAGCCACATCTATGAGAAGCATAGTTGATTTTAGTACAGCTTAATAGCAAATTATTCAGACACTACATATAAGAAGGAGAGGAGAAGAGGAAAAAAAAAGAGAGCGGAGACGACACAAAGAGAATCGGAGTGACTGAAATGGAAACGACAGATATGGATGGTGTTTTAATGAGTATAATGGATGTATGATTATTTCTTTGAAATTTAAAACTGTAAACCTTAATAAGGGTCCCACTGGTGTCATGGATAGTCATGAAATCATTCTTCAACTAGCATGAATATTGCTCCAATTAAAGTGGGATTTTTTCTTCCAGGAGGCTACATATGTACACAATTAAACATTTTTTTTGTTATGTAGGGCAATTATTGCTTCAGGATAAAACCCAAGTTAATTGCTATGAAAAAAAAAAGATGGGAAGTCACATACAGTGCCAGTTTGCTGTGCCCAGTCCAGCTTTTTTCCAAGCATAAGCGTAGGCCAGGGCTTGAAAAGGCTTGGCAGTGGACCTGAAGACCTGGCCAAACTGGAGTATGGGCCAGCTAGCATAGCCAGTGCTATTGGAGCATAGCTGAGTTTGACATGGACTTAGCTGGGTTTTAGTGAGAAACCCTGCGACAAATCTGCCATGCACTCACACCTAGAGCAAGGGTATTCAATTAAAATTGGCTACGAAATTGGTTGTGCAAAATTCCTTGCGGATAAGCAACTAACATGATAGAACGATGACCATTGTTACCATTATTTACCATTTATACCATTAGCAACTACTAGTGATCAGTTCATGGCTATTTATTCATCCATTTTCTGTACTGCTTATCCTACACAGGGTCATGGGGAGCCTGGAGACTATCCAAGGGGACATGGGGCACAAGTTGGGGACACCCTAGATAGGGTGCCAACCTAACACAGGGAACCAGTTCATGGCTATAAATAAGAAAATTCAAAGTATGATTTGTTTAGTAGTTGCAGTATGAATGTTACACCTTTTTAAATATCAGTTCTGAACAGACAAGACATTTGGTGCGGAGATAATAAACACATAGTCTTTGTCCAATCATCTTTAAATAAAGTTTTTGTAGTCACTTCTTTTTTGTCAGATCGTTAATCAGTCCTGAGAGGATATAAATAAAATGAAATATCTACAAAAATGCTCCTTTTTCTGCTTTAATGTCTCTAGCGTATAGAATGTAGCTGGTTTCTGGGCTAATGAGCTGCCTTCAGGTAAAACATGCACGTGATCGAATAATTTGATTGGTTATGTTTATAAACCTAGACTGCACGAACTAACGACACTTTTTACACGTTTATCATCTAAAACGTTTTACATGTACGTGGTACGATCCGCTGTAATGCTTTGCTAGGTCCATATCCGGGCCCTGGTCCACCCGTTCACAACCCCTGACCTAGGATTTGGAGAAGATGTATTCACTTTCTCCATTAATCCTTCTCTCTTTCTGTGTGTGTGTGTCTCTCTACTGGAATGTGTTGACTGCCTGACTGAGGCTGTTATATGGAATTTTCTCTGAGGGGGAAAAAAAGAAAGGAAAAAAAAAGAACAAAGAACAAAGTTTGTCTTTCAACTACACAGCCTCCTTCTCTCTCGATATTTCTTCCTAGCTTCCCCCTCTCATCCTTCCTCCCTCCTCCTCTGCTATTTAGCTGTCTCCCTGCACTGCGCTACTGTTTAATGGCCCTCCCACGCAAAACTAATGAAGACGTTTCATTGTTGTAGGAAGGCTTGAAATAATGGTGGTCAAATGATGACTCTCTTTCTCACTGCCCCCATACCAGCTGGCTTGAGCCGAGAGCCAAACCGAGTTTTCAACTGCCCTCTCTCTCTTTCGTTCTCTTTCTCTCTAGCATATGGAATGGTGTGAAAGCAGAGCTCTTTCATCACTTAGCTCCTCAGCCTGCTATTGTCAAATGGAGAATGAACCTGAGATGAACAACGAGCTACTTGATGGGGCTGCCGGAGAGCATGAGGATGTTCGTGTGGGTGACCAGGCTCTAGTCATTACCTTGCGTGATTTCTGATATCCAGACAGCGCGCGAAAACAACAACACAAGGGGAGGGAAGGAAGAGAACAAAAATGTTACCAGAGAAGAAGAAACAGAATGTCAGTACTAATAGAACTCCATGCAAACATCAGACATCAGGCATGGGAAGCAAACGAAGAGCTTCAAAAAGAGATTAAGTAGAAAAAAAGGGAAAAAAAAAATCTGGGAGAATATAAAAAATTCAGAGTGTTTTGCACCAGTGCACCCACACACTGTTTATATTTGCTTCATGACACGATGGTGTAGTTGGAGCTCTTTCAGCCGAGCTGGAAAGGCAGTGGAGACTTCTGTAGCAAAATATTTCTCCTGGGGCCTGCCTTTCATAACAAGCCCCTTCTGCTCTCTTTGCCCCATATCCCCCTCCCCATCATCCTCTTCCTTTAATAAGATTTTCTGCCTCTGCTGCAGTAACTGAGCACCATTACAAAAATGTAGGACATGCAATAAAAAAAAAAAGATAGATACACGTCGCTCTACACAATCTACACACGAGTTGTCCAGTTCTCCAAATAATATTTAATTGGAAAAATGGACGAATGTTTGACGATTACACCACATTTATTTTCATATGCTCTATATGGTTCATTGTGTTGGGTTTCAAAGTTTACGGAGAAAAAAAACAAACAAAAAAACAAAAAAACCACACGAAAATAAAGGGGAAAAACACCCCTACATACACTCAGGAAGTGGTTTGTGGGGACGAACGTGAGTGGGTGCACAATTGCGTGCAGAAGGTGCAGCAAAGCAGTCACAATATTTGCCATTTATATACATACAAAAAGACACACAGGCACTAGGACACTTTTAAAAGCACACACATGCGCCGCATAGCCTATAAATGCAACACCACAAGACGTACTCGAATTTTCCATTAGCGATGACAGTACTGTATACAGAGAGCCAGGAGAGAAAATTGGCCCCAGATTTACCCAAATTATCACTAAAAGTTGGGAAGGTGCGCTGTGCACTGGATAGGTGCAGCTCGGTGGTATAGTGGGGCCAAGGCTGCCCTCGTTTGGCTCAGCTGCATCAACACAGGCAAAGCTTAGCGTGGGGTTAGCATGGGGTTAGGATGGTCTTACCGGAGCCTCTCCTCTGACCGGGTCTTTGCCGTTAATAGTGATTTCTCCCTTACGATTTGCTCGCTCCAGATTCACCGTGTTCCACACGTTCAGCTTGAGCTTCTCTTTACTCCTGTTGTCACAAAAAATATATAAATGCATCAGATAGTGCACTAATTATGCTTACACCACAACGCTGCTGAATTCTCAAATCAGATTGGTCAGAAGGTGTTGATTAATTTTCTGTAACAGCAGCTCGGACAGTAATTCCGGCTGTAATTCAGACCACGGATTTATGTTAATCATACCAAGCGGGACTTGGTACTGTGGACGATCTACAAAATCTAAGGCTAATAATAAATGGATTAACAAATTTCTTTTCAGGTTTCTTTAAGAAGAGGTTTATTAAAGCGCCCAGTGAAGTGACTTCTTAACGTACTTTCCACTGACCAAGGAAGTCAGGGCGGGCCTTATCAAGTGGCTCCTCCCCCTTTTTAAATAGCCAATTGCGTTTAGCTTACCTTCCAGCCTGGGCTAAGCCGTACTTGACAGTTTGTACAATGGATTTTTATAATGTTGGGGCGGGCCACTTCGGATTCTAGAGAGCATTTCATTGGACAAAAGCTGAAGTGCAGAATGATGTCATCAAAATTGCTGATCCATATTGGTGGTATACATTTTGAATGCATATATCTTCTAAAAGCGAATTTTGCCATTGTTTTACCGCACATATAACATTAAGGCTAACATATTCATACTAAAAGCCACAAAACTTGCATTTTGATTTCATGGGGACACTAAAGGCTGAAGACATTCATGTTTCTCTTGCTGTGTTTTGTAGAGAGTTTAATAAGGGAATCACACACACATTCACACATTACAGACAATTTGGAAATGCCAACCAAACTACAAGACGTCTTTGGACTGAGGGAGTAAACCTGAGTACCCAGAGGAAACCCCCAAAGCACAGTGACAACACACTCCACACACACAGGGTGGAGGTGGGATTCGAACCCCCAACGTGCGGGACAAACATGCTTGTTCTACCCTGTGATAGAAGAGGAATAAAATACTTCAGGATGTACTGTTCTAGGTAAAATATCCTTCAGGATAATAACAATCTGCCATTGATCATTTTCCTATGATAGCACACTCCTGTCATGTTTTATTAATTATACGCCTCTCAATAATGTTATGTCACAGATACAAGAAAAGGAATCGTCCACTACATATAAATCTAAGATAATAAGCACTGAAATCTCCTGAATAAGAAAGCTGGCTCTGCTTACCTAATGACGGCTGGCCCTTTGCCCAGATCATATCGAAACTCTAGGATGCCATCGTTCAATGCAAGAGAGATGAAATCGCCCTTGCTATCTGTCTTCTGGCCATTGTAGAAGATCATGCCGTTTGAATCGTTAGCCAGCAGGACCACAGTCATGCTGACCTTTTGCCTGTCAATAAATCATGCAATTATCCCATTGGAGATTACATTAGGCTAATGTACATCATGACTAATCATAATGTTGTAATCCTGACGTGACAGATGGCTGTTACTCACAAGCGCGTGTAAACATGCAGTGATGGTACACAAGAATTACCTCAGATCGTGACCGTATAAATGGAGGCCCTTCAGCTCGAGGTAGGAGTCACCACTGAAGTAAGGAATGTAGGCCCCCCTCTTGACAGATACTGTAAAGTAAAGCAGTGACTTACTGGCAGCTCGTACATCATGTTAAAATGGTTTTACCAATCCGGCATTTACACACACGGGCATGAGCTTAGCTCTCCAAATTAGAGGAGACTCGCATTCAGCACATTAAAGCCGTTCGCTGCTAATTGTATCGGATTACAAAAAGCCTTGTTTTAGGTGGGAGGATGGAATTCAAAGATTAAAAGACCAATTAGGTATTGTTTAAAGCAGTTGTTGACGCTTGTGCGTGGAAGCACAAAAACCCTGCGGAACCTACAAGCAAGGGTGACGCTAAAGCCGTTTTAGAGGAACCAGCAACAGGAGTTCAGAGAAAGGTGAAGTGCTGTAGGAGTGAGCATTGTGTAGTGATGAGCCCTCTGCTGGGCCGAGCCCCATACAGTTTATCCGCCTGCTGTTTCTGAAATCTAGGGTTAACAGTCAATAAATGCTGCTATCTCAGATAGATACAGTATGCAGTGTTTTATATCATTTTTGATGTTGTACACAAACCCACTGCTGAGTGACCAGACTTTTGATTGGTGTAGGGACAACCAATAATAATAAAAAAAAATGAAAGAGTTCAGGTTTATAAAAAACAAACAAACTACTTTGTAAAGCTATGAATAGATATGCAAAGATGATCTTTTCCCCCAGTTAGCCACATATCCTATGAAAGCTCAATTCTGCCACGTATGAGTATACATTACACACTTTTTATCTCACAATTTGCGAGTTAATATGGCACAATTGCGACTCTTTATCTCATTCTGCTGACTTCTGTGCCTCTGCCTAACCAAGATACACTAACACCACAAGCACGCTATCCTGTTCAGTCTAATACTTTCTCCCAGAGTAGACAGTTCCTGCTGATAACAAAATACTCCAAGGAGGTTATATTCCTTGTTTACACACTTCTGGGTTTTGTTGCATTTTGATTTTTGGAAACAGAAACACTAAGTCGCAAAATTGCGAGATAGACGTCGCAATTGTGAAATATTAACCCGCAGCTGTGAGGTATGAAGTCGCGATTGTGTGTTAGTAACTTGAGATTGAAATGTATCAATTTGCAAATGCAAGGAAAAAGTCGTAGTTGCGTGAAAATAACTCGCAAGTGTGCCATTAAAAGTCACATCTGTGTGATATTAACTCACAATTGTGAGATAAAAAGTCAAAATGGAGTGATTATGAACTCGCAGTTATAAGATTAAAGGTCATAATTGAGTCGCAAATATTAATACCCTGCTAAAAAAATATAGAAACCATCATAGAATTTAGTTTTAATGGCTTTAATTGGTGCCTTTTGGTCTCTGCTGACAATTTGTTGCCTACTATTGATGGCATGTTATTACTAGTGGATACCATTAAGGACCAATAATGGTAATGGTAATAGTTTTAATAGTTAGCAGATGATTTGAAATGGTATTTGTAGTGGAAACCATTATCATTTCTGTGATCGTTTCTATTGAGGTTTTTTTTTTTCAGCAGGGTAGATAAATCTGGGCAGTGGTAGCTCAGTGGTTAAGATGTTGATCTACTGCTCAGAAGGTCATGAGTTCAAACCCCAGCACTGCTTGAGCAAGGATCTTCACCCTCAATTGCTCAGATGTATGAATGAGATAAACGTAAGTCGCTCTGGATAAGGACATCTGCCAAATACTGCAAATGTAATGTAAATCTGTGCAATTTTTTCACACAAATGGTAGTAAGACGTGATCTATCACACCACAGGCACCATAACAGAGTTTCAAGCTGAGCAAAGCCAGACACCACAGTGAACTAATTCACTTGTAAAAAGCTTCAAAAGCAGCCTGAAACAGGCCCAGACTGGTGTCTACAGCAATCTACTGTGAGAGTGAGAATTCAGAACACTGTCCGAGGTTGCATCAAATCTCATCATCATCATCATCACTGTGCAGTGCAGCATGCTCACACAGGGGACACTCGCTTGCTTACTATTGACAGTATACCGTACAGAGACTGTCCCACATCCCCAACCCTTCTGTCTCTCCGTCTGTCTAAACTACACATTCACTCCTGCACTTCACAGTCCCTTATCTCATGGCACCTTTTTCTCCCCAGACACTTTGCTTGACTGAGTCCCCATTAATCACGACGTACGTCTGACTGATACTCATCTCACTGATTTAAGTGATAAAAATGAGTGCACTTTATGTGATGGGTTCGTTCAACTCATCGATTTTGGTTCACCTCAATTTATTTTAATCACTTGCTAATAAAAACTTGCCTGGTAAAAGGGATATTTTGTGTTAAATGACTAGTGTGTGTGTGTGTGTGTATACACGCAGCCATCCTCCATTTACCCCTAAAATTGCATTTGAGCACCCCGATCAGCGTGCGGTGTGTTTGTGTGTATCTCTGTGTGTGTGTGTGTGTGTGTGTGTCTACACACTGACTACATGAAGCCTCGCTTTCAATCAGGCACCCGTCAGAGAGGCAGCTTTAAACTGCAGCCACTCACACTTTCACGCAGGAAAATTTTTTTTCTTCGATCGTTTTCTAAACAAACGATGGCGTGCGCCTGAAGTGCCGTCAATACGAAATCAATAAGAAGGCTTTGGAAGAAAAGGAGCTGCGTACTTTTTCTGCAGTGCTTGCCCTCGCGGCCCATGGGGCACTCGCATTTGTAGCCTCCCTCTGGAAGCACGTGGCACGGAGCAGACGGGTGGCACGGGTTCGGCTCACACGGGTTGTGCGAATCGGCGCAAGTTGGACCTGTCGAGAAAAATCCATAAAAGAAAATGACAGAGAGAAAGGGAGGGAGGAAAAAAATAAAAAGATGGTTACTTTCTCATCTACCCTTGTGCTCCTGACAAAATCCTCTTGCTGGCTTTTTGGAGCCGGGACGAGGATTTACACTGTAATAGAGGTCATTTTCTAATAGGATTTAGAAATATTACAATTCCAGATTAAGCTCTGCATCACCAAAACCCACTCGTGCACTTTTTTTTGGCTGGAGAAGTGAAAATGGCTCATGGTTGGCAGGTTTGGCCTGTGTTGGAAACTCATCTGCCTATTTCTACCAATAATTTCTGTGGGTTTTTTTTTTTGGACTTGGGAGAAGAGCACATTGTGGGCAGCAGTGATGCTGGAATGAAAACTCCTTCTGGCAACAAGCAGCTCCATCATGAGCAAAAAATCCCTTCATCTCACGCCCCTGCTCTTTAAAACATGAAAGTTTAGCCTCTGCATTTATCCCCCTAGCCACTTTCTTTTCTTTATCCCCTTACTTCAAAAAGGGCTTTTATTTCTCTTCACCTCAGCCTTACCTCCGCGTCGTGTGGCACACAAACCAAGTGCGCGATATTGATCTGAATTACTGACGCTCGTTCAATAAATCTGGCGAGCAGAACAACAGAACAATTTACTGCAGCCAATATGTGTCGAGACTGGAGAAGCTGCGAGGTTGGGGGAAAGAAAATAAAAAATAAAAACACCCCCGATGTTAACAAAGAGAATAATGTAGCGTGTGCTTGGTGGCTGTTATCACAGTTAAGACCTCTCTGTTTTATCTCTCAGGTCGTAGATCATTGAGGTGTGTGCGCGCTATGCTATCTGCTATTTTTCTCTGCTGCCTTTTCTTCATGGCCCTTATTAGCGGTGAACTAGTGGACCGTAACCATTCTGAGAGCACACCAGGGCAAAGGGCGTGGAATAGCAGCGACAGCTCTGTAAGCTTTCAGACGCCAAAGAAGCAGTGCTCGCCAACAGCCCAATTACCTACTAGGGATTCTATACGGGGAAAGCAAAGAGGGACTGAAAAGCAAACACGTATTAAACACTATAATAAAATTGTGATATCATTTTACTCTCGGATTGAACTTATTAATGCTAACATTTGAACAATAAACTCAGCTAAGGTTACAAGAAATAAATGTGCCTGCTTAAGCAGACCATCGTGATAAGCTCGTCATCTTTTCCCTAAGGGTTCTTCTTCCTACATATAGCTCACGTGCCCTTTAAAGAAGAAAGTATACCATCATCCATCTTAACGCGTCTTCACTGATTACACATGTGGTGCAGCTCTTCTGGATTCACACTCAAGATCACAATCCAGAGGTAATTGTAAACAGGCTCTGGTTAGCCATCGTGGAGAAAGCTGGCTGAGTCAGAGCTATGTACTGATGAAAAACAGGATAACAAAGACAAATTGCGAGGGTGGCGATGCTAAACTCACCTGAGAAACCATTGACGCACTTGCAGTGAAACATCTCAGCCCCTTTCATCTGACACAAGGCTCTGTGTTTGCAGGGGTTAGGCACACAGGGGTTGTTACCGCATTCACCGACGGCTGTGCCGTACAATACGTTGCCCCCGTTCTCCTGAAGGTTGTACAGCATGTTGTTGACATCCAGGAGGCGGATACAGCCGATCAAACCGGTGGAGACAGAGGTCCTCTCCTTCACGCTATAAAGAAAAAAAGAAGCTTATAATTAGCCCGTTATTAACATTTAGCTCATAAATTACATTATTTGGCATGAATATACTTCTACACACACAGAAAAGATTACTGTGCACTACAGTGTAATTACCCACTGACAATAATTTGGTTCCAGCACATTAACGTCAGCTTTAATTGAAGGTGGGAGAACCTTATAGAAAAACCAGTCTCATTTTCTTTTTCTTTTTTTTTGGTTTAAATCAATAACACAACCGCTTTTCCTTTTTCAGCTTTTGCAGGTGAATCCGAGTCTTGACCAGTTGACATGTTACTCTCCACTCCACTTTGTTAATTTTTCCCATGCACCCTAATCATTTCCTAATCCATTCTGGCTGCAGTGTTGCATTTGAATCATTTATGTGGGAAAAAAAATTATAAAAAATCCAACAAAGCAGCATGTCTTACTCTTGGATCATCTCTTCAAGCACCCCACCGATTAAAAGATCAGTGTCCAGGTTGAGTCCGTCAGTACCTGCTGGGCTCTGGCCTTCAACCGGCTTCTCATTATCGACACTGAGTGAAGCATTGCGTCTGTTACGGATTACCACTAATTGATGCCAGTGACCAGGTTTTACTGTGACGCTGCTGACCACCGAGCATGTTCCAGATCCTGTGTTAAACCTGAGAGAGAGGAGACATGGGGTTTGTTAATTGTTTTCAACAGAATCTCATTATTTACATGCCCTGTTACATGTAGTGCAATATGTTTCGGAGTATCGCATTAGTCTGATCATAGAACAACCAGAAGTCAAAATGTAACAAATAGCATGTCTACCATTATGCCAATCTCTGTATATTCCTTATTAAATACATTTACATTACATTTATTCACATATTCAAATAATATGCGAGAAATAGGGAACACATAAAGGGAACACATTAAATATGAAAGTCGGGTTTTATTCCCATGAGGGGTTAATGGTTGTACAGCTGCACTCATGTCACAGAGGGAACTTGCTACTTGTTTCAAGCGCAAGTGATCAAGTGCTTCTAGTCGGACGCGGGTAATGGTGAAAAATACCATCTGAATCTACAATTTCCGCTTAAGGAAGGTATATTAGGAAGGTAATTGTGTTGTGTTGTCTGAGGTGTGTGTGTTGAATGTATGTGTTGGGACCAAACAATTCCTAATACGTAAATGTACTGTATATATGTAAATGTAAATGTATATATATATATATATATATATATAATAAAAAAAAAAAAAAAAAAAAAAAAAAAAAAAAAATTTATATATATATATATATATATATATATATATATATATATATATATATATATATATATATATATATATATATAAAATGTAAAGGTACTGTATATATGGAGAATAAAATGATTCTGAAAACGGAACTTCATTACAAAATAAATCTTCGACACCATTCATTACTCTAAGTTAGTCATAAAGGTTAATATGCAACTGACTCCTTTAATACTATTTAACAAAAGCGGCATCTGAGTTCAACCTTTCCCTCGTAGAAATCCTTGATTATTATGAAATCTTTTAGACATACTTAGTAGAATTTTAACTTTGCTTCACCACTAGATTGGATTATTAAGTATTAAGACTAAAAAGTTTTTTTGTTTTTTTTAAATATTAAAATATTACGATTGAAAGTAAAAAAAAAAAATTTAATCAAGTTTATATTGTCAGGAGTGGACAGATTTATTAACTAGCCCACTAACCAAGTGAAAGCTCCAATATGCAGCTGAGTCTCGTGCTTTGTTTACTGGGAAGTGAAAAGAAATAGGCTCTAAAGTAGCTACTAATGTCATTTAAACAACAGTTAGTTCTGGTCCACTGATTTTCCAATTCCAAGTGCCTATATTTCCTATAACCACACTGGGACATTGTGTGCATGTTCGTTGTGCATTGTGTGACTGTGTTCGCCACGTAAAACTCCACTCTCTACTCCGAAACGGTTACCACAGAAGTGTTAACATCATCGGTGGACATGACAAACGATGCTATTTAAGCCTGACTAGTGTCTTCACTTGATGAAGTGGTTCAATGTGAGATGACGTCATTGCTGTACTAGCATTACAGTATATATAACTGTTTTCGTGCTGCACTAAGTTCACCGTCCTCAGTTTAGTCACTCTTTCTGATCCTGTAAATACTGCTGGCATCTGTTCAAGCTCATTAATATGCCTAATAAAAGTAGTTCCTCCCGAGAGCTAGACAATGTCCTCGGTGTGTGTGTAGTGCAGTATGTGATGGGATTCGAAGAAGAGGATTAAGAGGTGCTTTGCTCCACTGAGAAATATATGAACCAATTGGAGTGTGTGGGTTTAAACAAACATATCAAACGAAACATTTTCTTCTGCAAAAGTCAATACGGAGTACAGTTTGTTTTTCTCACTTTGGTAAATGAACTACCTACTGAATCTGCTTGTCTACCAAGCAACTGCGAATGAAAAAGTGATACATAATACAGTGTTGTGAAAAGGTTTTTGTGTACATCTCATACTAAATTGTTTCAGAAATTAAAACAAAAGGTAAGATAAAACAAAGGTGACCTGAGTAAACACAAAATACTGTTTTTATATGATAATGTTATTTATTGAAGCAAAAAAGTTATCCAATATCAACTAGGCCTGTATGAAAATGTATTTGTCCCTGTAGTTACCAATTCCCCAAATCTATGAAACGGTATTCATAACGGGGTTCAACTGGACTATACGCAAACAGGCCTGACTACTGCAAACCCTGTTCAATCAAATCAACACTTAAATAGAACTTTTTCAACAGCATGAAGTTCATTAAGATGTCTTACCCATAACACACCATGACAAAGTTGAAATAAATTCCAGAAATGATGAGGAAGACGGTGATTGAAATACATCAGTCTGGGAAGGGTTACAAAACTATTTTAAAGGCTCAGGGACTCCAAAGAACCACAGTGAGAGACATTATCTCCAAATGGAAAAACTCAGCATGGTAGTGGACCTTCACCGAAGTGGCCGACCTTCCAAAATTCCTCCAAGAGCACAGCAAGGACTCATCCAGGAAGTCACCAAGTAGCCAAGGACAACATCAAAGGAACTACAGGCCTCTCTTGCATCAATAAAGGTCACTGTTCATGACTCCACTATCAGAAAGACACTGGGCAAAAATGGCATCCATGGAAGAGTGATGAGGTGAAAACCACTGCTAACCCAGAAGAACAATAAAGCTCGTCTGAATTTTGCCAGAACAAACCTTGATGAAACTCAAAGCTTTTGGGGGAATGTTCTGGGGACTGATGAGTCGAAAGTGGAACTGCTTGGAAAACGGGGTCCCATTACATCTGGCGTAAATCAAACACCGAAGTCCACAAAAAGAACATCATACCTACAAGCATGATGGTGGATGGTGCTTTCTGCTTCAGGGCTTGGGAAACTTTCAATAATTGAGGAAAACATGAAATCTGCTCTCTACCATAAAATTTTAAAGGAGAATATCTGGTCTTCAGTCTGTAAGTTGAAACTCAAGTGCAACTGGATTCTGTTGCAAGACAATGATCCAAAGCGTAGAAGTAAATCCTAGTGCAAGAAGTAAGTGAAAGACTGATCTCCAGTTATCGGAAGCATTTGGTTACAGTTATTGCTGCTAAAGCTGGCACGACCGGATTTCAAGTTTAAGGGGGAAATGAGTTTTTCATATGGGTGATAGGTGTCGGATAAGGTTTTCTGGATTCAATAAAGTAAATAAATAAATAAAACCTGTATTGTGTGTTTAGTCAGGTCGCCTTTGTTTTATGTTGTCTTTCATTTGAAGATCTAAAAATGTTTTGAAAGAAATATACACAAAAACAGAAGAAATCAGGATGGGGCAAATACAGTACTTTATCACAGCAATTTATGCTTGATTATTGATTATTGTCCCATTTAGTAGAATATGATTAGTAACGTTCAATCACACATCGTTCAAATTCTTTAGACTGACCTCAATTGGTTTCTCTGTTCTAATTCAGATTTGTATGGTTTTTATTCACATTATTAATTTGCATGTAAATGTGATCTCTACCTGAGCTCCACCTTTCCTTCCACCAAAGCCAAAGAGAGGAAGTCCTTCCTGCCATTCTGGCCATTGTAGAGGAGTATACCCGTCGTGTCCGCGGATCTGAACTCCATGGCAATACGCACGGTGTGGTAAGCTTTCATGGTTGGGAAGGCCAGGTATGATTTTCCGCCAAAGGACGGTGTGAAAAACTTTATCGCTGAGAAACAGAGAGAGTAGTGGTGAGATAAACCAGGTTATCAGCGTCTCAAGCAGGACTCCAGGACTTCAATGGCCTGTTCTCTGCTGATAAAGTTAGAGAGAAAAAAGAATTCTTGGGCTTTGATTCAGCCATGATATACAAATCCTGAGGGCTACATCTCTTTACCTAGTCTTCCTACAATGATTTGTGAAAAAACATATGCAAAGAAAGAGATGCTAAGACGGTAATTATTTCAGTGACAGCTGCTCTATAATCTCTTGGGAGGACTCTGTGTTAACCTTGAACGTTTCAGACTGAGTTTCTCTTTGATCTGGCATTTATCATCAGCACCTTTGTCTTGGGAGAATGGCTTGCTGATGAAGTCTTCTTTTTTTGTCACTCATTAATGGACTGACTGATCACAGTGAGATATCGATGCTGCATATAAACCATCAATTATTTATTTTTTTTCAGAACATTTTTTCTCATGCTAATGCTCATTAAAGCAATTAGTGTCAATTATAATCTGATGCAGCTGCGAGGGATAGTTTCTTACATCAAGAGAAAAAAAATGAAACGAGCTCCAAACCTCAAAGCACTGCAGCAAGACTGTCATTTTTTATTTGTGTGCCATGATTGTACTATTCTCTTCACGCAGAGGATTCATTAAGCAATCCTGTGATGAACTGCATATTGCAATTCTGAGATTTTTTTTCTGTACCTTTTCATGGAAATGGATTGATGGTGTGTTTTACCTTTCTCACACACGGCTCCCCCTCTTCCAGCAGGACAGGTGCAGGTGAAATCGTCACCATCCTCCTCGCAGGTGCCTCCGTGGCCACAGGGTTGTGAGTCACATGGCCTGTGGACTTTGAAGATGGGCTGGGTCTGGAAGGACGGAATGGTGGTGGTGCTGGCGGAAATGGTTGTGGACTGTGTAGGGGTGCTGGTGATCGGGGCAGCTGTGGAGGTTCTGCGAGTGCTGTAGGGCCATCTGATGGTGGTTGGCTGGTGTGCCGTGATGGACGCAGTGGTAGGGGGCATAGTGCTTCTGGTAGTGGTGGTGGTTGCGATAGTGGGTGTGGCGGTGGCAACAGTGGTAGCAGTGGTGGTGAAGAATGGACGGACAGAGATACCTAAGAGATTGAGAGAGAGAGATAGAGATTGTGAGGCAGAGAGAGAGAGAGAGAGAGAGAGAGAGAGAGAGAGTATTATTAATATTATATTACAAATTTTAACTTGAATATTTATAACTGGAATCAGCAGTCTAAAAGAAGATTTCACATTTCTGACTACAGATCAACTATAACAAATTAAATGCTTACCATAAGTGTTGAAACGAATATATTCCTCCTCAGGCTGCTTCACTACAATGCCAGGTTCTTTAGCTGTCTTAAGCTGTTTCAGCAACGCATCCCCGACATCCTCTACTGTAAATCTAGTGTCTGCAGCACAAGACCATGACCCGAGGGAAACAGGACAAAATAGAGGCACATTAGATATTACACATGGCTTGTATTAGCGCCTGTATGTAATAGGCCTGAGGGAGTGGACGTCCTCCAAGCACCGTACTGTACGTTTCAGGGACGCTTGGATGAAAGGCTGTCATAACACTTCCACAGATGGCCCTGTTACCGGCGACTATAGACTTTATCACAGGCTCTTGTGCGAGAATAAAAGACGCTGAACGAGGCCAATAAAAAGGTGAATGCGGGGGACTTTATTTTCCTGCTCCAGTAGTGAAAGGGACAAGCACGACTTTAAAGACACAAAGGGACGAGAGCGTACCGATGATCCCCAGCAATCTGAACAACAATCACCTTACAGAGAGCATTTTCGCTGGACACTACACATGAAAAATAAACCAAAACAACGCCGTTCCTTTATATAAATATACGCATAAAAAACATACTCTGCTCTACTGAATTATATATTCTTTAATGGACAACTTTACCTGCTTTTTAGTTCTTCCCGAAGGCACACTGCGCTAACTGATTTTTTTTGGAGTAAATGAGATGCACACACTGCCTAGAGTGATAAGAGGCACTTCACAAATAACACACAACTAGCTTAAAAAAAAAGGGGGGGGGGCAGAAAGTCTAAGGGAGAGAGAAAGAAAAACGAGTCACTATAGAAACAGATGGAATAATTAAAACCACAAAATACACACTGGGTAAACATTGTGTAGCTGCTTTAACGCAACCCGCTTCAAAGCACTAATACGCACACACCCAGTTAGCCCAAAGTGGCACACCAGACAAATCCAAAACGGTGATGCTTTACATAAATGCTGAGCTGTGACAGGGTTTCATCAAGTTCTATACGGCTTATTTAATTAGACACGATGCATCCACACCGCTGCGAATCAGTGTTGGATGCTGAAAACGCTTGAGCATGAATAATATTCATGTTGCAAACGAGTAACAGGGAAATGTTCTTCTACTGCTGTGGCTCCTCTTGTTCGACGGTTCTGCTTGATTTGTCTTGATTCTCTAATTTTGCTTGGAGCTTCTGTCCTTCTGACTCACTTTCTGCTGCTGGAGATGATCCCTCACGGATACCCCAAATATTTGTAATTTCCACAAAAAAAAAAAAAAGGTTTATGGTCTGGACATTTATTTCTCCATATGAAATAGTCTCTTGCTTTTATGTTACAATATCATACATTTTCCCATGTTCCAAAATGCTCACAATAAACGTCCTTGTATATAATGGTTTATAATCCCACGGTGTCACACAAAAGAGGACACCGTTTTGAGTCGGACTTCTCTCAAGGTTTCTTGTTCATGTTCTCTCAGGGAGGTTTTATTTTTTTTTGCCAATGTCGCCTCTGTCTTCCTCATTGAAGATCTAAATCTAAATCTGGATTTCTAAAGCTGCTGTGTGACAGTTTATTCTTAAAAGTATTAGACCGAATAAAATCGAACAGAATTAAAAATGTGACACGAGTGTGACATTCATTCCCATGACATAAAAGGACTATGGTTGTAATAATAGCTATTGTTTTATAGTTTTAATAAGAAAATTGAGCTATGTGCTACATTACCTGGGTCAAAGTGAGCCTCTACTATAGCCATGATGGAGTTGCTGGGAGCCAGATTTTTCACTCGGACACTCTGGAAATCCTTCCGTACGTCAGACTTGCGGAACAACTCATTAAGCTGCAGAGAAGTAAAAAAAAAAGAAAGAAAGAAAGACATGTCCATGGTCAATAAAAGGGCGCTTTTTTTTTTTTAATCAAGAGAACATTTCTCTTCCAAGATGAGAAAGTGTGTCACTGGGAAATAGTAGAAATCTGCACTGGGTCTAGGTGCACAAAGTGACATTTTAAAGGCAGCACAAAAGTAATTATGTGAACATATTTTAGAGGCAGCAGTAAATGTCATGTGACTAAAATCTCCCATCCAGATTTGTTCAGCTTCTGTCGCATAATGTTGTAGGTGTATCTTGTTTCCATCTCCATGAAACACAAGCTTGAGTCAATAAACATTTGACTCTCTGGTGCGTTTGGGGCTACACTGACCTGATCACGACAGTGATGACTGTGCAGACAGGAATTTTGGCATGTTTCCCGGTACTGAGAAAACATGCAGACGTTTATCTAAGAACTGGTGATGTAATCATAAGGACTTTCCTGAGCTCATTCCAGAATCAATTTTCCATACCGGTTATCCTGCACAGGGTCACAGGTGAGCCTAACCCAGGGAACTCGGGGAACAAGGCGGGGGACACCCTGGACGGTGTGCCAACCCATTGCAGGGCATAATAAACTCAATCAGCCTACGATGTATGTATTCAGACTAGGGAAGGAAACCGGAGAACCCAGATGAAACCCCTGTAGCAAGGGTAGAACATGCAAACTCCAAGCACACCGAGTGAAGGCAGGACTCGAACCCCTAAACCCGGAGGTGCGAATCAAACGTGCTAACCCTTAAACTACTAAGCCTCCCAAAAGACTTATTCACAATATTAGTATTGTTCGTCTTGCTTTCAGCTCTGCTGTAGATAGTAATGGTACAAGCCATTATTGTTCCAGGCCATTATTGTGCACTAGAGACTTATCCTAGTGTAAGCTTATAGGACATATATTATGTTTTTGCACTGGGTTGCGTTCTGCTTACTACACTAATGCTACTCATCATATTATTGCACTGAACTGTGGTCGCTCTGTTGATCACAGCTACTCTGCTGCACATCCACTGTTCCATGCCTGCTGTTTTGCATCATTTGCACTATACATTACACTAATCGTTCATCTTCCGTGGGGTTAATACTCCAGTACTGCACTGACACTCTCCCATCACTCAGAGGATTCGTGAATATAAGGTTACACTCACTCTATATCCAATACTGTATTTGATCATTTTTAATGAATGTTGCTTACGTTTATTTCTATTACACTGAATACTATTGCTTGCACAGTCTACTTTTTTGGATTGCTACTATAATCTTCGAATTTCCCTCTGGGATTGATCAATTATTCAATCAATCAATCAATCAATCATTCTAGTATTCGGTCATAGAAGAGTAATGATTTATAATCCCACACTCCGGTGTCACTGAGAAAAGGGTGAGTTTGGTTTTGAGCCTGATTTCCTATCAAGATTTCTTCCTCATGTCTCAGGGACTTTTTCCTTGCAACTGTCACCTCTGGCTAGCACAGTACAGAGCTAAATCGGAATTTATAATCAGGTTTCTGTAAAGCTCCTTGGGCAAAGTGTATATTTTCTCAATGGTGCTACACAAATAATATTGAAAACATGGAAAACATGTTTATTTAAAATAGAATTCAAATAAAAGTCTAAATGCAGTCAATATGTGCTTCTGTAAATATATGTAAAGTAAGCCTTAAATCTGTATAATTCATCATTTCAGAGGTAATACTTTGGTACAACAATGTCGTCGGTTTAACACACACACACACACACACACACGCACACACACACACACAACTATAAATAGTAATGGGAGATTTGTTGAGAGGAATAAGAAACAGCTTTGGTTTGACATTCTCTAATGTTTAAATCATGCTCCAATCTTAGAATGTATAATAGTAGTTCTGAATTTGTCCTTTATGGTGACATTTGAAATATTTATTGACTGCGCAACTGCCTCTAGGCTAATATTATGGTTTAATGACTCCCCAACAACTGCCCCTAGGCATCTATTATAAGTAAACAGCTTGTCAGCTCTATTCAGTACCGAGGGATATGGGATATGTCAGAATTCTGGTCGGTGGCTCATATGGATGGACATGGATAGATATTATGGTGGAAAAATCATTGGGGTATTCCTTTAATTAACTGCAGATGACACTCACAGCGCTCTCGATGCTGCGAGCTGTCTCACCAAACAGCTCTGATTTGGGGTCATCCAACTCTGGGGTGTAAAAGACCTCCTGACCCTCTACCTGGTCCAGGTGCAGGACGCCAGTAAAGCGCATGGTGGCTGTGTGGGAAAGCAGACAAATACACAATTAGATGCTTGGTTTTAAACATGACTCTCATGCGCAGCTTCACTCTACTGCCGAGTTACACAATGGAGGTTGGTACAGTGCCAGTCTGCAGGTTAGTGATGAGGCTGCTGTAGTTAGTCAGGGGTGTGTGTTGGGTCCGCTGTCGCTGTGACACGCTTGCTGCAGTGAGAGTGGTTTAGGGGGTATAGCGAGTGGACAATATGAACAAGGGAGGTGGACAAGATGGGCTGAATTTTACCAAACCGAGTCTTGTCCCAGAACTTGGCAGAGGCATGGAGGACTGCATAGAAAACAATTAGTTAGACAGCAACGCTGACATATACATACAAACATGCACATCACTGAATTTAGATTTTTTTTTTTTTTTAATGAAAGAGATTTAATCATGCCCTAGCTCTTTTGTTAAGAAGGAGCCTCTTAATGGAGGTCATTGCTAAGGTTATTGAAACTATAACTCGGCACAGAGCTGACAGTGGTAAGTAAAAAGGGAGGTCTGGTCATTGTGCGCTATTGAGGGAAATAAATAACAAATAAACCAAGCATTGAATGTGAAGGAGATGGCGAGCTGGGAGAGATTCAGTGTTCCGTATACTGCGTAATCAGCTGAACAAATTGGCCAAATCAATCATGCTTGTTGGGCTTCAGCTTGGTTCAGACTGGGAAGAGTACTACTATGATTATCGTGAAAGATAGCTGTAATTGTCTTTCAATCCCAGGGATGTGTGAGTGACAGAAGCTGGTTAAAATTGCATGATAAGAGCCTTTTCCACCTACTATCGGATGGGAATTTATTTTATTTTTTTTGGGGGGGGAGAACAAATTGGTTTTGCAAATGAATTGATCAGATTATGAATGTGTAACATTTGAGAACAGGACTTTCTCACAGACTTGGCAGCGACAGAGACTGCACTGCGGGCTTGAATTAAAAAGCTAAATTTCTCCGCCACATCCCATTTCAGGTCATCATTTTTAATTTCCCGAGTACCGCATATTAAAACTGAAACTGTCCCGTTTCATTACAAGTGCAGTGGGTGTGTTAAATTGAATTCCATGCAGAGTTAAACTTCATTTGTACACCTTCTGTAAACCAATACCTAACTCAATATCTATTTTGACATGACCACAGGAGTGAGATCTCATTATTTAAACATCACTGCATCTATCATAACTACGATAGATCGCTGATCAGCCTGGCAGGCCTCTCTATACATACAGGCCGGACAGGGCTGGGATTATTAACGTAGCTATCAAACAGCATGGAGTAACATGTGCTCGTTTCGCTCTGGTATGCTGAGGAACGCCGAGTTATCTTCACTCCATTTCCCTTATGTTTCCAGTGGCATGTTGTTGATGCATGGCATGCGGTTAAAAGACCTCGGTGTTGATGCTAACACTTGACCTGTTTAAACATACACAAACACAAAGCATCTACCTGCCTCTTTCTGCCTAGTCAGTATTGATTGCACTGCTGTGGGTAATTCCATGGGCATATCCATAAAACAGATGGGGCTGGTGTTGAAAGAAGAGTGTGATGCTGTGTTCTGTAATCTATAGCCTGCTAAAGCATGCTGTGTGGAAATAGTTTGTTTTCTTTCCAGTTCACACACCAGAGAAGCTCCTGCCACATGGCTGTGATTTCTCTCCCCCAAATAGATTTATCTTTCTTTTTTTTTTTACATTTTCAATCAAACAGCGCAGCACAGTATGGCTTGGTTACAAACCCGAACTCTTGACTTTCCATATCCTGGATGATAGAGTGTTGGTTTCCTATCACATAATGCTACCCGTGAAAGTCTTCTTGCCTGCTAGGCCTGCCTGATTCATCCTAATGCTCTGCTTCTGCTTGGAGCTGCTGGTGTAGACGGTTCCACATGGACATCCATACTGTAATCGTAAAAACTGTGCCATAGAGATGAATGGTTCCCTTTCGAATCTGGTTCCTCCCTGTCGTCTCGGAGCTTTTTCCGCCCACTGGCTTTCTCATTAGGAATCTAAATCTGCATCCAGATTTGAGTGAAAGGAGTTTCTCTGGAGGTGGTGACTAATGACGTGATATGCGGAGACGGTGTGATAGTCTGTGTCTGAGGTACTTACATGGGCAGTTGGTTCCATCTGGGGTGATAGCAATGGTCTTGCCATCGGGGCAGCAACCGAAAGGTGTGTTATCGCAGGATGAACGTAGTTCACCTGTTGGGAGAGTGGTGGCTGCTACAGTGGGACCTGCAGGAAGACATGGTGCGTCTTTCCGTAACAGAACTTTCAACAGCATGATAATGTGCAGTCCATCGCTAGGAAACTAACTTCATGAGTGAAAGCAACTTGCTGTTTAAAGCTGCTGCTGAAAGGTCATTCTGAAAGAGTGAAGATGCATTACTGCAGAATTGCGCCTGGTTATCTGTGCAGCGTCTTGGCTAGGCTGTCAAAGATCTGATTTGACAGCTTGATTAGAATCTGACGGATATTAAGTGAAAAACCATCTGAGGTGGATGCTGTAGTTTACTGTGCCAGATATTACAATTCTGGAGGAATAGGCAGCACAATATCTGCGTTAAACCATCTGAGGAAGTATCAAGTCTAGTAGGAATTTTGTCGAGTTAGAGGTCAAAGTATGAATTATTTAAATTTTTTCCCCCTTCTTCAGCTTGTCATGTAGCTCGCTATGGTAGAACACTAACATTTACTTGTCTCAAGCTTGGTAGCTACAGCTGCCGGTTCTACAGTATGTAGCACAGATTACTCCTGATGGGTTGAAGAAAAACAACTCCCTCTCACACGAACAAGCCATAAAGCTGTCAGCAGGGAGATGTTCAAGGACTCTGTGAGCATGAGTGAGGCAGTGAGAGACAGCGAGAAACAGCGCAAGAGCGAGTAGTGGAAAATGACATTTGGTGCGAAGCAGGAGAACGGCCCTGGGCTTATATTCGCCACCGTTTCACACAGATTTATGAGCCTCTGCTCCTGGAACATGGGGTAGAACACCAACCCTCACAATGCCTTGGCTACTGGACCTCCGGGAGGCAAGAAGGCGTCATTAAGTGACCCCAGCATACGTTCTCTAGTAAACAGGCTGCATGTGTGTCAAAGATTGCTCCAGTCCAGCAGGCCATCCTAAACTTATCTGAACAAAGTCTTTCTGATTGCAGAAAGTGTTGAAAATTTCAATTTATAGAAGTGTTATATTATATAGGAAGAACCATTTTTTTAAAAAAAACTGTCAACGTTACCATAACAACTAGAAGCTTGTGAGCAGTAAGGTAGCTAACACTGGGTTGAGCATCTTTAGCTTGGCATCTTAATCTCCTTGCTTAAATTATATCAATCACTGCAAAACAAAATATAAGTAACTCCTTTATTATTATTATTATTATTATTATTATTATTATTATTATTATTAGTAGTAGTAGTAGTAGTAGTATGTAAATATTATGTGTTATTACTTCTATAAAATTGATATATTTTAATAAATTTTTATTGTAAAGCATATTTTATAAGCTTTTATTTTTTCATTATAATAATTTTAATAATTTTTTTATTGTATAGTTACAATAAAAGGTATAACTTTGCTTCCTCCTTGGACTATCTTTTTGCACTTGCGTTATGATTCAAATACACACACACTATGCACGAATTCCTGTTGAAAAAGATTGTGTTTATTCTAGCATTTAATTGCTTACTAAACACATTTTCCACCTCTTTAATTCAGATAGAAATTTCATTTGGAACTGATGTCGGTTTCCTCGGTTCCCATGTAGATGCATATATTAAAGTTTTTTTTTTTTTTTTTAATTCCCACCGAGATAGCAGATTATTATCTGATTATTAGACTAACACATTTACAAATTATTCGACTAACAAATAATGAGAGGACGATATCTGGGCCTTGTCACTCTCGATTTCATCAGTTCAGGTAGGCAAAAACATACAATTAGCTGACTGGGGTTCAGGGAGCTATTGATGGCTTGAAAAAAAAAAGAAAAAAGCTTAAAAACTTCACAGGCACAGAGGACTGGAATAACAGTGCACGGATTATAGGTTTTGTCGGAGAGAGCTGACACGCATTCCCTCAGATACAGGCTGTAATTTTCATGCATTCAGATGTTTAGCCATGGCTCCTGTATGCTGCTCTCTGTCAAGATTTTTCTATCCACAGTCATGTAGAGACAACTAGTGACTGGGCTTCAGCTTAAACACGATTTTTTCCCTTTTACAGGTAGGCTGTAATTTGTACTAATAATCTTATTTTGAAATTATTTCAAATAATAGTTTCAAATAAATCCAGCAGGGGCATCAAAATGAATAACGTTATTTTAAATCATAGATATCATTACATAGCATTACTCTTTCACCGTAACCCTGACATACCACCCACCCCCTTGTTTCTGCTGCAGGATTATGGGAAATGTAGTGAGAGGTCAATATTACCGACAAGCTCGTCTCCGCTCGCTTCCACTGCGCTACCCTCCGTGTCGTCATCCCCACTGGGCTCCCCACTGCCTGAATCCTCAAAGCCGGAGGAGGATGATGGGGAGCGGGGTGGATGGTGAGGAGTGGTTGGGGGGCTGTGGGTGGGGAAAGTCGTGGATGACTCCAGAGCCGGAGGAGTATGTTCCAATTTAGTGATTGTGCTGTCCTCCTCGCTGTAGTCGAATGGGGTGGTGGTGAGGCCATGGTGTGTCGGGGTGACCTTGACGGGTGCAGTGGGAGTGGCGTGTGTTGTGATGGTCGGGGGGGTGGACTTGACCCCCTGCTCAGAGATGGATTCTGGGAGAAAGCAGGAATGGATTGATGGGTAAGCAAAGATGGAAATGCTTCTATAGGTCCCCTATGATTTCCTGTGCTCATTTATTCTCTAATCTGTTTTTATTTTCCTTGCTCAGAATGGCTGCCTGCAGAGGCGTGCTAATCCTGAGCTCCAGCATGAATGCCTTGAAGATTGCTATTGAAATCAGCTAGGCAGAGAAAAAAAAATCTATGAATAAAACCCAGTCCCACCTGCGAAAAGCATCGTGTTTCAATTAGGTAATTCAGGCTTCATTGAGTCCAAACACCTGAACTCTCTACAGAATAGCTTAGAAACCAGAAACGAGAGCCAGAAGCCAGCCTTATTCAGGCACTGGCAGGACAATACCACACTGACTGCTGTTTCCAGGTTCCTAAGTATGGATTTTGGAAATGTTTTCGACATCGATAGATCAATTACTACATCACGTCAAAATTGGTACAACCAGATAGAAGGTGATTCTGGAGCAAATATGGTTGATTTTAAGCAAATTAGGATCAGATGTTGTAATGACAGGTGTGTATTGAAAGTCAAAAGTGGTCCAAATGATAGCATTTAGCATCTTCATGGTATATGGAACCTGGATCAAAGCAGCAATTATACAACCACCCTTGTGCGACATCTCAGTTTTGTGTAAATTCTAGGTCACTGTACTAGAAGTTTTTTCATCTTTAAAAATGGCTTTGACTTTGAATCGTTCCAACTCTTGGTGCTTTCACATACAGTATGCAGCGTTTAGTCTTTGGCGCAGTTCGTTGTACAGGAGAGAACACAATGACCGCTTCAAGGCTGTCACACAGAGGTGGTCTCAGTATGATTAGAATCAAACTCGAGCATGGTTTGAATGCAGTGAGAAAGTGGTTCGACCCCAAATCAATGTGTCTTATGGGATGTGGCCAACATTATTATTATTATTATTATTATTTAGCCAAAGGACAGAGCTGTAGACCTACAGAAATGTGATGAGTTCTGAAGATTTGGGCCCATAAATAAAAACAGGATAGAAATAGTGCACACACAACATACCGCATCCACCATGTCCACCAATAAACTAGCTGTTTATATAATTATGTAATTCAATTCATCCATCCACCCATCTTCAACCGCTTATTCCTTCTTCTGGGGCCCCGGGGAAACTGGAGCCTATCCCAGGAGGCATCGGGCACAAGGCGGGGTACACCCTGGACAGGGTGCCAGTCCATCGCAGGGCACAATCACATACACACCCATTCATATACTATGGATAATTTAGACGCGACAATCAACCTACCATGCATGTCTTTGGATTGGTGGAGGAAACCGGAGTACCCGGAGGAAACTCCCGCAGCCGGACCCTGGAGGTGTGAGGCGAACGTTCTAACCACTAAGCCACCGTGCGCCCCCTAATTCAATTTTATTTGTAATAGACATTGTCTCAAAGCAGCTTTACAGAAATATCAACACGGTAATAAGATATTGTTTATTAACTAAGCATGGTGGCATAGCAGTTAGCCCATTTGCCTCAAACCTCCGGGATTGGGGGTTAAATTTACGCCTCTGCCTTGTGTGCATGGAGTTTGCATGGTCTCGCTGTGCTTTGTGGGTTTCCTCCAGGTACTACAGTTTCGTCCCCCAGTCCAATGAAATGTGCTGTAGGCTGATCTATATTGTCCATGGTGTGTGAATGGGTGTGCGTGTGTGTGTGTGTGTGTGAGATTCTGCCCTGCGATGGGTTGGCACCCCATTAAGGTTGTCCCCCGCCTTGTGTCCCGAGTCCCATGGGATAGACTCCAGACACCCCGCGACCCTGTCTAGGATAAGCAGTACAGAAAATTGGCGGATGTATGGATATTGAGCCCCGTTTCTTAGTGTTTGTGTGATTTTTGTGTACACACTTGGTAAAGGTGTGTTTGTCTTTTTGCATTGCTGTATTTCTTACCAACGAATGAACTCTTTTTATGAGATAATTGTCATCTGTTGCGCCACTCAGACAATGTTTTTCTTTTATTTTGGGTTCTTTTACTAATGTGCACTATGAAACCAAACCCCACCAAATAACAAAGAAACCGAACGTACCAATTTCCTTTGGAATTGGACTCTGCAAATGGATGAAAGGTCTAAAAGCACCTCTTTTGAGTTAGGAATTGCAGTTTAAACACAACTAAACAGCACCCCTTCTGGCACTGTGGAGAACTGCAGTTTAATTAAAGCAGTCATTCTATCAGTAGAGTTACTGCGCAGGATTTTCCGCAAAAAGCAAAAAAGAAAACAACATATTGACGTGACTCCTGTATGCAGGAGTATGTATTTCTCGTACAAAATTCAGCAAGGGCAAATATCCTGAGTGCTCTCAAACAGAACATAATGAAGGGCTTGTTCACTGTTGGCTTATACTTGACTGCACAGTGTGTCTGAACTGGTGTGTGTGTGTGTGTGTGTGTGTGAGAGAGAGTATGTTCATATCTGAGGTTATGAATTATATATATAGTAAAAAGTTGCACTGTAGGTTTGCTTTAATCACAGATAGATTGAGTGCCTAGCGATAAATGATTGATATAAATGGGGCAGATATTTGAGGTTTAGCTCTGGCTTCAAAGCCAACACACACTCCGTTAGCAGAGGAGTCTGGCGTGGAGCCCGTCGCTCAGAAACAGGCAAAGAAAGAGTGCTGGGGCTGCTGAGACGACACCATTAAATGACACGAGAGCCTTCTGCAAAGTACAAGTACTCTCCAATGGAAGCGATAAACAGAATAAGTGCAGCACAGGGGAATTACGGTACACTGAGGAGAGCATGGGATCAGTAGAGCCATGCGGCCGTGACAATAGAGCGGGCTGCGTTCTGCCTTCGCAGGTCCCTCGTGGACAATCAAAGTGTACTTAATGTAGATTGTGATACCATGTGTGCAACGGATGTACTCTTAAACTTCATGCTAATCATCACTATTTTTAGTAATTAGATGTGCGAAACTACACAGCTTACAGAAATAGTATTTATCCGACAGCTCCTGTCAGCTTGTCTGGAGAGTGGAGCGAGTCGGTGCAGTCGCTATCGGTACTTGTGTGTGTGTGGGTGTGTGTGTGTATGTTGTGGCACACACGTGCGGCCTCCTCACTGATACATGCCATTCAGAAACCCAGCCTTCACATGTGTGACGTGTGGTTTCTATTACACACACACACACACACACACACACACGCACACACACGCACACACACGCACACACACGCACACACACGCACACACACGCACACACACACACAATGTGCAACAGCTGAAAAGAAGCCCGAAACTGGCAGTTCAGTGGAAGCGTAGCTTAATCATGTTTAACGCTCTATTTGATTTTCTGCCAGGAACGTAGCATTATTAGAAGAGGAGAAAAATCACTGACATCTTTAGCTGCCTCAGATGTGAAGTTATCTTTGAAAGGCGGTTATTAAGATGGTATTTTGTCTTCCCCCCAACACTGAAGGGTGTGTTGAGAGAGAGAGAGAGAGAGAGAGAGAGAGAGAGAGAATTAGAGGAAGATTAATAAAATAAGAGAGCAGTACAAGGATGGAGAGCAATAAATAAATAAATAATACCGAGATTGGGCCAGGATTAGAAAATCAAGGCTGCAACTGCGGCAGAGAGATGCCCGTGCCATATGCTGGCGTATACACTGCCAGTTTACCACAAAACATACAGGTGATGACACCATATGCAAGCTGAAAAAGCTGCCAAGACTTGCACGCTTGCTGTGCCAAAAGTTTCTCGAGCGCTCAAGTGAGCTGATAGGGCACCTAAGAGCACTCCTTCATTCTGTTAGCAGGCCTCACACATGCACACACACACACACACTTTGAGCTTGCGGGGAAGCTTACTAGCTACCTTAATGACATCCATGTCATTTGTTCAGGATGGTATGAGTTCAGTGGGACGTGAGAGACCAGGGCAAAGAGAGGGGCTAAAAGAAAGACGGAGGGAGAGAAAGAAACAAAGAGAGAAAACGAGTCTGCGCTAATTCCCACGCAGTCACACGTGAAATGAGCTTGTGATTTAGCCTTCCACCTCAGGGCTGAGAAGCAGTCGGAGGTCTGTATGCTAGGGCTGAAATTAATAACAGCCACTGCTGGTGCTCTCTCCTCAGGCTGGGAGAGGACGGCAGCCTTTTTTTAATTTGTACTTTTAAGAACTCAGAAAAACATGATGCTGGGTTTACATGCCTGGCAGAAGATTTGCATTTCCTGAAGGAAATACAAGGCGCTGATAAAAGGGAAGGAAGGAAGGAAAGGGATAGAAAGAGAGAAAAAAAGAGACAAAATGAAGGACTGGAAGAGAGAAAGAAAGAAAGTTAAGGTAGAGAGGAGAGAATGACAGAATGATGGAGAAGGAGGACCTAGAGTATGCACCTGTACCAGGTGTGAATATAAAACAGAGCTGGTGATTGGACGAGCCCAATATGACATCACCAGAAATCAGCTGGAATTCGATACTTTAAAATGGGAAAATCACAAATATTAAACTGATATACATACATATACATACACACACATAATATATATATATATATATATATATATATATATATATATATATATACACACAAATAAAAAAAAAATTAAAATAATAATAATAATAAAAATATATATATATATATATATAGACACACACATACATACATATATATGTGTGTATATGTATGTGTATGTATATGTATATATACACATACTAATATAAATGGAAATTGAGACAGAATCTGAACTAATGCTGGCTATGTACCTAAATCATTTAAATTAGCAGTTATTAAACCCTTGATTAAAAAACCTGTCCTTGACCCGTCTCAATTGTCCAGCTATAGAGCAATATCAAATCTCCCCCTTCATCTGCAAAATCAGTTATGCTCGTACTAAGATAGGAACAACATTCATGAAATGTATCAGTCATGATTTAGACCTCATCATAGCACAGAGACAGCGTTAGTTAAAGTAATAAATGACCTTCTACTGACCTCTGATCAGGGTGTATTACTCGACCTTAGTGCAGCTTTTGATCACACTATTCTCCTTGATAGATTAGAAAATGTTGTTGGTATTAAGGGAACAGTCCTCTCCTGGCTCAGGTCTTATCTGACCGACCGTTATCAATTCGTAGATGTAAATGGTGATTTCTCCATGCGTACTGAGTTTCCTTTTGGAGTTCCACAGGGTTTTGTTTTAGGCCCACTGCTTTTTACTTTATATATGTTAGCCCTAGGACAAATTATTCATAAACATGGAATTAGCTTCCACTGTTATGCTGATGATACACAGCTGTATGTTTCAGCGAAGCCAGAGGACAGACAGAAGCTTAGTAAAGTTGAGGATTGTGTAAAGGACATTAGACGTTGGAGGTTAACTAACTTCCTTTTACTTAATTCTAATAAAACAGAAATACTTTTATTAGGCCCACGTGTAGCTAGAAGTAATCTTTCTGATCACATGGTTACTCTGGATGGTCTTTCTGTTTCATCATGTACAGCAGTTAAAGACCTTGGAGTGATTATTGACTCCAGTCTATCATTTGATGCTCATGTAGATAATATTACTAGGATAGCTTTCTTTCACCTCAGAAATATTTCTAAGATAAGAAACATATTGTCACTACATGATGCGGAAATACTGGTTCATGCATTCGTCACCTCTAGATTAGATTACTGTAATGCCTTACTGTCTGGATGTTCCAGTAGGAATATAAATAAGCTCCAGTTAGTCCAGAATGCAGCTGCTAGAGTCCTAACTAGAACTAGAAGATACGACCACATCACACCAATATTATCAACATTGCATTGGCTCATAGTAAAATCTCACATTAACTATAAAATACTTTTATTAACCTATAAAGCACTAAACGGTCTCGCGCCACAATATCTAAGCGACCTTCTGGTTTTATATGATCCGCCACGCCTACTTAGATCAAAAGATGCAGGCTATTTGAGGGTACCTCGAATAGTGAAGGCTACAGCAGGAGGAAGAGCCATCGCTTATAGAGCCCCACTGTTATGGAACAGTCTTCCTATTAGTGTTCGGGACTCAGACACAGTCTCAGTGTTTAAGTCTAGGCTTAAAACATATTTATTTACTCAAGCCTACCCTGACTAGATTCTATTTTACTACTTCGCAATCCTAATAATCTTTTTTCTCCCTCTCTCCTTTCGCCGAGACACACACAAATTTATGGAGATACTGGAAATCCAGATCCTTTCTGCCTTTGGATGGAGCTCAAATCTTCTCAAATTCCAGACTGCTGGGACTACAGCTGCTCCTAAGGCCATACATACTTCATGTACATCTATAATTAACTTTTTCACACTATCTGTTGTTACCCAGATGAGGATGGGTTCCCTTCTGAGTCGGGTTCCTCTCAAGGTTTCTTCCTTTTAAACATCTTAGGGAGTTTTTCCTTGCCACCGTCGCCACTCAGTGGCTTGCTCAGTTGGGATAAATTCACACATTTAATATCTGTATACCGTGTTAATATTTCTGTAAAGCTGCTTTGAGACAATGTCTATTGTAAAAAAGCGTTATACAAATAAAATTGAATTGAATTGCTGAATGTTCCAAAAGTGCTAGGATGGTAATAATAACAATACACGAATAAATAAATAAAATAATGATGTGTATCTAACATAGCCGTGAACCATGAACAATATCATGGTGATATGCGACCAGCTGGAGCCCCAGCTGAAGAAGAGCGTGCAAAGCTGAAATGGCAGCAATGCAGAGCCCCTGCAGGTGGGTAATTCAGGTGATGTGTGTGTGATTTTGGGCACAGGAGCCTGCGCATGCTATTGAAGCCAGCAGCTGGCACTACCCGTCACACATGCTGCCCGCATCAGTGCCTGTCTCCGAGCAGGTCCCTGTAGAGCGCTTTCTGACGCAGGCTGGCATTCTGCTCTTCACGAGCTGCTAGCATGAGACGCGCCGACCTCGGCCCGCTTCCAGAAATCTCTCTCTTCAGAGTTGGAGAAAGAAAGATAAGGAGCAAGAGAGAGGAAGAACCATGAAGAGGTTGCTCCTCACACACGCTGTCCTCTGGACCCCCTCCCTGAATCCACACACAAGTGGCGCAATGCAAACAGCCAAAATGTCGCCCATTATCAGGGGATTCAAGGACTTCAGTTTGGAACCGTGCAGCACCTCTCTATCTACAGGGAAGCATCTGGTAAGCAGTCTCCTTATCCCCTGAAGTCCCCCACCACCCCACACACACCCAACTGCACAACATACACCTCTACATAGACAAATAAACACACACACAGATACACACATACACACACACAATAGAAGCTTTAGTTACTATCAGCTATGGGGTGCACCCCAGCAGGAAGACCGGATAGAATAAGTTATTATTGTGCATGTTTGTGAAAGAGAGAGAGGGGGGGGGAAGGGGGAGAGAGAGAGAGAGAGAGAGAGAGAGGGAGAGAGAGAAGGGGAGAGAGAGAAAGAGAGAGAGAAGGGGGGGATAGGGGGAGAGAGAGAAAGGGAGAGAGAGAGAAAGAGAGAAGGGGGGATAGGGGGAGAGAGAGAAAGGGAGAGAGAGAGAGGGAAGAGGGGGAGAGAGAGGGAGAGAGAGAGGGAGAGAGAGAAATGGAGAGAGAGAGAGATATGTAAGAGATAGGACATGTAATTAACCTATAATAAAGCTGTCGTTCATCATAACGCCATTTATTCAATTAAAAGTTTCCATATCCAATATCTCATTTCAGAGTGCTGCCACAAATAATTGCTATACGCAGTTTTTTAAAAATGAAAATAAATTCATCCCTATTACCATTAAAAAAAAAAAAGAATTCTCTCTCTAATGAAGTACTTTAATACAGGTTTGTGCAGTGCTTGCTGTTATTCTACATTAGTTGCATTTTTTAAAATTAAACTTTCAATTCATTGACGTTTAAACTAAAGCTTAAATAAACACAAAGTCACACACAACCGGTGGAGGATTGCAACACACTACACTCGTTTTTTTTCCCCCCGATTGCAATTCATTTTTAAATACATTTTACTCGGGAGATCTTTTGAACACACCTCTGCTTTGTCGCACTCAACAACGTTTTGCTGATTCATACGCTACACGTGTGCGCTCGGGGCATTTCTGCTCATTTTTACTTCGGGTGCTTTTTTTCATTGCCTGTCACATCCACACGTCTTTGCAAGCTTACACGACGGCGTCAACATTTCACCACTCGAACGCTGTCATGTCAAGGTCCGCGGAGGCCGAGACACGGGTTTAACGGAGAAAAAAACAGTTCTTTCGAAATTTCGAAATGAGAAAACTCGAGAAAATATATTGCATTAAATAGTGGATGTGACTCCGTTAACTGCTCCCTAGCTAACAAGTATATATAATATACTGTTTTATTACAGTATAGCGATTATGCTCTTTCACAAACAGGAGGCATTCCTTCTGTATGATTTCATGCTTAAAACAATGTGTGTCTTTTTATTGACAGTGAAAGGTATAAATCTCATCATCTATCACTACTTGCACCACTGCTTGTTTTGAAATCTAATCCCGTATGACTAATACACTACTCGAGTAATTTTTCACTCACTTACTTTAATTCAAGTTGGTATATGAATGACTACTTTTAATTTACTTGACTTTTAATTTTATTAAGGATTATGGCTACTCTTGATCAGCTGAGGGCTGATTGATAAGTTTGTGTGTGTGTGTGAGCTGGCTGAGTAACCTATAGAGCAGGCTCACCTCTGCACTGGCCCGCGTGCTTCACAGTAATTTCCTTATCCTGTCGACAGGCAATAGTCCTCAACTGGCAATGGTCAGCGTAGGTCACACCGTCCGTGCCACAGACCTGTCCACACAACACACACACACACACACAAAGTCAAAATGCTGAAGCAAACACACCAAACTTCAATCCCAGTTGTGTTACTAAGTTAAAGTGCACCTATTATGGTTTTTCAAATATTACCTCTCATGTAGTGTGTTATAGCGCTTTTTGTAAATGTAAAAAGTCAAACATCAAAGCGCACGACAAACGGAGTTATTGTCTCCCAAAAGAAGGAACCGATTCTGAACACCTAAAACGAGTCATTAGAATTCCAGACTTTACTTCCTGTACTAACCTACGTAGGATTGTAACAAAAAGCCCCGCCTCTGTTTTTCATCGGCTGCTCGCTGACAGACG
>CM022768.1:9607361-9637361 GCA_012411365.1 Ameiurus melas
CAATTCTATTCAACACATCTTCACTCTAAGAGCCTGCTAAGAAGTGAGAGGTCATATAAGGAAGTAGCATTTTGCCATACATACTGGGACATCCCGCCATTTCGACACCCAGGGCAGCAGTCTTGTTGTCTTTACAACATCCGTACACAGTCCCGCTGCAGTGCGTCATCATATCAGACATATGTTTTTCAATAGCTGGGAGGGGGGAAAACGAAGAGGAGTGGTGAAGAGACAGGCAATTGAAAGATGTTGAATGATTCACAGCATTCTTTTAAGACAAATTAAACTAAGCAATCAGTAGAGAAATGCAATTTAGAGGCACACAATAAGAACTGCTGGAGGAGCAGAAGTGGGAGAGTGTGCGTCTGGTCACAAGATAACAATTCTATTTACAGCTGCCGACTACAATTCAAAATCATGGGGGGAAGAAATGATGCCATTATCGGGCACGGAAACAAACAACAGGCAGCTCCGTGAATGCGTGGTAACTGACATTTGACACATCCTAGGGGACCTGTTCAGTTCATTTATTCCTCACTGAGATTGTGGCAGACACACATATACAACAACGCTGAGCTATGATTTACTCTGGAGCAACGACACACGTACTCCACGACATTTTTAATTTTTTTCATTTCCAAAAGCCTAAAAAGTCACCATTAAGCTCACCATTTTGGTGAACATGTTTATGAGAACATGACGGTTTTGGCCAGTGGGCTGAGTCAGTTTTTATAGTCAATTATTCACATCAGGCTATGCAAATTAAACACAAACACCATTTCAGCTCATCACAGAGTTGCCATGCTGATTTGCTCGAAGGTAAAGTGTCTTTTTATTGTAATTTTTATTTATTTATTTATTTAGTCAGAAGTTACAAATACCTCTATATGGCAATTATATGCACAGTGAGCATTACATTACACGGAATCGTAATCTTAAATGGCCCTGGTCTTTCGGTGCAATCATTTCTAAATACTGTATATACAGTGTACTGTATACTAATATATATTAATTCATCCTTCTTCAGGAACCACTTTATCCTGGTCAGGGTTGCAGTGGATCTGTGACTACATCCAGTACAATCTCAGGGCACCACATCCATACATCTGAACACTCGTACAGACCTAAAGGCATTTTAAAGTAGTCACTGTACACATCGTCATGGATTTGGACAAAGAGAGGAAACCAGTGAACCAGGAAGAAACCTATGTGGACATGGGGGGAACACGCAAACGTCCACACAGAAAGTAACCCGAGCTCAGGCTTGAACTGTGGACCGTGGAGGCAGCAACACTACAACTGCAACTACAACACTGCAAAAACACGGTGTCCTTATATACTATATATCCATTCATCTTAGTTAACTTCTTTATCTTGGAGAGAATCATAATGGATCTAGAGGCTATCCTGTGAAAATTGTACTTAAGGAGGGAATACAGTCCATTGCAGGGCAGCATGTATACAGTTAGAGCCATAAATGTTTAGACGTTTACAAAGATATTGTTATTTTTCACTGCCTACCATTTGAAAGTAAATAAAGCATGTGGCAAAATGCCCCAAGAACAAGCAAGAACTGAAGTAAAGGCCTGGCAGAGCCTCACCAGAGAAGAAACCCACTGTCTAGTCTAATACAGTATATTCATGAACTTGACTGCAGTTTATGATTATACTGTATTAGTAGGTCAAATTACTTTCAGTTCCTTAAAGAAATAAGGACACACAGACACAAAATTCTCCATATTCGTATGGAAATGCCATCAAATGAATGCACAAAATAAATTTGAGATCAGATCCATTAATTGTATTCAATGAATTCATTTAATTTCAACTCCAATATATTGTGGTAGACAGCTAAAACAATAATAACTTCACCCATGTCCAGATATCCATTCACCTGACTGTATATCTATACTATATGAGGCAATTTTCCCATGAAACTAAAGGCATCAGTCTTACTAGCAAAAGTCAATGCATCTATGTGGACCGTTTCTTTCAGTTAACATCCTGACACATACATTTATTTATATAAAACTGATGGTCTATCCTGCTGCTTGGTGCACTGCACACACCACTACTTGATACTGTATATAGATCCATTTTTGGCAGCCATCTTTGTTTAGTGATGTCAAGACTTTTAGATTTAGCTAAGTTTCTGAAAATTTCAAAGAAGATGCAAAGCTATAATAATGGGCTTGAGGTGTTATAGAGAGAAATCCACCACATCGTGAAAATCCAGCATGTGTGATGACTCCCTCTATCCTGCTGATGACACCATGTACGTGTGAACAACACTGGCCTCAAAAGATCTAATACCCAGCCAGAAAATAATAATAAAAAAAAAATAATCAAAGGGAAACACTAAAGTAGAAAGATCTGACTACAGTTTAGTGGAAACCAGATGGTCTTTTTTTTTTTTTTATCTAACTTACTTTTTCATCACTCTCTTTTTTTCCCTCTTTCTCCCTTTCTCTCTAGGCCATTGAGTCGAATAGGTTTGGGCAGTAGAGTGAAGAAGCAGATCTTTCTTTTTCAGTGTGTTTGTGGCTTGCAGTTTGGTTGAACAGCCACCGGGATATAAATTACGGTGTTCTAATGGTGATGAGTCGCTGTGCCTTTTCCCAGCACCAGAGATGGGCTTCAGACACACTTCATTAAACCTTTCCCTGCTGCAGTGGCCCTATTATCACATGGAACCTTTTAATTTCATACTTTCTTCTCCTGATGTTATTTTTATTGGAGCGATTTTCGTAATTTTTTTTCTCACGTCCTTCTACATTTATCTAGTCTACAATACAATCCTTCTTGCTATAAGAAGATCTGGTAGGAGCTGTTGTATACTATAAGGCTATAAGGCCTTTTTCTACTGAGCAAAGTACCAAAACTGTACCAAACTTTAATAGTGGCCACCATTCCACTACTAAAGTTCTGCTGAAGGGGGCATGTTGGCCTACATTGAATCGTGCCTCCACCCTGTGTGCACAGAGCTTGCATGTTCTCCACGTGCTTCAGGGGTTTCCTCCGGGTTCTCAGATTTCCTCCCCCAATTCAAAGACATGCATTGTTGGCTGATTGGCATTTCCTAATTGTAAATGAATGTGTGATTGTGTCCTGTGATAAGTTGGCACCCAGTCCAGGGTGTCCCACATCTTGTGCCCCAAGAACATGACCCTGTATAGGATAAGTGGTACAGAAAATGGATGGATGGATGTTCTGCTGTATGGAACCAGTAGTTAATAATGGTACCCAGGGGTGGGACTAGAAGTACTATTTGTTGCTGTTTGGTTATGTGTAATGTGTCACTTTATATACATGAAGACAGAATAGTCTGGTTTGTTGGTATTGTTTGTTGTGTCAAAAGCAAAAATGTGCAATGTTTAACAAAAATTGTTCTAGTACATTAAAAATGCAGCACGAATGAAGAAGATATGGAAGTTTTTACAGATTTTTTCTAAACATATGAAGTTTAAACTTGCTAGCGTATTGAAAATATCCATACTTTTGTTTCAGGTCTTCAACCAACAATCGCTTGAAAAGACAACATTTAAATTGTATGGTATCATCAGTTTTTTGTCAATAATTTGGTTGTTTGTAACCAAATCGACCAAAAAAGAGCAATGTTAATCCAAGCAATCACTTTTATTGACTTTGAATTGGAGGAAAATGAATAAGAGCCCAAAACTCCAAACCTTGTTTTTGAACATGTATCAGTAACTCATCGTGTCATTAGTCATGTTAAAGTATATGAAGGAACAGCGCTAAATGCATGCAGACTTTATTCGTTATGTTAATTACTGTATATCAGAAACTCATCACCCCATAGTGCCAAGACATATAAAATCTGAGCAATCTGAGGAGTGCATCTGAGACGAGGCATCATGTCCTAGCAGCACCACAAGGGCGATTTGACAAGAGCTGTCTTAGGGTCACTGAGCGCTAATTTCCAATTAGCGAAATTGGCCAGGTTCTCTCGAGGGCTTCTTGCATTCTCAGAGCTCTTGCGGTCAGCATGTGGGCAAAGTCAAGTGACTTAGTGCATATCAACTGCAGAAGCCCAATGAGATTTCCATTGATCTGAGCTTGGCCAGTGGGAGGAAGAGGAGGAAGAAGAGGAGGATGAGGAAAAGGTGGAGGAGGAGGAGGAGGAGGAGGAGGAGAAGGAGGCAGCTGAAAGCCCTTTGCACCAGTGGAAAGTTCTCCAAAAAGGATTGATTTTTCATGGCCGCCACAGAAGCATGACTGAGCCTGGCTGGAAGGCCTGAGCGGCTTTGGAGCAAGGGGAGCAAAGATAAGAAGAGGGAGGGGGAACAAGAGTAAGGACAGAGACAGTATGGAGGAAGGGAATGAAAAAAGAGACAGATGGAGAGGAATAAAGTGCGCAAGCGCGAGAATGTATGTGCGTGTGTGTTGTGTGTGTAGAATGAAGCTTTACTGAAGGCCTGAGGGAATCACTCTGCTCTGATCACACACTACTCTCTCTCTCTCTGTTCAGCTCTGGACTACACAAGCCTCTTGAAGCTCAAAGAGACACAGTGCTTGCATTCAGCTTTCGTGGTACGGTAACAGCCTGCCATTTCACCGCCAGTTACAGAGTAGCTGTCGTACTAATCTCCGGAGAAATTAAACCGAGGGAAAAGAGAAGAAAAATGTAGGTTACTTACCTGTACATGGGCCTTGACTCTGAAGCAGCAGATCGACCCGCTTCTCACACCTTGTCTTCTTTAGCTCACACTCATTGCTGTAGTTTTTCCCATCTGTCCCACAGACCTGTAAAGAATAAAAACAGAATGATGCAACATGATAATCTGATAATCTGATTGCTCCCCCCCCAAATTGAAAAAACACCACACCTCGACGTGAGGCACGTTCTGGCAAGTGAAGTCGCACACACAGCCGTCATCCTCCCTGTCCTCGTCCCATGAGCCTCCGAACTTCCTACAACGCTCCTGTTCGCAGGCCTCCACCCCGGATCCTGAGCCTCCAGAGCCACAATCTACAGAACCATGGATACACACTTCCATCATACAGCATTAAAAAAAAAAAAACAAAAAAAAAAAAAAAAAAAAAAAAAAAAAAAAAAAAAAAAAAAAAAAAAAAAAAAAAAAAACCCACACACACACACACACAGAATAGAAGGAAAAAAAGGACCCAACAAACACAGACTCACATTTGCATATCTTAATGCGGCACATTGCCTACTAATAAAGAAAAAAAAATCTTTATTGCTTTCAAGTTACTTTTTTTTTATGTATTTGCTGCAAAGAATTAACAGGCGCTGGCTGATGAAGTATTTCTACAGTCATCACATGCCAAACAACACACGCCGAAATTTTCTTCATGTTAGTGGAGATTGAACTCAAGGCACTGCTGAAGACATGAGATAATGACCAACCACGAAACCGACAAAATAAATGAACAACAACAATACTGAACAATCTTAATACTTTTATGACATTACAGTTAAAGGTTCTTTCCCCCCCTCTCATATTGTTTTGGACAATGCACTATCCTAGAGACACCAAGTCAAACTTGTTCACACTGATAGGTCTAAAGTGTTTAAAGCATGTAAACTTTACCCCCCAGGAAATTCTTACACTTTACCACGAACTATAACTATTTAAAAAAATACTTTTTAAAGGTCTCATACAATAGATTTATATGCATCCAAGGTCAAAAAACCCTTTAATGTGTTCATTATTTAAACTGCAGCATTACCTTTTCCCCCCAGTGTCACAAACGACTCGTAAAATGATCCGTTCTAAAGGATTCATTCTAAACTCCTCCTTTCAGAGAGCATACTCTGCTATGATTGGTCAGATATCACAGTCTGTTGTGATTGGTCTAACGCTGTCAGCGAGCAGCCGATGAAGACCAGAGGAGGGGCTTTTTGTTACAATCCTACGTAGGTTAGTACAGGAAGTAAGTCTGGAATTACTATCGACTCGTTTCAACTGTTCAGAATCGGTTCCTTCTTTTGGAAATCAATAACTCAGTTTGTCCTGTGCTTAGATTTGTGAAACTTTGCAGATTTTACATTCACAAACAGCTCTATAACACACTACATGAAAGGAAATATTTGAAAAACCATAATAGGTGCACTTTAACATCTTCATGCTTGAACTATCCTTTTCTACAAGGCATCAACTACAGGTTATGGAAAAGGTATATTTTTATTTAAACCCTGTTACCTGAACAAATTCAACATGTCGCATGTTTAACAGGAAGTCGCATCATCTGAATTTCTTGAAGATCACAGGATGAAGAAAAGGAAGAACTCTCATTGTCATTACACACATTTTTCCTTCTTTCAATGACAAGGTCACTCTGAAAGTTTTTTAATAGCTTGAAAGTCAATTATTAATTAAAACATTTTTTAGTAAATCATTAAGAAGTCCTTAATGCCCATGGATGCTAGTTAATCACATTTTGTGCATTTAGTACTTCTATGATTAAAAACTCAAACCTGCTGCTTTCAACCCTGTGGTAAAATGCAGCCATTGTCAGAAAAAAAGGTAAAAAAAAAAAAAAAAAGGTTGTTACTTGAGGTTAAAATGCCTGTTTTCTTAGGTCCAGTATTTAAAATTATATCAAATTAGAATTTTTAAGTGTAACAAAAGCTAAATGGCACAGTACAACACCGTAGTTACTTTATATGTATTTAACTGTCACTGTGAGTCGTGTTTGTGCTCGAGCCCCGCCCTCAAACTATGACTGACTCTTGTGTTATTGCTATAGCCCACAGCTAGATCCAGTCCACACGCACAATAAGTCATTTATAGTTTAAATTGATTTACATTTCGCCTCTTTATTGGGAAAAATAGAAGTGCAAGAGGACGTCCATTACATTTCGAATGTCCCAGAGCTGTGCCAATTCAAACTGGTATATACAAAAAATGCTGCCACTGATGATGAAGAGAGAGGAAAGAGCCACAAGGAAAGGAGAGACTAAAGCATCCGGTGCAGAAGCACAACAGCCCAGGGCAGACGCGAAATTATTCAGTACAGCAAATGCCCTCCTGTGTGATCTGAAATTGAATGGCTACGTTGGCATGACTGACAATTCACAATGACACTTATTCAAAGACTTGTTGTTTCTGGAAATGACTGAGAGATAAATATGAGGTCTGATTTGTATTTTCCGTCTACAGACTACCATCATAGCATGTATTTTCAAACGTAACCTATAGTCCGTATAAGCAACTAGCATGACAACAATGACCTGACAGTTAGTTCCCGGATATAAATAAATATCTGAAAAGATTCCTGTTACCACTTTTGAATAACGCCATCCATCCTGAAGGAGAAATCTGTTGTTCATTTGACGCAAAGGGAATAAACAATTTTTGGGTCCATTAGTGCAGTGGTGGCTCCAAAGTTAAGGATCTGGGTTACTGCTCAGAAGGTTTGGGTTGAAGCCCAAACACCGCCAAGCTTCGTAACAAGCTGGGATATGCAAATTTTTCCCCTGGTGGTCTAGTGGCCCATGTTCAAACCAGCGCAGTTGTGGCTCAAGGGTTAAAGCTCTGGGTTATTGAGCAGAAGATTGTTGGTTCAAGCCTCAGCACTGACATGGTTGAGCCTCAGACCAAGGCCCTTAACTATCTCCACTCCGGGGGAACGTATTATGGCTGACCTTCTAACAAGATGGGATATACCAAGAAAATAATTTCGCTGTAATGAATGTGACAAATAATGGCTTCTTCGTTACACATTCTCTATTCAATGTCAGGTTTTTTCGTGTTTTCTTTTTTTTTGTTAAACAATCCATGTTGTCACCAGATAATAATAATAAAATGTAAATAAATAAAATGTAAATAAATGTAAATAAAATGTCCATCCATCCATCCATCTTCTACAGCTTTCTCCTTTTCAGGGTCACAGGGAACCTGGAGCCTATCCCAGGGAGCATCGGGCACAAGGTGCAATGGACAGGGTGCCAGTCCATTGCAGGGCACAATCACATTCACATTCACACACCCATAAATACACTACGGACACTTTTTCCGACAAGCCAATCAGCCTACCATGCATGTCTTTGGACTGGGGGAGGAAACCGGAGTACCCGGAGGAAACCCCCGCAGCACGGGGAGAACATGCAAGCTCCACACACACAGGGCCCCGGCTGGACTCGAACCCCGGACCCTGGAGGTGTGAGGCGAACGTGCTAACCACTAAGGTAAATAAAATGTAAATCTATGAAAACTTTCCCCTTTCTGGGCCTATAAGCTGTAACAGACCTTAATGTGTAGAAAACCAGAGTCGCTGACCCACAGCTAGTTTATCGGCTCTGCTAGTGAATTCTTTTCAAGTACTCGGCCACTGAAATATTTCGCTTGGTTTTCAAGCATGTTAAGTGAAATGAAATGAAACATTCTGTATGTTATAAATATAAACGTGTTTATATTTATAAATTAGTAAAAGCTTTAGCCTTACTGGTAGTGACATTGTTGTGACCCCCAAGAATTGTCAAATTCCCCCAAAACGGATCTACAAAATGCTCTCTGACTTTTTCTGTATGAAAAATTCCCATCCGAAGCAGACTTCCACCTTCAAATGCAGAGACTAATTGGAAAATATGAGCAATCTCTTTGTCTCCACAGGAAATCAATGGGAAGGTCTGATTCACGGGCTTAATATCCCGATGAAAGGATCGTATTAGTTGTAATTAGCATCAGCTTGAGCTCAGAGAGCTTGAAAACTTGAAGGGCAAATCTACATATTGTACATGCTCTCCATCAAAATGGAAGATTACCAGAAGGAAAAGTAAGATGTCCCTAGAGCGCCCTCCAAATGAGCCTGACTTGAGGCGTCTCGTAAACGCACATTTTTCAGTTGTGTTTAATGAAAACGACTGCTCGTTAGCCAACCACGTAAGCTCAGAGGAGATATTACACCCTCGACTGTATCATCACACATTAACCTTACGGCCAGTGGATAGCTGTTGTAAAACGGAGTGCATCTTTCTGAGATCCTAAACATCTCAGCTATTTCAGGTTAAAAAAAACGCGCTACATCCATGCGATTCAGTTAACACGGAACTCGAGCGAGGCTCTTACAGTAGATACTGTGTTTAAAAGGTTGTATGAGGCTATGGTTGGTCCATAACACTCATTTGTGTGTTAGAAGAGGCGAGCTCACTCAGAGTGAAGGGGATCAATACAGTGCTGGTGGAACTGCCACTTAACATACAGTAAAGCATTTTAAATAGATTACAGAACAGATCAGGGTGAATTCAGAAAGAAAAAAAAAGAAAAAACCCAGTCAGGATGGAAAAGCACAGAGTTCATTATCCCAGATGTAAAAACAATGACAGCACTCAGCCCTAGCAATCTGCTCACCCAAATACCCAAATACACCAAGCAAATAAGTCTCTCTTCACATGCATCACGCTTCAGCTACAGACCGTGATCTCTATTAGCATGTGCCTAATCCAATTAGGCAGTTTTGTAGATTTAAGAAGAATTGTGTTAGATAAAGACAAACAAGCAAAAATGTGGAAATGCACTGATATATCGAAGCATTATGAAATGTTTTGTTGTCAGAAATAAATAAATAAATAAACAAATAAATCAGCAACGATTTTAATTGTCCCAACACACTGACAGCAGTTCATGCTGTGAAGACTTTGGCTCTGATTAAAGAGTGCATGTGCTGTACAGCAGGGCCGGACTGCAGGAGCCGACACGGGCTCTAATCGCACGCTGATACAGGACATTTGTTTAGGCTTCCTAGCTTAGAACACTGACCACTACACAAACATACAATCATTTCTGTACAGAGGTACACTCTTTAGGGGCATCTTGAAGCCCAAGCAATGTAATGTTGCTTTGTTTTTCATACAGATACTGCAAAAAACAAAAACGGGTACAAACGCTATATCCACGGATGCATCTCAACCAGTTCCCTAGTTAAGTAGGCGGGGCACTGATCGGGGAGTCGGTCTTTTTTAAGATCTTTCAATATCTCTCCAGTGCACTGGAACGTTCAATCCGTAAAAAAAATCCCACGATGCACCGCAAAAACCATGGAGCATCGACGCTCACTATGTTCCCTTGCTCAAAATGACGCCATGATTTCTGAAGCCTTTCGACTCAAAAAAAAAAAAGAGGGACGAACTCTCAGTCGACTTCCGTCTACAAACAAACAGTTTGCTATCGTTACTGTAATTCTCAAATGATTACTTATGTTAGCCATTTTTAACTTTATTTGACGTTCTATGTACGGTTTTTCTGAATAATCCACTAGCTAGCCTACCATCCTGCTTGACGTACCATGACAAAAAGGTGTATTTATAAGCCAACACATTTATATGACATATAAAACTTAAATATATTTATGTTTGGTGATGTTTTACAATGCGAGAACGTAGTCATGTCACCGGAAATTGGGTTATTAGCGTCCTAATGTGTAGTGAGCCAGGGTCATTACCCGTGCCCGAACTCATGTACACGATATACTGATTCACGACCTAGGGAGCTGGGGAACTGATTGACACAGAGCATGTAATGATGCCAATTTTTGTTATGATTGTACTAACCAATTAGCTATCTCATCTACCTAGATTTATTAAACACACAGATTAGATATAGATGAATGTATGTAGCAACATACATTTGAACTACGGTGAGTAGAAGACCTAGCATTCCATATATTCTTCCTCATATCGTCTCAGGGAGTTGTTCCTCACCACCGTTTATGACAATGTCCAATGTTAAAAACACTATTTTGAATTGAAATTTAATCGAAAATGACAAAATTGGATCGTGTGAAGAGGTTTTGCTGGACTTATCCACACTTCACTGATGGAGACTTGGGTGCAAAACGGTCTATGGCAATTGCAGTCCTAAAGCGATCTTCATGGTTTTTAAGTGGTACCATCCACAGTAATTCTCCTAATATGGTTCTGAAAACAACATGCTATTTTCCTAATCTGAAATGATTCCTTTTTGACTGTATCCAATCCAGAAATGTACATTTCATTCAAACTCTACTCGAAAACACACCCGGCGTGCCTCTACATTAATAATCTTATCCACGACTTTACTGCCAAATTTGAATGAACTGTACGTTTACACCGTGAAACGAGTTCTCAATTTGTTAATCAGTTTGTGTCTCTCACTCACAGCATTTAAACACAAACCTCATCCTCTTCTCTTCACTCGACTGATCACAGCTCACGCTAAACCTGATGCGGAAATAATCACTGATCTTTTTATTAGGACATTTAAATGTTCTAAACTTTTCTCTGCTGTCATCTGTACCTTGTGTGTGTGAGTCCTCTTCTCTGATTTGATGATGACGTGACGGCGCAGAGCATCACGGGCATTCTGACAGCCAGTATCCGATTACAAACCGAGTTGATTAGGATCATGTCTGCTGCACTATGACAAGGAGCTATCCAACAGTATGTTAAAAACATGGTGGTTACTGTGTCTTCACTACGGTAGCAATGTTTTAGACTGACTGCTTTTGTTAAACTGGCTCCTTGCTTGGCAGACAGCCAGGGCAAGGTTAGAAAAGTAGACTAAATAAAAACATTTCACAAGTTGTTTTGGTAAAATACATTTATAGTTTCTTAAAGAAGAGATGTCAAAGTATGTTATAGGAAGAAAAACTTTGGTCGAACCAGAGTTTTGACTGTTTTCCAGAACCACGTTCAACATGACCCAGACCATGTCGACTATGTCCGCCATTTTTATTTTTCTTACCTGCCCACTAATCTGCGACCTGATTGGACTTGGATGTGAAAAAAAACTTCACGCCACTTGGCACGTTTCTGAAAAGTTGCTCTTTTGAGCATTCCACCCACATTGCATGTAAACTGTGCTCTGGCGGCCGAGTAAAAAATAATAATAACCCCAAGTGTTGAAGCAGGCTCAGAGGACGGGTGCTCGTGCAGGCGTATTCTGCTCATGCACTACGGCAAAAAAAGTTTTAAAATAAATAAATAAATAAATAAATATAACCTTACAATGCATAATTAAATGGTCTGCAAGGGTAGCGGTAAGCAGGACACTGATTAGTTTTTCTACTTTGATGTGGTTGCAGACAAATCTTTCTATTAGTGAATCCAGAATCGTCTGCCTCAGCTATTCTCAAAAGGCTTTCCTCTTTCTCCGTTCACTCCATCATGTCCTAACGAGGGTCCATTTAGCCAGGGGATTTTCATTAAGAGGACCAGGTAAACAAATAAACAGCCAGGCAGCAATAAAGAAGCTGAGGATGGTAGTGGTGTAGTGACCTTCAGATTTACGTGTCAGCTTGGTGGTGGAAAGAAATCCTCTACGGAAGAACCTTGTAAATGCATGCATGCAGGTTCTGTCTGTGAGGAAGTCGGAATACAAATCCATCACATGTAGCTAACGCACAGCCTGGCCTTCACAACTTATGCGTCAGGAGGTTGTTTACCTATTGTTTGTTGGTCGTTTGTCACCCGCGGCGCAATAAGGGGTTGGACAGGATGTTAGAGCAAATAAAACTCAACCGACATAAAGACTGATCGGCAATAGTGTACCATCCAGCACGGCAACGGCGCAGTGTCTAAAGACAAGATACTTCTGAAGGATGAATGATCACGTGCCAGCCCTCTCTTCTCGAAATCTCCCCGTCTTCTACGCAACCTTATCTCTAGCTCTAGCCCTGTGGCTTTCTTACTGATGCTTCACCCTATTCAGGTGTATCGCCTCTATATTTGCAACACATAATCCTATTTAGCAAATGTGTATTCTATTAAAAAGGGGAGGGAGCTCGGAGGTGATGCACTGCTCTCACCCGCCACTTTGTCAGTGTCTACAAAGAGGCTAAGCTTAAGCTTAGCGGAGTGTGAAATTAAACAGGTGATAAATTTCCCACCGCGGCCAAATGCCTGGAACACTGTCATTTTTCATTACCACAAAGTAAAAGAGTGAGAGAGCACTCCCATTTCTTTTCTGTAACTAATGAACATAAATAAATGGGGGGTGGGGTGGGTGGGGGATCACCTCTGCGCTTCTGACGCCTTTTGCTGTAATAAGAAAATATTTTCTACAGTTGACACCCAGGAAGAATCCATTACCTCGGCTGCAGAAGGGCCATCAAATAAAAGTGTGATTCCACGATTGCGGTGTGATTTATCCTGTGTAACTCTTCAAAAAAATAAAAGTTATTTCTTATCACACAAAATGTGGTTAGCTAACAGCCATTTTTATAGCATGAGGGCATTAAGATTGCTCAAATGAATAATAAAATGAATAGTTTTTCATAGTTACACAAATCATAATATAACTGAAAAGAGAGGAAAACTGCCCCTGAGGGAAGAAGATTTTCTTCTTCGCAGGATCTTCAGGAAATTCAGTTGATGCAACTTGATCATGTGACTTGTGGAATTTTCTAAATATTTACACATGCAAAATTGCATTTTGTTTTTTTTTATTAATCACTACCCTGAATACACTATTTCACATAACAGATGTTTACATATAGTCCACAAGACCCATTAATAACACTCAAATGAACCAGTTCAAAAGTTTACATACGCTCGATTCTTAATACTGTGTGTTGTTACCTGGATGATCAACGACTGTTTTTCATGAGTCCCTTGTTTGTTCTGTAGAAAAATCCTCCAGGTCCTGCACATTCTTTTCTTTTCCAGCATCTTCTGCATATTTGACCCCTTTCCAACAGTGACTAAATGATTGTGAGATTCACCTTTTCACACCGACTACAACTGAGGAACACGTACACAACTATTACAAAAGGTGCAAACATTCACTAATGTTCAAGAAGGCAACACGATACATTAAGAGCCAGGGGGGTGTAAAATTTTCAACAGGATGATCGCTGTAAATGATGTCTTCTGGAAAACATGTACATATCTTTAATATCTGTAGCTTCTAAAGGGCAGTACTAAATGAAAAAAAGTATGATCTTTAAACAAAGTAATACTTTTTGATCATCCAGGTAACGACACAGTATTAAGAATCGAGTGTATGTAAACTTTTGAACTGGTTCATGTATGTAAATTCAGTTATTGTTGTGTCTAGTGGATTATACTGTATGTAAACATCTGTTGTATGAAATAGATAAACTAAATAAAAAAGCTAAATGCAATGTCTATGATCCCACTGATTTAAAAAAATTATATATATTAACATTTTGCAGATACTGCAAGACGTATGTAAACTTGTGAGCTTGTCTTTAAGATTTGATGAAAATGTTATTTAATTGAAACACGTACGTATATGGATGTGTCTATATCTTTTAACTTTCCATACATATCTGTAAAAGTAATATCACTGGAACACTAATGGAATCCCAATCCCCCAAACAATGGATAATTTGAGAAAGCTATAGGTCAACACTGAATATGGTGCTCCTAGATAAAGTAACTCCTTTCTTCCTTGTCTCATCCCAGTAGCCCATCACTATTGTTCCTACACAAAGGCGAACAGCCTGGAGCCAGAACAGTTTCTTAGCTGTAGCTCGGTCATATGACAAGAGCGAAAGCAGAAAGCTGAAAGCTGAAAGCATCTAAACCACGGCCTCTGAGAAAAGCCTATTATACAGGCCTGACTTCACCGAAAGCAATGTCTCCACAGCCTTCAGGGAGACATCACAATAGACTGACGAGACAGCAGGAAAGAAGAGAGGAGAAAACACGGCGATGGTTGCCTGTCTGTGGGTTGTTAAGGATGACAGAAAGGGAGACGGATAGGGAAAGTCAACACTTCACATATGAAAGGTCAATCTGTGCTGATGAGGTGACGCCTAAATGACTGCAACAAGCTTGGAGTTAAGGAGGAGCTCATCCAGACATGCCTCGGGTAACACAGCACACCAGCTGTGAAAAGAGTCAACAATAATAGGGATTTTCGCCTCAGCTTTTGCCTGCTCCTGTCTGGCCTCTTTCTCCACATATTAGTTTCACTCAAGACTACTGCCCCAATTCCAGCTGGAGCACTGATGCACTTCAGCAAACATTGACACAGAGGGACACAGTGATGCGAGGAGAAATAAGCAGTGTACCTTCGTCACAGCTGCCAGACCTCGCCACTTCTATGTCCTTCTTCTGCTTACAGGACGCCAAGCGCAGTTCACACTCGTTGGCGTAGGTCATGCCGTCAGTGCCGCAGACCTCTGCAGTGGGCTGACCCGCACACTGAGGGCACTCGCACTTATTCTGGACGCAGCGGGCACCCCAACTACACACAGTGCTGCCACAGGTCTCTGTTAACACACAAACATACACACAGAACCATACAAACACAAGATATAAACAAACACTCATTCACATTCACCCACCTAGGCCTCAATCCACAGCAGACGTCCACATGTTTACATCTGCATGTAACCACAATGTGCATTCACAAATGAACGATTCAATGGTATGAATAGCAGGGCTCTATTTTCTTGATTATGGTGCAAGTGTAACACAAAACGTGGCTTAAAATCAGGGTGTTGGTGTGTGTTTGGGTGGCAGACTTATTCTCTCTATTTTTGTGGTTAATACATTATCAGGAGGTGTGGTTAGCCAATCAAATCAACTGTACCACAAGATTTCCTTTGCAGATATTTTAGAAAGAGAAAGAAAGAAAGAAAAAAAAACAGGTGGCTGACTGTATTGGAGGTCAATACACATGTAGCTCCGAAAAAATTAGCATCGGTAAACAATAAACAATAAACAACAAACAATGGGAACGATACGGAGAAACAGAAATCACAAATAGAAAACCGTTTTCAGAAACGCATGATTATAATCGACGAGACATTGCGGGGAAAGAAAAGAACAGAAGCATAAGAATATATCAAATAATTGAAGTGGAACACTGAACAGCTGAACACATTAGAGTAATTAGGCAGTAATATGATAGGCGCAGAGACAGGACTAAACCCAAAGCAAAGGCATGTGTCAAAACATAAACAAGAGCACAAACAAGCTGGATGCCACGCACATGAGAGGGAAAATATGTGTGACAGTAATGACAATTTATTTACATGTCCTGTCGCATCTCTGACAGCAAGTAATTTCAGAGCCTGGCATTTAATTAGTTTCGTTAGAAATTGTATTGATTAGGTAATCTTTAAAAAAAAAAAAAAATGTTGTTTCATGTATAATGACACTTCCAGCATCTGATTCACATTTAGTAGCCACTACTGCGTTGTTCGTATTTGTTACAGACATGATAATTCATTTGTATTTAATTAGGATGGGTGAGATTTATATTGAAGTAGGGAGTCCTGAAAGGCAGGTCCTCTCAGGACAAAACAGAACAGCGTTGTGCTGGCAGATTTTGAACGTGGTTTCAATCAACGGAGGTGTGATCAATCCTGATGACATTAGAACTAGGCAAGAATGAGTCCAAGTTATACCTCTACTTTTACACTTGCACCGGCATAAATATAGAGCCATTAGTGGTATATACTGAGTCTTTATAATCATGCATTCTGCATGGTTATGAAGGTCCGTTTTGTTTTGAAAAGTGAGTGTGTGATGAGAGATGAAGCGCGGCGGAGCGGGTTTGCTGTATGTACTCACTGCATTCTCCCTGCACCACCACGTGCAAGTCTAGCTGCTCGGTACATGCGCGTACGTGCAGCTCGCATTCGTTCATGTAAGTGGTGCCGTCGCTGCCACACACGGGCTGCTTGGAGACCACACACTCCTTTGGACACACGCAGCGGCGGGTCTGCTCGTCACAGATAGCACCGAACGAGCAGTTTGTGCAGGCTTTATCTGTGGAAGAGAAGAGGGATGTCAGTGGAGAGAAGATCAGTGAGAAGATCCATCTCGATTCAGACTTGGCAGCCGGACTGCTTTATGCACTCTGCTTAGGCCGAGTGCCGTCAATTCGCTTCTTTCCGCTTCGCCGCCTCTTCCACACTGACAGGAACACCATTTCTAGCCTGGTCATATGGAAAGGCGTCTTATAAGGTCTCTGCCCCTTTTCGTTAATCACCTCAGCTGCTTGACTTTCTCAAAGCACTGAGTGGCAAGACACTGGATCCTGAGCTATGGTGTCCTCGAGCTCAATTAATCAGCAAAATAAAATGTGATTGCGACCGGGAGGCAATAAGCGTGGGCCAATGACAGTTACAACCTGGAGGATTCAATTAGCGATTCAACAGCTGCTGATTTAGTGCTAATTGAGAGAGGCACTCATGCATAAATCTTGCCCAACGCTTGCATCAACCTGTTTATTAGACGTTAATAAACGGAGTCACTCTGAGCTCCAGAGCTTTTCCACAGATTGCCCTTTTCATCAGACAGTGTAGTATGACATGTTACCGTAATAAATCCATGACATCATTTCCATTTCCCTGTGACCCATACTGAAACTTGTGGTGAATTTGATACTGTTCTATTTAAGGTACCTGAAGCACGCTTCCTCAAGCTTGCTATATTATACCACTGATTGGTCAAATTGTCATGAGCTGATTGAGAAAGTATCAAATGGAGCAGCTGAGGATAAGTGTCTTGCTCAAGGGCTCGGCAATGCTGGGATTTGAACTCGTATCCTTCCAATCAGTAACCGCCACTGCCACTTTGGCTAAACGCTAGGGTTGTGCCCTCTATCTCATACTACTGTACTACATAACATGTCTTTATAGTGTGCCACAAGTTGTTGATTCATGTTTTGCTTTTCTACTAGACAGTATCCTGGTCATGGTCATAGTGGATTCAATTAGCTCGTAGTTTGGGAAATAGAATAGAAAACAACAGGGCAGGAACGAACAGAAATAACAGTCGGAGGGGTTGATCAAAAGATCAGAATCTCTTTGAGACTAGGCAGTGGAATGAAAAAAGAAAAAAAAAACAGTGCTCACCTTTCAGTGGTCAACAACCTTCTTAACTGAGATCTACCTTCCTGTAGGTTTCATCTCCAACCAAAATCTAACACACCTGTTCTAGCTGATCAAGCAGTTCTTAAGGCAACGATTAGACAGTCAGGTGGGCATGATTATGGCTGAATCTAAAGTCTTCAGGACGGTAGCTCTCCAGGAACAGGTTTGGTGACCACTGAGCTATGAAGTCTGATAAAAATCCCATCAACATTTTAGCCAGTTTAACCTGGTTAAAGTCTATTCTCACAGAAACAATGGCTGAATAAAAATGGTACCCTCATGAGAAATATGTCAACCCCTAATGACTTTTAGAGAACGTCCACAAGTGCTGTCATATTAATACGTATGCTGGGACGATAAGACAATCCCAGGTCATGTGATCCAGCTACACTATTAGCCACCCCCAATTTCTCCATCTGGGGATTAATAAAATATTATCTTATCTTATCTTATTAGACTCCACCACACCATGGCTGTATGGTCATCCATGAATGGACCATGCTTCATGAGCTACACATAAACTACAGTGTCCTCCTGTATCAGAACCCATGTCCTGGCCAAGGCTCCACCTGTTACTTATCCACAAACAGACTCGTCCCCCTGTCCAACAGTATCAGGAATCTTGTTTCCAGCCTGCCATATGGAGGGAACGGAGCCTCCAACCTCTGCTGCCCTGCTCTTAAGAGACCAGCTACTAAGTAGCCTTGGTGGTCAAGGGAGACACCGTAAGGATGTTTTTTAAACAACAGCAGTTGGTTGTGAATGGCTAGGAAAATCCCATGACACTCAGCCCTTGCTCTATTAGTGTGCTCCATCACGCTCTTCCTTTTTTATTTACCTCTGGTCTCCATCTCAGTCTCTCCTTCTCTCCATTGCTCGATGATTATTCTCCCTGCCCTGTTTATTTATTTATTTATTTTTTTACAGCAGTCTATGGCAGACGTGTTCAAACTAAAATAAACCCACATGGAAAAACAGTTTTATAATACACCAGACCCGACAACCCTGAAGAAGAAGAATATCTAGTCTTGCATTATTATTATTTTTATAATTATTAATACTGTTGCTCAAACTGTTTGGACATGTCTGAGAGCTGACCGGTGCAAAAAAAGAGCCATTTTTTAGGCATTTTTGGCTGAAGGTTACAGTGAACTCAAATCTCACTTTGACAGAAAGCGAGGGTGTCACAGCAGTGCATTATTCATGCACTACAAACACAGGCTAGAGAAGGTGAGATGAGAGAAGCGGGCAGGGGTTCCAAAGAGTGGGTTCAAAACACCTGTGCAAATGTCGATTGGCTCCATGGATGTTCCATCCATCCATTTTCTATACCACTTATCCTATACAGGGTCATGGAGAGTCTGGAGCCTATCCTAGGGGACTCAGGGCACAAGGCGAGGGACACCCTGGACGGGGTGCCAACCCACTGCAGGGTACAATCGCACACACACCCATTCACACACTACAGACAATTCAGAGATGCCAATCAGTGCATATTTGTCTTTGAACTGGGGGAGGAAACCGGTGTACCTGGAGGAAACCCTCAAAGCAAAGGGAGAAGTTACTATGGGGAAAAAAAGCATAACGGTTGTCAGGTCTGATAAAAGTCTTTTGTTTTGTTCCACCTCTCATATGCACCACCTCCACCCCTCTTACTTGCAGGTAAGCTTTATTCCTCAACAAATAGGTCTCATTTTCATCCTCTGCCAAATCACTATGCCATAGATCTATACATATCCTCTCTCATCGTGCTGGTTATAAATACATATAGAACATTTTTTCTGCTTCTCTGTCTGTACTTCATCAAGCTTGCTACGCAAGGTCAGCTGTTACTCACAAGACATTATGTACCATATAAAAATGTGCCTCGTATCACTATTAAACAACTCCTGAGCTGTAAAGATACAAGCATTTACAGCTCGTTTTTTTCCAGGTAAACAAAATAACATGGAATTACGATGATATGCATACACACACACACACACACACACACACACTCAAACAGGCGATAACAAATCCATAAAAAACGGTCAAGAAAAACAGCTAAGAATATGCATGGCTGGGGCCTGATGTGTGTGTAAGGCTGAAGCTGTGGTCTGAATGTGGAGGGATAATTAATGGAGATAAAAACAGAGTGCACTTGCGCTGAAGAGCTCGGCTCTGTAAACAGGCCAGAAAAAGCACGAGAGCTGGGGCTGGATTAGTTGTTTGGGGCCGCTCTTTATTACCCTGTTCCGCTGACGCCTGCTGTAGCGGCGAGTCAATGCCATCAATAGAACTGCTTACTGACGTTACCAATACGTGTGTGTGTTTTGTTTTTTTCCTTAATAAAGACTATTTATTACTCCCTAGAATGCTACATGGCTCCCTGCCTCCCACAGGCTTGTATTCCAAATTGCATTTGCAGAGCTCGAAGATTTCTCTTTTCTCCTACACCACTTCTTTTTGTTACTTAGGCTGCTATTTCTTCTATGTGCACACGCTTTTCCGGTTTCACGTGTACAAAAATGAATGTACAAGCCACACTAATCTGTCTATCATCCATTCAATCCATATCGGTTTTGAAATGGGATATGAAAAACAATTCACTTTCTGAATTTAGCCATTTATTTAGCCGTGTCAGTAAATTTACAAAAACAAATCTTTTAGTGGACAATCTAGACTCTGAATATGGTGTTTCAATATTGGACTTATTATTAATTTTGGACTATTGGAATATATAGGCTTCTACATTCCACTGGGGCAGTGGTGGCTTGGAGGTTAAGGCTCTAGGTTACTGATTGGAAGGTCGGTTCAAGCCCCAGAACTGCCAAGCTCCCACTGTTGGACCCTTGAGCAAGGCCCTTAACCCTCTCTGCTCCAGGGGTGCTGTATCATGGCTGACCCTGCACTCTGACCCCAGCTTCCTGACATACTAGGATATGTGAAAAAAAGAATTTCACTGTGTATATGTGATCAATAAAGACTCATTATCACATGATACAACACAATTCTTAAGGCAATGATTCGATATTTGACAATGCCGCCGAATATTCCATGATGTTATATGAATTTGATTGGATTTAGTAGCCTCTGATCGATATTTGAATAGATTTGTTTAGAATCTGAGAAAGACTAGTGTAAGTTACTAGCTTGATACTAGCCTAGTTACACATCAGTTTAAAAATATTAATTCTTTTTTATACTCCAGTTGTCTGTCCTTTTGCAATAATGCCTAATAATGCCTGGCAAAGGGACTGCCAATTAAAGCCTTTGGGCTAACTTGGGTGCCTTTACATTTATGAATGTTGAATAATGTACACTATCCATATTTTAAATAAATAAATAAATAAAATATTTCTAATCGGTTGAAATATAATTTCAATCGGTCATATTCAGTTTACGATTTTAGTGTCAGAATTGTCTGATTGTTACACCCCGAGTACAACAAATTTTAAGTTTATATCTTGACAGTTCGTCTGTTCTGACTCCAAAAGGGTCTGAAGTATATGAATGGGTGTGTGGATGTGTGGGTGATTGTGCGCTACGATGTACTGGCACCCCATCCAGGGTGTCCCCTGCCTTGTCCCCCATGCCCCCTGAATAGGCTCCAGGTTCCCTGCGACCCAGTAAGGATAAGCGGTACAGAAAATGGATGGATGGATCTGTTTTGACAGAAGAAAGGACAAGAAGATTACTTCCTAGAAATGGCAGTTCCCATAAATGAGGTAAATTGGTAAAATGGATGCTCAAGGCCAATTGGCAGATGTATTGCTGTATGTCATTCCACCATCCATCCTTCCATCCATCCATCCATCTTCCGTACAGCTTTTCTGACACAAAGTCACGGGAGTACCTTGAGAATATCCCGGGTGCACAAGGCGGGAGACACCCTGGACGGGGTATGAAACCACCCCAGGGCAGTCAGTCTTTCCAATGTCTTTGAGCAATTTTCCCCACATCCTCCCTGTTCAAATTCAAGAGTTAAAAAAAGCTCTGTCCGACGGCGTGGCATAATGGGGACATAATGACGTGTGCCGTTAATAGATCTTTGTTCTATAACATGTAAAACGGGAGCATGAAAGGAATATTATAAAAGCGACTCATGTAAACACCTTAATTAGATTACTGCTGTCCATGTAAACGTAGTCAATGTGGTTATCACTTGTTATCCAGCGTATTCTCCAGCTCTTGCTCCGTGCGACTTCTTTTTTGTTCCCGAAATTAAAAATAAGACTGAAGGAGAAAAGATTCGTCAATCCAGAAAAGAATGCAGGAGGCTCTAGACATGATGACAAACGATGACTAAAGGAAATGTTTCCAGGAATTGGAGAAATGCCGGGTGAAGTGTATCACATCACAAGGACAGTACTTTGAAGGAGATTAAAGGAGAAATGCTGTACGATTTATAGCACTAGGTTTTTTTTTTTTTTTTTTTAAACAATTCCAGGAATTTTTGTCCCCCTCTGTTTATAGACCTACACAGACCATAACTTCTGGTCAACCTTTTTTCAAGTCAGTAACAGAAAAAAAGACAAAAAGAAAGAAAGCATGAATGGTTATTTACAGTTCACAGACCACAAAAAGGTGCCTTGTTTGTTGTGTTTACCAATTTACTGTTAAAAATGAGAAATGGAATTCAGGATCCGAATGCTCGTTTCAGATGAAAAGGATCCGTGTTTGTTTTGCAGAAACAAACTGGGAAAATTCTGTTTTTGGATGTCAGAACTCATATGGATTGATACGGATGATACATGGATTCACATGGAGTGCAAATCAGAAAAGCCTCTCTCATTTCCTCGTTCTCTTTCTGTGTGTCTTTGTCTCAGACACATCGTCCCCATCCAAACCTATTTGTGTGTGTTAATCCCCACTGCAGGCCCTGATGCTGGGCTTGTCTCCGGCACTAAGCAGAGAAATATCGCTATCTCTGTGTAATTTCTGTGCTGATGGCGTTTGTATAGCAGTGGAGCGGCACTTGGATAAAGAGCAGCAGTGCCCTGTAGGTAGAACACAAGTCAGATAAACTCCACTGCTGCCAAATGACCCCAGGCATGCACACACACACACACACACACACACACAACTGGCATTTACTCAAGGGTCAAATTAATATACACACAGTGTGACAACATCACTCACAGACTCCCACACACACACACACACACACACAACACACAGAAAACACATGCCATGAGATCTTTAAACAGCAGTGATCATACTCTAAGGTTTAACATAACTAGCCTGGTTTACTGGCCGGAAAAAAAAAGGTGAGAGGAAGAAAGATCACACGTTCTGCCATGTGTTGATCGTTCATAAACGTGCTGATGATTTACAAAAAGTCTTTTACACAAAGCGAACTTGCACAACAAAAACACTTTGAAACGACATGCAGCCCATTCAGCTTCGTGCTACAATAAAGAAGAAAAAAAAAAAAAAAAAAAAGACTCAAACAGTTGCTCTGAAAGATGGTGCTCTGTAATTTTAACTCGAGTGCATCTTTTCAATAAAGGTCATAAGCAAGAAAAATGATAGGCCTCTCTCTGATCATTCGTGCAGCCCTGAAAGGCGTGAAAGGAGAAACATGCTAGGCAGTGGAGTGTAAGGTCCTGTCCCAAATGGCACATACTGTATGTGGCCTAGCAATCCTTGTGTGTGTGTGACCGCTTGGTCCGCAAGGTCACTAAGTGTCCCGTTGCTCATTTTAAGCTTCATTTTAGCCGCTCTCTATGTGCTCTTACTGCACTATATGAAAGAAAGGCAAGGAAAAGGCTGCATTAAAGGAAAACGTCACTCGTTATACACACATTAAACGTGTTTATATTGAACTATTCATGGTGTGTCTAGTGATTCCTGGTGCTTATTTGTTGGTTGGTGCTGAATTTTCTTAATCTCCATAACAAGTTGGTGGTTGTCTGTGGTGTCTGACATGACAGTTTGATGCTGTTAGCAATCTCAAACATAAAGGATGACGGACATTTCTTTGTTTGTTTTTAAGCTCCTAAAAAGCAAATGAGCAAGCGCCTTTCTTTCACTCAGCTTTTCATATTAATCCAAAATCCAATGTGAAATTAGTAGAAAGAGCAAAAGTTGGACTCAAAGTCCCAAAATGCAGTGCAGCTATACTGTATGATGTGGAGTTAGGGACGCACAGACTCGGCTCAGCTAGTTAGCGGTATACGAGATGATGAGCATAATGGTGTCGAGTCGACGGTGGTATTATCATGAACATTTTGGAAGCTGGTCTGCCTGAGCAGAGGGTACAGATGAGGAGCTGAGAGAGCTGGATCGACTAAAGTGCCGCTGGATCGCTCTTTTGGTGGAGATAAATTCCCACTGGTGCCACCATCAGTGGGCATTGTGGGTAAAGTAGGAAACAGTGTTAACCAAAGTGAAAATAGACTAACACTTCGACTCCCACTGTCTTGCAATGGGGGTCAGGATGGACGCAATTACAGTTAGGTGCTTTAATGAAGATTATAATCTTCATTAAATTATATAGAGGGCAAGGCAAAAGACAAACAAAGACAGACAGTGGTCAGGAGATCAGGCTAGAGCATGTAAGGCAGAAATTGGGGTCAAAGGAGTGAACAAAGTAAAAAAATGAATCTAACAATCACTAGATTAAGGCTTGATCCATGACAGAGAAAAAATCAACTGAGCGTATTATTTTACAATAGCTGTGTGTGTGTGTGAGAGTCTCTTAACTAGTGTGGTGTGACTGAGAACAGGTTTGTGTGATTAGTCCTCAGGAGAAGGTGGAGTGTCTGTGTGTTCCTCTGGGAGTTGTAGTTGTCGGCCATGTTTGTAGTTCGGGGTGCATTCTGGGAAATAGAGTTGCTGGTTTGCCATGACACGACACCCACATTGATTGTAATTGATTATTAATATTAATATTCAAGTCATGATGTTTATCTTTTGGCTTAGTTGTGTTTTCCTTCAAAGCAATGTCGGACAATAAAGAATGAAATAAAGTTTTATGAAGTCTTAAAGAATCTGTTGTTATTAATTTATTATTATTATTATTATTATCATCATCGTCATTATTACGTTCATAGCCTGCACATTGCTATTATATGGAGCTGATAAGTGTAATGAGCTGAGTGTGATCTGTGGTAAAGGGACTCATACAATGATTATGAACTTCATTTGCCTATGAAAGCGAAATTAGTTTTTTTCACTGGCCATCTCACTGCAACCAATTACTTCTAATTATTTCCCGCTTGGACCTTGTTTGCGTGATTAATGAGCTCGTAAGTCACTGAATAGTGAGTTCAGTGCACTAACCACAGGAAATCTTTAGGATTGTCCCAAATGCTTACTTTTTTACCCTCAAGCCCTCAATCACTTGATCCATCCATCCATTATATCGCGTATCCTACACAGGGTCGTGCGGAGCCTAGAGCCTACCCCTCTAAGGTGAGGCACAAGGCAGGAGATACCCTGCACGGGGTGCCAACCCATCGCAGTTTACAATCACACACAACTATGGACAAGTGGGAAATGTCACTCAGCCTACAACGCATGTCTTTGGACTGGGGAAAGAAACCAGAGGACGTGGAGGAAACCCCTGAATCACGGGGGACAACATGCAAACTCTGTGGACACAGGGTGGAGGCGGGATTTCATCCCCCAACCCCTGGAGTTGCGGGGCAAACGTGCTAACCACTAAGCCACTGTGCCCTCGATCACATGAAGATGTTACTAAAGAGCAGATTTGGGAAGAGAGCTGCATGGCTTAGAGTGTCATTCGGGCCTGTGTGTGACAGTTTGAGAGTATGTGTGAGTGTGTGTTGGTATAGACTCACCACAAGGTCCTTTGTGCTTTATTTGAATGTGTTTTTGCAGGGAGCAACCAATGGCATTCATCTGGCACTGGCTGGTGTAGGTTTGCCCGTCACTGCCACACACGGGGTCAGAGGCTTGGAGGCACGTATCCAAGCACTCACATACTGCCTTGCCATTCTTCACCACGCACGAGCTCCCGAAGTCGCACGTCTTCTTCAGACATGGGCTCGGCGCATTCAGATCTGGGTGCAGAGAGATAGGTAGTTAGTAGCTGGATAAAAGCAAAGATGAGAGGTGTGTGGAAGGTGTGTGTGTGTGTGGGGGGGGGGTATATGATAAGGGAAGAAGGAAGGGGGATAAAAGTGCAATGGTCATAAGCTGGTCACTTGCTGCTTATGTGCTATTTTTTATTACTGCGCTGTACTGTAAGTTCCAAACTTACACCACCACTACTGTGGACAAACACACACAGCCAAAATTCATGCCAACATCCGCATCCTGGCCAGGAGGCTTTCCCCAATGATGGAGGGATAAAACAGGACAGAGGGAGGGCTCGCTGGGTGAGCGAGACAGAACATCCCAGAACAGGAAGTGCTCAGTTAATAATTCAGAGGCAGATGTGATATAAGAACATCAGAGCGTGTAGTTCAGCAGCACTGTAAGTTCATTAGGAACTGCAGTTAGAAGAACAGGAACCTACCAGCAGAGAACAGAGAGAGAGAAAGACAGATAGAGAGAGAGACACAGAGAGAGAGAGAGAGAGAGAGAGAGAGAGAGAGACAGAGAGAGAACAATTGAACCATAAGCCAGCAGCACGACACGCTGCCTTCCTGAGCGAAGCTGAAAAACCCTTTCATCACTGGCTCGTTATTTCCCAATCAATTCTCTTTTTTTTGCGGGGATTGAAAAAAATGCAAAAAGAGCAGCAGCCCATGTGGACGTGTGAAGTTCTCCAGGGGAGACAAGACCGTATTAGAGCAACAAAGTGGCTCATTTGTATGTTAGGGGTGCGGGCTCAGAAAAACAATGCTCCTATACTTATACAGGATGATGAAAGAGCGGGCTAGAAGAAACGCAATGATGCCGGGTTTAAACCTTGCTCGTTGACGGAGGTTATGGGGTGCTGTGAATGTATTTGTGCCTTTGTTTCATGCTTTATAGTTCGGGTTTGCATACAAGTAGGTGCCTTGTCTGCTTGTACACGTTTGGTGTGTTTCCATAATTGCTTGTGCTGCATCATCCTGCAGGACATGTAAGTGCATTTATTGGCCTATATGTGTGAGCAAGCTGTGTTCCACCTTCCTCTGTTGTTATGAGTGTGTGTGTGTGTGTGTGTGTGCTTTCCACTCAGGCTGCCTGCAGTACTGACATTACTGTAATTATTCCAGGATTAGACACCAGCTTCCTATCTGCTCCCTGCAAGAGTCCCGATTCATTACGGATGCATCAATATTATGCATACAAGAACCGCTTCCTGATAAATCAGCCACAAAGCAGCCTTCTGTCCGTCTGTCTTCCCAAGAAAATAAATGCCAAAACAGTCAATAAAGATGCTGGTTTAAAGAACCCTAGCTCTCATGCCATCGTTACAATCCTTTGTCTTGCATATGAACTACAGCAGCTTATTATTCTCTTCTCTAAAAGCGTCAGGTTGGTAAGCACTTTTCCCGGCAGTCTGTGACCCCCACGTGGCCCTGTGTCTTAAACGTTTCGAAAAGCAGCAGCAGACAAAATGGGTCTCACCACTTTTAAAGCCTCGAGTACAGTGCTGTAGTCAGATTAGAGCTGAGGGTAAAAGAAATGCACAAGGCTGCAAAACACTTTAATACCAAACCACACAGAGCAAAGCCCCTCTATGTATGGAGTAAAACACGACGTGATGTGCGGTTATTTCCCAATAAAATCTTGTCCTGAAGTGTTTTATGGACTCTGGAGACTGGAGACTCCTTACAAAACCTTTAAAAGCTGTTACTAGAAGTGATAACGTATTGGAATTACAGCAAGTCAGTCCCTTCGAGATTTCCTGATTCTGCGATCGGAGAAATGAACTCAAAAACAAACAAACTCTGCAATATTCTTAGGAGCTTACTATTTTTCAAAATTACCGCAGATTTTACGCAGGTTTGGGCCAAGACGCGTCACGTCATGTGACGTCATCACAACATGCATTCAGCCAAAGCCTCCTTCGATTCATGTGTGTCAAACATGAGTATAGCTAAAAGGTCTCATTTATCAACAAACATCACTGCGAAAGATTTCGTGTAACTGCAATTTCACTAATTCAAGTAGTTTTCTATTAAAAAAGCATTAAAATCTACAGCATTTTTGGCCACAACGACTATAAAAAAACCTAATATATATGTAAATAATATACTACTGTTAACATCATCTGACCAATCAGAATCGAGAATTCATTAGACTGCTTTGGTGTTTGTGGAACATTGGAACATTGTTAAGGCGTCGCATCCCGTCAGCGGTTGAGGCCCTGTTTACACTTGTGCGTTTTCGTTATTAAAACGCATAACTTGCCTATAACGCCATAACGTGTCTATACTACTCTGGTGAGAACGGAGACTTTTGGAAATGCCGAAGACCCCGTTTTTGTTTGAAAACTCCGGCCTCATGTTTCAGTGTAAACAGACCAAAACGAAGACTTTTAAACATGAAGGCGTGGCTTCACCCACATTCGCCCCCTGATTGGGTCTTGGGGATCATTGCGTATCCTTCCCTGGTTTGTCAAGCCCCTACCATTTGACCATTACGCTTCCTTAATCATATACACAACAACACGAGACTGAAGCACAAGCTGTACTGGCTTTGTTGTCATTCTTAGCAGCCATTGTGCAGTTCAATTCAGTATTTTAAAATACTGCAGCTGCCTACATGCGCAAGAGGCAAGCTGTGATTAGAGCAATCGGCAACAAATCTCATTTCAAGCGGAGTAAGCCCTACATGGAACGGCGGTTTGTTGTGTCTGCCGGTGACTAGAAACCGTTTTCAACTGTTTACACTTGAATGCGTATGCCCAGTGTGCATGAATGGTCATGTGACCTGTCTTGTGACAAATACCATTACAAACCATCAGTTAACAATTAAAACCATTACAAACCTCAAAGGTGTTCTATTGGTCCTTAATGTTATCCACTAGACATAACATAACACTAATAGAAGCCAACAAATTGCCAATAGAGACCCACAGGGATCATGACAGTTTCCATTAAAACCAATACAATTCCCATTATAACTATTAAAAGCATTACAAATTCTGTGAGGGTTTCTATTGTTTTTTTGTTGTTTTTTTCCACCAGGGCAGTAAAACGTACCAGTTCATTTCCTTATAAAACTAAACACATTGTACCTGATTTTTTTTAATGATCAAAAATTATCTCATAGAAACTCTGAGTGTTTATACTACAGAGAAATCGAAGGCAAAAACGTGTCTTGATGCTTAAAACATTGTTGTTTACAGGCATGCTCAAGATATTTACTTAATTTTACTATTACAACACCGTAAACAAAACTGAATAAAAGCTAGCTAGCTGAATGTGTTCATGATGGACGGCTCCTCCAAAAGAACGTGAGCTAGCTATTTAGCATTAGCTACCATAGTTTCGTCGTGTAGATTTTAGACGAGCTACGTGGGTTAGTTAAAGCAATATAAATTAGGTATTGTAGCAAACTAGCTAAAGTTAAATTGAGTTCTAAAGAATAACACCCCCACAAGCACAACACACTCTATCTTCCATGCACTGCACTTCATCAATTACATTTACACTGGACTCTGTCTGATGGATAGACTGGTATTAGACTAGGACTGTCCTTGTACTGTATGCGCAATATCTCTCGCTTTGGTCACTTTTTTTTTTTTTTTTTTTTGACTACATACAATGTTTACATCTTATTATTATTATTACTTGTTTTGTCTGTGTTCAATGTTTATAGTACTATGTAAGGTTTTATTTATTATTTTTGCATTGTGTCTGGGTAGGAGTGAGCAAATGAATCGAATATAAATGCTTAAAGCACTCTGTATGCACAAAACAATAAACTCTTATTTAGTTTACTGATATGATAGTTAGCTACACAGCTGAAATTTAAAGGACGCTGCAAAGACAGAGCTCCTCGGACCAATTTTCCATCCTAACTTCTGTACCAGTAACCACAACCATGTTCTGTTGACTTGTAAAGGTGGCTGATTTCAATCGCTAGTGTGTGTTTATGAACACTTCCGGTTCTGAAACAACGTGACATTTTCCCAAATAAATTCTGGCTTGAACTTAAAACTCCCTATGGCCTCCTGCTATGTTTCTGCAAGCAGGAGGCGCGGCTGGCGTCACGGTGACGTGTCTCACTGAGGGGTCTATAGCGCTTTGGAATAAACAGCTATAATAAACCTGTTTAGTGTGAGCCTCTGAG
>CM022768.1:9639861-9842361 GCA_012411365.1 Ameiurus melas
AGAAGAATATCCGGTCTTCAGTCCATAAATGGAAACTCAAGCACAACTGGATTATGCAGGAAGACATTGATCCAAAGCACAGGAGTAAATCCTAATCCTAGAAGTAAGTGAAAGACTGATCTCCAGTTATCGGAAGCGTTTGGTTGCAGTTATTGCTGTTAAAAATGGAAAAACCAGATGTTAAGTTTAAAAGGGCAATTCGTTTTTCACATGGGTGATAGCTGTTGGATAATTTTTTTTTTTGCTTAAAAGACAAAAAAATATATATATGGTATTGTGCGTTTGCTCAGGTTGCCATTGTTTTATGTTGTATTTCATTTAAAGATTGAAAACTATTTAATATGAGATATACACAGAAACAAAAGAAATCAGGATGGGGCAAATTTTTTCACAGCAGTCTATACTATAAATTCTTATCATTGCCAACACTGCAAAAAAAGTCATCTTAGCAAGTTAAAATATCTTGAATAAAGTCAAATATACCTCGTATTTCTAATTATAAGATAACAATAAACCAAACGTGAGATCATTAAACATAATTCTAGACATTCTCACTCACTCATTTCAAACTCAGTTTTCTTATTCTACTGGCAGATCATTTTGCCAAGTTGTCCACAAATAAATGCTTAAAACAAGCTAATTAGAATATCTGGCAATAGAACAAGACTACTTCAAGCTAAAAATGATCTTAAATTTGGTTTGTTGCCATTTTATCACAGGAAATACTAAATAAATGCGACTATATTCAAGATATTTCCACTTGCTTAGATGGGATTTTTTTTGCAGAGAAAGGAGAAACTATTTGCGGAAACTTTCATTAAAAAATAAAAAAAAATAAAATATGCTTTCTCTTCTCCTACTGCAATGATAAAAATAGACAAACTGAATTTTTTAAATATCAATTTCCAAAAAAAGAGAAAGGTTTTCATTTTAGAAAATAGCCTGTAGCCTTAACATCACAGTGTCTCTGCTTCAAAGCAAGCTTTTAGTTCTGATCTACAGACAGTGAAGGTGAGCACATCATCAGTAAACAGTCATGACCTTCTGGAACATTCAAATTTATCCCTCGGCACTGCTTCTAAAACACAACTGCAGCTCATATCTGTTTGTTTTATTTAAAAAAACACATTCTTTCACTTTCTTCCTTCCAATTTGCTTCCTTAGTTTGCACTCCTGTGGAGGAGAGAAAAACTATCAGGTTTTTTAAGCCTAGAACAGAAAAGAGAAAGTGAGCGGGGCGGAAAAAGAGGAAATAGTATAAAAAAAAACTTTTTCTGGAACATAATCTTACACACAGTTATGATTATGGAGTATAGAAAGTTCCGGAAGTTGAAGCAGACTTTGGTAATTGAGATGGGTTCCATATTCTCTCAGTAAAAAAAAAGAAAAAAAAAGAAAGGGACCATTTCAGAAGCAACAGAAGCCTCTTTGAAACAGCGGGCCGTCGTCTCCGAGGCAGAGCGACTGCTCAAGGACTCCAGCTGTAACAGTTTGACAGCCATATGCTAGTGTGGGACAGCCACTGGGAACACACACACCCACAGTACAGCCACATCTAAAGTTTTCGGGCTTTACTCACGGGAAAACGGCACACTTCTATAAAACATGTGCGGGAAAGAGAGGAAAGATTTAAAACTGAGGGAAAAGGAATAGATCTAGCGAAACAGGAAGCACTACACTCGATGTGAGTGCAAACGCGAGCGCACAAGTATAGAAGCAACCCCGATAATGAGAAGGTGTGAAAGAGTGGCATGGACTTCGAGAACCCAGTAATTGCTATGATCAGCCAATGTGGGCCGGGGTATTAGAGAGGAGATGTGTCACAGAAGGCATAAATATAGCTTCTGTCATTCCTGCTTTCCCTTTCTCACACACATACAGTATATACTCGCACACGGATACACAGATCCATACACACCCAACACACAACCTTCATGCTACTGGCATAGCAAAGAAGCCTTAAAACATCCTCCACTTTCTCCTTGGAAGTTTAATAAGTCCCAAATATTATTACAAAACCCTAAGAGTGAGAACATTAGCAATGCCGGGCATGGTGTTTATAGGAAAATGATCAACGATGAGATGATGTTGTGTTAAGAGGACTGGTACAGTCTTGAAGATTCTCAAAGTTATCCACTTTCTCATTGGAAGTTTAATTATAATCTCAAATGTCACCACAGAACTGAAGCCTAAGAACATTATCAACGCCGGGCATGGTGTTCATAGAACATGATCAACAACAAGCTGGTGTGATATCATTACTACTATGACGTTGTGTTAAAATTCCCAAAGTTATCCACTTTCTCACTGGAAGATGAATTAGTCCCAAACGTCACCACAGAAAGAAAGCCTGAGAAGATTAGCAATACTGGAAGAGGAAAATAATGATGTCATTACCACCCCTCAGTTGATTATTTTCAGTAACATGTCTTGAAGCGTCATAATCGTCTTATAGCACTTATAGCATTCATACATAAGTCAGAATGCAACCAGTCTTTACACCACTAGGCCTGGCGTAGCATCACAGCCTCCAGACGTCAGCCATTTCCTCCGTGTGAGTTTTATTAGTCCCAGCTTTCACCAGAGAACCAAAGCCTGAGAAGATTACCAATGCTGGATGAGGTAAATAATCAGGTGACATATCAATACCTCCCTTAAGTTGATTATTTCCTATTTTCAAAGTCTTATACTACAGTCTTTGTATTTTTATCTATTTATACACAAACTCATATACACTCCTGGGCATAAACAATAAGATTTCCAATACTAAGTTACTGTATCTATTTGTTTAATTCTTGCTCATTTTCTGACCAATGATTTGTTTTTTAAGACCTTTAAAAACCTTAATATTTTGCCATTTTGGGCTTGGCCCATTTTTTATGCCTAGGAGAGTACACCCAACCCAATTACACCACAATGAAGACCTGGCATAGCATCAGCCTCCCGACGTCATCCGTTTCCTCCATGCGAGTTTAATTAGTCCCAGCTTTCACCACAGAGCCAAAGCCTGAGAAGATTAGCAATGCTGACAGCTCCTATGGCTGCTCCTCATCACCAGCACTCTCAAGCTCACAGCCCTGCGAACTGTCAAACCCCATCTCGGCTTCTCGGAGGACTCGAGCTCTCTCCACTGGGCTATTAAGGTTTTTAGTACTGGCGTGTGCTAAAGTAGGGGGTCTGTAAGCCTCCTGTCACCGAGTGCCATTCACATCGTCATACACGAGTGCGTTTGGCGTGTTCTCATGCATGAAAAGGCATCTCTTGAGCCATTGCTTCACATTAAAGTCACTGAATATTCACTAGGATATGATGTCGGAGAGGGTCATGTCTTCGCAGGAGAACGCAGACTCTGGCGTATCTCATGTCTATATTTTCTTCTTCTTCCATTCCTTTCTCTGTCCTGCTCAGAGGAAGACAATTATTAGTGTGTCGGCACGTCGAGAAGTGAGAGAGGGATATATTAGCACGGCGCAGACAGAATTCACCCCAGAGGCTCTGTTTGCTTTTTGACGGAGCACTTATCACCAAGTAATGCCTGCAAGGGCATACAAACTATTTCTATCCACGCATCATGAATTTAAAACAAGGAACTCATTTAGGCTCCTGCCTCTAACACAGGCGAGGCATCTGAGGTGAAACCCTCAGGAAGCAGACCGAGGTGGCTGACGAGTGATCGAGAGAGCGATCACAAAGTAAAGAGGGTTGGGGGAGGGGAGGAGGAGGAGGAGGAGGAGGAGGTATGGTGACAAGTCGTGATGGACATACATTAAGAGCTAAGCACGGAAAGAGGACGGGCTCCAGCTGACAACCTTCAGCGGAACTGACGTTAAGTATTGGAGGAGAAAGGAAGAAGGGGGAGAGGAAGGAGTAGAAAAGGGTTGGGATTAGAAAATTGTGCACTCTACAAAAACATATTATAGCACGGCGCAGTTAGAGTCTCAAATCAGTCGGTCCGTCTGCTTTATAGGTTTATGTTAATACGCGTGTGTGTATATATACGCGTTTCTATAGTAACGATTCGCACAGTTACTTGTCAGGCTGTCGCTCCACACAAACAGATTAAATGCGCATGTAATGATCGATATGGTACGGGTTTTTTGTGAGGAGACCTTTGTCTCCATTGACAGTGCTGAGTAGCAGTCAGATGTAAAGCTTTTTATTTATGTTTTTTTTATGTTCTTCAACAAGGAGGTTTTGAGATGTCTTGGTAACAAACTGCAGTATTAAGAAAAGAGAAGAGAGAGAAGTAAAAAGCAAGGCTGGTGAGTAAACGACCGTGTAAAAGAGTTAACGTAAGTGATAACGGGGACGTAGAAGTAACTTTAAAGTGCCTCATAAAATCAAAATGGACGTTTTGTGGCTTTTAGTATGAATATGTTAGCCTTAAGGTACATCTATAAGCTAGTGCGCTCCAAAACAATAGCAAAATTCATATTTAGAAGATATAAAGTATGCATTTAAAATGTACCGTCGCTACATATCTACCACCGATACGGATCAACAATTTTGATGACATCATTCTGCACTTCAGCTTCTCATCAGATTTTCTGTTCAATCAAACGCTCTCTAGAATCTGAAGTGTCCTGCCCCAACGTTATACAAATCAACTTGCTGAAGTTGCAGAAGTTATTATTAGCAATTTGTTATTTAAAAAGGGAGAGGGGCCACCTTATGTCTCACCCTGACTTCCTGTTTCAGTGGAAATTACGTCAACGCATTACAAAGCACTTCACGGGGACTTTAGACAACACTTCACGTAGCTATAAATTCATAAGATCGTTATGTAACAAACAAAAAAATTTGGCTGCGTTGGTTTAAGGTGAATAAAACACTCAGTGACAGGCTGCGAGTGGAAAATAATCAGGGGCGGGGGTAACAGTACAGCGTTTCACATTGGCCCACATTACACCACCCTGTCGTTGATGAGTTTCCTATAGTCATGTTTTATTACTTGCTTGCTTATGTAACACAGACAATAATGAAGACTTCCACAGTTACCACGGTGACCCAGATTCTCTGTCTCTGTCTCTCTCACACATACACACATTGAAGGTTGAGCTATATATATAATCAGACTAACCCTAGCTCCGATCTGCACCTCTAATTGGATTCATCACCCACAGCGCACCAAATCCTCCACCGCTCTATGACCACTTAACTTATTAACGCCTCGATTATTGATTCATCCCCATATATATATATATATATATATATATATATATATATATATATATATATATATATATATATGTATGGGGAGATGCAGTGTGTTATTTTTAGCTGGTAGACGTTGCGTAATAAACATGCAAGTACTCAACATTAATCAGAGTGTCTTGTCCCCTATGGCTGTCTATTCATCGAGCTCAATGTCTCGGTGATGGAGCACACTGTTAGTCTTTATAAGCCACTGCTTAGAGAGAGAGGAATGGAGAGAGAGAGAGAAAGAGAGAGATAGTAGCAGGTATACAGGGTCGTTACTGTCACTAGGCCCGAGACATGCATCCTGCTATCAGGTAGTGTGTGTGTATTTGGGTCAGCAGCATGCACACTATCAGTGTCACACTCCCAATGTCATATCTAAACACAGAGATAGCTAGTGCCTGGACTTCATACTGTATAATTAGCTTCACATTACCAGCTGCACTCTCTCAGAGCTCTGGTCCACTAAAGCGCCAGCATGTGGGACCAGCGCTGACACACTCTCACACTCTGATGAGCTCATCTTGTAGGCAATGTGTTGCACAAGCATTTGTGTTAACCGTGCCCAGGCCCAGTGTGTGTCAGAAAAAAGCTACACTGTCAAGATATATAATGCAATAAAGAGATTCGGGGTACGTGAGAGAAGACTCTCTTAGAGGTCTGAATACTCGAGATCAGACACAAAATCGATTCGGACTTCGCTCGAGGGTGATGTGTTTGTTGTATATTTAAACCACAGGGCTGTTCAATTTGCAAAGCTGATTGGTCAGAAGGTATTGATTGATTTTCCATAACAGCAGTTCTGACCGTAGATACGGCAGTAATTCAAATCACAGCTTTATGTTTATCAGCTTGTTCTAATACTGTGTCGTTTCTATAGTAACAGCTCATTCACAGGGAACACGGCAGATGCTCCACATAATCTGGGGCTAATAATAAACTGATTATAAAGAAAAAAGAAAGAAAAAAGTATGGTCATTGTTGTGGTGTTTTCTGTGAGGAGACGTTGATTTAACATTTTTAGAAGGCGTCTTTACTTCTAAAAAAGTATGTTTATCTTTAAATGTCTGGAATGGGAACGTCATCAGGGAGGAGGACGTTTTTGGTTTTGTGGTAACAAGTAGAGGTGGACAGCAGTACCTGCTGATAACCGATTAATCAACCGATGCAATTGATACTGAATAAAAACATAATGATAATGAGTCTTTATTGGTCACCTATACATTACAGCAAAATTATTTTCTTTGCATACCCCAGCATGCCAGGAATTTGGGGTCAGAGCGCCCAGAGACAGGCAGTGATACGAACAGTAACGCAGAGCCTTAACCGCTAAGCCACCACTGCCCCCTGACATTCAAAGTAAAATATTGCTGAACCTTATTACAAAAATAAACAGTGCCGACTGTACCATGAAAATGTTCTGTACTTTTTTAAATGAAAGAAATATAAATCGATTATCTGTGATGATTTGTGATGAAATTTATTCATAACTGATATGACATTCGTGGATTTCGTGGATGTTTACTAACAGTAAACAGACAAATTGCTGTGGTATAAGAGGAATAAAACACGATGTTGCACGAAAATATTTATCGACTTTGTGGTGCGATAAAACTCGATTTCATTTGTTTATTTAATTGAAATGAATTCTGCACATCACTTCTGCTGTGTAACATTTTTAATGCGATAGCAAACAGATATTTACATCACTGAAATTATTATTATTGTATATTTAATAAATATATAATGTGTTTATTGAACCAAAATTTTTTATTATTATTAACTATATGTGTATATATATATATATATATATATATATATATATATATATATGAGAGAGAGAGAGAGAGAGAGAGAGAGACAAGACTAAATTATTATTATTATTAAATTATTATTATTAACTATATGTGTATACATATATATATATATATATATATATATATATATATATATATATATATATATATATATATATATATATATATATATATATATATATATATACACATACATATATATATAGACGAGACTAAAGTTTGCCACAAGCCTTTTATGGATATCTTTGACTTTCTTCTTGCCACTCTTCCATAAAGGCCAGATTTGTGCAGGGTACAACTGATTGTTGTCCTATGGACAGACTCTCCCACCTCAGCTGTAGTTCTCTGCAGTTCATCCAAGTATCATGGGCCTCTTGGCTGCATCTCTGATCAGTCTTCTCCTTGTCTGAGCTGAAAGTTTAGAGGGACGGCCTGGTATTGGGTAGATTTGCAGTGGTCTGATTCTCCTTCCATTTCAAAATGATCGCCGTGCACAGTGCTCCTTGGGATGTTTAAAGCTTGGGAAATCTTTTTGTATCCAAATCCGGCTTTAAACTTCTCCACAACAGTATTACGGACCTGCCTGGTGTGTTCCTTGGTCTTCATGATGCTCTTTGCGCTTTCAACAGAACCCTGAGACTATCACAGAGCAGGTGCATTTATACAGAGACTTGATTACACACAGGTGGATTCTATTTATCACCATCAGTCATTTAGGACAACATTGGATCATTCAGAGATCATCGCTGAACTTCTGGAGTGAGTTTGCTGCACTGAAAGTAAAGGGGCCGAATAATTTTGCACACACCACTTTTCATTTTTTAATTTTGCTAAAAAGTTTAAAAATATCCAATAGATTTCGTTCCACTTCACAATTGTGTCCCACTTGTTGGTGATTCTTCACAATAAATTTAAATTTTATATCTTTATGTTTGAAGCCTGAAATGTGGCATAAGGTTGAAGAGTTCAAGGGGCCCGAATACTTTCGCAAGGCACTGTATATATATATTATTATTATTATTATTATTATTTCTCAATAAAATATTTGGGGAAGGGAGGGGAGAAAAGGTAAATGAATCACATGAATATGAATCACATGAAAATGTATCATATGTAAATGAATCACATGAAAATTAATTACATGTAAATGAATCACATGCATGAATATGAATCACATGAAAATGAATCACCTGAAAATGAATAAATAAATGCTTAAAAAAAAAAAAATATATATATATATATATATATATATATATATATATATATATATATATATATATATATATATATATATATAATTTCTGCTGTACAATTACTATTGCAAAAAATCCCAGAGAGATATGTAATTTGTACATCACATTATTGCTCATATTAATAGATTATTAAAATTAAAGAAGCTTATTGTTTCTTTAATTTGTGACACACTTTGACATATGGTTCACTTAAAGTGAACTCCAGACCACCATTTTCGCCAGAGGTCAGTTCCCTGGACATCACCTATGTTTGAAAGCAAGCTTTCAAGCTTGATCAAACGTACTGAACTTTCAGTCCAAATGGCCTCATGTGTGCAAAGAAAAAACTAAAATATGAAAACAGCCTAAGTGTATATGTGTGGACAAAAAGAGTGCTAGGTTTGTATCATGGTGAGAATATTGTCAGAGTTTAAAAGCATCAGTAGCACAAAAGGCTCAGCATGTTCTTTCTCCATATCTCTCTTTCTCCCTCTGATGGACACAGAGGCCTGACCTGCCCGCGTATTACAATGCCCTTGTATTACGTATTACAGAACGAGACTCTGTTCTGGTCCACTGACAGTTCTGACACCACATCATCTTGCATTCTTCTCTTTCTTTCACTCTTTTATGCCCAGGTCTCTTTGCGAACGCTCTTGACGTGACACGTTTCGAAGTTCATCTAGAGATAACTTTTAGGTGTCCTGAGCACAGCCGCTGAAGTGTAAAAAGCTTTCTAATATTACCTTTCTGCCAAGCCATGCATCAGTTAGCTTGTGCAGAATATAACACATTCTCGTGTGGTACAGCCATGGTCTCTTCTCTCTTCCCTGACCTTGCATGCTTTTATGGATCACCACCCTTCAAATCCCGAAAGCCCCCTTTCTCTTTCACAGGTCATGTTGATTTTGTTCTAAATCGGAGCCATGTTCACTCGGATACAGTGTCCACTCCAGCTCTCTCAGGACTACAGCAAGCGGCGAGACAATGCCAAGAACTTAGATCAACACTGACATGCTTTTAAACTGAGTGTGGATACCACTACACATACACACACACAGACACACATATATATATAGAGAGAGAGAGACAAACACTATCTAACTGTGTCTGTGTTATTGTTCCGAGTGTGACGAGGGGTCCATTGGGATGTTCCCCAATGCCCGAGAAGAAGTTTTGTCATTCCTGTGAATCTGAGAGGCGGTTAAAGGAACTCTTAGATGTACACACACACACACACACACACACACACACACACACACGCTTATCCATTGACATGATGCCAGGACTGGTACAGGGAGATATTTTATTAAAAAAAAAATAAATAATGGTCCGTTTTTCTAATGGTTTGAGACCTGAACCATTACATAAATCAGATGTCGGAGTTTACTTGTAAACAGCTTTTTTTAAAGTAAAATAAATAAATAAATAAAACTAAAGGATTTTATTATTTCTACATTGATAAACATACTGCATTTCACCCTTCAGAGTTGAATCCTCCAGCATCTGCACTCTACACAAAGTCCAAATACACTCTGTTTATGAAATATATTGTACTGTATTTACTTTCCTTGGAGCAGTAGTGGCTCACCCATGTAAAACAAATGGGAAATACAGCAAGGTCTAATTATTAATGGCCCATTGGGGCAGGAATCATCTTTCCCCATGCTCGCTCTATGAACATTCAATAAAGGAGGAGGAGCAACCAATACGTTACAGTAAATGACAGATTGCTAACGCTTGTTTAAAAATACTCTGTAACCAAGATCTTGCTTTATAACAAGTCATTGGAATTAAACCTAATATATATTCGTGCAAACAAAGGCAAAGCGTAAGTGCAGACAGTGTATTTATGATATACACAAGCATTTCTATTGTACGTTTGGGAATGCAAAGATTGGGAAAAGGGGATTATGTAGTAGAACATTTCCGTATATTATAAATGCGTGTGCACCACGGTGACTGTGTTTCCTATGCAAAAGCACAGAAAACTGTATCTCGTTTTTGCAAAAACATGGATTTTGGGGGTAGTTACAGATGCATTTGCATATTTTATTAGATGTAGTTTGGCTGGAAATTCTGCTGAATCCTAGCAAACCTGGTTAGTGATATTAGCTCTATATGCCTATTATTTCTATTATTTCTATATTCCAAAACGAATCCGTGTGAGATAATGTTGCTGACAATGGCAAAATACATAGTTACAGCATTAAATCGCTTTTACAGTTACTTTAAAATATCTCAGAAAGCGCATCAGGTAACAACACCATACTTATTAATAACGGTAATGTGGTGTTTGAAGATCTAAGCAAAAACTGAAAGCTACATTAAGCTGTATTGTATATCTTTAATTAATTTTCAGATTAATCTTGCATTATTAAGACATTTATGATAGTCAGTGATACAAATTATTACACAGGAATATTACGAGATAACTACTTAACCACATTTACCTGCTGAAGCCGACATTCTGAGTGTTTCCGCATGACGTTGGCACAGTACAGTAAGTTGGAGCTCTCAGAAAATTCCTAGTTTACAAGTTGGAATTACAAGTTCTACGAGGACATGAATGCTTTTTACAAGTCAGAATCTCGTACTTACAGTAGTTACTTAGTGAACGGTTATTTTCATGAAAGACGTTAATATAAGGCATGAAGAATTCAGGGTAGAACACTAGCATGCTGTCTATGACAATATACACTCAGTAGCAAATTAAAATATACGCTCAATAGGGAATTAATGAGAAAAAAAACTATAGTGTTCCACACAATCAATGGTCATTTTATCAGATAAACCTATAATAATGTGCAGTGTTGGTTGGGGGAGGCGATGAGAGAACCTGGGGCAAACCCATGGAGCCACAGATAGTAACCTGAGATTAGGATCAATCCAGAAATACAGCTGCTATGTTGCATGATGCAATCAAAACATATCAAGTTGCTTTCTGTAAAGCTGTTTTGAGACAATGTCCACTGTTAAAAGCGCTATGCAAAGACAATTAAATCGAATTCAAATCGAATTTTTGCAAGAATAGTAAAAAACCTTGTATTCATCGTATATTTTTTTAATGCTGCGATCAACCTGTTGATCAACTTTGTCATGGCAACAAAATAAGCCCGACCCCATTCCCGTAACATCACTGGTCCTAAGATCTAGATCAGCAGCGTTTTAGCGGTTTAACTGAACCAGTCTTGATAGCTGAGACTGTTTAAGTGGGTTGAATACAGCAAAAACAACACTGGCACCTTGTCAGTGGAACACAACTACCATTCTCACATGCTCTGGCTCGGAAACAGACCTAACAAGACAGGGAGGAAAGGCCGGGTGGGGAAAAGCCACACAACGAGGTGTTCTCTAATTAAACATCAAACTGTCTGGAGGTGTCCAGAGCGCAATCCGTCCCTCCTCCGAGTGCCTGCCATCTTCCCCTGCACTAGCACTGAACAGCCTGCCTCAGCTGCACAACTCTGCTTTTGATGTTTAATTAAATCCAAGAGGTGTTTGTCGAGCCGTATGCAAAGTACGAACATTTAAATAAATATTTTTTTTTTTGTTAGGAAGGGAGGAAAAAAAAAGACATACTGTAACTGGCTGCTGGCAAAACCATCATAAGACTGAAGCACTTACTTCATCAGAATGAATAAACTAAAGAAAAATGAACAAGTGCTCTACCAGCTGACGCAATTTGTGCAGCTTTATTTATGCAGAAAAGACAAGAAAACAATGCTAATGAGTCATACTGTGTTATATCAGGGAGAGAGGGGGGAGACAAAAAGGAATAGAGGTTTTCTTAAAGTAATTGTCATCACAGCTCATAGAGCTCAGGGTGTGTTTGTGTGTTAGGAGAGGATAAAGCTGTATGCGTAGTTAGCGTATGCACAGTAGGAATAGCATATGCCAAGCTTGGGAGGAAAATAAGGGCCATGATGACACAATGTAAGGCCTGCATGCTTTATTTTATTTGCCATGCAGGATTCAAGACAGGGGTCATGGGATCGAGAGAAAAAAGCTGCCCAAGTTCAGAGGAAGGGATAAAGGGATTGAGAGAATGAGGGATGGCTAGCATTGAGTTACATCACCCAACCAGCCCTTTCTAGGCCACGGGACGGAGACCTACAGGTCACATAAGAGAGGTCAAAAGTTGAGCTTGCAATGAGCGGCGAGTCCTGCGGCAGCCCTGATATCACGCGCACAAAGACAGACAGACAGACAGACAGAGAAAGAGACAGACAGAGAGAGAGAGAGAGACAGAGAGAGAGACACTGGAACAGAAAGAAGACACTTTAAAGACAGCCAACAAGGACATCTGAAGCAAACGGAGAGAGAGGAATGAAAGGGTGGACTGAGGTGATCGACTGGCACTGGCGGCATGACGTGGCGGCCATGATGTACACATGAAGTCTGGGTTTCATGTCTCAGATGAGAACAGTGATGTAAAATGAGTACCTTTATGCCTACACAGTGATATTTAATACAAAATCAGACGGACAGACATAAGAAGAATATATATACACTCACCGATCAGACAAAACATGCGCACACACACACACTTGTATACAACAGTTTTCATAAAACAAACAAACTTTTGAAATAGGAGGCTGTATTTTTCTACTTACCACAGGGCCCTTGCTGTTTGATGTGGATGGTGGTTTGGGTGAGGCACTCGGCACGCCTCCTCTCACAATCGTTAGGGTACGTGTGGCCATCATTACCACACACAGGAGTGTAGGTGCCGTCACAGCGGATTGGCTCGCAGGAGCAGCGCGCCTTTCCGTGCTCCAACAAGCACACAGCGCTGAATTTACACTCTTCCTGGCACTCCTCTGAAGAACACCAGCGCACACACACACACACACACACACACACACACACACACACAAAACCATTACCAAACGTCCAAGTAAAGCTAACACGCTTCATTCAAATCAACACTCACTGATAGTCCCTCAGCTTCTAACTCTCTCACAATCAGACAGCTGATACTGACTCACTCAGGGGTTTGGAATTAATTACCACGCCTGATTATTTTAATCAATTATCTAATTTCATTCAGATTGATTTGAATCTTTCTATTTTCTATGCAGAGTTGCAGTAAGCAGTCACAGTCATGCTGTACGGCGTGATAATTACAGCAGCCTTTTGATCGGCTGGGGGGGAAAAAAGAAAAAAAAATACAAGGGACTTATTATGTTATTGTACAAGCCAGTGCTTGATTTACGTTTGATTGCATTAGCCAACCTGATTTTAAGGATGTGATGCTATGTGAATACTAATGAGATCTCTTCAGTGAGTTCTTCTAAACTTGCCTGGATGAGCTTTCTGCCGAGTTAATGGGATCGAAAGATTTTAGTACATGGATGCACAAATACTCACGCGAATAAATATTCATATAAACCCACGCACGCACATACTCCTTTACACTTGCCAGTTGGACGGCAGAAGCTCAGACACGAACGCCTCCATCGCACAAGCCTGGGACTAACTTTTGCACACAAATAATAATCTACTGTACACAGAATCCGGCACGCTCGTTTGGTGTGCATGGCTGCGGGGTGTCGCAACGAGGCTCCCAGGATCTTTTCATCACAGCTGAAGATCCAGTGCTGCCACAATACTGCCTGCCAGCGCCCGACAGGCAAATTGGATTTGTGGAGATTGGTATCGTGCAGGCATGACAGTGCTGCTAACCCAACTTAATTTGTCCAAAGCCTGCCCCTCGCTGCAGCGGTGAGAAAATAAATCCGATGCTGCCGCGAGCCGTGTTCTCAAAACAAAAAAAACCCCCAAAAAACGGCACGCAAGAGTAGCCATTGCTTTACGACTCACCTTGCTTCTTGCAGGGCCCTGAGTGGACCTTCGTCAGCTGGCGCTCCTTCTGCAGGGCCGTGCGTTTCATCTGGCACTCGCTGTTATAGTTCCTTCCGTCGCTGGCACAGAGTGGCTCGGGGCCCGATGGACACGACGATGGTGGGGCCAGGGTCTGAGTCTTTTGGGTCTGTGCGTCATACACGCATATTATGTTGAGGCTGTTCTGGTGCATGCGGCATGGATCTAAGTGAGACAGAGAGATTTTTTTAAACAACTTGACAAATTGATAGCTTCCTCCTAAACCAGATTAAACCGAACTGCAGTCTGTGATACGTCACAGGACAGCCGAACGTGCTTGGATACTATCACTATGATCGACAGCGGGAGGAAGACTGCTGGGCTTATAATAGTCTCTTGGACATTTGAACGTGAACTTGAACATGCATAGTCATTTCTAAGATGTGTACCCTTTCGAACCACTGTGCACACGCTGTGAATGAATGATGGAAACACGGTGTTACAGCTGTGTTTTTCCCCTTGTTTCTTTAACACAGAATACTGAGTAACCATAATTACCTAAAGGTCACTGTGCATTATACTGCTGAGAACTGAATGCTGTGTTCACATGTTCTGATCAAAGAAAAACAAAGGAAACACTGACCATAAGCTGGTGACATGGACATGTTTTAAAGTGCCATATACATGATGTCCCAGACGTCTCCATACTGTACATCAGGGAAATGAACACTGTCTTCCAAAATTTCATGCTTAGTTTATATTATACATATTTTTTATCAGATAGCCTGTAAGAACACCTTTGACAAAAGAGGAACATACTGAAATGGTTCTCATGGCAGGGTCGGGAAGCTGTAGCAAGCTTGTGATGGATTTTAACAGGAAACATGTCAAGCACATCAACCACACATGACACTGTTACAAAACTTATTAACAAATTAAAAATGACTGGAAATTTTACGGACCGACCAAGAAGTGAACGTCCACGAACATCCAATGACAACCGACCAAACATATTCTCCTATGTACTGTATAGAGACTTTTGGGATTAGTATATCGGACGGCTATGGCTCAGGTGGTAGAGTGGGTTGTCCACTGGCAAGACACTGAACCCCAAGTTGCTCCTGATGGCAAGCTAGCGCCTTGCATGGTGTGTGTGAACGGGTAAATGTAAAGCACTTTGGAACTGCTAATGTTTTAGAAAAAATAAAAAAAGGATTATATAAGTGTAGACTATTTACCATTGGGGTTCAGAAAAATGTTGACTCTTCAGTGCGTCTTGACTGAAAATATTCTACCCACATGCTGCACACTGCACTCCATAATGTCTATTTTTAAATGCCACAAAACAGTTCAAACACAATGTAAGCATCATCACCTCCATCATATTTTTTGCCAATTAGTTTATGTGACATGTGTAGCTTAAAAATGAGAACAGGAAGTGGTCACTCAGTGGTTAGGACATTGAACTTCTGCTTGGCAGGCCATGAGTTCAAATCCCAGCACCGTCAATCTACAACTGCTAGGTTGTTGAGCAAGGCCCTTTAACCCTCAACTGCTCAGTTGTATAAAAAATTTGATAATTGTAAGTCGCTCTGGATAAGGGAGTCTGCCAAAAAATGTGAAGACATTTTGGATTTTGTGAATGAAAGGGGATAAAAAAAAAAACCCAAACAAACATGAGAAGACACATGAGTGTGAAAGATCTGTAATAACAACAAGAAGTATTTTAGGAATACAATGAAGTGAAATCATATAACACATTTCTATCCACACTTGGAGGAAAAATTGTGTTTTGCTTTTCCTGTTCAAATCTTCCACATACTTCAGAAGGAGTTTAACTAGGTCAATTACAAGGTTCAGTGCTAAAGATTTGGGCCTCTATGCCGCTGTCAAATACCTGAGCTTTTGCTCCATGGTGCACACATTGGATAACAGCATTTTACTCCAAGTAAAACAAACAGGACAAAAATCCATCATCAAGATCATGTCAAAATATCATCTCTGAGTCAAAATCTCACTGAATCATCGGAGACCAAAAGTTTACCACCGCTGTCTGGAAAGGAATAAAAGTGAAAATATTTTAGGTTTTATTTTTGTGATTTGCTTTTTTATCCCATTTTGAATTCCATACTAGTGTTAGACATCTTAATTCACCAAGCACAACTGCAGCCTGGTAGCCATTTACTGTACATGCAACAAGAAACCACTCCCACTTTGAAGACATCACCCACCCAAGGACACCAATATTTCTATTCATAAAAGGCTTAGGTTATAGGAGAGAATAAGGACAGAAACACATGACACTAACCCTAACCCACATGATCTGCTGATTAAATAGGCCCAAATCTGCTGTCCACATCTGGGTGTGAAATCGCTGCGATTAAATCGTTATCTGAAAGTCCTAATTGTCAGCCGTCATTTTGTTGAGAAGAATGAGCAACTGACAGGTGATGTATGAGCACTGATGGGTGAGAGGGAGTTAATGGCGGCGCACTGGCCGTGGGGCTGAGCCGCACCCTGGCAGCATCACATTTAATAGCAATGGAAATGCCATGTTGCTTATTGAAATAAGCATGACAGTCTTGTCTGCCTCCACACTTTCCGACACAGAGAAGAGACAAAGGACATCACAGTGGCTGTCGCACATTAGAACAATGCCAAGCTGTGAGCAAGTCATACACATCAGGAGAAAGAAAGAGAAAGAAGGAAAGCAACACAGAGCGACAGAGAGATCGAGAAAATGGGCTGAGAATGGAGGAATAAAGATTAAACCAAACAAGAACAAAGAGATACCGAAAAAAGAGACAATGTGCATAGACAAGAATCAAAGACAACAAAGAAGGCAGATTCCAAAGCAGTGGATTAAAGATGACGATCTTGCATATAGAGCTTGGCTACAGAGTAGGACAGACAGGGAAGAAGAGTGTAAATTGACATGCAAAGCCACTGTCAGGTCAGAGGTGTGTAAATGAACATAGTGGAGTGGAACACGTGGGAGGAAAACATTTTCTCTGACCAACGAGCTTCTTATAATGTGAACTCCAGGCACACCAAGCCATAACTGCTGCAAAAACCATTACCTCTTATTAACAGAACATGTGCAAGCCAATGTCCCAGCATCCAAGCTCCAGGCTACTCCAGATGCTGGATTAGCACAACCCCAGTGTAACGAACAAGCATAGCCAAGTCCTACTAGTGTACTGGATGAGCAATAGTTATAACCACTGTTTATCCATGTTAACATACAGCCAATCTGAAACATAAATGGCTCAACTACAGTATAACAACAGTTTGCATCATGCATGTTTGGACTCTCAGAGGTGTTTAAGTTCATTGACAAATTAACGGACATTGTCACAAAGCAGCATTTTTACGGAAATATATAGATGTAGGATATAAATTTTAAATGTATGAATTTATCCCCAATGAGCAAGCCAGAGGCGACTGTGGTGAGGAGCAACTCCCTGAGACGATATGAGGAAGAACCAGACTCAAAAGGGAACCCATCCTCATCTGGGTGACACCGGATTTGCAATTATTAATAATTCCCTTCTATAACTGTATACTTACTATATGGTCAAAAAGTGCAATCATGTAGTGAGGAAATTCATTACAGTTTTCACATGAAGTCTGTTTTGTTGGACTTATAAACTGTTCACTGATGGAGAGTGCAAAACGGTTTATGGCAATTGCAGTCCTAAAGCTATCATAGCAAAACTGTTCATATCAATTGTGGTCCAAAGCCATCTTCATGGTTTTTAAGTGGGAACATCGAGAATAGTTTCACTGATCTTCAAGATGTCCATGTGGGGCAAACCTCAGCAGCAAGTGATCTCCAACAAGAAGTAGGGCATCAGGATGGATCAGGCAGGTCTGGCGCACAGAAAGGGTCATGTTTTGAATCAACCTACTGGAAGGTCTTAACCTGAATTTTTTAATGCATAATATCCAATGTACTGCCGACAACAAGTTTTTTCAGTGTCAGATATTTTTTTATTAAAATCTCAGAGTGAAAACTTTGCCAAGACATTCAACCAAAAGCCACTACTAACAGGATAACACAGGATTGCGCGAGACTCAAAAAATAGCTACAAATAGCTACAGTAATAGCAATCATAAAACGTAAACAAAACATGATAATGGACAGAAGAATGTCACTTCACAAGAATGTTTCCGCTTTGTTCCTGCGCAGAACATAGTAATTTCCTTTAATTGCAGCTCTATCGTTAGAGGATCTTCGTCATATCGTCTGACATGGAGAATACCTGGTATCAGACGATCTATTATAAAATAGAATTTAGCCAATATTATACTAAGATCATCTCATACAGTGTGACAAATAGTCATCTTAAAAGACAGTTGAAATCACACCGTCTAAACCCGGATTTGGGGGAAAGAAAAACTTAAGTACAGATACTTAAGCAGTGGTGGCTTGGGGGCAGTGGTGGCTTGGGGGCAGTGGTGGCTTGGGGGGCAGTGGTGACTTGGGGGGCAGTGGTGGCTTGGGGGCAGTGGTGGCTTGGGGGGCAGTGGTGACTTGGGGGGCAGTGGTGAATTGGTGGTTAAGGCTCTGTGTTACGAACTGGAAGGTCAGGGTTCAAGCGCTGCCAAGCTGCCACTTTTGGGCCTTTGAGCAAGGCCCTTAACCCACTCTGCTCCAGAGGTTCCATATCATGGCTGACCCTACGCTCTGATTCCAGTTTCCTGACATGCTGGGGTATGCGAAGAAAAGAATTTCACAGTGCTGTAATGTAGATGTAACCAATAAAGACTCATAATAAAACTCAAGACTTAATGGTACTTTGTTACATTGCACCTCTGTCAAGGACCAAACACTGGAAGTCACTGAGCCATGACTGGACATTAATATGTACTGGCTGAAGACTGATTATAGGAATCTTTTCTCACTCGTATGATACTCTCCTAGCCTAACCAGAAACCTTGGATTAACACAGATATCTGAGAATGGTATAAAGCAACAGCTCACCAATAAGCAACAAAAGTCACTACAATGAGAATGGGTATGGAATGGTCTGAGCAAAGCCATCAGGATGGCCAAAAGGCGGTTCTGCGATACTTTCTAATCAAATGAATAATGTCTGTGGCTACTAACATATGTAGAAAGGACTGCAAATCATAATGCATTATAAAGAAAAGCCTGGCAGTTTTAATAACACCACTGCTGTGCACCACACTCTAGATGATCTTAACAGGTTTTACATCTGCTCTGAGTGTGACTCACAGCGTTGCCACTGAACCCTGTGGAAATTGTGCTCAAGTACTCCCTTCAGGTAAGACAGCTGATGTGAGTGGGGTTTTTAAAGCTGTTAATGCATGGCAAGAGACTATACCATGCTGGGTTCTTAAAGCATGTGCTTCTTAGTTATTTTTAAATTGTCCCAGTCATTACATATGAGTCTGTTTGTATTAAGAAAACCCTCAGGGTGTCTGTGGATGAAAATGTATCTGCATGCTGTATTAATGATTATAGACCTTTTGCTCGACTATTATTCGTAATCATTTATATCTGTAATACCCTTAATAATACCCTTCGTAATCATAGCCTTCTGATTAAGAGTCCAGAGCCCTAAATATTACAGCTTCTTCTGTGAACAGCTATTAGACTTACTGATGCGCAGACTTGAGACCATGTGAAAAATAAAAGTGCTATAGTCTTCATTAGACACAGGAGGTGCTGCCTCAACCAAACCTCATGACACTAGCACAGTAAAAAAATTACAGATGTGATAATATATTTATTATAATAAGGATGTGTGAAGCATGGAGGTGAGAGATCTCTTTGTTTAGGCTCAGCAACAGATATATTATATATATATATATATATATATATATATATATATATATATATATATATATATATATATATATATATATATATATATATATATATATATATATATATATATATATATATATATACATGTATATATACATATATATACATACATACATACATGCATACATACATACATCATGCGGTTGTTTACATGTCATGTGATGCTCCACAGTTATTCCAGTATGTAATCATTATGGACATGTATGTTTTGAGAGTGTGAATGTGAGTGCTTTGGGGCCAGAAATGTCCATGAGAGGAGGCAGATTTAGGACTATTAGTTTGAGGGACATTGTCCAACTCAGGGGCCATGAGGTGGAACATTCTCCCTGGAATCACTAAGACATCGATTATACTCGCCCTTGAGAGGCCAGTGCAATCATCAGGACCAGTCTGCGAGGGGGCCATTATTTAAGGCGATGACTGCTCTCTGTTTATTCCGACACCACAAAGAACATCTCAATGTCAGCCAAATCTGGACTAAAAGCTTCCAGAAATCTGATACAGATAGCAGGACTAGAAATCACATAGCATCCATTTGTTTTTGGTGTTTAGGTCTTGCAAGGGCACAAACATATAGCCTTTGCTTAAATCACTAAATTTAAGCTCTTTTTGGGGATATATTTGCAAGACAAATCTGTTATTCTTTCTAGTGAATAGCAGAAACGGAATGGTTCCATCCATTTTCCATACCACTTATCCTACACAAGGGAGCAGAGGAGCCTGGAGCCTATCCCAGGGAACTCGGGGCACAAGGCAGGGGACACCCTGGACGCACAATCACACACACATTCACACACTATAGACAATTTAGAAATAGCAATCAGCCTACAATGCATGTTGTTTGACTGGGTGAGGAAACTGGAGAACCCAGAGGAAACCCTGAAGCATGGGGAGAACTTAAAAGCTCTGCACACACAGGTCGGAGGTGCGATTTGGCAAGCATGCCACCCAAGGAATGGTTCATGCCACACAATTCTATCCAGACTCTACTCTGGACTAATGAGTAGGCTTAAATAAATTCATCCTACACAAAATCTAGGGGGCGTTTCACCAAGTGTAATAACGTGACATGACTGTCACTGATAGGCGGCATGATTCTACAATCTGGGCTAGAGAGAAATCAGCCCCAGCCTCTACTTTACACTTTTAGTTCCATCCATTGGCAGATCTGCTGCCCTTGGTTCCATTTTAAGTTATTAGCTAACAGCAAATAAAACTATGCGGATGCCAAACCTTGAGCCATATTTTTATGTATTTGATCATTGAAAGAGAGAGACAGAACATAGCCCTGATAGCCCATTTATACCGAAATAATTGGCAAGAATAATGATCAACACACAAACAGCTAACGATAGAATAAATCAATTGAGAAATGTGCACTCATGTGCTATATCTAGTTTATCCTATAAGACCTGTACCAACAAACCCAGGGATGTCTGCTGTTTCTTTTTTACCAGATGATGGGCTATTCAATAAGAGAACAGGTCTTGACCTACAAAAACTGCTGCTGCTTTGACCCGTTGCCACAGCACTCTGCTCAGCTAAATTATCTTAAATGAAGACATGCTGAACCATACACATCGGCAAGGTACGAAGCATTAAATATAATAAATCCAATATGTCTGAGAGGAGAAGGAAAAGCGAGCACACTGACAAGGCTGAGAGCTCAGGGAGATGTCTGGGAGATGTCATTAGATGGTCCAAAGTGGCTGAGGGCTCTTTCACGAACAGAAAGTCATTCTACTCTCATGACTCAAAAGCTTCAACTCAACATGAAACACTTTAATAAAAGAAGGAATAATGTGGAAATTCAGACAGCGATTGAGGTGAGGTAGGAGGGAGCTGCCAGTCATTGTAGAATGATTTATTTTGAAATCGCCCATGTAGATTTTAAAGCACTCCTATTCTCCAAGTGTGCGTGCAAACTCTCACATCACACGCAACCAACCAATCTAGTACAGGAAATAGCAAAATAAATGAAGTGAATCTTCTGATACTTTTCATCTTAAATTGGGATGAATTCCTGATTTGTACAAATTCATTCAACTTTTGTAACCACTTGGTCAGAGCTGCAGTGGATCCGGAGGCTATCCGTGGAACACTGGGTGTGAGGTGGGAGTATTGGATGGGATGTCAGTCCATCCAAGGGCACCATGAACACACTCCTTCACATCAATGGGCAATATACACCTAAGGGAATTTTGCCGGGAGGTTGGAGAAACCCGTAGAAACCAGGTGATCCCCACATGGATACAGGAAGAAAAATTCTGCACAGACAGTTAACCAGGCTCAGGATCGAAGACCAGGGACCCTGGAGCTTTGAGCTGTACCACGATACCACCTGATGTGTATTAGAAATAGACTTTACTTTAAAAAAAAAAGTTTGTTAATTTCAATAAAGCTTATCCAAGACATGGGCACAACGGAAACCTGGAGCCTATCACAGGGAATTTGGGGCACAACGTGGGGGACACATTTGACGGGAAGCGAAGCCATTGCAGGGCACAATCTGCCCTTCCAATCAGCCTATAGTGCATGTCTATGGCCTGGGGGAGGAAATCAGTGTACCCAGAGCAAACCCCGAAAGCATGTGGAGAAAATGCGAGCTCCACACACAGAGAGCAGAAGCAACATTCAAACCCCCAACCACAGTGGTGCGAGGCAAACCTGCTAACCACTAAGCTGGCTCCTACAATTGACACTACAAATGCCCCATATGAACTTAACCAAACGGTCAGATGGCAAGAGTGACCCGAGGTCATTTATGAGGATGAAGATAGCTGAAGGTTGGCAGACTCACCACAGGAGCCGATGTGCTGTAGGCGGATGTTCTTGTTGGTGGAGCAGGCCTTCATGTTGAGCGCACACTCGCTGGGGTAGTCCAAGCCATCGCTGCCGCACACTGTAACCTTGGGCACATGATCACAGCTCAGAGGACACATGCACTTAGCGGTGAGGCCGTCAGAAGTTTGAATGCAGGTGCTGCCGTAGCTACACGTCACCTCGCTGCATGGGTCCTTCAGAGCTGAGAAGAGACAGAAAAAAAAACCCAGCGTGATTTAACATTCATTGAAAATATATTGGGAATACGCTGTAAAATCTTAAACTGTTTGCAAGTTGCCCAAATTGTTTGGTAGTTACACATTGGCCAAGTGGAAGCTCGAATGCTCCCCAATCCCAGATTCTGGTTGCCTGGGAACCTCATTGACTAAGCTAAAAAGTGGTAGCTATTGTAATGTAATAACATATGACAAGATAGTTAGCTAGTTAAGAGCTAGTATCAAGAGTTCAATAATATGATCATGTAGAGCATCATATTCTTCATATCAAACTTACAAGATATTATTTGAGTCATGTTTATTTTCTCTAGGCATGTTTATCAACAAGATGATTCTGTAAATGCAGGAGATTTATATAACAGCTTGGGCCTTATTTTGTTACTGTAGTCAGTGTTTCCGCACACTGTAAAACTAGATAAGTTCATTTAACTCAAGTTAACTAAGATGATAAATCCATTTCTTTAAGCCAAATACACTTAAAAATAACAAAAATAAATTTTAAATTACCAAGTTTGAGTTAAATATTTGTTATATTTTAGTGTATTTGGCTTAAAGAAATATCAACTTAATTTATCAACTTAAAAATTTTGAGGTAATTAGTATCCTCAGATTTTTGGAGTTAAATGAACTTATCTGGTTTTACAGTGCATATCTGCATGATCCTGAAAAAAAAAGTTCTACTGTTAACCGCCAAGCTTACACTGCTAGACTCTTGAGCAAGGCCCTTAACCCTCAACTGCTCAGTTGTATAAATGAGATAATGTCAAATACCGTAAATGTAAATCAATGCTCTAGTCATTGAACGTACTTGCCATGCATCTTTGAATAAAAAGAAATTGACTGTACGCTAAATCTGTTTGGCTCAGATGATTGGTCTACCCTTGCTTTTGATCGATTTGAATAGAATAATCACAGAAATTCAACTTAAACACCTGCTTGATTCTAGATATAGACAACATTCACACTTTAAATTTGTATAGCTTCAAAACTTAATCTGCCAACTTAAGTCGCCAACACTGAATATACCCCTGAGAGAATATGCCTGTGTTTATGAGAAATGAGCCAGACTGTTGCTCATCTAATGCCTGTTTTGTGTGGAAATAAAGCTTGGAGGGTCAGCCAAGCATCGTCCATCAATACGGGCATTAAAAAAAGCGAGTTAAAGTGAGGCGCGGTGCTGAGGCACTTCCTCCAGCTCTTCTGCGTGTATGAGGTATACCAGATGGCACAGATCTCCATTTTCCCAATTCAGTCACAGCTGGATGACTGTAGAAACAAGTCCCTCTAATTTACCCGATTCAAGCAGACTTTGCATCCACAATGCATTCTCAATTGCTATGCTTCAGCGTTTCTTCGCCAGAGCAGAGAGGACCTAATCAGTCGATTTTTTAGCTCTGAAAATGAGAAAGCCGTGTTTTCCTCTAGAGGTCTTTGTCTCTATCTTATTAAGCACCTCACCACTCAGGAATACCTTTAATTCTCCATAAATGAAAAGGGAAGGAGTTTTTTTTCCCTAGCCAGACTAGAAGGTGATTTGACTGAAATAAATACGTATTTGGATTTGATGCGCTACATTCAGAAGAGCCATGTGATCATTATCGTTATTATATTTTGCGATAAATATTCATGCGAGGCATTGAAGAAAGAGCAGACAGGAAGTAAGCAGGGAGTGGCACTTCAGAGCGGCTCTGTTTCATTTCCTACAGTCCACTGGCCCTACCGTCCCCAGGCACATTCTGCTATATTGCCTATTATCACTCCCTTTGTCCATGCCTCGTGTTTTTCATCAGAGCTGTATATCAGCTTGCAATCCCATGATGCATCATTTGCTGCCTTTATTCCATGCGAATCTGAATCAACTTCAGTCCACTCGTCTGGATGGAGATGTTTTTTATTTTTTTCCTGTTCTCAGATCTCTCTAAAGACTTTTTTTTTCCTTTCATTTTTTTCTCCTATTCCACACACAGTATACTGTATATGGCACATATTAATGATTGGATGTGTTTGGTGGAGGTTTCTTCTGGCAGAGCGATTTAAGCAGGTTCTCTGTAGAATGCATTTGTCTTCGAAAAAAGATGCCTCCTTCCCTTTTCCTTTCTTTCCCTCTCACACAACTCTCACAGCACGCAACACTTCCGGCTTTTTCCGACAAGCTCACTAAATCAAGCACTGTCAGGTGTTGGAAAAAAAAAAGGATCTACTTTTTGCTTGCCAGGAAGTGGGAGCTATCTGGAAGATGACAAACAGTGAGCTCATTCAGCATCAGCTCTGGGGATGCCAAGGATCAGAAGTGTTGGTCTTTAAACCTGTTTACAGGTACTGCTATTGATAAAACACCTCTGACTCATGTTTTCTCATCTCGTTTGTCTCCGTTTAATCTCCAGCAGGTGGAGAAATGAACTATTTCGAGTCATATGGTGTGATATGCCACAATATTTTGGCTATAAATTAAAATAGAAATGGTCACCCTGTACAGGAACGAAGCAGACATCACTAAATCAAAGTGATCAGATGGTCTAAGTTTTGGTCCTCTGGTCAAGTGTAAGTCATTTCACTCGCACTTCCAAGTAAATTCCCTCAGCTGCTAGACTTTCATGTGTTTCTTGGAAGGACGCTACCACCACAAATTGTATAATCTATTACTGGGACATAGTGTGACCAATGGTATTTGTCGTTGTTAAAGAAAATTTTTCATATTGTATATGAGTCGGAGCATGCATTTGGTATATTTTTCCAATTCCAATTTAAAGTCCAAGACCAGGGGTGTCCAATCTTGTGGGTGCAGGTTTTCATTCCAATCAAGCAGAAGCCACACCTGATTCCACCTGTGATGTTCTGTAGTGATTGACTGTTGTTTTAAATATATCCAAGTACTGATACAGAGAATATGTAACTCTTAGGGTTATGTGTAAAGAGCATCTTGGCTAGATACCTAACTATGCAGCTAGAAACATTAGCTTGCTAGATTCCTTAGCTGAAGAAAACACTGAGAGGATCTGACCAAGTTAGCTAGCCAGCTAACCTTCTTTATATACTGTTGATAATGAATTAATAATCAACGTTCAACATAGCTCAACTTAGTTAGTTAATAGAACAGAATAGAAAATAAAACATTGTAGATTAAATACAATCTTCCGTGAGCACATTTCTATGCAGTGAAACTCTGTTCGCTTCGAGTCATTGCACAGAATTTGTGCCGCAACCTCATTCGAGCTCATGAAAGATTTGCACAAGAAGGGAGAGAACAAGATTAGCTTAAATAAGGAATGCTAAAAGGATGCCACTGGATGAAGGTGTGTATGCTCTATCAGCTTTTTAGAAATGGACAAGTAGACAAATTGGCTGTAAAAATGGAACAAGCATAACAGGCTAATTGACGCTGATTTGCCAGGCTAGCCGTAGAGAAAAAGAGGGAGAGACTGAGAGAGAAAGCGCCTTTGTGAGAGTGGGAAGAAGTGCATCCGGAGCTGGAGCTGTGTTTATTCTCAAGTTTCTCTGAACTCGGGCAGCTCCTCTCAGCTAATTAACTCCACTGTGAAATTCCAAAGTTCTGGCAGGTTAAAGTTTTAATAATGAGCAAAGAGGAGTAGGAATAATGCAATGCAGGCACATTCACTCCTGCTATGGCAAGGCCCTTCAGCCCTGCTGAAAACTAATAAGTACATGTGAAGGCACAAACTGGAGGAAGTAAACAGTGAGGCAGAAGGAGAGAGAGAGGGAGAGAGAAAGAGAGAGAGAGGAACAGAGAGAGAGAGAGAGAGAGAGATACACACAAATATTCCTCCATCCTTTCGCCTCTCTGCCAGTGTTGGATGTTAGTCTGTTTGGTTTAGTCTGTATTAAAGTGTAATTTATGTTGGGAGCTGTCACTGAGTGCTGTGTGTGTCTGATGGTTTTGCTTAATGAAGCCAGGTGAGACAGTGTGTGTGCGTGCCTCATTAACTATATACATACAGTATTATGGATGTAATTGAACATGAATACATTATTCAAAATGAACAGAAGTATTTCAGAGTATTCGAAATGCAGACAGGAAGTGCACTACTTGTAATAGGAAGTACACTACTTGTAATTATTTGTAGAAAACTTACCAGAAAGGTTCACAGGTCAAATGATTATCTGGTTATCCTTAGTAACTGCCTGGTCAGGATCACTGTGCTTTAATTTAGGCTACTAGTTTGTTTATATGTTGGGAAACAGAACAAACTACATTATTTTATTATTTTTTTTACAAACCATACATAGTGGAAATTCACACTTTTTAGCAAAATGGAACTTTATTTACAAAACATCCTGTACATGATTGCCATTTCTTTGTAAACACACGCGGAGTCGTCTCTCCCACTCGCGAAGAACTTGTTGTTAACGCATCTGGTGTTATGCATGTAATTGCATGTCCATCACAACCTTGTGACAGCTTCCCGATTCACTCATGAAAATGATTTCAATACATTCTTCTTTTAGAAGATATCCATTAAGACATTCTTTCTATATATATATATATATATATATATATATATATATATATATATATATATATATATATATATATAAATAAAAGCAGGTATGAAAAACTTTGGAAGACATAATTAATTTCCCCTATGGAAACTTTTGGACCCCTTGCATGTCATGGGCAGGAACAAACAAAAATAGGTTTGGGTCATACCCACTTCAGGGTAAATCACTAGACAAATACATATTTGAAACACTAACCAGATACAGATACAGATTGTGGCATTGTGTTCCATGCCTAATACATATATCAAACTATTTTCAAGGTCTGCCATTTTGTATTCGTGTCCATCCAGTGCACTCTTTTAATCCTACAGTGCATGCTGATACACTATTGTCCATGGAATACCCATAATACATTATGTTGCTGCATTTGATCCAGGTATATCTTCACTGAGGAAGACAGTGAATCAATAGCAGACTTCTTACTAATGTAAATAACAGCTTTTTTGTGCAATAATACTTTTTTATGTTCTTTATGTGCTGTGTATGTAATTCTGTATATAATGTCTACCTGTTACACCTCAGTGTGATATCTTTCTATTTAATATGCAACATTTCCATGTTTAAACCACCCCCATTTCAATCTCCCCCACCCATTTGCATACTGTCCACACTTATCTGTGCAATATTTATTTATTAATGTTTATAACATGCAGAATTATATCTCCTCCCTCTCTGTACTGTCTGACAGAGAAGGGTGTAAAATCGAATGAATAAAGGCATCATTAATGTTGCCTCTAATGAGGTAGGAAGGCATGGGTAGACCCAGCTTCTTCTTTTCTTTCCAGAACTTTCCTACTACTAACTCTGTCACACTTCCACACAAACCCATTCAAACCCACGCAGTCTCCACATGCACTGTTTTGCACTTGCGCTGAGGCTTAAAGCCAGAAATAGAGGCGACGCCGAGACAAAGAAGGAAGACCCTTTCTGCACCTTCATATGCACGTACTCGCACAGTCGCACATGCCTCAATCCCCAAATTTTTACTCTGTTCTCCCACTCGCGACTTGTGTCATCCTCGGCTGTGCTCGATGATTCATTCTTTTGATGTATGTCTTCAAAGGACTTATTTGACTGCAGCTGTCTTTCTCTCTTATATGCTTTAACGTTAGCTGTGAATGCAGAAAATCAGGCACAGAAACTGATAAATCATGGCGTTGCTGGTGAAGCTCGAAAGTCAGATACTCTCTTGCAATACTGTCAGTACCTTTACATGGACAACAATAATCCGATATGAACCCGATTAAGACGATAGTCTGATTAAGAAACTAGCATGTAAACAGCGATTATTGATGACCTTAATCCGACTAAAGTTATACTCGAAGTAAACACAAATCGAATTAAGACATAAGGAGTATTCCTGTTTTAGTCGCGTTATCGACATGCATTACAGACATGTACACACCTTAACCACATTATTAACGTCGTGTGGGAGTTTTCACCGCATTTTGCGACAGCACACGTACACACACGGCAGTGCTCAACCGTTTGACGGCAAACAAGAGCACGGCTGCGTCCCAAACCGTGTACTTACCTACTATATAGTAGGAGAAAAACATGTATATAGTAGGTGAAAAACAAGTATGCGGTTTCGGACGAAGCCCAGGGCTTCAAGCAGTTGTCTATTTGCACGTATAGCATGACAAATAATTAACTGCACTTGAATCGTCTGTAAAATTTAAAATAAAAACACCCGGTAGGTGGTATACGGTACCATAACGAAGATCAACTGTATGTCGATACGTGAAATTCTGGAGGGAACGTTGGATGGCGTGGCGTGGGGACGTAATGACGTGTGACGTTAATCGATCTATGTTCTATATTCTAAAAGCAACTCTTGTATAAACCTTAATCAGAATATTGTCTTATTCAGAATAAGGTCAGTAATTAGATTATTGCTCTCCATGTAAACGTAGTCTGTGTTTGCGTTTGCGCTTGCCTAAACCTATGGCAGAAGACTCCATGTTCGAGCTAAACAGTAAAAGTAAGAGTGCATCTCTGCTCTCATTCTATATTCCCAAACACGCTCTACTGAAAACATACTGTGCGCTTCATCTTTGTTTAAACAGGTTGCTCGATTCCACTGCAGCTGTCCGACGGTCGTCTCTGACCAGGCTTGATGGGTGTGTGAGAGTGTGTTTAATATGCACAGAGAACCGGCACATAATCAAGAACAATTAACAGCAAGGTTCACGAAAGCACTGCCCCGTGCTGCACGCTAATCAACCGATGCAGCACATGCGTGTTAGGACTGTCTAAAGGTCATGGGGCAATGATATCTGCCAGCAAGCAAACAGCACGGTGTATTCATATTCACGATGACAGAAATGAATTAGTGTACCGTGGCTAAAAGCACCGTCCGTTGGAAGCGGTTGCTTTCCTAATAAAATATGTTTCGAGACAAATCCGTAGCCTTCCAACAGCTCACGCTCTGCCAAAACACACAACAGCAGACAAACAAACGTGTGTCTGCATGCACGTCCATATCCATATCCATATAAATATTTGTCACTACTGTGGACTGAGTTGACTGTTTATAGAAATATTGCAGTGGTTACTTGGCCAGTAAAACACTCCTTTTTTTTTGGTAAGAAATTAAATATTTCAGTTAGTTATCCCAGGAAAGACTCAATAATTAATACTAACAAACTATGAACTTCAGCATTAAAGTGCACCTATTATGTTTTTTTTTAAATATTACCATTACTGTAGTCTGTTATAGAGCTGTTTGTGAATGCAAAAAATCTACAAAGTTTAAAAAATCTAAGCGCACGACAAACGGAGTTATTGTCTCCCGAAAGCAGGAACCGATTCTGAACATCTGAAACGAATCGTTAGTGATTCCAGACTTCACTTCCTGTACTAACCTATGTAGAATTGCAACAAAAAGCCCCACCTCTGGTCTTGATTGGCTGCTTGCTGACAGACGTAGCTGAAACTCGTTAGGGTAGTGGGCGTTTCCTTTTTGAAACACAATGACAGCGGTACAATCACAATAGACTGGTACATTTGACCAATCAGAACAGAGTATGCTCTCTAAAAGGAGGAGTTTAGGACGAATCCTTTAGAACGGATCATTTAATGAGTCGTTTGTGACACTGGGGGAAAAATGTTATGCTACAGTTTAAATTATGAGCACATTACAGTGTTTTTTTACTTTGATGAATGTTAATCTATTGTATCTATAATTAGGCGCGTTTCAAAAATATAATAGGTGCACTTTAATGAAGCATAATTATTTATTGTTGAAAGACCAAACTAAATAAAGAACATCTGCTTTAACTAAAATCTTTTCATCCATGGCTAAAATTACACCTACAGTTCATATCTATCCATCCACCCAATTTCCATACTATTTACACTATACAGAGTCGAGGCAGGGGACACCCTGGACGTGGCAACCCATCACAGGGCACAATCGTACACACATTCACACACTACGGACAATTTGGAGATGCCAATCAGCCTACAACACATGTTTTTGGACTGGGGAGGAAACTCGAGTACCCAGATAAACCCATATCCATATAAGAAGAACATGCAAACTCCACACACACACCTGCACACACACAGGGCAGAGGTGGGATTTAAACCCCCAGCCCTGGAGGTGCGAGGCAAATGTGCTAATCACTAAGCCAACGAATGGCAGATTTCAACAATTTACTTCGTGTTCACTTAATTATCGACATTTAGTAACATAACGTGCACTGCTACACTGTTGAATTCTCCAATCTGATTATTCAGGAGGTGTTGATTCATTTTCTATAACATCATAGCTCTGACACCAGTGCCTGCTACAATTCAAGTCACAGGTTTATATTAACGCTCGCTCGAATACATTATTGTTTCTATAGCAACCGCTAATTCACAGGGACTTGTAAATTGAATGCTCCACATAATCTGACTAATAATAAAATGGATTCAAAGTTGTTGTTATCTAGCAAAGAAAAACATATAATCATTGATATGATGACGCTTTATGTAAGGCGACGCTTAATAACCTTTATGGATGTCGTCTTTAATGTCAGCGGTTTCTATCGATCAGAAAGTTTTCTGCCCGGGAAAGTCATCAGGACAGAAGATTAATGCAATTTCTGGTCTCTCTGTAGCTGTTTTTGTCTCATTAACATCAAGATAGATAGTTTAAAGCTGCTATAATGTAAATAATACCAGAAACTGCCTTGTTTACTCATATGTAACTAAAAGTAGTGTCATTCTTTAATTATCAACAAAATATATTGCTGGCAAATTGCTGTTGTATGAGTGCGATCATTCCTTTCTTAATGCGCTCAGTCTAGATGGAACTATTTTAGTCAGAAAAGAAACAAAGATTACTAACTACAACTGTAATACTTTTGGTAGCACTATTAATGTTGTATACTATATAGTCTATATTTGCTACCCAAACTTGTTGGAGTTAACTGGACTAATTGACTAACTTCATACGCATTGCAATTTACATACACCGTGTATATGTTCCTGCTTGCAACACCATGCTGTCTTGTCTGTTGTGAGCACATAAGTGCAGCACTGTAGAAACAATTCTATCAGAGTCCTTGTTTTGTCCTCGACCTGCCGCTCTCAGAGCAGCCGAGTACCTCGGAGAGTGCTTGCGCCCCAGTGCCTGATGGGAAAACCATTTCTCTCCTTGCATTAACCTGAGAGATGGGGCAGGTGCCCAGCGGCCATGCTGCTCTGTGATTACGACTTCTTCATCCAAAGGTGTGTGTGTGTGTGTGTGTGTGTGTGGTGTAAAAGAGAGAGAGAGAGAGAGAGAGAGAGAGAGAGAGAGAGAGACTGAAGGAGTATGAATAAAAGTGTCTAGCTGTTAGATTTTCACACAGTCAGTGTTTGATGGAATTAAAACTGTGTATGTACAGTATGCACAGGCGATGCTTGAAAAATAGTTATACAGTATAAGAATGGAACAACAGACCTGGAGTATTGAGAAAAGACAAAGAGGTAGCGATGTTAATATTCCGAAGCAAACAGGAGAGAAGATGGCATACAAGGATCTGTTATATAACCGTGGGCCAGGGAAGATATGAAAATGAATGCGCCACTCAATATCCATTATGTCCCATAGCTAGGAGAAGCCTCATAGAGCTTTTTCGGTTAAAGAGAGCTTCATAACATTTCCATTTTAAAGCACAGAAAATGAATCCTAGTTTAAATATTTACCCAGACACATATAGTGCACAGGGAAAGTATAAAGTAAATACATAATAAATCTTTGTACTTCCACCTACAAAATATCTCCAAGAGATATCATAATTACGTTACTGTTCTAATTATAGTTTACTATATCGTACTACTTCTTCTTAGTTCGAACGAGCTATCATTGAACTGTCAGCCTCGCATCTGAGCGGAATAAGGGAAAAATAATAATGCATTATTCTGGCGAACCCAATGCATAAATACATGAATAAAAGTTGTAAAAAAAAAACTGCTCTTGTGTGCTATTCAAGAAGAGTGTGTGGGAAATGTGGCGTTTTAATGCGTCTAGCCCGCTGTAATCATCCTTATCGCTCTCCAACACCGTGCCTGGGCCTTGTGAGGTGATTAGACGGGGGAGGGGATAGAGAGAAAGACAGTGAAGGCAAGAGAGAGAGAGAGAGAGAGAGAAAGAAACGAGAGCAGAAAGACAGGATTTGTTTAACAAGTATCACTGCTTGCCAGAGGATGAGCTGCACAGCGAGTCTGGCCGATAGTGTTCAGAAACTGCATTATCACTGGAGCAGATTCGGCAGTCTGCAAGCGTACGTAGATCTAGGACACAGCCCTATAGGGGGCTTATGGGGCATAGAGGCTGTGCAAGTAGGAAACAGCCCTTTATTTATTGATGAATGCTCCCTTGATCTGACCTTCAGCAATGCCTATGACTTCCATCTCACACATTCAGGAAACAGTAGCTCAACTGTAGACAACATGGTTAACAATGTGGAGAAGCTGCAGGAGATGTTGAGCATTAATACTGCAAAAGTGTGTAGGGCATGATCCCTCAGAAACACACGATGTCATTATACATTATATAGCCAAATGTTTGGACACCTGAAAATCACACCCATATGTGGGCCTTCCTCAAACTGTTTGCACAAATTTGGGGGGCATGGTGGGGGAAGGAGGGTAGCGTGTCCAGAGTCCAGGGCTTGATCCTGAGCTTGGGTTAAAGTCCTCGTGAAGTACTTTGAAACTTGCAGTGTTATTAAATGTGTTAACGTAATTTCCACTGATACAGGAAGTCTTCGCAGGACTTATCAAGTGGCTCCTCCTCCTTTTTAAATAACCAGTAGGGTTTAGCATACCTCATGGGCCAGGCTAAGACATATTTGATTTTTATAATTTTGGGGGCGGGACACTTCAGATTCTAGAAAGCGTTTGATTGGACAGAAAATCTGAAGAGAAGCTGAAGTGCAGAATTATGTCATCAAAATTGTTGATCCATATCGGTGGTATTTTAAATGCATATATCTTCTAAATGAACACTAGCTTATATATAACCTTAAAGATAACATAGTCATACTAAAATTTAGATTTCTTGAGGACTTTAATGCCAATGTGGAGTTTCCAGGTTCTCAGGTGTCTAAACTCTAAATGTGGATGTGTAAATGTCCAATGCCCTGTAATACACCCTGGATGGGACACCAGTCTATCTTTCCTTGCATCCAGTATTTCCTACTGTACTGTGATCCAATATAACCCTGATCAGGATAAAGCTTTTCCTGAGGACTTCAAAGGCATCTTATGTACTGTATTTGTCCTATTACTATTACTTTTTGCAAATCTTACAAAAGTACTGAACAATGTAAGGGCTGGTTTACTAAGGCGTATTATTAAATGTTGCGCAGTCATTTAAATGACTGGCAGAGCTAGGTCACTCTGACCATTATTCAGCTTCTGAGCATCAAACCCAAATCAAGCACCACATTCAGTGAGCATGCAGTTAACCAGAGTGGCTGTGTGCCTCTCAAATCTAAGTGGCTAAGAAAATGAAGACGAAGAGCAGTCCTCGGTCATGTGGAATTGATTCGGAGTGATTTATATAGACATTTTAATAGGATATTAAGAACATTAGCTATTTTTGCACTGCTGGCAAACTGGTGTGTGGCTCAGTGGCACATGATTGGTTACATTTTCTGTGACGAAAAAGTACATTCTTACTGTGTGAGGCCTTGTGTTTGTAAGATTTCCATAAAAATGCGCATACTTATCCATCCATCCATTTTATATACCACTTATATACTGGGGTACACCCTGGACAGGGTGCCAATCACTTCCGTGGCATAGCCACATGCACATTCACTCACCCATTCATACACTACAGACAATTCTGGACATGCCAGTCAGCCTACCATGCATGTCTGTGGACGTGGGGAGGAAACCGGAGAACCTGGAGGAAACCCCTGTAGCACGGGGAGAACATGCTAACTCAGCACACGCACCGGGAATCGAACCCCCAACCTTGGAAGTGTGAGGCGAACGTGCTAACTAACCACTAATCACATATGATTAAAGGTGATTGGCTGAAATGTGACATGTCTAAAAATACAAATGTAAAGCTTATGATATATACTGTTTGAGATTGTCATAAATTAAATGTTATAAATATAAACATGCTGCTATATAAATTACACCCATGCCTAATAGACATTTGCAGCTTCAGGATAAATCATACACACATACACTGAGTTCACCTGGTTAGTGATAAATGGCCACATTACTTAATGTGGCCTTAGATAGCTCATTCTAAATGATATCATCGTGAAACTCAGGATATGACATCACCACGCCACATTTAAGAGGCTGACGTCAGCCGGACTAAATATACTAGGTGAAGTGTGAGGCTGAGGAGCCGTGTGGAGATCCTCCAGCAGATGGAGTGGGGAAGCCGATGAGGAGGAGAGGATGGGTGTGAATAAAATCCCATGTCACATAGACAGGTGAGAATGTGTGTGTGTGCGTGACAGAGAGAGAGAGATAGAGAGAGAGAGAGAGGCACACTCTCACACTCACACACACTTGCACACACTTATACACGCCCCCCTCCATCACATACTCATTTATATGACATCACACATTTCCACACACACACTTCCCCACGCCGCACATTCCTCCTTCCCTCATTCACACTCACACAGAACGAGGGCGAAAGAGCAAACGCTCATTTGCACAAGACGGAGACAGACGTGCAGCCAGAGGACGGCGAAGTCAGAGCCAAGGTCTCCACAGAAAGCATGCATGCCCTAGAATTTTTTTTTTTTTTTCTCGTTTAAGGTTAATTTTAAAAAAAAATCTAATATATACAGATTTAAAAGTGGTACTGTGATGTAATTCTTAATGCTTTGGCCATTAGTAGTGAATGAAAGGGAATGTTTAAAAGAAATGCAGAGAACAAATCACGTTAAATCCTGACATCCTTCTCCATTAATGGCTCTTAACTGTGAAGCTGCTACTATTTTTCAGGTCATGTCTGTTTGTAATGTGAGGTCAGAGCTTTTAGAAAATCCAACAAGTCTAAAGATTAATTGACTTCTTTATATATATATATATATATATATATATATATATATATATATATATATATATATATATATATATAAATTCAGGTTTACCATAATTATAAATGACATATAAATTAGCATTACCATAATTACAAAATGATGTTAAAATGACAGATATAATCAAGGTTTTTTTTTTGTTTGTTTGTTTTTTACAATTGAAATAATGATTTGGGTGAATTGTACTACTTAATGTATTGCTGTTCATTTATTTATCTTCTGTAACCACTTTATTTGGACGGTGTCATGGTGAATGAATCCCAAGAAAACTGCACCACCATGCCACCTTACTACTTAATGCGTATTGTTGTTTTTTTTTACACAATTTATTACTATTAATTACTATTAATATTAATAAATTGTCTATTAATAACTCTGTACCATCCAGTATTACTATCATTTGTGCCACTACAAACGTCAAACTTTTCCAGCTCCAATGTCGGGAGCTTTCCCTCCACAGAAACACCAATCCAGAGGTGGCAACATTGCTAGAAATTCAAAATCAGGCCACTAAAACTCTAGCGCATGCCAGTGGATGGGATGCCAACACTATAAACGATAAAACACACTGGTTGAACTGATATTTAACTGCAATCCACAGAAGCTTCTTGGATTTATAAGTAACCAGTGTATAATCTTACTTAATATGAATGTTACATAATAAACAAAAGTTCATGTACAGTCTGCAGTCCAGCACATGTTCATGTTATACTACATTGCACAGCAAAGTTCTCCACATATAGGGAACTATGAAAATAACGGCTGTGCCTTCGTTAGTGGGTGTTCGTGGACATCCACTTATCGGTCGGTGCACAACATTTACAAGCATTCTGAATTTGATAACAAGTTTGGCAGTGTCGTGTGTGATGTGTTTGCCACATTTCCTGTTAAAGTCCATCGCAACCGTGCAACTGCTTACCAATCCAGCCATGAAAATGATTTCAATATGGTTTTCTTTGGTGAAATTATCTGAAAATAATTATAATACAAACTAAGTATGAAACATTTTGGGAGACATTTTGATTTAAAAAAAAGTATAGACACCCTGTAAATCGACTACAATGGTAATTAAAGATAGTTACCATTTATCAACTGATTAATGTGTAGACATTTGTACCAATACTTGTAGACGTTTGTGTCTGAGCATCAGGACACTATAAACATGGTCTTTCCAGTTGTATTATTGATATCAAACAGACATGACCCATGTCACGACCCCTACTCAGATCTAGCTTGAGTTATTTTGGTAGCACGTATGCTGACTGATCTTGTGATACTGTTGCGATTTTGGATCAACCGTACATTAGTAGGTGTTGATGTGATTGCGAGTGTGATTTTCAAGCAACAGCAACAAGATAAATGTTAGGTGTGAATGCTAATTAGCATGTTTTTCAGAGTCATAGAGTTCACAATTGTGCTTTCTTGTTTTCTATTGGTTCACAAAAATGAGGTTTGCAAATTCCCAGGTCAAAGTTAATAGACAGATGAAGCTGACATGAAGTGAAAGTAAGAACTATTAAAAGAAAATGTGCACTTTTCACATCCTGTGTCCTTTCCCCTTCTGTGAATTGGTTTTCCCACTGGGTGACTTTTATCTAGCGGATAAAATAAATAAATAAATAAAATAACACCTCTCATATTGCCGTAGCAAACAGTCAAAAATCGTACATAATGATAATGAGGCTATATTGGTTACATATACATTACAGCACAGTGAAATTCTTTTCTTCGCATATCCCAGCTTGTTAGGGCGTTGGGGTCAGAGTGCAGGGTCAGCCATGATGCAGCGCCTCTGGAGCAGAGCGGGTTAAGGGCCTTGTTCAAGGGCCCAACAGTGGCAGCTAGGTACTGCCGGGGCTTGAACCCCTGACCTTCTGATCAGTAACCCACAGCTTTAACAGCTAAGCCACCACTGCCCCGTATAGGCTATGGCTAAGCCATAGATGTTGGCACCTCTACTATATGTACACCATAACCAGCTCCATCTATCCCACTCCTGTTAATTCCCAACCATCGAAACCTGTCAGCATTAGCCAAATCTAGAAGAAGAGTTTCACGCTTCGTGCATTCAAAACAACTGAGGGGAATTTTAGAGCATCTCCACAGTGGGGATCATTTTAAGTATTTAGCCTGAGGCCAAACACGACTGAACTGAGAAATCAGATGCTTCTATCGTCAGGGACATCTCACCTCCCATAGCTACACTACAGGGAAGAGCTGTACCAATGCTATTACTACAGCAGACATCGCCAGCTGTTGCTCTTCACCTCACAATGCGACAAGTGTGAAATGACGAGGAGCGAGGGAGACGTGGGCGAGAGAGGGGTTTGTGTTGAGTGCGTGTGACTAGGTCCACACTAAATCCAGTTTGCAGGTACAGGATTATGGAAATAAATTGTGCCTCGTCAGTTAAGAAACTGCCAAGAAAAGGACAAAACATTGATTTCTCCATTAGAGGCTTACTACACCATGCAGTCCAATATCCTCATTTGAATGAGAAGAAGTCAACAGTTTCCCAATGAGGCAGAACTGATGCCATTTCTCTGCAAGACGTCTGAGAGTTTAAGACACTGAAGAGGAACCCCAAATGAGCTTTAAAAAAAAAAAAAAAAACAAGCATCACATATTCTCTTTCATTTTCTTCATGGTAATTAAAACCAACAGAGATAACGCCATCTCATTTTCCCAAATGTAACTAATAAACTCCATGGACAAAAACAGTCACATCCACTATTCATAGTGCCTTATCATGCGATATCAATAGGTTACGCACTTTCACAAATGTAGCCTTAAAAATGTATTAACAAGAAGCATTGATGAATAAATGAATAAACGAATCAAAAGAAAGACACGGAATTAGCATTTTCTATGGCAATAGGACCCTGAACAAAAGAATTTGCCGGTGAGTCACAACATATGATTCAACATATTCGCCAAGTCAGTAGAAGAGAGGGCTGAAATTGACAGGAAGTCACTGCTGGCATCCTTACCTGAGAGCATTATCTCGGTTATTGATGCGAAAAGAGGAGTAAGCTACTATTAGGAAACTAATTTTCTTGTCCAATGTCCAATCAAATTTTCTTGTTATCATGCTGTTTGTAATCCAGTAAGGAGTCAATTCTTCCAAGACTTCTATATGATTTGTACTGTATACCACATGGATGGTCATTTGACATTTTTTTCAAATGAAAGCCAACTATACAACCCAGTAATAACCTCTTACTGACCAAATAACACACAGACACATTCACACAAACTATTCCCTGTACATTTTGCTGAAATATTACACTCTTTCTCAATCTCAGAGACAGTGCATGGTTAAGTCTAAAGCAAACTTCAAATCCCAAGGTAGGGTTTTTATGAACCAAAGCTCATAAAGAATTTCCAGATCTAATCTAGCCTCTTGGCCAGGTCTCCTACTGTGGGATTTTCCTGACATAAGTAAATATAATTAGGCTGAATTGCCTTGTTACTCCACAGGGGAGACGATCTACAGTAGATAGTCTAATGTGTGGAAAATACTCGGAAATATGCAAGTCCACTAGACGACGGTTTTGTCTTAATATGTGCAGTGTCTCATTAATAATTATAATTATATTATTTAACGAACAGTGAGACATTTCATCCATGTTGTCATGGTCGAGGTATTTTCCATGACTGGAAATGAAATCTTTTCCATGATGCATAAGAAACGCAAATTGCATGTTTTCTAATTAAAGTAAGTCGTTTATTCGTAAAGCAGATTTAAAACAACATCTGTTCAAAATGCTGTGCAAAATGCTATGTGGAAAAAAAATATATCAATCAAAACCACACACCAATTACTGCTCTCTACTGCTTTAGACAAGAACATATGTATATAGCACGCATTAAACCATTCCCAAAGCATGACTTTAGTATTTTAACGTTTTCCCATTCATTCTTAACACCAATAGAACCACTCAATACTAAGGTCTTTTTTAAAGCGCACGTATTATGGTTTTGAAACACGCCTAATTTTGTTTTAAAGGTCTCATACAGTAGATTTACATGCATCCAAGGTCAAAAAAACATTTTAATGTGCTCGTAAATTAAACTGCAGCATTACCTTTTTCCACCAGCATCACAAATGACTCATTAAATGATCCGTTCTAAAGGATTCATTCTAAACTCCTCCTTTCAGAGAGCATACTCTGCTCTGATTGGTCAGATGTCCCAGTCTGCTGTGATTGGTCTACCGCTGCCGGCGTGTTTCAAAAAGGAAACGCCCATTACCATAACGAGTTTCAGCTCTGTCTGTTCACAAGCAGCCAATCAAGAACAGAGGCGGGGCTTTTTGTTACAATCCTACGTAGGTTAGTACAGGAAGTAAAGTCTGGAATTACTAATGAATCGTTTCAGCTGTTCAGAATCGGTTCCTGCTTTTGGGAGTCAATAACTCTGTTTATCGTACGCATAGATTTTTTAAAAACACACTTTTTACATACACAAACAGCTCTACAACACACTACATGAACGGTAATATTTGAAAAACCATAATAGGTGCACTTTTTTTAAAAAATATATAAAAAATGGGACACAGATGAAGCACATCTGTGGTCTGCTGGTAAACTGTTCCAGAGCCTTGTTGCAGTGAGTGAAAAAGTAGATTTAAAGAAAGACAGTGAAAATAAGGCAGAGGAAAGGGATGTGTTAGAGAAACGAGTGTTTGAGTGAATGTTGGAAAGGGCAGTGACAGTGAGACTTCTAGATGTGCTGTGGACACACAAACAGAGCAGGCTCGGAGTGAACTAGTCACTGATCTACTGCCTGCCCTGATGTCCTGCTGCTCTTTTGACTATCCAGCACTGGTTTACAACATGCTGTGATGAGCCCTGCCAAAACGCACCTCACACACACATACACACACACACTTATACAATAGGCCTCATTTATCAAACTGGATACGAATTAATTTATTAAACAAGAAATGTGGTATTAATGAAGATCTATTTAGTTCGTCTCACTGAACCCCAATTGATCTTCACATTGTATAATTGCAATAAGTTACTGCAATTTTACATATGGATTACTCAGTCAAGTTTAAATTGCTTATTTACTGCAATTAGCTGCACAAACTTAATGAAAGTTTTGTGACGCCCGGTCGTTTCATATGAATGACTTTGAAAAAGAAGAAAAAAAAGCAATCCAAAAGAAATCCAGGAATGAAGACAAATAAGATTGCGATTAAACAGAAGCGCCAACGTATAACAGGAGGAAGAGTTTCTCTCTCTGTGTGTATGTGTGTATGTGTGTGTGTGTGTGTGTGTGTGTGTGTGTGTGTGTGTGTCTATGATAGCTGATGTGCTGCAGGAGCTGACCTACACCACTGGAAGATTTAGAACAAGGTGCTGTTTCACTGTCATTTTTTTTCAGCTGACTGTGAGCTTTTCCTTTTATGGAGTTTGTGGGCGTCACTAAATGCAAATGAACTGCTGTGTAAACCGCACAGAAATTGCAGTTGGGTTTTTCCCTGTACGAAAACATTTACTCCCTGCTTTAAAAAAAAAAAAAAAACAGATAAATGAGGTGCAATGCCACAAAAAATCCCACACATGCACCTTGTCACTTGCACAGACAGCTGAAGTCTATTAGCTCTCTTACAAGGTCAATATGTTTTTAGATCACTCTAGCTGATTAAAACAGCACACACCTTCTCTTCATCTCCTCCCTCTCTCTTCCTCCCATCCCAGCCCCCTGTCTACGCCGGTTCCTTTCTTCAAAAGAACCGGCTTCTCTGCATGTGTGCTAGTTATGTGAGGGAGGAGGCGAGCCGCTGTGACGAACACACTGTTCGTTTCATTAAAGAAATGACCGGGAGGCCACTGGCCATTAGCAACCTGCCGGTCATCCAGAATGAATTCGCATCAAGCGCTGCGTTAATCAAGTGCTAGCACAGCGAGAACAGACTTTTATGCGTGTATAAGTAGTGTGGGGAGATAACAGGTAAAGGTCCTTCACTTCACTTGCGTCATGCTCTTTTTCCTACTGCTAGGCGCGAGAGGCAGCTAATTAGAGCTGCAGGAAGAATACAGACGTTGCGTTCCACTAGACTTTGAAATTGCTACTTATGCTGGTCAGGCACATGGACACAAAACGTTCTTTAATAATAGGGTCAGACATGAACAAGCATCATATATGACGACGTTTCTTTCCTGAGGAACTGCCGGTGGAGCTAATGCACATTGTGATTATAATAATACATGATTATTACTGACACACGGTGTTGTTATTGTTGTTTTTTATAACGTGGTATTGCTATTTTGCAGGCGCATTCTCCAGAAATGCAGGATATAGACACAAAATGTGATACGCAATAAAGTTGTTGGATATTATAATTATGGTATGAGGTAACTGAGTTATGTAAGGCTAAAGGATATGACATCATGGGGTGGTGTGAGGCATCTCAAGGCAAAGCAGAGTTACTGTTACAAGCCTTATAACAAGTGTGTTTATTTATCAAGGATGTAAATTTTCCGTTGATTAATGAACGACACGTCTCACTTTTTAACCGTTTATGTGTACACTTAACTCAATGTAAGGCTTTTAAAGTTCCTATCTTTACATATTTGCTTTTTGAAAAGACTCAATTTCAATTACTCTTTGTTTTAAAAGCCACTTAAGTAAGTGTAACCGAAGTACTGCTTTTCAACTAATTTTATGCAAAATGTAAGAAATTTGATTATACCTGAAGTATTTCCATACATATACAGTGTCTCTGCTTTTCAGTGACAACTCACATTCTCGCTTCTCTGTGCTTCTTTATTCCCTCATACATGTCCAGCATCTTTTTCGGTCTAATAACTAATGATATGAGTTAGATCTACAACAGCTAATTGATAAAATCGATAATAATCGATGATGAAAATCGTTGTGAATGAATCTCATTATCGATTAGTCGGTCTGCGCGCGGCACAGGGGGCATTTACACATTACATTACTTCTGTTCAGAAAACACGCTTCGGAGAATAAATACTAAATTTGCTTCCCAAATGAAGTACTATGCACTTACACTATGTACTGTGTACTCTACAGTCAAGTGCACAGATACCCAAACTAGGGCCCATGGTGACTTTTGATTTGGCTCACCATGCCATATGTGAGAAGGAGGTAGGGGGGAAATGTCATCGATGCTGATCTTCCTTTCTAATTTAACATAACATTTTAAAAAATTTCTTTTTGAGCTACAAAAAAATGTAAATTGAAATTAAATGTAGAGAATATAAGTGAATTTGACTTTTATTTCATGTACATGTGTACTTCAAGGCCAGCGTGCTTTGCAACAGTCAACGAACAGGTAATAATGGAGGGATCCAGGCAGCGGCACACAGACAAGAAGAAATATAAAAAGGTTTGGCAAGATGATTTTTTATTTACTGAAATCAATTCAAAGGCAGTGTGTCTAGTTTGCAAGCAGTCAGTTGCTGTTTTATAAGAGTAAAATATCTGTCGTCATTATGAAAAAAAACATTCTTCAGCTTTCTTAAAGTACAGCGGCGAGGCGCGAAAACAGAAGGCTAACAAGCTGCTTGCTAAACTTCGATCTGAACAGAGTGTGCTGCTACGTCCTTCACCAGCTCAAGAAAGTGCCACTATCAGATTTCCGAACTAATTGCTAAAAGTGGAAGAGCCACAGGAGAGTTCGTCAAAGAGTGCCTTGCAGTGGCTGCAGAAGCAGTGTGCCCTTCTCAGATACGCATATTCTCGCAAATCAGCTTGTCAAGGAATACTGTCACCTGAAACATAGAGGACATGGCCCAAGACATCGGCGAGCAAATCAAGGTAAAAGCAACTGCCTTTTCAATAGCTTGCAATATATCTGCACTGATATATCTGATTCTGCACAGCTGTTGGTATTTCTGCATGGAGGTAATGAAAATTTTTAAGTGACTCAAGAGCTTGCTGGCATTGAGACTCTTTCTTGTACTACTAAAGGAGAGGATCGCTCTTTTTTTGCTGTTGAGAGTATTAAAAAAGAATGAATTAAAGTGGGAGAATACGGCTGGCATTACAACTGATGGAGCCCCGCCGATGGAAGGCAGGAAATCTGGCCTTTCCACATTGGTGTCTCGGAAACTCAGTGAATGTGGGGGGAAATTAGTAAAGTACCACTGCATTTTACATCAAGAACAGCTATGTGCCAAATCCATCAAGCTTGTGGATGTGATGCGTGACGTCGTCAAAATTGTGAATGATATACGCTCCAAGGCGCTGTCTCACTGGCAGTTCAAGGTACTGTTGGATGAGATGGATGCGCAATATGGTGATGTGTTAAACCACCATGAGGTTAGATAGCTGAGCCGAGGAAAAGTTCTGAGGAGATTTTTTGATCTGCGTGATGAGATCAGAGCTTTTCAGGAAAGCAAGATTGGTAGTATTCAAGTGCCCATGGATAAGAAATGGCTTTCTGACCTTGTTTTCCTGGTGGACGTCACAAAGCTGCTCAATGTTTTAAATGTTTAGCTCCAGGGAAAAGACCAGATTATCACCCAGATTTTTGATCTTGTCAGAGCCTTCAAACAAAAACTACTGCTGCTCAGAAGACATCTATCATCAGGTAACATTCACAATTATAATATTCACAATACTTATTATTATTAATACTTATATTTAGTTTACATTTATATCCAGTGGTGTCAGCTTTGGTATTTTTTGTTAATCAAGCTCATAAAATTTGTGTCAAAGTTCTCTTAAATTATCATGGATTCATTTCCTGCTTTTGTCAGTTATTTATTTCTCACTCTGTTTTTACATGCCTGCTTTTCTCTTCTTTCACTCCCAATCTCATACTGCTCCTCTCTCTCTCTCTCTCTCTCTCTCTCTCTCTCTGTCTCATCCCCACATCCAGGAAATTTAGCCCGTTTTCCCAGTTTTAAAGAGGCAGACATGATTAAAGAGAAGGTACCCGAGTATGATGCTGGTCTCAGCAACCTTACCCAGGAGTTTGACAGTCGCTTTGAGGACTTCAGACACAATGCTACTGACTTTGATTTGTTTGCTCAACCCTTCAACATCAGTGTGGACACAGTCAGTGATGATCTTTAGATGGATCTATTTGAGCTATGGTGTGATTCAGAACTCAAACAAAAGTTCACGTCCCTTCCCTTGACAGACTTCTACAAATGTGTGCAAACAGGTACAAGTGATGCTGTCTCTGTTTGGCAGTACCTGCCTCTGTAAGCAGACTTTCAGTCTGATGAACTTGAACAAGTGTAAAATGAGAAGCAAACTAACTGACTCTCACCTAGAAAATATCCTGACTTTGTCAGTAAGTCAGCTGCAGCCCAATTTGGAAAAACTTCATGTCTTCATGCTACGGACAAGGTTCATGTCTCTCATTAGAGGTCACTGATATTGCAGGAATATGGTTGTATTGCTTATAGCTTGAATAGTTGTATTAGGGATTGAACATGTTGAACTATAAATGGGATGTTTTCACATGTTTTTTTTTTTTTTTGTACTATAAGTCTCATTGAACTATAAACTCTGAAAGTAAAACTGCATTAGTTAAGCAGATTACAGACTGATGTTTCCTATTTATTTAATTATTTGTAAATATTATGAAATCATAAATGAGGAGAACCCTGGCAACTTTAATTTTTATATAATACAGTTTGGTATAATGCAACGTTAACTTTCAGCCCATGGCCCTCAATCAAGTTTGATTTTTGGCCCTTCATAGGAAAAAGTTTGGGCACCTCTGGTCTAGTGTACGAAGTTTAGAAAGGTGACACCGTCTCAAAAGGAACTCTAGAGGTTTTTTTAATAACTGGAAGTATAAGCCGCTAGCTAGTTGACTTCCTAGTCGACTTCGAATGACGTCATATGCACGTAATGTAACGCCGCTAGCTTTAGCCTAACAGCCAGAGTCACCGACAATGTCTTTCTTCAGTTTACTGTTTATGTCAACGTTACCTTTAATAAAAAGTTATGCATAAATACTATTATATAAGTATTTATTCATTATTTTTATGGATATACAAAAAGCACTGAATTAAACTACAGTTCTAAATGAATAATATATATTCTGGTGTGTGTGTGTGTATTGGGTTCTTTTCAGGCTTATGTAATTGGACAAACAGTTGTGTAAAGTTTTAGTCTGAAGTTTATATTTGTAACATTCAGTTTGTGGATTTTATTTTAAATAAACAGCAAAATGGTGCGGAAAGTGTGCCCCCCCCATTAATCGAAAAAATAATCGGCCAACTAATTGATTATGAAAATATTCATTAGCCCTAATAGCAGTGTTTAACTGTTCAAATGTGTGTGTTTATGCTCTGCATTCCTAATCTAATGACATAGAGGGTGTGTCTCGATATGCTCCCTAGATCCTGGTAAGGACCCTGACTCACTATACGTTGGGACACTGATAAATCTAATTTCCAGCGACGTGACTACGTTCTCACGTCGTAAAATGTCACCAAAATCTATTATACGTCCTATAAATTTGTTTGCTTAATCACAAATGATTCCGCCATGGTACGTGAAGCAGGATCGTCAGCTAGCTAGTGGATTAATTTTTAAAAATCATTAAACACTGAAAACATGTTAGAATAAAACAAACTGTAATTAGAAAGTCGGTTAATCACTAACATAAATAATCATTTGAGAGCTACAATAATACATTATTGTATTATTATTGATATTGTATTATAATTGATAATGTATCATTATTAAAAACACGCTACTTACATTTGTAGACGGAAGTTGGACGAGAGTTCATCCTTCGTTTTTTTTTTTTTGAGCTGAAAGGCTTCAGAAATCATGATGCCATTTCCTGTAAGGGAACATAGTGAGCGTCTATGCTCCCTGGTTTTTGCGGTGCATTGTGGGATTTTCTTAGTGAACGTTCCAGTGCGCTGGAAGGACTTTGCGATTGAAACAGCTCTTAAAATGGCTGAATCCCTGATCAGTGGCTACTGAACTAGGGAGCTGACTGAGACATACCCAGAGTCTGAGATCAAGAGACTGAGAGTTCGCCAGTTTCAGTGCCAGGTTTTTTCCTGATTTTTGAGCCATTCTCTTATCACAGTCCCACACAATGTGCATGTTGCGGAAACTCACACTGTCAGGGTTAAATATAGAAACAATAGGCCTCTGCTCTGGCTTGTGTCGTGAGTTTGTGAGTTTGTGTGTGTGTGTGGTGTGTGCATGTATGCATCACAGGATAGATAGAAGTAACTTACAACACTGGCCCTTGCGCATCACCTTGATGCGTCTCTGAGTGTTGCACTGAGCCTTCTCCAGTTCACACTCATTGGAGTAGGTGGAGGAGTCCGAGCCACACACAGGCGCCACCACAGACGGACACACCATCTTCTTGCACACACACTCTCCTTTCGAGGGGTCGGCTGAGTCTCTTTGACACACTGCGCCGCAAGCCCCCCACCCCGGGGGGGGGGGGGCAAAAAAAAAAAAAAAAAACACAAAAAAAAAAAAAAAAAAAAAACAAAAAGAGGGTGTTACATTAACGTTAAATTTACAATATTGTAGCAATGCTAGTAAAAAACGCTAATCTCCATAAAATTCATTATAGTAAGTATAAAAACACAGAAGGACGAATGCGAAGGACGAGTTTTGTAACTAGGGCTGTCGCAGTGTCGCAGTTTTATTTTTACAACCCCCTCTGTCTGGAGTACATCATATGACATCAATCTCTGTTCTTCTACGCCATGGACACAACTGCATTGAAAACCCTTTTTGCAATACTGGAGTAAACATGTTACATTGCTACCTCTAGTTATGTCATGCGTAACGTTTAGAAGAACATGGCATTGCTGACTTTTCATCCATCCATTTTCTGTACCGTTTATCCTAAGATGGGGTTGCGGGGGAGTCTGGAGCCTATCACAGGGGACTCGGGGCACCCTGGACAGGGTGCCAACCCATCGCAGGGCACACTCACACACCCATTCTCATGCTACGGACAATTTATGCATGTCTTTGGACTGGGGGAGGAAACCGGAGTTCACTGAAGAAACCTTCGAAGCACGGGGAGAACACAGGGAATCAAACCCCCAACCTCGGAGGTTGGGAAGGTGTGTGAGTATGTGTGTGTATGGGTGAATGTGAACCAGTGTAAAGCACTTTGGAGAACTGCTAAGGTTAAAAACAGGCTATATAAGTGCAGACCAGACCATGTACTAAGCCAGGGGTTGCCAAACTTTTCCAGGGCAAGGCCCCCCAAATGGCGTTAACATTTGACCGAGGCCCCCCTTTTGCAAGATGTCTTTAAAACACATTAAAAACTCTGACTTCTGAATATATCCCGCCTTTTTATTAATAATTACATCTTACATCTTTACATTACATTACATTAGGAATTGATTGTGTGTGTGGTTGTCTGAGAGTGAGAATGAGAAAACATTCTAGTGGGAGGGATGGGCTTGGTGGCTCCAACACAGTTTGTTGAGGCCCCCGGTGCACCTCCTGGCGGGCCCTAAGGTAGCCACGGCCCCCACTTTGAAAACCATTGTCCTAAGCCATCACGCCCCTGCACTGCTGACTAGGACTAGACAAAACAACAGTTTTTGTTTTGGCTCAATATGGTGCCTTTCCTCACAGCCACCCAGCTTTCCCCAGAGCTTATAACAACAAAGTGATAAATACTGACAGTTCAGTAGATTTCACTTTAAAGTCATTCTCAAAAATATCTTTCTTAGGAAAATAAAGAGCGATTTTTTTTGTTTTTTTTTGTTATATACACACAAGGCTGCATAAAGACACGCCTCCTTTTGGTTTACACATGCTTGATACTATGAAACTGATATTTTTTAACTAGCTTATCAATCCGAGAACATTTCGAATACTCCCACCTGTGACTCTTGTAAGAACTCTTGTAAGGTTTCGACTCGAAAGAAACGATCAAAACAACAGCAGCTACTTCCACCATTAAAGTTAAACAAGTATGTAGAGTCACCTCTTCATATCCCTCACATACAGTCCACCTCATCATTAACTAATAATGCCCTCATCACGAATCCCTTGATGCTAGCTACAGCAGTGATCACTTGTATCCCTTTTGGCGTTGTGTGTATGTTGCCATGGAAATGACTCATCTCAAAATTTCTGTGAATTTCAATACAGTCCCATTGTACCGCCTCAAAGAGACAAAAAGCTGCGGAAGACCCAAACAAATAACCATACCTATCTCTCTCTCTCTCTCGCTCTGTTTCTCTCTCTCTCTTGTTTCCCTGTTTATCCCTCTCTCCTCATTTCTTTCACTGTCTTTCTCTCTTCCTTCCTCATTCACTCAATCTCATTTTCTCTCACTTCTTCTTTCTCTCTCTCTCACTCTCTCAGGACAGGCAGAAGCTGGAAGGGCTTGAGCACACACTGTTCCTGATCACTGACTTCCAACATTTCAACTGCACACACACACACACACACACACATACACACACACAGAGCTCAGTGTCCACCCCTCTCCTCTTCTGTCACGTCCAGTACTGACAGGTGAGTGTTCATGTCTGTGTTATCTTTTCTCCCTTTTTTATTATTTTTTTGGAGGTAAGAGTCGCACGGATGCTTGACTGACACCTATCCCATACACCCACAATGCTTTGTTAGAGAGAGAACAGCATGGAGCCCTACACAAAGTCAGGATGGGTGGACATGTGTGTATGTGTGTGTGTGTTTAAAGCAGCTCGTGCTGTCAGAACTTGGTGCTGTCAGTCTGACATGCATAGGTGCCCACAGTTGTTTTGAACACGGCGCCTGTCACCCCGGAAAGGCTGCTTGAAATTCACCGGTGTAACACAGGCCGGAATCAACACCTAGGATACACACTGGTACACACTCGAATACACGAGTGCACACCGTACGACTCTTCCGATTCAGTCTAAAAGGAGCCCTGCACTCGAAAAGCTGCTTCGCAATTTACAAAGGATAATTAATTCGAATCAAATCCTCTCAGATGAGTGAACGCATATCTTTCATCCCCAAAACCATGGCCTCGAAACCAGAATTGTACATGCGTGCTCCGTTATAGACGGAGGAGGAACATCCTCCCATTCCACGGATGTTTCTACACGTCTCTCCATAATCGGTCTGAAGTATGCGAGTGGGGAGACAGAGACGGACCGAGCAACAGGAACTGGTCGAGTCGAAAGCAGCTTGAATATAGGATGCCAGTTCTTCTGCAGGCACATCCCGTGAAAGGCTTCAAGACCACTTCAAGAGCTATGCTTGCATGATCAGAAGCAGGAGAAAGAGAGAAAGACAGAGAGAGAGATGAACGAGATGGAGGGCAGAAGGACGATGAGAATAAGCACCGCTGCATTCGTGTATATTCAAGATCAAGCAATGCAGAACGCATAATGCCACTGGATGGTACCGCTGCATGTTAAGTGGGGTGATGGAGGATGGTGGAGGGTTTTTACACACACACACACACACACACGACAGCTTTCAAAACCATCCTACTCTCTTCAAGAGGGACAACAGAGACAAAAAAGATGAATAAAGGAAAATCCAGTGCAATCCATATGCAATGAAAGCTTCGAATATTTGAATGTGAAGTGTAAAAGATCCATCATGCATATCTAAATCTGTTGTATAATTTAAATACTGGGTTATTTTGATGTTTATAATATAACTACCCTCTACCATTGGTTGTCTGTCACATGCTTATTAAGGTCTGCATTGTAATTGTTTATTTATTCTACTTAGAATGTGTGTGGCCAGGTTTCACAATGCATGATGCACAATGTTCCTGTGGGATAAACCCGTCGATATATTTCCTCCCAAAAAATAAATAAAAATATTGAGGAGAATATGTCTGTCGCCAATCCATCTCAGCGCTGATCGCACCCCTATACATTCTTTGCTTCGTGCTTATTTCCCAAGCATGTGATGCCACAGGATTGGCTGTGGGGAAAGTGTTGCCATGGCAACAGCCTACGAGACGATGGGGGGACGAAACGGTTGCGGGTTTGACGATTGGCACCATGCGCACTTGCTGTTTGAAGAGTGGAATGCTTAAGCCAGTTCTTGCATTAAAAAAAAAAAAGTATAAAGACTAGATTTGTCACAGCAAGGGTTTTTTTTTTCAACTTATACGTACAAACAAAAAGCCAGTTTCAGCTACGTACATGAGGAATAATTCATGACACGAGATGGTGTGATGAATCCCAACAGTACATTTTTATTGTTCCTATACCACGGCAATTTGCCAATGATTAAATTTAATTAATGAATTAGACATAATGCTTTTTAACAAGTTCGTTTCTGTTATCACTTATGTGATACTGCAGCTTTGTGAGAAACTTTCGTATCCTCACCTCTTTCTCTTCTGAAGTTAATATGGATTTTAAAAAACAACAACAACAACACAGCTTGTCAAGTTACAGAGAAACTAAAAAGCGCTGGAAACTGGAAAGAGTCCTTCTGATCATTACGAAGCTCAGGCTTCAGAAAGGAGAGTGTGTGTGCACTGGAGACCCCTTACATCCTCATAGAAACCAAAGCAAGACCATATCAACATTAATATGTTTTTATTATTATTATTATTATTATTTTATTATACAATGTTTTAATTCGTTTATTATTACCTTTAAATCATAAACCAGGGGGCACGGAGGCTTAGTGGTTAGCATGTTTGCCTCGCACCTCCAGGGTTGACTGTTCGATTCCTCCTATCCCACATATGTTTGCATGTACTCCCTGTGGTTTCCTCCCCCAGTCCAAAGTCCTGCATTGTAGGGTGATTGGCATTTCCAAATAGTTTGTGGTGTGTGCGATTGTGCCCTACCCTACAGTGTCCCCCTGGGATATGCTCCAGGCTCAGGAGCCCTGTGTAGGATAAGCAGTACAGAAAATGGATGGATGGATAGATAATCCAGTAACTCCCTGTGAATGAGTTGTTACTATAGAAACGGTAAAATTTCAGATCGAGTCCAATAATATAAAGTTATGATTTGAATTACAGTCAAGAGCTACTGTCAGAGCTGCTGTTACAGACATTTAATTAACACCAATCCGATTCATAATTCAGCCTCACTGTGGTACAGTGTCAGCTGGATGAGTGCTAGCTTGTGTCTCCTGAGATCAGAAGATTGGAAATCTAATTTAGAAGTTATGGCTAACATTTCCTTTTCATGCAGAAGTAATGGAGGACTCTGGAGGGCACAGCCACTCATTTCCAGCGAATGACCAAACACAAACAACTGAAGAAGAAGGCGCAGCTGATACACAATACTGAGATTTCTTACACATCTCTTCTCCTCCGCTCTGTTTAGCCATTATTGACTATGCCACAGCTATGCACTAAGGCTCGAGCTCAATCGTACACACCTGAGCACTGAGGCATCATCTGCATGCACGCTGGAGTTCACTGCAATCCAATCTAGGACTCAGCTTTACAACTCATCTTTCCTGCACTCCGCTCATTCCCTTGTTTTTCCCCCCTCTTCTTTTCTATTCCATTTCATTGCTTGTTATCAAAAAGTAAAATGAACAAATAAAATAAATAAATAAATAAATAAATAAAAAGGGGGGCGGTTATTTGATTTGGTTGGAGTTATAGATAGTGTAGGGACTTTTGCGGGAACCTTCTATTTTCTCATTTCCACATATATAAAGGTTCAGTCAATTCGGGCGCTCTCTCACTCTCTATATCTCCCTTACTGCTCCTCAATGTCTGCTTCAGGCCCTGACCTGGCTTACAGACACCCCGGCTTATTTAGAGCCGAGTTTCAGAAAGGAAAAAAATTTTAAAAAAGGAAAAACGAACAACCCTCCTCCCACACAGGACAGGCTAGGCCAGTTTCTAATGAAAAGAAGCTCCAGAAAGGAGAGGTTGGTGAATTGGAGGAGATTCAGCCATGCCTTATCCTCGGATGTACACAGAGAAGATGTACACGACCCAGCGGTGAAGGAAGACATTGTGATTGCTTGGTTTAACCAAAGACACAACTGGTAGTCTAATAAAGGCCACGGGTAAACGTGAGAGCATTCAGTGTGAACACGGAGTCCATGGCTGCACAGAGGTGATGTTTTTTCTAATGGACACCTAAAGAGCATGGGAGGCTACACTAGCAGAATATTTTCAGAAATCTACTATTTTTGTCACCCTGCATCTCCAGCACGCAGCCGAACACTGCAAAGATTACAACTAGAATATGCACGAATGAACCACCATGGCACTGTCGTCCTCACAGATTCAATTATTCAAGCCATCCAAAGAGAGAGCGCGAGAGAGATAGAGAGCTTGCTTCTTGTTCACTCGCTCCATCTCTTCCATGCCGAATGTTCTTTCATGTTCTCCCTCGTTTCCTCCGCAGCACATTCGCCACCCTCCACCCCGCGCTAAGCACTGCTGTGCCCCATGGTCCATCCTCATATTCACAGGGTGCAGTTCATCTTTTTTCACCATCTTTTTTTTTTCCATACTCACTTCGCTTCCTACTACCCTCTCATTCTGTTTCATCAGTTCTTGTTTCAAATCTCGTTTCATTTTATTTCTCTGGATGGTTTAAAAATGAACATAAATGAATACAGAGAAACAACAAAGAGCAAAACGGAAAAGAACAACAAAAAAGATTTATTTTGCTTATTTGCTTAGTGGCTTCCAATGGCAATGCTCCTAATAATAACAGCTTATGGTGAAAGGGGGAAGGGAGAAGGACTACACAGTATTGGAACTCACACGTTCTAGGGTGCCTCTTGGAGAGAAACCAAGCAATGGCCAGATGGCTCTCTGCTGTACGCTTAAGAATACTGTAAGAGCTCCCAATCCACAAATATGCTAAATATTCTAGATATGTGTCATTAGACCAAATGTTCTTCTTCAGCATTAGTATCATTATCCCCATACCATCACCATTCATTAATCATCATTCTGTCATTATTAATCTCAAATGGTGGTATGAGCTTCTTTTTTTTAACCTTCACTTTATCCCACTGCTTTACAGTCCTGATAGCAGAACTTTCACACTTTCATATTTCACTTGGAACTCCACCCAGGACAGATTCAGGGATCATTTGGGTTTGATTTCACACAGAGGAATTCCTTCTGAACCGTGGATCGGTTGTGTGATTCCATACATTTATTTTGTGCAAGCGGGATTTGGAAAAGGGTAGGCACTACTATAGAGCTTTTCCGCCACTTTGGTACCAACACTGACCTGGTGAATGATAATGGTTTTTGTATGCATAGCATGGCATCATGCAGGAATACCTGCAAAAAACGAGGAGCTGATCTCATAATACAGTCCCTTCAGGATTTTGCGACCAACAAACATCACGGCAAAACAATTTCGCGCAATCCCAATTTCACCAAATCAAGTAGTTTTCCTCAAAGAAAGCACAAGCACAAGTTGCATAACGACTTTTAAACAAAGGAAAGAAAAACACAGCAAAATCAAGCATTTTAGCCACAATAATAACAAATTAAAACTCTGTGAAATCCTATATGGACTGATATACTGTAAGAAATCTGTAGGCATTTAGGCCATGTGTTCATCATGATATTTTCAGTGCAAGCACTCACACCTAAAAGGTGAGCCACTTATAATGCTCCAAGGCTAAGACAGTATGGTTTTATACTTCAGTAAAGGCATCTGGTCTCCTCTGCTGACCATAAGGACCCTTTCTTTGTTGCCATGAAACTTGAAACGGTACAAAATTGCATTATTCGGGATATTATTCGTCTACACTTGATTTGGACCACGCACCGGTTTGGTGGAAACCCGGACTAGTTTGGAGCCCCAGACTACTGTTTTCAAGAGGACCATGTATCAGTTTTCTGGAGCACTTCCAGACTCAAAAACGGTGTTCACACTATGTAAACTCTCTGGACAAATTACAAAAAGCGTGTCCAGAAAATAAACAAGTGAGAAAAAGAGACACTAAGCAAGTCATTAATAAACGTGCTTCATTAGCATTAATGATTGGGAACGTCATCCAAGTCTACAATCCGCTTATTTCTTCACTGCTAAAAAAAAATCCTACATGATGAGTGGACACAGTGATGGAGAGCAGCATTCACTGGAGTGGTCATAATGATTTCCTGGTGTTCCACCTGCCAGTAACATCAATCCCGCCAACAAACCAGGATGACAGGGTGACACACCCCCCTGCAGCCGGGCCAACTGGTGTCCATCTCTGCCAGACAAAGAGCTTAGCCCACCCTCTTCCATCCCTCTCAACACCCTGATCAATACCCCCGCTGCCGATCAATGCCTCCACAAATCACTTCATTTTCTCTTTTTCTTTCTCTCGCACTCTCTCCTCAGACAGACGGTATGGACACAGAACTAGAACGAGCCAAGGAGTGAGAAAAGAGCCGGCTGTCACTATAAAATGCGACCTGCTCCCTCGCTGCTCCCCAACCAAAGAGCAAGTAAGCACAAAATAAAGCCCATTAAACGCTGGCCAGTATTTCAGAATGAGAGAGCTCATTTTAGCTGCTGTCAAACACTGCCTTGTTTTTTTCTCCTCTTTCTCGCTCTTCCTTTTTTCTTCTTAATGACCCTAAAAAGTGAACGCAGCTTATGATTGGGTTATTTAGAAGAAATCAAAGCAAGCTGTGCTATCCATCAGTCAAGTCCCTACAGAGAATTATACACTGTAAAGAGAGCACGTGCAATATTCCCATAAGGAAAGAGTTGACCAATGTGTACATTTTAAAACATACATTCCTATAGCTCGCACTAAATTAATCATCATCGAAATGGAGTTCTTTCTGCTCTGTGGATTTTATTTATTGTCTTGTGACTTATTATCGTATATAGTCATTATCTGTTGGCGGTGTAAAATTACTCTAACCCTGGCCAAGGAACCAAATGAATACACCGGAGGTACGAACTGGACAGTGAAGAAATACTCAGTTTCACCTCCCAAACTGTCTTTTGTTATTTTAGTTCATTTACATCCCAGTGTAAATGTATTTTATCCCAGTGTGGGAGCTTTTTACTTGCTAAATTACAACTTACCACTAGTGGTGGGCGATAAAGCAGCGGAAACGAGGCAGCAGTAGAAATCTCGTGTGTGAGATTATAAGATTTTTTCTACCAAAATAAAAAAAAAAAAAAATTTTTTTTATTACTTACGTCTATATATTAAAAAAATTTTTTAATGAGCAGCACAATCAAGGCACGTGCGTTCTAAGACCACCGATCCCAACTTGTGACCAAACAATTGGTTTACGATGTGCAGTTTTTGTTTGTGACATGAAAAAAAGCACCCCGTTAACCCGCCTTATTAGCTAGTTCACCACTTTTACACCAATCGCAGAATCATGGATGCTTTGAATGTCTTTTGAAATGGAGTTGATACATCGAGATACATTGTATCTTCACATGAAATCTATTAATAATAAAAAAAACAACATAAACCAAATAGCATGATCGTCTAGTTTCAATTAATTGGTAAAAAAAAATGGCGCCCACATTCGGTATAAAGCTTCGTCTTAAACTTGATTATGCCACAAAATCAGAATTGCAGCTTTCTCTTATTATACTCAATCAATTGCAATTATTTTTCCTTGATTGAAAATAAACCTGCTAGTAACTCATTAAGCTGTCCAGATGTGTGAGTTTTATCATCCTTGACACAGTTACTAGGTCTAAGCTGATATTTTTAGAAAGCATGTGTCATGTTCTGTTCTAAGAATGCTTAATGGAGTAAACTTTCAAAAAGCAGGGAAGACAAACACATGCATAACAAAATGGAGGTTGGAACAAGTCCCCCAACGTCCCTAGCATATGTTGTGCCTATGGTGGTACCTTTTGATGTGGCATCGTAAAGAGTTCTGAATCTGCTTCTTGTTAAGCAATGGCACATGGAAAATTACAGGGAAAAGGGAGGAAGAAGAAGCAATGGATGTGGGCTCTAAAAAAATAAATAAAATAAAATAATTATTAGGGGCAAAGGTATATCTTCTGTGAAATTGGCCTTCTGCTAACAGGGATGGTCTAACATGTACAGCTTAAAAGATTTTTTCCTCATGTTCTCTCAATGAGTTTTTGCTTGCCACTAGGAATCTAGATGCACTGTACATCTGGATTTCAGCTAAGTTTTGTGACAGCGTCTATTAATAAATGCACCAAACAGGCAAAATTTAATTGAACCGAATTGAAAAAAGGCCAACAGTGAACAAACAGCTTTAGATATATATATCTAAATATATATATATATATATATATATATATATATATATATATATATATATATATATAAGGCGCTAACTTGCCATTGGGAGCAACTTGGGGTTCAATGTCTTGCCCAAGGACACTTCGGCATGTTGAGTCTCATGGGCCGGAAATCGGACCTCCAACCCTACAATTAGTGGACAACCCGCTCTACCACCTGAGCCAAAGCCGCCTATATATATGATCTAAATTTTGGCCTGTGTCACCCCTTTCACTGTTGTTATTTTCCATGAGACCTATTCACAGCTGCCTTTGCGTACACACGTTCTGAAACACAATACACTACTCATAGCTACACACTAAGCATTCAATAGGCGAGCAACAGCCCATGGGCACCTGTGCACTTCTTCCCCATAAAGTATTTCTGGCAGTTTGTGACCGAGCATATTGAATTACATTCCTTTCAGATGCACTAGATACTTTTTTTTTTAATGGAGACCACATGAACAGGCACAAATGCACAGGAATTTATGTCTTGAGGAACTGGTGTGTGCGATTAAATTTATACTTCTGTCAATAAAGCTGTCTCTTTGTATGGTTTGAGAAAGGCCAGTTACCAGTTACAGCCTGATTGAAAGCTCTGCAAGACCCAAGCAAAGAGGGGGCTGGAGATCTAATCTACAGTATAGTCCGGCATTACAAGTAACGGAACTGATGGCACCAATCTTTCCTCACTCCTAGAGTAGCATCTGACAGGAAACAGCCCTGCTCCTAATGACATCATTGTAGACACTGAGTATATGCAATAGCGGTGGGGGGTGTTTGAAATCGGAAAAATAAAAGATTCAGTGTAAGTGAGGTGAGGAATATGAACAGTGAAGAGTGGGGGGAGCAGGCGCAAGCCAGGCCTTGTGTAATCGCACCATGATCAGAGCTTGGCATCAGACAAATGCCTGTCCATGTCAGGACCCCAGCAGGACACGTTAAACCCAATTACTGTGGTGAGGAAGCATTCCGTATACTCCGGCCACATCGAACTCCTGTACTCATCGCTCCAGCCTTGGCACACCATCATTGCATGCAGCCATGGCTCAGTAGCAGCTGTGCACAGGAGTGCCTGAATTCCCAGACAGGTTTCCACCGTGTATAGAACAGATGGAGCGCTACACCCCCACCTAACCAGTTACACTATCCATTTAGAGCCTTCGGATAGAGAGAGAGAGATAAAAGAGAAAGAACGACGGGTAGAAAAGTAGAGAAAGACCAGAACAAACAGGTCTGTCCTCATTTTAAAAAACACCTTTCAGGTTTAATGCTTGTCATCACTTGGAAATACGTGCACTTTCCTTGCCAACGGAGCCATCAATTCCTGCTTAATTGACACCCCAAATAAAACGTGTACAGCATAATTAGCAGATGCCCTCAATAAGCACACTCCATGCTAGGGAACATGAGTATCAGTGGGTACCTTTCATTCCGCCTTTCCCGTGCCACAGAGTTTTGAAAATAAAGCAAAGGCCAGTGAAATGAACTGGAACGAAAAACGGTGCATGGCTAGGGACCTGGAACATTACATTACCATGTAACTATTTCCTCTAAACCCTCTGGGAGAATGCCTCAAAGGACAGGTAAAGAATAGGATATAGAGAAGATTGATTTATGAATGGGTATGGAGTGGACGGACAGAGATTGACAGGCACCCACGGGACCTGGCAGGATCAATAGAGGCTTTTCTAACAGGCTCAGGCAGTCCGTTCAGAGGGGGGTTGTAAGATGCGGCAAACAGTCCCTGATCCCCAATTACTCAAAAAAACCTCCTCAATGTCCTGAGCGCATCGCTGTTAAAAAGTCTCCTGCAGCAACTGGATTGATGACGCTGAAAAGAGTCCGTGTTTTCAAAAAACATTGCTCGGCATGTATCTGTGCTCCAAGCATTCGTACCTGTGTTTGCATTTATACCTAAAGTAGAGGTGGCCTAAAGCGGAAGATGTTTTTGTTCTTGTTGTTGATGTTGTTTCTGACAGTTCCTCAACCTCATATCACTCGAGAGATTTTTAATCCTGCTTGTAGGGTTTTGAATTTTTTTTAATAGCAGCCCACAGTTTTTCGAACTAATTTAACTGTTTCTATTTCCCAAAATATAAACAAACCACTAGCCTAAGTTAAACCACCAAAATCCTGAGCAGTCTCTTACTAAGGAGTGGCACACTTGCAAATGATTCTTTTGTCTCTAGAATGAAGCAGATATCCTGAAAGCCTTTCTTACAAGCAAGATAAAACAATAGTGTGCCTCCTATTTGTATCTGTATTTGTGTTCGTCTAGAGCGTGTTCTATCCGAATAAAGTATTTGTACTTTCCCTGTGCTTTAGTGGTTTCTTCCGGTTTCCGCTCCCAGTCCAAAGACTTGCATTGTAGGCTGATTGGCTTCTCTAAATTGTCCATAGTGTGTGATTGTTCCCTGTGATGGGTTACATCACTCTAATGCCCCCAAGGTATTGTACTGACTCTTTCAGTTCAGCACTTTCACTGAGAACATTGTACACTGTTACATTTTTGTAAAAGTGTGTCATCCCATTACGCGGTTGGAAAGACACTCGTCTGTGAGAGCAACTGATGCCCGCAGGTCTTTGTGCACTAGCATAACTCTACTAAGTGACTGCAGCCTCGGGATTTTGTGCAATAGTATCCGCAGCCACTGGAACCGGTAACGCACACTCTGAATGCTGCAGCTGTTCCAGAATACAGGGAGACCACAATTGTTTCCCCAAAGCTGTCCTTACACTTCAAGCACATCCATGATGCCATCAACCCACAGAGAAAATATTATCCCGGTGAAAAGAGCCACCAGCAGAAAGAAGCGATAACTGAATTCAACTTTTACACGAGATACATCTCAGAGACGGGTTAACTCCCACATCGCCACGGTGAACGAGAAGCTTTCATTTCCCCTACTCTCTGCTTCTCCCTTGATCCTGCCTCCTCCAACTCTCACATCCAGGGGAGTCTCGAGTTCTTTAGTAATCAGACAGACGTCCCAGAGGCCAAGGTTTGGCTGTAGACACAATAGAAATGTAATGACAGAAAAAGAGGCAATTTTGTAAATGGACCTCGCTCGTTGTCTGCTTCGGCCTGTATAAAAATGCATCTCTCTCTATATACGTAGCGTGTGCAGTGGAGGATAAAAGATAGGATTGTGATCTGAGTCACAATCGTGCCCTCTACATCTCTCATCTCAGCACTACCACTCTCTCTCCCATGGCGCACTAGAATAATTAAGAGAATTAAACACACCCCAGTCTGATTATGATAGCTCATTAAAGGAAATACCAATAGAGATAATGTCAAGGAAACATACGAAACAAATTCCATTTCATTCTTAGCCTCGCAAAGACTGCTAGTGAGTTAATGGCTTTCCAAGCGCCAAATGTCATATGCAGGAATGTGACGTGTTTTACATTAAGTGCACTTGAACATTATATTTTATTCCTTTTCATTGAATAATGAGGCTGAAAAATCTAGTAAAGTGAATGGTGACACAAACCTCACTTTGAATAAATGTTAATGCGCGAGAAGATCTAAATGGGCTGCAACGGAGACAATCCAAACCGGGGTGTTATGAATTACAACGAGACAATATGTAAGCATGAGCAGCCATATGAATAAGAGCAGGATTATCAGGAGTATGTAATGTGTTTTACTGAATAAAAAGCATTTAGAACACTTATAGTATGTACTATACACAACCAGAACAGTGTGATTGCGAGTGATGTGTTCGAGAAAAAGAAACAATTCCAATTTGGCTGTAAATTCCGAGCTGGGAACAGCTGTTAGGTGGCTGCTGTTTCCGAACACATTTCCAATTGGCATTCCTCTCCACAAATTCACTATCCTTAGTGACAGAAAGGTGCCATAATATATGCCTATCACCCTTCTCGGTTACTCACCCTCCCTTTTTTTTTTTTTTTTTTTTAAATGAGGTCATCTTCAACATCCATCCATTCATCCATCCGTCTCTCTCAGACAGATCCTGCTTTCCACCTTCCACCCTCCCTCGCTTGTGCTCGACAGTCATTGGTCCTGTAACCAGTGAGGTATTCTGGCACTCATTAAAGGTGCTTGAGGGAGTTTATAGATGGGTCTAGATGAGAGGATCCACCTGTAAGAGGTCCCTGAAGCTGAAGGGCCATGCAATGGCTGCACAGATGCCACAAGAGGGCTGATGCTGAAGAGCAAAAGGTCGGCATGAATTGTGCATGAATGTTTGAGCGATGAGTGTTGCCATGGTGATACGTTCCAGCTCCTTTCCTGGCTCCAGCTGGGCCTCATCTGTGCTCTGTGACTAGCTGGAATGGAAGAGAGCAACCGATGCAGACATGCATAATCACCAGTGGCAAAAATCCGCCATGGTGCTGAACATTAACTTTCAGAGAGAGCTCTCGAAACTGGAACAATGAGAAATACCTCTAAGCATTGCAGGTGCGGGAACTCGATCTGAGAATGTGAGCATACGAGTAGCGGTGAATTATAGAAATAATGATATTACGCCAACTGGGACTGAGGCGTGCTGAGCGAGCAGACGTGCCTGTGTAAGTGTGCATATGTGCACATTCATCATATTTGACCTAAATATGCTTTGTTTCGTTGTTGTCATACAGACAAACGCATACAAACACTACACATTCTGTCATTAAAGGGTCTGTCTGTTTGTTCCTCAACTCTAAGCCTCTATTATGAACCCACGATTTTTTAAACATCCTCCGTCACTGTATAGAGCACTCTATCGGTAAATCGATTCATTGTGGGCGTTTATTTTCTAAAATCACAATCACTAGCGAATAATGTCACATGAGAGGCAGCTAGAGTGATTCAAGGCATCCAAAGAATATGGAAATTGCACAGCTGATCAAAATTCCGCACAGAGAAAGCCACACAGCAGTACAGAAGATAACACCCGTTTCGGTTTGCACTCGCAGAATGCCAAGAGCACGCTAATGCACAGGTATGATTCTATAGCAGAAGCATTTGCTCTTCTGATCCAGGCCAACAAGTCATTTTGCTTTACAGACATGTCTGAAAGCACAGTAAAGAGAAGTAGGCTAGCCTGAGCGATCAAAATGATATATACATATACTGAAATACTGTTACTATTACTATTACTACTAACACTATTGTTGATTGAGGTGGTCCAAATAGTTTTCACTTGACTGAGATAAACAGAGAGTGACTACGTTTACATGAACAGCAGTAATCTAATTATTGACCTTATTCTGAATAAGATAATATTGTGGTTTAGGTGTTTACATGAGTCGCTTTCCCAATACTCCTTTCATGTTCAGGTTTTACATGTTATAGAACATAGATCGATTAACAGCACATGTCATTACATCCCCACACCACGCCGTCCGATGTTCCCTCCAGAATTTCACGTATCGACATACAGTTGGTCTTCGTTATGGTACCGTATACAGTTTTGGGTGTGTTTAATTTTTAATTTTACAAAAGCTTCAAGTGCAGTTCATTATTTCTCATGCTGCACAGTACGTACAAATAGATGACTACTTGAAGCCGTGGGCTGCGTCCCAAACCACGTACTTACCTACTATATAGTAGCTGAAATAGATGGATTTTTCCTACTATATAGCAGGTAAGTACGTGGTTTGCCGTCAAACGGTTGAGCGCTGCCATGTGTGTACGTGTGCTGTGAAAACTCCCACACGACGTTAATAGTGTGATTAAGGTGTGTACATGTCTGTAATGCACTTCCATAACGCGACTAAAACAGGAATACTCCACATGTCTTAATTTCGATTTGTTTACTTCGAGTATGACTTTAGTCGGATTAAGGTAATAAAAAAAATCGCTGTTTACATGCTAGTTTCTTAATCACAGTATTGTCTTAATCTGGTTAATATTGGATTATCATTGTCCATGTAAACGTACTGAATGTTCATACGTCCAAGCCTTGTTTTCTTGTATATTAAAACGTTTTCCCAGATCTGACTTCTTGTCAGATCCCTATGTATAACTATTGAACTATGCTGACCTGTGTTTTGAGCTTGACCATGGAATAAAATTTTTACTGTAAGTAAGTCTATGCCTTGCATCCTGCATGTGCATAGACTTACTCTCTCCCAGCATGCGCTCTCACAGTATGCTACGGCAACAGACTAAGCCACGTCTGTTTAATTTGATGAGCTACATAAATTAACATACAGAGGATTTGCCATCAAATGCACTTGTGTCCCATTCAGGGTGAAAAGCAGTGTTCCCGGGATCGGCAAACTAGGACACAGCGTTACTGAAAGTGAATTAACGAATAAATTAATAATGTAGACTGGCAGTTTTCTTGTATTGATCAGGCGCTTATTAGTTCTCTTCCGTTTTAAAGGGCTACACTGTAGAGCAAAACAAGACACCACCCCCAAATCTGTTTTAAAAAGTTTGCCAGTTTCAGTGGAAAAGACATTCACTTATAATTATAAGAGTTTAAAAAACAAAACAACAAAAAAGCTGTATGCTGTAGGGATAGCAAGTACAAACAGCTTGCTGCGTTGAAGGTCTGACAACACAGTACTTTCAGGACAAGCAAATAGAAGAAAATGTTCAAACCTGCAGAGATCTGAGCAATCTAAAAATATGTTTCAGGAAGCCTTGCTGTCTAACAAACGTTTGAACTATGTACTCTGTGATTGTCAGTGAAACGGGCTTTTGCGTACTGTTACTCGGCACAAAACTGTTGACCTTGCAGGTTAAATAATCTGCCATTCATGCCACTTTCTCGCTCCTCACTTCAACCCTTAATTATTCCTTCTCACACATGGATGATCGCCAGCATAGAAAGCCTTTGTCAAGACTCTTGTAATTATTATCTTCAACAGTTAAGGCTAAAATAGCCTAATGAGGAAGACTGCTTCTTTGGAGTGCGCAAAATGAACAAAACAACCTTCAGGCACTTCATTTATAACCCGAGATGCTGCATTTAAAGTAGATACTGTGAATATAAAACGCAGAGATTGGGCTCATATGAGTGCATACCCTTGCATTTATCAGTGGTTGGTTAAATAAAAGATGCACACTTGATGGTTGGATCCTGGTGACAAGAACCCTGGCATTTTTTTTTTTTTTTTTTTTTTTTTTTTTTTTTTTTTTTTTCCAACACCACACACACACCAGCATTACCCCCCAGCGGCACCACAATGTCAAAGATCTGGGATGAATATAGAAGCACACACCCTGCTTCTGCCAACTTTGGAGTTCACTACCACCCACCCACACACACACACACACACACACACACAGACACAAATTCATATGCATGTGCAGAGCTGTACTGGTATATGATGCTGTGAGAAAACTCTTAGATGTTCCAAGAACTTATTCTTCACTTTATTTTCAACATTTTGACCAATCAGTAACTGTAGTATGGGGATAGATTACACTATATAACGCTTCTTTTGTCAACTTCACTGTTACTCCATGTGTTCAGATGTGAATAAGAAACAGATACGAGTACAGATATGGATAAAAAAGCGTCACATTATTATTCTTGGGTTGTTGTTTTTTTTTAAGATAGATTGCAAGGGCGGTTCATAAAGGTGTGCATTGGGACTGAGATTCTGTTTTCATTTTCATGTTTCTTCATTCATCCTTAGCAACTGCATGGTCAAAGCTGTGATTTAAATTAGGCTACTAGTTTATGCATTATTTGGGATGCAGAACCAGTTAAAGTTGTTAGAAAATGTCAAGGGCTGGTAGAAACAGAATCGTGCACATCGTGCACATCTCACTTCCGGCTTAGGCCACGCCCAGGTATCTGGAGCACTAAACAGACATTTCCTGAATCTGGTTAGCATTTTCACTGGTAAACACACACACACACACACACAAATATATATATATATAATATACACAGCGCAAAGAGAGCGAAAGAGGATCAAAAATACATTCGAGTGCGTATATATATATATATATATATATATATATATATATATATATATATATATATATATATATATATATATATATATATATATATATATATATATATATATATGTGTGTATGTATATCTCAAGAGAGAGAGAATCAAAAATATGTTCTGGTGCATCCTCTTATAATATAAAACTAATAAGCAACAGTACGTCATGGCAGGATGACCCAGATAAGTATAAGTAGATGGGAAGAAAATAAATAAAAACCTTAAAAAGGAGAGCCATTATGGAGGAAATTACTAGAGCAAATTGCTTTGATTATTTGAATTTGTGGACTTTAAAGCTACTCTAGAAAGTCTCAGAGGTGGCATTACACAGGTTATGAAAAGGTAGCTTCTGTGTGCTGTAAATAAATAAAAAGAAAAAAAAGGGAAATAGTTTGTCAAAAATAGAAATTTGCCGCTCTAGACTGGTCATTTATTACAGCATGGCAACATGAAACACTGTATAATTCAGTAAAAATAAAACGACACTGGAACTGAGGATAGGTTATAATTTAACATTGACAACATGCCAAAGAGACGAGAACAGAATAGAATACATTAGAATATTTAATTAGGAATACATAAGTGTCCAATTACATGGATGTGCCTGAAATGGAGTATCCAACAGTGTTAATAGGGAGTATTTTAATATCTCCTGAAATTCTAATATGCTAATAATTATTCCCTTCAGCAACTGCATGCAAAGCATCTTAATGAATATAAAAAAAAAAAGAAAAGAAAAAAAAACCACCTCCTGCCAGCACGGTGGAATGTTTCAGTTTCTGTCATCAGTAGGATACTGTGCTTCAAAGAGCAGCGCTTCAAAACTCGACGCTTGAATACAGCAGAATGATGTCTGCCATATGGAACATGCATGCAGAGGGATGATAGGCGTTACGGTAAATTTACTGAACACACCAGGATAGCACTTGCTGCCCATTTGAACATGTTGATCTGCTTATGCTGCTCAACACAAAGTAGGCAATAGCTCACATTTGTAGCTTTTGTTTGTAGTTTGTATTTATTTTATGCTACCTCTAATGTGCATAGTAAAATTATATCAATGATATAATATTTTTTATGTAGCGTCCAGCCCGAATTGGAACTCTGCATGATAACACACAATTCCACCTTTAAACATCAAACCTCTGAGTCTAGTGCATGTATGAAGTGAAAGAAAATAACTCGGGCATAAAAAGGCTGCTGCTACTATTTTTGCTTTAGTTTGCAGTTCAGTGGTGTCTCACTGAAGCTAAGCAAGGTTGAGCCTGCCCAGTACCTGGATGGGAGACCTCCTGGGGAAAACTAAGGGTTCTGCTGGAAGTGGTATTGGGGAGGCCAGCAGGGGGCACTCTCTCTGTGGTCTGTGTGGCTCCTAATGCCCCAGTACAGTGACGGGGACACTATACTGTAAAAACAGCACAGTCTTTTGGATGAGACTTCAAATTGAGGTCCTGACTCTCTGCGGTCATAAAAAAAAAATCCCAAAACACTTATGGTAAAAGAGTAGGGGTATAACCTCGGTGAAACTCCCCCATTAACCATTCTCTATCACAGCCTCCTAATAATCCCCATCTCTGAATTAGCTACATCACTCTCCTCTCTACTAATAGCTGGTGTGTGGTGGGCGTTCTGGCGCACTATGGCTGCTGTCATATCATCCAGGTGGTTGCTACACACTAGTGATGGTTGAGGAGACCCCCCCCGCCCCCATACTATGTAAAGCGTTTGGAGTGTCTAGAAAAGCGCTATATAAATGTAACTGTAACTATTTTAGTTGATTTAAACACTGCCGGGCAATGATAGAAATGTCACATCATGAGTATTTCAAACACAACAACTTGCCAGAGTTTACTGATTCAGGCTTGCAGCATGCATACTGATAAAGTTCACTGTGCTTGTTATCCACATTAGCCTCCTGAGGAAAAAAAAAAAAAGAAGAGCAAACACGTCTTGGCTGAACAAATATGCAAATGCAAAAGTGTGCGAGTGTATGAATGAATGAATCTTTTGTTGAATTATCACTTTACAAAGGTGGTCACAGACACGCTCGCCTCAGGCAGGTCCAAAAGCACATACACACTGGTGTTACATACTCCAAATCTTATTCTACTTCATCTCCAAGACGGGTCTGTCCAGAGAGCACATGCCCTTGGCCAACTGGAGGAAGGGGGAAAAAAAAAGTTATAAAAATTGAGACGAGGGTGCAAGCAGCGTATGATGATGAGGATGATGAAAGAAGCTGTAGGACGAGACAGACAGAGAGGTAGCAATAGAAGGGGGGGTTGTGTAACAAAAGATTAAACCAATACTGTAAAGGATTGAATGGAAGGATGGAAAAATCTAAGCATGGGATGAAGGAACACCAGCGAATTGTCTTCCTATAGGGCTCTCTTTAGGCAGGACATACTCATATGGATCTTTCTAATGACAAAGCTTCTCTCAGCAGGACACTGACCGACCCACTGTGCTGTTTTATACGGGCTGTCTAACAGAAAATGTTCAGGAAACTACCACAGCACACCTCATGAATGATATCACAGACACACACTTTCTCTGCCCTGCATCCCCAATGTAGGAGAGCTGAGGCAGGCCTGCAGCTGCATGTGCACGGACAAGCTCCAGGCAAAAGGCTTAGCGGTGAGGCTTAGGGAAAGTGTGGGGTGGGTGGAAGGTGGGCGTACAGTTCAGGCTGAAATAAGTGCAGCGATTTAGAGTGCAGATATGGCTGCCACATGGAGAATACAGCTTAAAAAAGACCTACTCGTTCGCTAATCTGTGGAAACTCGGGGGCTAACATGCATTAGACAACAGCTGGAAGTCATCGCTGCCACCTCCTACTGAAGGCCTGCTTATTGCATCACATATGGAGTCAAGATGGAGCAAGACAGCAGCATACATTTGTAAAACTCTTTGTTTTGAGAGGTTCATAAACCTTCTTTTTGTTTTTGTTTTTAAACACTGACTCTCACATATGGTAAAAGCGATGTGTGCTGGTTTGAACTGTTATAGGACGTGAACTAAACAATTACTTTTAGAACTGAGTAACTGCTTTCCTCTTATTTCTTATATAAGACAAATTACAGAATAATGGCACGAGAAGGCTGTGTAATGCTTGGGGTGTCAAGGTTTTCCTTTAGAAGCAATGATGACTGGTTGTGACCTTACAACCCCAATTCCCAAAAAGTTGGGACGCTGTGTAAAAAAAATCAAAACAGAATGCCTCTTCATGATACTCTTTTTATACCCAGTCATGTTACTGACCTGTGTCCAATGAACCTCCAGCCGTTTCTTTTTAGTAACACTTACTTTTCCAGCCCTTTGTTGCCCCCGTCCCAGCTGTTTTGAGACGTGTTGCGGCCATCGAATTCAAAATGTCCTTATTTTTTTTCTGTACAATGGTACATTTCCTCAGTTTAAACATTTGATACGTGTTCTATGTTTTATTACGAACAACGTATGGGTTTATGAGATTTGCAAATTATTGCATTCTGTTTTTTATTCACATTTTAGGACACAGCGTCCCAACTTTTTTGGAATTGGGGTTGTAGATGAGAGGGCTAAAATATAACATCCATTAAAAGCTTCACAACAAAGCTATTAAGGTTAAGCAATGTATCAGTGGGATCTGTTTCTCTTGTCTGGTGCGTGCTAACTGCTGTGGACCAAGCATCTTCTGACCCCATTCTCCAAACTTCGCATTGCTCTCTCTCTCTCTCTCCCTTCTAGAGAGGAAATGCACATTTGGTGAGGTAAGTTCAAATTCCTTTCCAAATTTCCACCTTTTCATCTGCTTGTCTCTTCTTCCTCTGACTCGTGCAATCACTTGCATTATGCAAATGGCCTAGATATGAGGCTCTCTGGAGTCGCATACTAACGTCTGCATGCAAAACAGCCTGTATTCTCCTTCAATTACAGAACCCAAGGTGTATCATTAAATAAAAAAATAAAAAACGCAAAGAAGACACAGGAACACTTTTCCAGTTCCTCCCAACCCCTCATCATGTAACATGTTTACACACTTGTTTAGGGTTTAAAGCAGAGCACCATCCAATGCCCACTGAAGCTGATTTAAGCAAGACATCCAATCAGCATGCAGTAAGTGCATTTGGATGGAAACGGATGGTTAGTTTACCTGCATACCCAGACTCATCCATATCTCGTATGCATGCTCATGCATGGTACCGGCGTTCATTGTGAGCTCTTCACGCGACATTTGGCCTGAACCTTTAGCCGTCTCGACATGACGGCCGTCTCCGTGTGTCAGTGGAAAACTTGGCTTTCAGCCTCATCAAGCTGCCTAAGCACCTTGTCATAATTGTGTGCAGCAGCGCGGTGCACATATGTCAAACAAGGCATTAAGGGAAGTCAGGGAAACAATACAAACTAGATGTGACAGAGAGAAGGGCATGCACAGATACACACACACCTATGCATATATACAGTGCTGTGTAAAAGTCAAATGAAATGCTGTAGAGCAAAGATGCCTTCAAAAATAATGAAATAAAATGTTTCTCCATTTTAAAAAGTACTATAAAAAGCAGTAATCAGTAATAAATGAAACAAAGGCAATATATGGTGTGATGACCCTTTGCTTTAAAAAAAAAAAGAAGTAGTAGTCTCAGGTAGAATTAGTGCAGTTTTATAAGGAAATGAGCTGTACGTTCTATTCAGCATCTTGCAGAACCAGCCACGGTTCGTCTGGAGACTTTGACAGTCACACTTGCTTCTTATTTTTGCAGCAAAATCCAGCAGCCTTCATTGTGTTTTTTGTCAGAAAAGTGTGTCTTACCACTTAATACACTGCTCTCTTTACTAACATACAAACATTCTTCCGTAACATTTAATTTTATGATGGAAAACGAATGTTTGGAAATCTAAAATGTTTTTGTACTGACTCGATAACGTAGAGGTCATACCATAAAAATCTATACAAACAAAATAGGGTGCCTAAGACTTTTGCACAGTACTGTATACACACACACACACACACACACACACACACACAGATCTCTGAAAGGCCCTGCTAACTCTTTATTACTCTTCTGCATTGCTCCCAGCAGGACGTAGAGTAATAGAGAGGAGACACCATACAACTCCACCATGCACCTTGTCTGTTTGTGTTAGAATGCAGAATAGAGGGAGTGAGAAAAGAGATGCAGGGTTGGAACAGTTTAAGGTGAAGATTTATTGTTTCCTTCTCTTTCGTTCTTGGCCCACTTTATCATTCCACCGCTAGCCGGGCCATAGCCACCGAGTCTGCCTCTGCCTCTGCCTCTGCTGGAGCATTCCGACTAGAATTTCCAAGCGGTTTCTGCTTACTGTAACATTACTCGATACCGATAAAACCAGATCAGAGTATTGACGAGACGTCACCCTCTTGAGATTCCTAGTAATAAGATTCCTTTTTAGCAGAAAACAAGAGACACATACACCACTGTTTGAAAAATATGTTTCAAGGAGCAGTTTGTCACCCTAGAGCCATCTGCTGCATGGGGCATAGAATTGAAAACAAAAAGGCTACGTCCACGAATCTGAAAACGCATCTCTTTGTCTATGTTCTGGCCTTCCGTCCACACTGAGTTTTTGTCGAGCGAAAAATTGAGCATATTCGAAAACACTTTCCCGTGTGGACTGAGAAAATGGAGAGCTAATATGTTGCTTAAAAATGAGCCCAAATATGTGTCATAAATGTAAAGTACTGTAGGACGGCATTTACATCGTGGCTCAAGATACGGTGCTGCAAATCATCACTTTGAATGAGTACTCAAAGGCAATACAGGGAAGTTTGATACTAGACAAAGAAATAATGAATTCAAAAACAAGTCCAGAAAGAGTCTGAATCTATAAAGAAATAATGAAAGTCTACGCAGATCCATTATTCATTGCATAAATCAAGGCCTGGAAAAATGAAAACTTGCGCTAAACAATATCGCAGTAATCAGTCTCGAGAACATAAAACTTAATTGCCTTCATCTAGAAACTAGACAAACGAAAATATTATACGATTAATGATCCCTGCAGTTGTTACACACAGAGTGACCTACAGGCTTCCAAGTCACCCTCATTAGCCTAGAGCATGTCGAATGACCCTTAAACCCTGTGACTCTGTGCTCATTGAAGCATTCCAGCAGCTTACAGAAATAGCACTCAACATTTCATCATCTTGTGGAACGAATAACTGCCATGCATTGTAATTACAGTAATTAAATTCCACACAACATCCCAAAAGCCCCAGCCCGTCTCCACCACTCCACTGGCTGCTTCAGTGTACCTGAGTGCTTTGATACATCAGTCAGCCAGTGGTTGGAGCTGTGACTCAAAACAGCTGAAACACTCTAAAAGAACCTGATTACAGTTTCCAAAGGCGATGTGAAATGGAACCCCGAGAGATCTCTGAGAAGAGTTTCTAAAACTGGGGACAAACGCCTGTCTGGCAACAAAGCAAGTGTGGATGAAGGAATTTTCTTTTTGAATGGTCTACACTGGCCAGAGAGAATCCCTTGATGCCCAAGCAAGTGTCAGGCCATGTCAAAAATGCACAGACGTGAATGTCAACTGGATTCATTTCTATGCTCTGGCTCAGTGGCAGATCCATGTCTGCGCTTCTTATGTAGGTTTTGACCTATAATTTTTATTTTATTTTTAAATGTCAGTAACAAATATTTTTTTTGTTCTGCAATGCACTGACGAGCTCTGGTCAAAGCAAGCAATATATTTGTATATCTCGCAACCTTCGTCCACAGTCCCACATGATGCTTTTTACAATTTTTTTTAGCACACTGAATCTACGCGAGTCAACTAAAACAGCCTTTCAGGTGTATTCTTGTGTGGAGAAAACTTCAAAACGTCCAAACCTCCAAAGCCCTGCAGCTTTCCGTCTACATGGTACACCCATGACATCCTGACCCACGCCAGGTTCCACATCCAAAAAATAAATTAATTAAAAATACACAAGCAAGATTTCTTTTGGCCTCTTTTGTCTAGAATCAATAACAGAAAAAGATTTAATTAAGATAAGAAAGCAGTAATAATTAATTCTGCACATTTCATGTCATCGAGAAGGCAGCAATCGATGGATAAATTAGGCTGCCCCCCCTCCCCCCTTTCTGATGAAGAAATGATATGAGCTTCTTGAAGTGAGAAAAGTTACAGGTTCTCTATTAAGAGTGCCGCTCCAGGTTGCACAAACACCTCCTAGTCCAAGATCAAGTCACTTTTCAATTCAAGCATCCTGTATGGTGGCAGGTACGATGTAGCCCCTGGGGAGAGGGACGCTCACTGACGAATGCCAAATCAGAGGCTCATTTCTGAGGGAATGCACTCATTACAGCGGGCAGAGATGTGTGGCAGACAGCAGGAAGCCGGAGGAGGACTTGACTTACCAAATCCTTGTCATTGCTTCACAATGTGGCCTAATTTAAGGCAGTTGTGACAATGTTGGGTGGCCTATTGCCACGGGCTGCGTAACGACTCCAATATCCAGATTTCCTTCATTTCTAAAAGGGTGCACCTTTGTGCCCAGTTGAAACATTACTTAAATACAAATAAAAAGGAAATAACAAACTGGCTCTCTGCCCAGTCTATAAATTATGACACCACTGTGGTTTGCTAATGAGTATTCAGTATAACATACGCGGCAATCGTTAAAAGGCTAAATTATGTACTACAAACACATTCGGAAAATTTACTCTTGAACCGTTACTCTAACAATGACTGGTAAGCACAAAGTGTCCAGGTGGACAGATTGTGGAAGTCGGCCAAGCGCAGCCCGCATTCGACCGGACAGGTGGTGGCTGTGGGCATTCGGACAAGCCAACTTTTATAATAGGCTAGTATTACAGTGGGGAGAAAAAGGAAAAAAGAAAAAGCTACCCAACAACAGCAATCCAACTGATCTCTCTTCATGACTCTTTCGCAATCTGCAAATGAGACACAAGCGGCTACAGCATGCTCAGCCCAAGCCAACGACACCTCAGCTCAGAATATTCCAAGATTTGGGCCAAGTCTTAATTTTGGCGCATTCAAAGCAAGAATTACATTAGTCTGAGGTGCTAATTGCGAACGAACACTTGTTTTTATCTTTAATAAGCTTTTTTTTCTCAGCGCCAGCTTAGTTACACAAAACAAAGATAATTAACAGGGCTTCGTGCTGCCAAGGTTTTATTTTTTAATATATATTTTTATAATGGATGACCTTTATCAAGACTCAAACTCGGAGAATCTGGCAGCTCTCTGTCTGTGAATCTCACTGTATCTAGTGCCGCTTATCTCCGAGAGACATAATGACAGCGGACAGAGGCGTCTCACTCTTCTAGTCACGCAGCGACACTAATTACTGGATGCTTTGTTACTTTGTTAGGTTTTAGCTGGTGATTAAATGATTTTGATTGGACAGGACTTGGCTTTTAATTGCAGCTCAGCATACCGTACACTCCCTGTGTTATCAGGAGCAGGAGAAAACAACCGCTGTTAACACTGCACCAGTTGGACAGAATAGTGTTGCAGCACTGCAAAGAATACACTGTTTAATATCAGTGCTCGGGTTTTGTGGAATTAAAAATCTGCAGATAATCAGCTGTCCTTGAGAGGAAGGGCATGCTCAATGGATCACTGGATTGTTCAACTCACATTCTTTTGACAGCTAATCTGGGCAGCCTTGCAACAAATTAATCTAATATTTAATGATAGGGGGATTGAATCAGGGATACATCTAATTGGCTAACTGATCTCCTTCAGTGCATTAATGTCCTCCGGACGGCTGTAGCCTGAGGCTAGAAAGAGAGACAGCAAGAGAAAGAGAAAGACTTTATGGGACACATAAAGAACCTAAGTTTTTCAGAACTATCGGAAAAAGTGCTAGGTGCTAGCTTTTAAATGGTCAACTAAAGCAGAAACAAACTGTTCCTTCTGGAGAGCAAAAAAAGGAGTTTCCATACATTCAAAACGAGCACCGTAATCAATAGTCGACGGTTAGGAAAGCATCAGGGGAGGAATAAGCTGATCTGCTTCACTCGATGCTCCAATTTTCCTTCTCAGGCACTTCCCTGAGTTTAGTGCCATTATGATACCAAATACACAAAACGTTTGTGACACAAATGAGAACTAGGACATCTGTTAAAAACACACTCATAATGTTTCCTCTCGCTCTGACAGTGCGAGCTAAAGGATGAGGTCAAGCGAGACGTCAATCAAACGTAATTATGTCTGGACAGCATTTTAGGCAGACGTCGGCTGCTGTTGAACAGCTGGGGAAGAGTACACCTTCTGCTGCATATATTTTAGTTTATATATCTTTTTTGCACAAGCTGAAAGAAAGAACACAACATCCTAGGAAGCGGACGATTGCCCAATTCCAGGGCCATTCCTATTCACTATTCACTCTCCAGCTGAAAATGTCAGCGGCCTGGCTTGAACTCGGATCATTATTAGCATTTGTTTAGGCCTTATTAAGGCTCAAGCTTCCCATCTTTGGCTTTGCCCGACAGCCACGATGAAGTCGACGACGTCTGATCTTAACATGATCCATCTCCACAGCCAACGGCGAGGGATTCGTATCCAATCCTTATTTCATCTAGTGCCACACATAAATATTCATCAACAGAAACCAGCTGTTTCCTCCATTTAGAGGGGTTGGAGAGAGACGCCATTTGCCAGTAATTTGTTGCTGTTTAATTAATGACATTCTGTGCATGGCAGCAGTAAGAAATTATACTTCACTAAGGATGGAGATTTATGTCTGCGGAAATAGGTGAGAAAGCGGGCACACAATTAGAAGTGGATCCATGTCTTTGGCCTATATACAACAGTAGTCACGGATGCTGCTAACCAGAGCAAGCCTGACAAAAAAAAAATAAAATCATGACACCCGGGACTAATCTAACCAAAACAAATCAAATTGCCAATAAATCCGACATCAAAGCGGTGTTTTTTTTATTATTATTATTTTTAAATCCCTTCTATTCCTAAGTGTATGTGACATGCTAAACTTCTCTAACAGTGCAGAGCATCAGGTCTAAGGCGGAGATCATTATCCCTGGTTAAAACTCTAGAGCAGCTCAAATCAGACAGGATCCCTCTGAGGACTTACCATCAGGAGGTGGGATGTGCGGAGGGGTGCCAGGTTTGTCTGGAAAAAAGAAAGAGAACGAGAGAGATAAGTGCATCGGTTAAGTGAAACATATCAACAGATCCCAAAAGGTTGGCAAAGTCATTATGGTGGAGGCGGACACTGCCTGCACTCAGCTCCGTCTCAGATGGAAGATAATGAGAAGCAGAAAAGACAAAACTGGCTGGGAATACAGAAGTAAAGCTCACGAGCTGTCGTTTACTTCTCCCCAATGTCTCAGGTGGTTATATAAGCGGTTGGCAGTATTTGGATCCGGAAACAGACTTGCCGGAATATACGACTGTATTCCCAAAAGTGATTTCAGGTATTCTGATTCAAGCTTCATAACATGTAGGCCAGTGTGAGATTGCATTACACAATAAAATAATGCTGAACTATAATGAATGGCACAATGAAGCAAGAAGATAAGATGCACAGAATGTGTTCTATCATGCGTTTCTCCTTCTACTTCTTCTGAATTTGGTTACCGTTACTGCCTAGATATCACACAGACCGACCTTGAAACCATCATAGGATCGTCCTGGTTAATTTTTCTGTCTCAAGTCTGCAAAATCTTCAGTCTTTCTCATTACAAAAGTCCCTTTTTTCCTCACAGATTTAAGAAGTTCGATCTTTACACTTTCAGAAGAAAGAAAAAAACAACAGTACTAAACGGTACCTTTCCTTTTTGCTCTTATCTTTGGTACCTTTAATATGTATCTTCCACCTGGAAACCTTTAGAAAATACACAATTGGATCACCGTTACCTTAAAACATTAAGGCTTTAAAGTCCACATGAAATCAAAATGAAAGCTTTGTGGCTTTTAGTATGAATATGTTAGCCTTAAGGTTATCTATAAGCGAGTGCGCTCCAATACAATGACAAAATTCACTTTTAGAAGGTACATGCATTCACAATGTACAGTCCCTAACTACCACCGATATGGATCCATGATTTTTATGACATCATTCTGCACTTTTTCTGTCAGATTTTCTGTCCAATCAAATGCTGTCGAGAATCTGAAGTGGCCCGCCCCCAATGTTAGAACCGTCACCCTCAGGTCTTGGCTCATTTTCTTATCCGGTAGAAGATTCTGTGAGGATCAGCTGGAACAGGTGAAGGAAGTGGAGAAAAATCCTCTACAAGTGAATACAATGCATCAATATTCCTCAGGGTCGCGTAAGTCCATGGTACTAACGGTCAAGTACGATTAGCTCGGGCTGTGAAGGAAACTAAACGCTATTGGCTATTTAAAAATTGGGAGGAGCCACTTGATACATCCCGCCCTGACTTCCTGTTTCAGTGGAACACATCGAATAACACTTCACGGGGACTTCTAAGGTAGACTACATGCATCTATCTAAGTAAAAGGTTCTAAAGATGCCACCCCAGTGACAAGGAATGGTACAATTTAGTGCCCCTAGTTCTGAAAGTGTATTTATTTACCCACGGTAATATTTCCTATACTTGACTGTAATTCGTTTCCCATCATACCCCCACTTAAAATGAGGCTCATGCGTTTTCTACTTTTTATGCTAGCTGATGATTTGAATGTCTATAAAGGAATACCTTCACAGATGATTTATCTGTAAGACATCATGTAGAGAAGGGCACACACACACACACACACACACACACACAGCATCAGTATGAATTAGTTAATATGAACACTCGCACATAGCATACAAATACACAGCTGAACAACACATCAATAACTCAATATTTATGGCTCAATTTATATTTATGCCAAATCCATTACTCATCTCTCCCTTGCTATTTATTTATTTGTTTGTTTACTTAAAAATTCAGAATTTCACAAAGAAAGAAGGAAAGAAAGACGGAAAGAAGGAAAGAATGAAGGAGAGAAGGAAAGAAAGAAAGTAGGAAGGAAAGAAAAAAAACGAAAGAAAGAATGAAAGAAAGAAAAAATGAAAGAATTAAATAAGGAGAGAAAGAAAGATGAAAGGAAAGAAAGAAAGAACCCTACATGCATAGTGTAGAACATCATTTGAGGTTCAGCGACAGAAAATCCATGGCTTCTTGTGTTTTCTTGTATTCTGATATCGCCTGATACAGTTCACAATCAATATTCTCTGGATTTTCGGTAAAGACTACAATATTGGCACCACAGAGCAGAATTGCTGGAGACCTGCTGCCAAGCCACGCTGTAGTGAGACAAAAAGACTGAATCCCATATGAAGGGGCACAGAGAGATGAAATACACACAGATAGTATGTAGTGAAGAACAGAAGAGGGCTGTGATCGCACTGAGAGAGAGAAAAAATATGAGTTTTAAGCTATGATTTGAAAAAGGAAATTTCACTGAAGCTCTGTAGGAGTGAATTGCAAAGCTTGGCTACTAAAAAAACTGAAAGACCTGCCACCCACGGAGGAAAGTTTTATCATGGGGTACGCAGACACCCCAAATCGATTTGTTTTAGAGAGAGTGAGCGAGCGAGAGAGAGAATTCAATGGTCATTTCTAATGGTACAGGCTCTGGAGAAACCGAGAGCGCGAGTGACGGGCGTGGTGAGAGCGTGCGTTCTGATTGGTCGCTCTTTGTGCTTATTAACCTAATATTAATCGGTTTTCTCTGGAAGCACGCTTTACAGTCGACTTCTCTCTCTTTCTCTCTCTGTTTCGTGATTGAAACGGTAGCCCGATGAAACAACCTCCCTGAAATGAGTTTTTGCAGGTTGGGATGTCTGGGGTACATGTTCACACGGCGCACTTCTCTTCCCGGGAAAATCAATAGAAAAGTCTAGAAACTCCGGAACTCACTTTCGAACAACGTAGTACATGAATCTTTCTAGTATAAGAACATCCCTGGTGCTCTGCTCCTCATAGGCAGTGGTAACCCATGCATAAAAATCCTCATCATTTATGCAGGCAGCCTAACACACACACCCACACACACACACACACACACACACGCACACACACACACACGCACACGGCCAGCACGAGCATTCTGCATTCCTTAGAATTGGAGTGGCAGAATGCCGTTTAATTTTATGCTCACTTCAAATTGCTTGTCAACCTCTGAGCGTGAGCGAGGAAGGAGGCCAGAATTGGAGAGGAGAGGAGAGGAGAGATAGAGAGCGAGGAAGAGCAAGAACTACAGACTGATAGAGAGAGAGAGGGGGAAAGGAAAGGGGATTGTGTATCATGCTATGAATAATGAAGTGTCAGTTACGAGTTTTCATCTGAAAACATAGGCATAACTAAAACAGCAACATTTCTTTCAAAGTGACACTTTTAAAACACACACACACACACACACACACACACACACACACACGTCCAAGGGCAGCATGGGACAGGAAATAGAAATATTCCCAACATGATTCATATGTAAATCATTTCAAGGCTAGAGATGAGATTCCTTTCTTTTCATCTACTACAGAGTTCTTTTCCTTCCAAAGCCATGGCATTTAAATTCACATTTAAATGGCTTACACGTGAGAGAGAGAGTGTGTGTGTGTGTGTGTGTGTGTGTGTGTGTGAGAGCACGTTCTCAATGGGAGCTCCGGTGGGTGTCCTGACATTTCATACGACCGGTCAGATTGTCCTGCTGGCTTACTGCGCATGCGCACGTCATTATAGCGTCATTTTTGTCCCGCTGAACAACACACCCATAGTTTGTTACTACTTGCACATGGATTTGGAATCTGGAATCCCACCTGATTATTTTATATTGGTAGGACAGTCTGAGAGGGTAAGAATCTTCAGCAAAGTTACACTGAATTATTTTCCACAGTCACAGACGCAGAAGCCCTCTGTAGGATTTTTCAAACTGGTAGGATGGATCGATACATACAGATATAATTTTGCTCTACGGTAGGACAAATGGTCAGAACACGGCTCTATGATTGCAGCTCTGTGATTGCATTTGGCCATGCCACTGAACAGTTCCAGTGCTGCGTGCTCGCCAATCCCTCTGCCTGCTAAATGAAATGGAAATGACTAACTTCAGGTCTGCTGTCCATTCACGTGCTGCGCCGCTCTTCTCCATGTTACTATCACTCCCGTCTCTTCATAATCCTTTACTCTGAACTCGAACCTCGGTTTGTATTCGAATCTAACGCGGTCTATCTGGGCTAAAAATTGGTTCGCTCAGACGACCGAAATGAACTTCGCATTCGAAAAAGATCGACAGAATCGGAAGTAAGGCCCTTTTAGAGATCTTTTAATCGAGAGCTAATGTAGCGGCATCCTGCTTCCACGGAAGGAGCGTGACTCGAGACGATCGAATAGCCGGAGGACGTCGGTGGCCCACAGAGCGAGAGCACGGTCCTGAACAGCCCTTGGTTTTCTTCCTTTCTGTCCTTTTTCTTTTCACTTGACCAAGCTCATATTAAGTGCATCTTTCTTTGGGGTGGAAAATAGGTAACATTTGAGAAAAAAAAACCAAGAAACAGCGCTTTATACAGCGTATCACATCCTAACGGTCGTGTATTCCCATCGATCGTAATATGAATGCGTGTAATTAAGAGTCAGCACTGTTCGAAATCGTCACCAGCTCCGTTCACACCGTGGAAGCACGTCGTTAGATGCTGCACCTTGAGATGCTAGGAACCCTGTGCCGTACACAGCGGGGGGAAGCAAAATCTCTAGCTATTCATTCAAGCAGATACACTGAGCGCCGACACTAATGCTAGGATTTCCTCCACCAAAGGCATTTAATCTGCCCACGTTATCCCACTGTGTAGAGTAAATGCCACCGGCTTGCGGCGAGACAGAATGCCACCGGACTGCTTGTTTAGACAGAAGAACTGAGGCACTTTAGAAGATGAGGCCAGTTTATCTGTGTCATCCTCAATCATCCGAGATGTCACTCGCTAGATCGAATTTTAGGCATTAGGGATTACTTTTCGACTGCCATCGATCCTTATTGAGCCATCCATCCATCATGATAGCTCTTCCTTTGAATAGCAGTCTGATAAAAGGTCCATTACACATACCACACACAGATACACACACACACACACACACAAAGATATAAAATCGCAGATTTCATTTAGCTAGTGACCTACAGGGCGTTTTGCTATACAAAAATCTATCACACACACACACACAAACACACACACAAACACACACTATGAGTGACCTACAGTTGTTGAGGAAGAGGAGCACAGCAAAGCCCAGCGTGGAAGTAGCCAGCAGAATGAGGCAGATGTTACAGGGGATCATAAAGTAGCGCACCACCAGTGAGACTTTGTGCTGGTACATGCGGTCCCGCTCCGGCCGCGGCGTCGGGTAGTGACAGCTGGTCATACTCCAGTCCACGCTTCCCCCCAAGTACGCCACGCTGAGAATGTAAAGGACACCTCAGGGGCAGAAAAACAACAGCTCAAACGCTGCTCCCAGAGAAACACTGATCCAAAGATTTTGGCATGAATGGACAAAATCTGGAACGGAAAACGGGCTTGGCGCGATACATTTCGGTCCTGATAATATCCAGAAGGGGACGGGGTCCGGGTCGTGTTCCTACGGCCGATGAACTCTGTACAAATTCTGCATGTTGGGAATGTTACTGATGGGTAAGTTTAAACATTTGTGCACTTTGTGCTTTACATGCACTTTATAAACTCACAAACATTGCCTTGGCGAATCAGTAATCAGTCACCAGGAACCAGAAAAGTCTCTTCCTGCGCAAACCTTTTCATGCGAGAGAGCAAACCGAGTATCCGTGTAATCCTTGTCTTGCCCTGGCCCGTGCCGTCACCTGACTGTCTTGGTGCCAGGTTGAGTTTTTGTAGCACGTGTTAGTTACCGGCTGCTCACGCTGGACCCTGGCAGCTGCAGCCTTCAGCCATCGCTCCACACACACCCACACAAACACACACATACACTCCAACGCATACACACCCACCACGCAACACTCGAAAACACACAGAGCAGGAGCACAGCTGGTCCTGATGGCAGAGCCTGGCAGTGCGGGAGAAGAAGAAAAAAAGCACTCTCAGTGTTCCATCTCGACTATTTCAAAACACCCCTTTGCTTTTTCCTTAGTAGTAGAAAGCTGCTCCTTGTTTTTCCTCACTCGCTCTTACACTCCAGCACCCGCTTTCTCTTGTGATCCTCTGCTCTTGCTCGAATCCAGGCTTCTTCATGCGTCTCGAGCGCCGATCCTCAGACGGAACGCTTGGCATCGGTCGAAGCCACTGCTCCGACAGGCACTATTCATGTCAGAGATCCCCCTCGGCATCGGCGCGCGCTCGGTTCAGCCAGCACAGCTCAAGCACAGTAAGACAAGAGAGCCACGACCAGCCAGAGACGCAGGAGACATCCGTCTGGGCGAGGAGTTTAGCCAAACAAAAAAACACAAAAAAGAGAGAAAGAGTGGACACACTAGCTGAGTAGACTTCGGTGGTCCGTCTGAGCATCGGATATTCCAAGTTTTTCTGTTGAGACTGATCACAACGCTCTCCCCGCCTCGACTGGAGCAGAAGACAGCGAGTGGGGGAGCGCACGGACCTCTAACAAAGAGGAGGGAGGGGGAAAAAGGGAGGGGGGAGCGAGAATAAAAGCTGTTGGGAATACTTCGGAGTGTTTTTTTTTTTTTATCTGGGGGGAGGTCAACAGGCAAAAGACAAAGAAGCAACTGGGCCAAACAAATGTCAAGCCTTTTCAAGGTTCGGCTGATTTAAAGAACAGAGGGACCACAAAGTGTCATAGACAGAAAGAAAAATCAGTGTGTGTGTGTGTGTTTGAGGTGTTTTGATGAAATTCTCAACCATTTCAATTTAAGAGGTATGGAAGGGGAAAAAATGCAACATGCAAACAAAATCAGCAGAGAAAAACATCTTTAATTAGATACAAATGATTTCAGTGATTCATGGACTCGTGACACTTGGCCACATGGTTGTTCATGTGTCATGCTGGGAAATTAAAAAAGAAGAAGAAGGAGAAGAAGAAATATGAATATTTATCAACGCTGGCAGCTGATCCGCAGAAAAAGTGGTTCTGATCCATGAAATGGTTTCACGAGACGTGAACGTATATTTTGTATATGAGCGAATTAACGAGGTCAAGATAAAATATAATAATATAGAAAAACTATCGTGTAGAAAAACACGCCCACCCATCAGCGCACACTGAACTGACACCACACCGACTGTTCATCTGCACCAATATGCCAGTATATTCCATCAATTATTTATGCTCACTTTTCCTCCCCCACTCCACCCTCAGCCACACGGCTTTTCAAGCACACTCACAAGCGTGCACACACACACACACACACACACACACGCACGCACACACAATCTCTGAGGGTCCTGCTCTGTTTCACATCTGAGGTCATTTATCTCTTCGGACACGGCCTTTTAATCGACTCAAGAATCCCTCAGGGACAGAGACAAGCTTCCGCTGTACCTACCACAGAACATGGGCTCGACCAGGCCTCTAGCAACAGGGCTGTGAGTTCACACACCAGCTGGAGCCCCCCAAAAAACCCTGCCTGCACCATCCATCTCTGTTCAAGCTGACACGCAAATTAAGCAACGCACACAGCGAAGACAAATGGCCATATTGTGACATTTAGAGAAATGAAAAAAAGAAAAAAGAAAAAAAAAAAAAAAAACAACGTTGAAATGCTCATCCACAAGAGGGCGCCTTCCTCTCCGGAACACAAATCAGCCCTCTCATTTAAGTTCAAAGCTCTCTATAATGCATCTTTAATGTGCGTGCTATCTCAGAAGGTTAACATCTCTCTCAGCACGCTCTCAGCCGGCGACTTCCATTACAGTGCTAGTGAAGAGCCTGCCTGCTTCCTGCTCTAGCATGACAGACAGCTTCAAGACAGACAGCCCCTCTCCGTTTTTCGCACTCATCTCTCTGCGTCCCTGGTATGATACATGTCCCTGTTTCCAGGGGCGACAGGAGAGGGACGACACATATCAGTCCACGTCCACCAGATCAGGACTGGAGGGGGAGAAGAGGAAAGGCCGGACTTCTGTTATTAAAAAAGAAGAGCGAATACACTCTCGTGGAATACACCAGCTCTTAGAAATGCTACGAATACGAATCTATCTTGATCATGGAGCACTGTAATATTAACGTGCGGAAAATGCACAATAAGCAGGAGTCCTGTTATCTTCCGAAAAATCTTTTTCAGGTCATACTTATTATTCAAAAACACCACATTGAATCCATTTATGAACTGCTTTCATGAAAGTGAAATATGAGGCTTCTGTCTGCACAATATTTGCTTCATATGTGTCTCAAATGGTAAAATTAGACTCAACATCTGGATAGGATCAGCACCTAATGACTTATAATGCAATGCACACCAGTAAATAATTTAGTAAATGGTAAATGTGCACTTATATAGCGCTTTTATCCAAAGCGCTTTACACTGTGTCTCATTCACCCATTCACACACACACACTCACACACCAACGGTAGCAGAGCTGCCATGCAAGGCGCTAGCTTGCCATTGGGAGCAACTTGGGGTTCAGTGTCTTGCCCAAGGACACTTCACCATGTGGAGTCACCCGGGCCGGGAATCGAACCACCAACCCTACGATTAGTGGACAGCCCGTTCTACCAACTGTGCCACAACCGCCCCATAGTAATAAGAAATAAAATCAGAGGTTTTTCAAAAAAAGTTTTTTTGAACGGAATGACGTTTGATTGACTTTCTTAGTAGTAGACACATCTTTTTGAATCCTCATCATATTATCCAATCCCAGCGGACACGTGTCATAATGACGCATCGAGAATTCTCCCAGCCGACTCCCGAGTCAGAAATTCCCTGCGGTCTCTTCTCAAATTCAAAGAGCTAGGGAAAAAAAAACAAAAAAACAACATGTCGGAAGTTTCACTCCTGCGCAGCTCTACAGCACAGCAGTTGGCCTGATCGTCTTCTCCACGCACGGCCCATCTGCAAATAAATTAGGCCACTTTGATTACAAGAAGATTTCCTAACTACTCGGCCCAGATCAGGCTGACGAGTCTGACAGACAATGACAGGCAAGGAGGAGATGATGGAGAGAGGAAGGGAGGGGAGCGAGATAATCTCCACAAGAATTAGCTCAGTGTACCTCCAGCCAGACGTTGCTCCAGCTGGAAACTCCTTACTTCACTGCTTTGTCACGCAGCTCACAAGAGGACTGAGGAAAGCTACAAAAGTGAGAAGAGGCTGGAGGAAAAGTGGGGATTTTTCCTTCCCATCTCTCTCTCTCCCTCTCTCTCTCTCTCTCGCTCTGTGTGCTGGAGAACTGATTATTTTAAATCAAGATCAAGAATGACATCAGTATAACTAAATGTGAGAACACAGATGTTGTCTATAAGCATCGACATTAAAAAATAACTTTTTTTTTAGGGGGATGGAATTAATGATAATATCTCACCCCTCAGATCTGTGCGTGGGTGTTGCTGATTTTTTATTTTTTTTCTACCTCCACATTCACACCAACTTCTGACAACTTAGTTGGCCAGTGTGCCTCATCAACAGTACTTTTAGAAAACTGGCAAGCAAGGAAGTGTTATTGGCTATCCAAAAAATATTCAACTTCTTCTCTGGCATATGAGAGAGAGAGAGAGAGAGAGAGAGAGAGAGAGAGAGAGAGAGAGAGAGAGAGAGAGAGAGAGAGAGAGAGAGAGAATGAGGGAGGTTAAGACAGTGAAAGAAATTAGGAGAGAGGGATAAACAGGGAAACAAGAGAGAGAGATTCATAGAGTTGTTGTTGTTGCAATTTCATTTGTGTGTGTGTGTGTGTGTGTGTGTGTGTGTGTGTGTGTGTGAACAAATATATAAGCGGCCATCTTTGTACTCATCACGTTTTGATGATGGATCCCTGAAAGTGATAATTGATCATCTTGTCCTAATCCTGTGGAAGCCCTGAACTACATGTTGTGAAAAACGTGTTGTGTCATTATTTTATTATGCTGTTATTTCAACTCGCACCACACGGCATTTGAGTTCTCGAATCCGAAAGTGTACTTCTGGCTGCAAAGTAAATCACAGATTCGTATCAATGCACTAGTTCTAATACACTAGCATTATTATAGTACGCGATCATACATAAGGACTTGTATAGAAGACACGCCATGCAATCTAAGGCTAATTATTAACACGTTTTTGTTGCTGTTTAACAAAAAATATCGTATAATTGTTGAAATGGTGAAGTTTTCTGTATGGAAGGAGTCTCTAGTGTCAGCGTTTCCTAACAGTAAGTCAGGTTTGCGTTTTCTGGTTCCTCAGTCACGTGACAAGCTGCGTATTTCGTTCCCTATTTAACATCATGGGAGGGAATACAGGAGAGTCTGGAGGCGATAATGTAAACAGTAACAGGAACTAATGGGTCTTGTGGACGTTCCATAACATTACATGTAAGTATAAGCAGTTAAAAAGCATGAAGTGTTGTTCATTCATAACACATCATTTACTGTGGTATAAATGGAATAACACACTGTGCTGTTATATACAAGTAATCCACTATGTATGGCTTCACGCCGGGCTGTATCACACCACTCCAGCATGGATTTATTAATTTTTTTTAATGCACGGCCTTAGTGGTTATCACGCTTGCCTCGCACCTCCGGGTTTGGGTTCAAATCCCACCTCCACTCTGTGTGCATGCAGCTTGCATGTTCTCCCTGTGCTTCTGGGTTATCCTCCGGCTACTCCGGTTTCCTCCCCCAGACCAAAAGCATGCACTGTAGCCTGATTGGTATTTCCAAGTTGTCCATAATGGGTGAATGTGTGCAAGATTGTGCCCTGCGATGGGTCGGCACCCGTCCAGGATGTCCCCCGCCTTGTGCCTCGAGTTCCCTGGGATAAGCTCCAGGCTCCCCGTGACCCTGTGTAGGATAAGCAGTATGGAAAATGGATGGATGGAACTCTTATTTCTATATGCTGCTTCCGATTGTGATAGACAGGAAGACAGATACAGCTGCCACGAAAATGTCTAAAGAATCGTAATTCACTTAAATGTGTTCAGGTATGGCCAGGGTTTCGATGTGTTTCGTTTCTCCTAATACTGAAATAGACTTTTACTTTCACAACTTTCATTTTAATGGCTTGCGTGTAATCCAAGCTGAAATCCACTTCTATAAATATGTACGTAAGCTGCATTGCTGGCTTAAAGTATCATCCAGATCTCATGCTGCTTCTATTGGATTTGGTCCTGTTTATCAAAGTCACCGTGCGAGATGCAACTTTCTGGGATCATTCTGTTAATATATCCAAAAAGGTCTGTAGGTAAGAATTTGAACCTGTTCCTTATCCACTTTCACGCTTGTCAGAGCAGATTACCCTTGAATCCTATGTTCTGGCTCGAATATCTGTCTGATCAAAGGCTGCTTCACCTCCTGTGTGTGATCTTGGAACTGTGCCCTAATGTGTCACCAGTGAGCCACCATTCAGTCATCAACGACAACCTGGTTCGCATTTAGGACAACCTCCATATCGATTTTGATAGAGGATAGTCACTTTGAGACAGATGGACCTCCCTGTGGATCTAAATGGAGTACAATCAAAACTGCATTCTGCATCCTCTACTTTCCCCAGAATGCCCTGCAGGTGTGCACCTGCCTCCAAATAGACGGGGTGGAGAGGAGAAAGATCCACAGCTGGATCCTCTGTCCTAGATGGAGTGGTTCATTATCCCTGTGCCCAGGAACCACCTGTTCACGATGTAGAGTGGCACGGCTGCCACTGGCCATGGGCCGGAGTGGGGCTGTGAGAGCGTGCCAATTGCTGGTTATTAATAAAGAACGATCCAGCAATTCTAACTTCTCATTCATTAGAATGCTGCTTTCCCTCACAATATCCCTCGCTTCCTCGATCCCTTTCTCCATAACAACTGTAATGATTGCTGCATTTAACGCTCTTCACACACCAGTGCCCCTGCTGTTTGTTCATTCTTTATTTTGATTCTATTAAGCACTGCTTTCTTTAATAGCCCTTGTAAAGAGGGTGGAGGGGTTTGTGCTGCAATTTCAGTTCACTGCTGCAGTCTGAGTGTGGAGTCTGAGTATCCACACAATGCTTGACAGTTGGCTTCATTATACCTGGCATCGATGTCAGACAGGGGTGATGTGAATTCAGGTGTCATGCTTGCATCTAAAGAACTGGACAAGCATCAGAATCCAACTGAGGTGATCATGAGACTAGTACACATGAGAATACAGGTCGTACTGTGTTGTGTTGAATTGGTTTGCAGGAGCAAGTCAAGGGTCATTCTGTGTAATAATAGTCAACTTCTCATAGCCTTCTCAGCATTTCTTCAAAACATTTCACTAGAGGTTGATGGCAGAAATCTACAACTTCTTCTACAATCGGTTATTGGCAGAAATCTACACTCATAGTTTTTCCCAGTTGCGTACGTTGCAGAAGCGGCTGAGAAGTGGCTTGTGTCATTATTATACAGTACAAGAGCGCCCTCTAGAGGAGAAACAAAAACCATCACGGACAAATTTAGTTGTTATTTTAAGTGTTTTATTTTTTTTTGCTATTTGGAGTGTTACTTTTTTTGGTTCAGTTTAGATGTATATCTTTCATTTACTTTAATATTTAATAATAGTATATATATATATGGATGTTCTGCGATGATTAATGTGGAATCAAATTTCTCAGTATATGTTCAACTTAGCTAACATTTATAGGTCATATACAGCACAGTTTATAGTTAACATCAATTAGCTACATTTATTCGGAATGCCACTGATATATTTCCTCTGAAAATGGTCCCAAATGGTCAACGGTTTTGCCGAGTCCCATATTTTGGTGACCAGGCTAGAAAGTGGTAGCTAATGTAATGTTAACAATAGTGAAATTAGTTAGCTAGTTAAGTGAATAAAGAATAAAGAATAAGTGAAATAAACATTTATGTGATCATCATCATCCTCATCATCATCCTTTTCTCTAATGTATCCCATCATGTTTACATTCTCAACAAAAAGTCGACAGAAAGTTGGTTTTGAGCTGTGATGTTCCGCCGTGGAACTGCATGTAAAATATCTCCAAATCTGGATAGTGTCTTTATTTCTCTTAATAGATTTAACCTAACGTACTGTCCCTATTGTGGTAGCAGGAGAGTTATATGACAGCTTTGTGCCGAAAGTTGCTTGGTGTACACCATAGTTCCATGCGCATCATCGACTATAAAACACATTAATTTGACCACAGCTACATACAAAATGAAAACTTTTGTTTTGAACCTATTTCCAAACACACAACTACGAATATAAGATGAGATACAAACTGTCCCGGGCGTCCGGGATCCTGGTTTGTCCACCCCTGACTCACAGAAGACTGCTAGACTCTCACTGCAGTGCATTTTTAAACAGATCTAAGCTAGAAAAATGAATGTTTTATTTTATGCCACTAGTATCAATAGCATTACACAAATTCACTTCAAGCAATTAACCTCAGCAAAAATGAAAGAGAGGTTAATAGGTTACCTGGGTCAGAAAACAGGAACCCATTTTACAGCAGCAAACATTCTAAAAGGCCAAAGTGAAACTATTCCACCTACAGTTTAAACGGAAAAAAAAATATCAAGAGATGAAACAGCATAGCGATTATTGGGAGTGGTACTTCAACCCAGCAAGACTTTTTTTATTTTTTTATTTTGCAGTTCGCAGTCCTCTCTCTCTCATGCTCTAACACACACACACACACACACACACACACACGGCAAAATGTGAGAACCCACACTCGCAACTAAGCCTCTTCTTTTATCAAAGCTGACAGTGACAAGCTATTATACGCAGGGAACATTTCATTTGCATTTACAGTAATGAACTCTTTCTCTCGCTCTCTCAAGCTTTCATTTTCTCTCTCTGCCGTTCGCTTGCATAACTCATTCTCTGTCCTGGCAGATCCTCTAGGATAGAGGGCAAAAGGCAGTCCTAATTGGCGCACATCGTCATCTTTTCACCAGCTTTTCATTGAATAAAACTTCAAACTTTTTTAGATTTCGGATGAAGAGCCTTGCATAAAGAAGTCTTTTCAAGTCTTTTACATCAATCAGACGCGTTTCAAAGATGCTCGTCAAATTTAGGCAAAGTTTCGTGCAGCTGTATAGCTGTAATCAGGAAAAAGGGTCTTGGGTAAATTGAGGATGAAGACTGGGAAATGGTAAAGGCCATTGGTTTCGCAACAATTATTGGAGAAAGAAAGAAAAAAACAACACACACAAGCTGGTACAGGCACAGCCGGAGTGTGACGGCTCGTGTTGTCACAGGTGTTCCACAGATGCATGGAAACAACCTTGTTCCATCAGCTCAAACAAGATGTTAGTGCCTAGAGAAGAACCAGAGCCAGCAACCCAGGATGACGGCCACAGATTCCTCTAATTTTGAGACAGAATGCCTACTCTCTCTCCTTTCTCAATTCCAATAAAAATCCCTCTCAAGTGCTTAAATATGCCTAGGAAAAGAAATACAACCTCAGAAGAAAAGTGTATTGTTTATACTGTGAGTTTTCTGCAAGTTTTCTTTTGAGGATACACTCCTGCACAGTGAAATGAAAACACTCACAGGATGAGGTGATGCCAGAATACTTTTTGAGGGCTGCTTGAAATGAACCTGTGATATTTCTGGTCTTGCGGCATGCTTCTTACAGAGAAAGACCTTATCAGCCTGAGCAGTCTAGCTCCCCTATTCAGTCATCTGTTACCGCTAACCGGGTCTTCAAATCCCACAAGACTCAGATGCAATATAAAAGAGCTTTCTCTTTTTCACTACCAAAGTTGGCTACCCCATTGCTTCAGATAGAGAGTGATGAATCCAATTCAGCGACCTAAGGCCAAGCAACGTTGCTTTTCAGCCCAGCAGCAAATGACTAACAGCATTCAATGTCTGTCATTTTACTACATTTGAAGGGAAAACAGCACAGGCCTTCCAGTTCTACCATTACACTGGAGTCTGACAACTAAAAGACAACAACACCTATTTTCAACAAACTATTCGAAGTCACTAATGGGGGAGAACATCTGCATCGTAAGTGAGGCTGCCTGGTGCGATGGTGGGCAGTAGTTTTTATTCAGTTGCAAACCATTCTTCATCTTTCTCTATTGGCATTCAAGAGAGCAGTTAATAAACCATTCCGGAGAAGAATCCAAAAACGCACTAAGATCAAATTGCCTGACACTAAAAAAAGGAGTGTGGGATGTGGGGTGGAAGGAGTGGAAGAGGAAGAAAAAGCTCTGTAGTATTAACTGCCCTGGATAAACGTGACAGCAAGCTCATGTATAATTCACTCTGACACTGATAAATGAAGCAAATGAAGAGACAGAACAAAAATAACGACATGCTCAGTTTGGGCAAGGACTCTCAGATAGCTGTGGTGAGACAGACACAAACAGGCTTAAGGACATCAAGGTCATGCACATTATTTATGTGATACATTATTCCCAGTAGTTCCACAACTTTGTCTCTTTTTTACAACAATTACAATTACAGCAATGTGAAAGGTACAGAATTAGAATTATTTGCAGACCAGACTTATTGGCACTTTCAATCCAATAGGGATATGTAAACTCCCATTTTTCCCATAATTTGTAATTAATCACCATGAACATCACAAAAGTAATATTTCTTGACCGGCACAGGTCAGGTAATGGACATAAAAATGCCATTAAGCAAAACCAGGGTGATAACAGTGAGTGAGGAGGATGGTGAGAAAGACAAAAAGGAAAACACCTCCATAAAAACAAAATGTTTGAGTTGATGGGTTGCACTTAAACATCCCTTCCAGAGAGGAACTCCAAAAACAAAAACTCTGTCATACTCGGATGATTTTTGGTCATGAGCGCCATGAGAAAAATATTTTCCCTCATTTTTCTTCCTGATTTGGTCACCTGCCAATTCCCACCCTCAGCTAGCTCTCCTCTATCTTACAACAGCTACCAATCAGAGAGGGTGTAGGCTAACACATTTCCTCCAATACATGAAGCCAGACAACCTCATCTTTTCAAACTGCTGTTCATGCAGCATAACACACTCATTGAAAAGCACTACCCTACCCTTTTCCACAGAAATGAGCTAACAGACATCCATGACTGGTTAGTGTTGCTGTGAGTGATGGTATGCCATTGCTCCCACCAAGATAGCACTGCCAATTTTGCTCCCTTGGCGTTCAATGGATGTGGCCCCCTGACAATAGGGTGAATGCTTTTCTGTTGCGTAACTCAGGAGCATATCATTATTCCTTAAGGTGGTTTTGGGGCTAGTGGTATATGGGTTTTGTTTGTGAAGATTGATGGTATTATTAATCCTTACGGCAAGATATTTTGAGCGAAAAGTAGGTTGCCTCTACCAGGAAGCTTTAAACAAAATCTCGACCCCAAATATACATCCAAATTAACACAGAAATGGTTGTGGGTCAAGAAACAGTGTTCGGTACTGATTATGTCAGTGTTTGAAACCTAAGAATATAACGTAGCTTGAACCTAGACCCTATAGAAAGAGACTTCACAGAACATTAATTGTAGCAGTGCCAATGATTTATTCATGCAGAGATTGGAACCTATCCCAGGGAAGTCGGGGCATGAGGCAGGGAACACCCTGGATGGGCTAGCCCCACCCTGCAGGTTGTTCCCCACCTCGTGCCCCGACTTACCTGGGATAGGCTCCAGCCTCTCTGCAACCCTGTGCAGGATAAGTGGTACAAAAAATGGATGTTGTTGTTGAACATGAGTAAATTTCCAGATTCCTGAAAACTTTTGCTGCTTAAGAACAACGTTTTACTTTATAAATACTGGCCCATTTCTGCCAGCGATATAACACTACTGTGGATTCTGGCCATATTGGTTGTAAAAGCCCAAATAAACTGTCTTAATATATCGTACTGTCACTGGCTCCCATGTGTAACTGTTACAGACTGTACAGACTGCAGCCTTTGGTGGACTGATGTTAAAATGTTAACCTCAACAACCTCTAGCACCAGTTCTGCATCACACAGCAGAAGTAGCAGACGTGCATGGACTCCACAACCCCAGGCCTTTTCGAAGTTGACACTTCCCAGCTGCCTCCATCTCATCCTGCATATATCAAGCTGGAAGTGAGGACAGTGCTGCTTCCTTCTCCGAACAACACTACTGACTCCGTGCCTTCAATTTGTTTTTCCCTCCATACGTCTGTGTTCGTTTCACAGCTCTGATCAGAAATCAGATTGGGTCGGTGCAGGCACTATGGCAATCTGGGCTGCTTTCACATTTGCAGCTCTTTCACAGCTCTGTGCACACGTGGATGGTATACAGAGAGATAAAGCAACTATTTAACTGCAATGGAATTGGAGTTTTGCTTCTTTAGAATAACCCGTGAGGTTTAGGTCAATAAACTGACTCCTGCATGGTCTCCTCAATACCTGAAGACATCTTTTTACCTAAAAATACACTGTGCTTTTTACTTTTTTTCATCAATCAGCAACACCATCTTGACACATTTACATTTATTCGTTCGGCAGAGATAAATACATTCAATGCAATCACAGAGGGTTAAATGCTTTGCTCAAAGGGCCAAGAGCAGCTCCATGAATCACAACATCAAACCCAGAGCCACAACTGTATCATCTTGTTTTTATTTTTATTTATTCATTTTATTTCTCCAGGCCAAACTCTTCAGACATTTGCAATTTACAGGCATATTCTCTCTCCGCCAATTTGTTCCTCTCCTCCTTTTTCCTGTCGCAATTTTCCTCTGACAACCTCAAGTTTGGTCATCTGACCCAGGCATCTCTCCTGGTACTCTCTCATGGGGCCTACCATAGTCATGTGACTGTCCTTACCAAGCAACAAGCTACTCCGATATGTAATGGTTCTCTAGAGGGCTTCAGTAACATGATCCTCTACAGATCCTCACATCTAAACACACTATATGATTTTATTACTGTAGGAAAAATGCAGAGATGTAATTCACTGACCAACAAAAGGTAAGAGAATGGATCGGCATTGATCGGCCAGCGCTGAATGAGCTCATTAGGCTTATTACACAGCCAAGTGAAGGATGAGATCATTATGTTCATCTATAAATTAGAGTGAGTTCAAATGCCTCAGTTTTTTCAATTACAGCTATGTTCCCCTCTTTAACCCCAATGTGTTAGTCCAAAATACAGTCTTACCATTTACTGCATCTAGACAAGCAGGGAAATTTTATATTCAAACTGTCTGTACATATTAGATCTTTTCCTTCAAGTAAAGCATAAAAGATACCAGTGCAGTAATACTGATATTGGAAATATGTATAGGTCCAATACTATGCTCATTTAATTGAACTTGTAATACATGAAATGAGAGCAATCTGGACTTGTTTTACGATTAATAATCACAGCAAAGCAAACTGCTCTGCAAAAATATCAAGACGACCTACTACGGCATCTTCCTACATTACAAGTAAGTTGATAAAACATTTTATGGAGTCTAAACAGTATCTTTAACACAAGAGCACTTCAGTTCTGTGAGCACTAACGACGTGCAATGACCACGCTTACTGATACTGCTCTGCATGCTCAGGCGTTGCATTTAAACACCAAAACATCTTAACAAACAGACAAAACAAACAGTGGCAATCATCTTGAACAGAGCTAAATACCATGTTCCATGAGGACCTTACTTCTTTAATATTAAGTAAGTTAATCCTTTCAGTATTAGTAAAAGTAATAGTATCAACGAATACAACAACAAACAACAAAAACCCTAATAAAATGCATCCGTCTTTTTAAAAGGGAGCTTTTCAACTCCAGTCTGAATTACATTTTGTACTAACCAAGCCATTCGAGCAAATGATGAGGTGATTAACGCTGATTAACGCTGGGGAGAAGAAAACAAATGGATGTGATTGGGGATTATCTTCTTGAATCCCAAATCAGATGGGTAGAGAAAGAAAGCACAGAGGGAAAGCAAGAGGAGGCGGCTGAAGAGAACACGTTTTAGACAGCTGGGCGAAATCCTCACATAAGATTGGATTTCAGATTTCACCTGCTAAATTTCATGGGTTTAGACATGCAACTGAATTGCCATCATGTGCTTCAGTGACTGTGTCGGCACACGGATGTGACTTGTTTTCCGTTTGCGATATGAATTGACTGACAGAACGACCAGAGCAAGAGAGGGGTTTGTAGATCGTCTGCACTTATATAGCATTTTTATCCATAGCGCTTTTCACTTTTCACCCATTCACACACACTCACACACCAATGGTAGCAGAGCTGCCATGCAAGGTGCTATATCTTGCCATCGGGAGCAACTTGGGGTTCACTGTCTTGCCCTAGGACACTTCGGCATGTGGAGTCATGTGGGCCAGGAATCGATGTATAAACCCTACGATTAGTGGACAACCTGCCCTTGTACACGAGCCACAGCAGCCCACATAGAGGTAGATGGAGGAAAGAGGAGTGCAAGTCGTCTGTATTTATATCTGATGATCTGGAGGTCCATAAGGGGACAGCTGGAGGAACAGGAACAGCATATGGATGACTATTGAGGAGTCCAGGAAAGGAAATAAGAGAAATAATAGTACTCTGTTATATTATCGAGAAAGAAGAACAGAGAATGGAAAAGTAAAAGCATAGGTAGGAGATGCAGAGGATGGAAAAAGGAGAGAATAATGTTGAAAAAGGGAAAAGTCCAAAGCCCAAAGTAGAGAGGATCATGGTTGAAAATTCTGTGCAAAATAGAGTATCAGGGTGTATCAGAGGAAAAATTGCGGTGTGTAGTCATCAGCCACAGCTGCATTGTCCACTGTTGGACTCTCTTTGTGTGTCTGTGTATATCATGAGAAAACCCATGAGGAGCAGTCCTTCTCCAATTGTACAGGCTGACCACAGACTGTGGATCCCATTGAGGATACATCTCGAGGCGGGTCTGGACGAGCCAAAATCAATCATCCACTATGCTCACCACGCTAGAGGGTGAGAGAGAGATCGAGCTAGGGTGTGATCCAGACAGAGCAAAAACATGGCATGAGCAGGCCCCACTGGGACAGTGTTTGTCCATTGGTAGAAGGCGCTGAACTGCTAGGTGTTGGCAGAGACTGACAGCGACGAGGACATGAATTCCATCCTGAACTGAGCCAATCGAAATGAGCCAAATGGAGCACCAGCGTTGACCTGTCTCTTTTATTGAACATGCTTCTGCAAATAAAATTCTGCTTGAATAAAATCTACCCAACACAACTCGCCTCCACTCACTCAGCAAGCACATTCCTTTCCTCCGTCCTTCCTCTGACAATAAAAAACCTGCTCCGTCCATCATATTTCATCGTTCCACCCCTCCCACATCCCTCACATAACGTTTCTACTTCTATCAAGCAAACCTCTAATTGTTAGCTTGAGTGAGTGACAGCAGTGGACACTGGAAAGCGAGAAAAATAGAGCTGGAATGAAAGAAAATATCAAAATGGACAAATGAACTCATCCCGCTGAGGAACTTGGCACTTTGGCACGGGTTATTGTCTTGTAAGAAGCTGAGGGCTTGGAATAATTCAGTAGGAAATCAATTTTCATCGGGCCATTCATACACAATGGAGGTGATGGACTGTGGAAGCGAGGTTCAACCTCGCTTGCTTTTGGCGTGCCTGTTGAGGCCTTTTGTTTCACTTATCCACTATCTTTCGTTTGCCATTTCCTGCTTTTTTCCATGGTCATACGGGCATTTTTGGTCCAGTTTTCAAAGAGTCTATTCATTTGGATTTTAACTGCACTTTCACGGACAATACTAGAAGATGACAATAGAAATGGCTAAATAATGAACTATGGCAAGACGGAGCTTGATTACTGTGAGGTAGAAATATATTTCAAAAGGAAGAGGGCATGGAATGCCATGAGATGATGAGTGATCAGAGCTTAATATCTGACTAGAGGCTATAGACAAGGCAGGGCACGCTGTCAGATCAAGCCTTCAAGTATGATCAATATGGCAGTAAGAATGCTTGGATTTCCTCAAATTGAAGCCATTTGAAAGAGTGATTGCAGGCCTTATGGATGAATAAGGTGGAAATGAATAATGGTTTCTTCTCGGTTTTTGAAGGAATAAATGTGCACACTCTGCACAGACCTAGAAATTACAATGAACACATTTTTTCGGTCAATTAAGTAAGGGATAAAACATAATGGTGATCGGAAATTATAGGAAAATTGATCAACAACAGGGTGTTGTGATTCGCATCTGGACATTGCCACCCTTGTCGTTTATTCTGTTTTATTCCTCTTACACCACATGAACATGGCAAACATTATTGTATTTTTATTAACTAAAGAACAACATTTCATATGTTTTATCCATTTATACTTATACTCAATGTTACTTTACATTCATGAAACAAGTTAGTTCCTGTTATTGGTTATGTTATAACAGCTATAGCCATTCCCTCACCAGTCTCTCCTTTTCTCTTACTTTTGAAATCAATTTAAAAACAAACAAACCAACAAACAAAACAACAAAAATTAACACAAAGCATTCCGAGATGAAGGCAGGTAAAGACTTACAGCTTTACCTCTGACTGCAAAGCACTGACACCGGAGACTCCTTCCAAAAAATCTCCTTGCAGAAAGCTTCACCATATCCTGTTCATGTGTAAGTTGATACTATAGAAACAACAATGTATTAGAACGAATGCATTAAATATAAACCTCACCGTTGGAGGTGTCTGAGTAGTGTAGTTATAGAAAACTAATCGACACTTTCAGATTTGAGCAATCATTAGCACTGTAGTATAAGGACTTTGAAAGCACTGTTGATGAATAATATATCAATATATATATATATATATATATATATATATATATATATATATATATAAATAAAAATAAAATAATCACACAACTAGGGATGTTAATAAGGTTCACCAAACACAGCCATCGTAGCATGGACTCACACCGGGTTATATATTAAACTCTCGTGTTCACCACAATTCATTCCATTTTATTCACAGTTTGAAATGCATGTGTCAGTGTGTCAATTAAAAACCCAGAGTTCCATTCTGAGGAATTATAGTGCCAAATATGTTATTATTACATATTATGGGCTTAGTTAACTCTTTTGATGCTTCACACTCAATCCAGCTGGTGGTTATTGTGCACAATTACAGTTATTGCACTGCGACTAAGTGTAAATATTCATATTCTGGCCTGTGTGACATGTTTGTACTGATCAAAGACGTAATGGGGTTGTGCAATTAGGCTCTACTCAACTAACACAAATCACATCGGCTTAGAGTGAGGCGTTTCTTGAACAGGCTGAAGAGCGACGCTGACACTTATATAAGACGTGACAAATGCCCAATTGCAGCTGTCTGGAGCAAAGTAGGCGCAAAGTGGGAATGTAATTATTTCAGGTATTTGTTATAAAGTTGTTTGTTAACAGGTTGAATTACTATATGAAGAGCTGGCTAAATCTGTGCTTTTAAAATACTGAGCCATAAATATCTGAGCCTTAACATTACATCTTTTATACTTTTATTTTTGGTGTAAAACCTAATTTATTCAGTGGCACGCAAGTATCATATTCATAACATCAAACTAATTTCCTACTCAAAAGCGAAGGTAGAACCTTATTCCAAGGTCTTGCATTTTTCCTACCTTCCATGTTATGCTTTGCCAAGTCAAGACAATTACAAATTTAGCAAATGTTTATAAAAGGCAACATAATTACTTGATGACAACCAGGACATTCTACTCGGATCTATTATGTCGGCTACATTAGATTGTCATCTATCCAACTCCATGCTAGGTACGTACATTTTACATTTTCATTTATGGCATTTGGCAGACGCCCTTATCCAGAGTGACTTACATTTATCTCATTTATACATCTGAGCAATTGAGGGTTAAGGGCCTAGCTCAAGGGCCCAAGAGTGGTAGTTTAGCTGGGGCTTGAACTCCCGATCTTCTGATCAGTAACCCAGAGACTTTAACCACTTAACCACCAATGCCCCTAGCAGTATGTAAACTGTATTGTATGTCTTTTGCTTATTTTTTGGTTAATCTAACTGATTAAGACATTAATAATAGTCAATTATGTGAATTATTACACCAAAATATTATGAGATAACTACAATTTACTGCTGAAGCCACCACCATTTTGAGGACGTGAACGATTTTTACAAGTTGGAATTTACGGTAATTACGATATGGCGTGAACGCAGCTAAAACTGTAAACTAGATAAAACTTATAACAGCTATATCTTCATTATACTTACATTATAACAGCTATAAAGTCATTTCCTCATCAGGTTCTCTTTTGAAGTTAATAAGACCAAAAAATGCAGCTTATTATGTTACCAATAAAACGCAAAGACTTTCCTGTGTTAGAAAACCTAAAAGTTTCAGCTTCTACCTCAGACTTACAAAGTGCCTCTTACCTCTTACCTTACAAAGCACCATCACTGGAGACTCCTTCTAAAACAGCTAAATACATAGCACTTCAAAGAAAACTTCCCCATATCAAGAATTTGAGCTGTTACTATAGAAACGATAACATATTCGAAGGAGTACATCATTACTGTATAAATGTGTTACATGTCTTTTAGCTGGCACTATTCTCAGTGATTCTGTTACAGAAAATTAATCAACACATTCTGACCAATCACAATCAAGCGTTCCACACCAATGTGGTACAATACTGCTTAAGTATGATCAATGTGACCTTCAGGGTGGTAGGGCTACTCATTACAATTAGCTATGAATAAGACAAATGAGCTGCAATAATGTGTAAATGTAGTCAGTGTAAGCTTACAATGTCTCATTTTTTATCATTTCATGAATTTTAATATTAGTGTGCTGATATAAACATGTTAAAATATACACAACGCAAATGCAGTGCAGTATGTCTATATAAATACTGCTACATGAAAACAAATCTTGTCTAAGACAATATTTATAAGCCTATCCAACACAGTGACAGATGATCAATCATTCGAGCATGACTCCTGCTTTGTTAGGCATCTGAGATTCTGTAGTTTCTGCACTAACAACCACGCTCTCCGCAGGCTTCGGATAAATTAGAAGCCTTACAAGCTTCTATCACATAACAGACTTATGAAAATGGGAACAGACATGCAGAGAGAAAAAGCTGATGTGAGGTCTTGCAATGAGCACAAATCTCTGTCGTTACAGCAATCTGATTCTTGAGCAATTGAGGCAAATGAGACAGGCTGGCGATGGCAGCAATAATGAGGGCAGCCACTCTTTATAGGTTAGGCTAAATGTTTAATGTGTTGTGTTGATGAGCAGCAATCTCTCTCTCTCTCTGTCGTTCTTATTCTTTCTCTCTGGTCTTCAAACAGTCCATACAGTGAGAGTCCCACCTCAAACTTCTGTACACCAATTATACAACTACATGACAGTGCAGCCAAGAGCACCAATTACCTCCAACAGTCCCTGACACACACCTCCACCAAATGCACACACCACACTGTGCACACCATCTCTGCCCAAACGTACCGCTTCTTAATGGACAAAACCCCAAAACCCTTGGCTATTCTTTTCCCTGGGTCCATTCTTGCCTTTTCCAAGATGTGTGAAATATAAAGTAATGGTGCTTTAATAGGCTTTCCTTAAACGAGCAGTGCATGCTGAGCATGCAATCATTTTAGCCTAGAGTGTGCGTAATTGTCAAGAGCATCTGATAATATTGTCTAGTTATATTGTATTCTATTAAGGATTTGGAAATTGGAATTAACAGTGGAAATCTTTTGTTCAGGTTCAGCTGGAATGTGTTTATCTCAATTAGTGAGCAATAATCAGTTTTGAAATGAGCACCGATTTGCCTCAAGGAACAATTCATACAGTACACAGAAATAAAGAAAAAAAAATATATCCCTAACCAACTGATCTAATTTGCTGTAACATGGATTGTGTCTTCATTTAAACTGTATCAAAATGTGCTGGCAAAGAAATATGGTGTGAAACCTTCAGATTTCAATTATGGCATGCAGCAAAACAAAAGAAAAGTGATTTGTCATGTTTGTTTCTCCACTAGGAGTGTAAGGCAATGATACTATCTATATGGAGCTTCTAAACAGTGGGCGTGACCTAAACACACCCACTTTTTTATTTTGAAATAAATATGAACTCTACCACTATGTACCCACAAACACTGAAAAAAACCTGGGGAACTAGGCATGGTGTGTGAATTCTGGCTCTGACAGTTCCTCAACCTCAGCTACATCACTCGAATTCATATCAATTGCTCTCAATGTGAGATCTGCACAGCACTGGTTTTTAAACGTTATTCTTTATGTCTGTGCCTGGATGCAATACGTTCTAATGAATTTATTTTCCCCAAAGTAAAACAAGCTAATACTCTAATTTAAAGCATGTGATCCTGACTATGCAGTTACTAAGGATGAATAAATGAACACTGTAAGTTCATGTTAATGAAAGTGGTATTAGTCTGTCCTGCCAGCCTTATATCTGACTGATCAACTGTGTCCGCATGAAAGTAAAATCTTCCTGCTCAATGACTTTTTTGTTGTGTCCATTGGGATCCCAGACCTGATGTACACCAATATGCTCAACTTGAGGTCCTGTGAGGGGGCACAGTTGATTAGTGGATTGCATGTTTGCATCGCACCTCCAGGATTGGGGGTTTGACTCGTTGGGTGTTTATGCAGTGTTTCCTCTGGATACTCCAGTTTCCTCCTCCAGTCCAAAGACATGCGCTATATGTTGATTGGCATTTCTAAATTCTCCGTAGTGTGCGAATGGGTTTGTGAGTGTGTGTGCAGTTGTGTTATGTGATGGGTTGGCACCCAGTCTCTTGCCTCGTGCCCTGAGTCCCCTGGGATAGGCTTCAGGCTCCCAGCATCTGTGTATGATAAGCAGTACAGAAAATGAATGGGTGGATGGATGTCCTGTGAATCATCCTGGGCAAAAACTGGAGTGCACCTCCTACTCATATCTGTTTAGAATGTATTCATATTCCAACAAGTCCATCATTTCAAAATAAACACAGACCTGAACCCCATTGGCTTTAACCAATGATGGTGTGAAGCAATTAGCCAAATAAACAAGGCATGTTTTGGATCCAGTATTGTGCTTCTACAAGAAACAAATCTAGCACCTGTTTAATTTTACTGATGTCATGTTAGTGCTTCTGCTATCAGATTTATGAGAATCATTCCATTAGTGCAAAGCCATTCTGTGCTCATGAACAATCATATCTACCGTATGTTCCCCATCTATTCTCTGCACTGACAAAAGGGGGGTATTCTTGGCATCATTGGGTAACTCAGCATGACAGCCCAAAACATGTCAACATCTGAATTAATCAGCATCAGTGCCGTGATTGGGCATGTAAAGAAGATGATGGGAAGAGATTCTGATAGGTGTAGCAGCTCAGCATGATTTTGTGTCGGTTTTTCACTGCAGATTTTAAATGCTCTTGAAGTGCTGTCTTTCACGCAGTTACACAATTATGACAAAGGCTGGCGGTAAAATGGTACGTGTTTCTATTCATTTGTGCCAAAGTGAGGAGGTATTGAGTAGTGCTTTAAATGGCTAATGAGCCAATACCAAGGGCTAATGAAGTTCTGACCTAATCTGCCTTTCTCTGCTGTTACCAAGGATTTTGTTACAGGACCAGGAAGGGGCAGTGGGTTTGTGGTTTGAAGAGTGTCCTCATTGTCAGAAGGGGGAAGGGTGGATGAAGTCAGGGTGGGCGTCTGTATGTATCTGAGGCTGTTAGCGCAATTCCCCTTACACCTGCCTGCAGCCTGAAGCCCATCATCTCTGGCTAATGGAGACCTCTACCCTGCTGACCCGGTTCCCCCAGAGTGTACCACACACAGCCCAACAAAGGAGCCAGGAATGGTGGGGGGTGGAGGGGGGGCTGACACTAAAGAGCCAAGCTGAGTAGCACAGAGGTAGGACAGCAGACAGGGTGAAAATGTGGATGATATGTGCATCATTATAATCCATTAATCATGGGCGTCTGCCCACCTGCCACCAGATGGGACTCCCACTTAGCACTGGCATCGTCCTGTCCCGGTTGAATAAAAAATAAATCATATTAGTGTGACCCAGCTCACCCCCTGTGAAGAATCCAGACTTCTGGGTATCACTCATCTGGCACAAGGCGCCTTATCTCGTAATACCACAGTACACAGTGGGCTTTCACATGAACAATAAACAAGATACAGAATCAATAACGCACTCACTGGATTAAGCCGGTTGATTTTGCTTCCCTTCTCTTCACTGGCATTGCGTCTCTCCTTCACGTGGGAGGTTTTACAGTATGTAGGTGTGTGCGTGTCTATTTGTGTGTATGTGGGCAAGGTTTACGGATCATGCTCTAGAAAAGTTTACTCGACCTCGAAATGACTTCGTTTGTGTTGTTAAGCACTCAGAGCAGTAATGAAAAAACAAATCTGTAAAAATCCTGCTGTGGAGAATCTCTCGTTGATACATGCACCCCACCTGCTGGATTGGCTTTCCAATGACACTCAGGAAGCCTCTGGAGCAGCACTGGGTAAATACGGAGAGCTGGTCTCATTACAAGGATCATTAACTTGATGAATATCATGAAGGAAAATAAATGCCTCTTAACTAGCCCAATTCATTTCAGGCTAGTATTGACTGTTCTGCCTTGCTACACACCATAACAGTTCTGAAAAGCTCAGCATATTTTTTCTTAAACTAATAATAATGCACAAAATTGAGTTTCTACAGTCACATCTCATAAAGTATACTTCCTGATAATGGCTACATTTATAGCTGTTTAGGAGAGCCTTGTTTTCACCCACCAAAAATATGTTGGTGGAGTGGTAGGTTGGCTAGCCTTAGGTGTGAATGAGTGTATGAATGTACTGTATGTGCATGGTTCCCCTGTAATGGATTGATGTCCCATCTCGGATGTATTCCCACCACACTCAGCGTTCGTGTGATAGGCTCCGGATCCCCTGTGACTCTGACCAGGATAAAGTGCTTACTGAAGATGAATGGCACAATGATGAATGAACAGGAAGACACTGAAAATAATTAGGTTGCCTTCACATCAAGTCGTGGTTACTATAATTACCACCTGCTGACTAGGAAAAACATTCGCATCATCCAATGAGTGATCATTTCAGGATTCTTTCTGCCAGCCCCAATTTCTCCACTCAAACCTTATCTCCGTCAACTAGTATGGCTTTCATTAGAGCTACCAAACAAAAATACCATGCTTTCAAGGTAGTCAAATCATCAAGTAGTCGTTTCAGTTTACATTTCAATGTATAATTAACGACAGTCAATAAACTGAACTCTATGCTTCAGTGGTGTTAAATATGTGCTAATGGAAGAGATGTGCAAATGTTTAATACAGCTACTGTACACGCTACAGCTAGCTAATGTTAGATAACAACTACGACACATTTTTATCTTATAAATAGATGTCAGTGCATGGAGACCTGGGCATGGCTGAACTGGGATAATCAGAAGTTTTCTGTGCTTCCCAAATTCTCTCATATAACTCGAATGTTGACTTAACATCTCTGCTGGATGTTGTGTTAACAGTTAGCGCATGCTCATTATACCATTTTCTGAGGTAAAAAATATGCACAGGATGCTCACTGTACAACATCTGTACAGTGTTGATCAAAACATTATGAGACTCAACATTGTTTTCTTTAGGTAGTGCGTCTGGCTTTGGGAACATCTGGCACTGAATTCTCACAGACACACTTCAGTGTGTTGTCATAGGCAAGTGTGAAAAAACACAAGGAAACAGACAAGACTGGGCAGACGAGTGGAGCCGAAACCTCAGGCAGGTGCGAGCTACAATGAGTCCAGATGAGATCTGGTTCATGAAATGAAAGTTTTACCTTTGGTATATTTCACATCAATTGCGAAAGAAACTCACTGATGGTTTAGAAAAGAGAGAGTCTCTATTCATCCTCTGATCTTATCATACAATACGCCTCTTTAGTACATGTTTACTGTATACTCAGGACTTAATAAGATTCCTTTCATTGGCGTTTTGGCAGTGGCAAGTTCACACAAGAGAAACCTCTCCTGTGTAATAACGGCTAACGTTGAGTCCAAGGTATGTGGAACATTGACCTGAACCGAACCCATTTCAAGAGCCTGAGACGCAGAGAAAATGTTCACCGATCATTAACAGCCCAACCAACAGTGATGCACAAACATGCACAACCTGTGATGGCCACTAGATGGCAGTGTGTCATCTCAGGTGAGAGGCACTCTACAGCAGCGGTCCCCAACCTTTTTTGCGCCACGGACCGGTTTAAGATCAGGCGATATCTTCACGCACCGGCCTTTAAGGTGTGGCGGATGAATACAACAAAATAAAATGATACGACCAGCATAAAAACGGGGGTATTTAAAACAAAAATAAATAAAATAATTATGTGTATATATATATATATATATATATAATAAATGAATCTAATGTGAAATCGCAACTTTATTAGCAGCATCCCGGTAACATCACGCCAACAACATAACACGAGTAACATCCGCTCTGCTCTCCCTAATGCTTAACGTATCACGTGACCGAGTAACGCATCACGTGACCGAGACAAGCGGAGTCATAGACGGATGTAAAGGAGAGAATCCGGTCAAAATAAAACATCGTCCAGACTCAGATAATAAATAAGATGTAAATAATGTAAGTGATTTATTCTTTCTGTGCGGCCCGGTACCAAATGACCCACGGACCGGTACCGATCCTCGGTCCGGGGTATTGGGGACCCCTGCTCTACAGCACATCCCTTTCACAGCATGTTTAACCTACAGACAGAACCCCCTTCTTACCTGGCAGGCAGACAAACATTTTAATGTGAGTTTAGGCTCACAGCCTAGGTTTCCCGTAGCTCTGTAATTTACCATAAATGCACTGCTCAGTTCGTCTATTTTATTACTATATCCTCTTTGTAAGCAGGTGTTCTTTACTGGAATATAAAGATCTGTGGTGCTTATACAGTGTGTAAGAGCTTATCTGTATGTGTGCAGAACGAAGGAGGCAGGCTCCAGCAGGCCCTGCACTGAATCCTCACTCCCACCGGGGTCCTGACTATGCAACTGTGGAATTCTGATGTCCGGGAATGTGCTACTCATCTCATTCCAGAGACTCTTTGGCAGACATATAGGTCAGTATCAACTGACAATGCTCAGAAATTCAGTTGTCACCTTCCCACCCTCTCTAACAGAATTCAACAGTACGGTTTTGTATCTTACTTAAAGAAGTTAATAAAACAATCTCTCATCTGCTGCATCGGAAGCATATGAGCAACGACAACAGACGTGTTTCTCTGTATGAGTTTACCCGGGGCAGTTGTTTCAATTTGCCAATTAATATTTCAAATATGCAACTATAAAACGGTCAGATTATAACGAATACCATTTACATACACTTTCCCAGGTTTTTTTTTATTTAAACATTAAAACATCGCCTGGCTTTTTCCAATCTTCAGCTGTCCAGTTTCGTTGAGCTTGTGCTTAATGTACTGTAGCTTCAGATTCCTGTTTTTGGATGACAGGAGAGGAAACTAATGTTGTAGCCCATCTGCCTTATAAAGCTTGACTTATAATGCATTCCGAGACGCTTTTCTACACGTCATGGTTGTAAAGAGTGTTTATTTGAGCTACTGTAGCCTTCCTGTTACGTACAACCAGTCTGACCTCCCACATCAACAAGGCATTTCCACCCACAGAGCTGCTGCTTACTGGACTTTTTTGTTTGTTTGTTTGTTTTTCACACCATTCTGTATAAACTCTAGACAGTTTTGTATAAAAAATCCTAGGAGATCGCAGTTTCGGAAATGCTCCCACCATCCTGTCTGGCATCCACAAGCATTCCACAGTCAAGGTCACGGAGATCACATTTGATGTTTGATGTGAACATTAGCCGAAGGTCTTGACCTGTATCAGCATGATTTTATGCATTGTTTTCTGAGTGCTGACCCTACCATGACGTCCCCCTTTACCCCATGTGGAGCTATGGAAACACTGGGCAAAGTTTGCTGATGGAAAGAGATGAGCCATGGCTCTGCTCCAGTTAAGCAACCTAGAGCAAACAGCAGGCAAAGACACCAAACATGGTGAAGAAAGAGAGACACAAGGTTGTTGAAATTGCTTTGGACCTGAACGAGAGCCTAAGCAGTTATTTCATTACTTAGCCAAATAAGGAATCGGACGCTGGCTATGCAGCACTAACGAAGACACCGAACGATAGTGTCAGAGCCAGTCGAGGCAGGAGTGGGATGAGGATTATATCTGCCAGAGAAAAGGTGAATAGCAGTCTGAATGACAGTATGGCTTAAACTTAGCTCCTGACATCATGTCTCCAGTGAGGAATTCTCACTATTATATTCTTTTATACGGGATTATTTAACATGTGTTGAATGGTTGAGGCTTTCCAGGTGTTTTGGTGCAGACAGGCCACAGAACATTCCGGATTGACAACATGTACAATTACATCAACTTTTAAGTTGTTTGCTTGAATGCACCATCAGACTCCTTCACTCTCTCTCACACACACATATTGCCAGTCACAAATGTATGCATATCCTTATAGTTTAGGCTTTTTTTCTTTTTTTTTTTTTTACAATTATATAATTTTTTATAATTATTTAAATATGCTAAAATATGAAAAATCTAACACAGCAATATATATAAGTTATAATGTTTATTATTAAATATTAGTGAACACAGAAAAGGTAGAAATTACTTAATTTTATTGAAACATTCTACAGGATGTCAACAAAGTCTCCATAAACTTTTTTTTAGCAAAATGACTTCCAAACATTTTCATACTCAGTTATATATATATATATTTTTATATACTGAATAATATCCATAATTTTTTTATAATGAATATATATATTTTTTTTTTCGTGGACATCCACTTCTCGGTCGGGCCACAACACTTCCAGTCTTACATTTGTCATATATATATATATATATATATATATAACACATAACATCATCCCCTGTGTATGGAGACTAACTGAAAAGGGCCAAAATCTTTATCGCACTAATTAGGCACATACTTATGTTTTACAGTTAATGTGAGTACTGTCTGCTAATGCAATAAGCCACTCAAGGGCATGTGTTACAGTGATTCTATCACAATTAAGGATGTTCTTCGAAACACGCTGATGTGTTGTAAAATCACTATAAAGCATGTGTTAATAAAATGACGACAAATACAGCATAATAAATTCCAGTGTTAAATAAATAATTGACTTTATCATACATTACATTCACAAAAACCAGTTGTTCTGAAACTATCCTTTTAATAACAGCATTTTATCTATTAAATGCTTAAATCTTTTCCCTTATAGGCTCATTAGGATCGAAGACTAATCACTCCAACAACCAAAGACCAATCAAAGTTACAAAGGTTTAGCTCTCCTAGTTTAATTGCTGCAATTAAACAATGAAACTGCAATAAAATATAAACTGCAGATGTTCAAAAACTTTTGACTGGCAGTATTTACGTACACTTTAGCACACACAAGCAGTTGCTCAACACTACATAGGGTTTGTATCTCTTGCGCCTGTCACTCATAATGCCTCAGAGAATCAACAGCCAATTAGAGCTCGCATCGCCACATTCCCGGCTTGTCTCAAACACCGGGGCCTGTGGGAGATTCACTGCTCTGCGTGCTGGGCTGCTGGTTTATGGAGCGCATAATACTGTACAAACTAATCCCCACCAAGGGGAATGTTTAACACACAGGTCGTCAGTATGCAGACACCAGCATTGATTTCACTCCAAATTACCGTGACCGCGCTTCCTTCACATACATGTTCCCATACAGTGGGGGAAATAAGCATTGGACGTGTCAACATTCTTAACCTGACTTGAATCCTTTATTACATATAACTTTATTTATGGACTTTAATGTTGTGAATTCTTTAGATTTCCAGATTTCTTTAGTGAACACTGATGAAAAGTTCATGTGAATCGCCACATTGGAAATATATTTACTGAGAAAAATGTTGTCCAATACTTGTTTCTCCCGCTGTATGGAGTCGTGGTTGTCTAAAAACCCTTCAACCTATAATGAATGTTTTCCACTTTTAAATATTAACAATGCACAACATTCCGTTTTCTCCCTTGACAACTAAGCTAGTCTTACTATTTCCATTAACTTTTTATTATAGTTTATAGGTTACATATGTAACCATGGTTGTATGACTGAGTGGAGGACCATGCCCTGGGTCACATGGGTTGATAGGAATGGCCAGTGCATAAGCCTGATGTTGTGAGGGGGCTTTCATAGGTGCACGCACGAGGTCAGAGTCATGAGGTGATGACTTTGCTATTAGTACTCAGCAAGAAAAGAGGCAAACAGGAAAAAGTCCACTATTTCGGAAGCAAACTGTCTTGGCAGTCTGGAACACAAGGAGGTAGTGCCTAATTCGGGGAATGAGCTCGGTGCTTGATGTCATGAAATAAACTAGACGGTCAGACCTGCAGATGATTATCATCTATGGTAAATTATAGCAAAACAGATTTCTTCTTTAGATTTAAAAGTAAAAGTGATATGTAAAGAATAAATAGTTAGAGTAACCTTATTGTAAAAAAAAAGAAAAAATTATCTGAATACTCTGTATCCAAAACTCCAAAAACACCTCACCAGCAAGGTTGAATATTTTTCACAGTACAAAAACTGAAAACACAAATTATGAGAACATGCCTGGAATGAACATCCTATTTTGCAATGCTGATTGCAAATTTAAAAAAAACTTTGTATTACACCCAAATGAGCATGATAATTACTTCCAACAATCTTCTCTGTTTGTTATGTCTGATTTGCTACCAGAACAAATCAGAGCAAGAAAAGCATCAGCCATAGCAGCTCAGCATCATATTTAGCCCCAGGTAGCACCCAGGTCTCACCTCAGTGCATAGTCACTATCTCCTGGGCTCACAGGTAGCAATAATCCCATTAACAGCATTCTTATCACTGTATAAAAGAGGATAGTGGAGCAAGCATATTTAATAATTAGCACATTTTTGTCTTTGGATGGTCCGTTTCCAGAATCTTCAAACTGAAGGTCTGTCAGTGGTGGAATGAATTTATAACCTCTTTGTGCATGTGCAGAAATGAAGATGGCATCGTGGCTTAGTGTTTATCATATTTGCATCGCACCTCTGAGGTTGGGGGTTTTTATCCTGCCTAAGCCCTGTGTATGCAAAGTTTGCATCTTCGCTAGGCTAGGCTCCCCCGTGACACTGTGTAGAATAAGTCTTTTTCTAAATAAGTATTTTTACAAATATAAATAGCATTTGAGAGTAATTTTCATAGTCACATAGTTTTGGTTTGGTTCCATTATTGGCCATTGGTTAGTTACAGGCCAAATACATCTTAAGCTAACATGTTTATGTAAGGGAATGTGACTATTGTCACAGAATGATGACCAAACCCATGTTGTGTAATTATTAGTCATGAATTCAGTCCCCTATAAATTATAATAGTGTTCAATATAGAGCTCTTATTTTTCCCCCCTAGAGAAGTCTTCACTGCTCTATGTGTATGTTGTAACCATAGTAACAGTAGGTATAGGGCAGGGCTAGTGTCTTTGAGGCAGATGCACTTCTAAAAACAGTATATCCGTTCGGTTCGGTGGATAATATCATCTGGATACTGTAGATCTGTAGCTAAGAACTGCTGCTGTAGTCATAAAAACTCTCTTATTCACAATATTCTCATACTGAATGCACTTATTACTGCATGCCGTTACTCTTCTACAGCTGTAACGATACATAATCTGAGTTCCGTTTTGAGTCTGGTTCGTCTCTTCATGTCATCTCAAGGAGTTAGCTGCTCGTTAGGAATCTAAATCTAGATCCAGAGGTCTGTAAAGCTGCTTTCTAACAATGTCTACTGTTAAAAGCATACCATGAATTCAATCAATTAAAATACTGGCGGCTGTGGCTCAGGTGGTAGATTGGGTTGTCCGTTAATTGTAGGGTTGGTGGTTCGATTCCCGGCCCACATGTCTCCACATGCCGAAGTGTCCTTGGGCAAGACGCTGAACTTCAAGTTGCTCACGGTGGCTGGTTAGCGCCTTGCATAGCAGCTCTACAGCCAGTGGTGTGTGAATGGGTGAATGAGAACCAGTGTAAAGTGTTTTGTAGAACCGCTAAGGTTAAAAAAAAAAAAAAAGCGCTATAAGTGCAGACCATTTACCAAATAGTGAGTAGTAGTAGAGTAACAACCACACTAAAGAAATGGAAATGCTCCACCATCTGTAGAGCTTCCCTTCCAGTTGATTTGTGTAGTATGATATCGCAGAAAAGCTGTAGACACTTTTCATCTTTACTGGCCTCTTTGCTACTTCCTCACTAATACAATGTGATTAATTCGCGACCATCCATCAACATTAGTGTGAGAGATCTGCTGCGAAATGTCTCAGTGAGCAAACCCAGATATCACCTGTGACCCTTGACCCCAGCGCATTAAAGCGTTCTGAAGCTGGAGACATGGCTGTTCTCTACAGGTGATTAGTGGTGTGCTAGCGTGTTTATCATGGAGGGAGGAAAGATGGTAAAATGGTGCCAAAGTTAATAAGCCCTCAAGGGGATTGCACTTGTTAAAAGCATCACCATTCAACCTCACAAGCTCGGCTTGCAGAAGAACAAAGTCAGATTTGTTTTTCCATCATCAAGCATTCCCTAATGAAAACATTAAATAAGCACGACTGGCAAGACTCATACTTGTAAATTCTACGCAAACTTTTCTAGCATAAAGTGAGCTACGGACTATTGTGCTCGATTGTCTTCGAGTTAAAGAGGTTCTTTTCTTTTTCATTCTTTTTCCCCTCTTTCTCAGCACTGTGACTTTCAGATGCAGTGCACACTCATCGATTCATCTCATTCAATCCCCCTGGGAGACAGAAAAAAAAGAAGAAGAAGGAGAGAAAAAAAAACCCTTCCTGTTTGCTAAAGCTGAGAGCGTTAGCACGGGACGAGTGAGCAAGGGCCCTCAGTCTTTCTCCAGCACACCAGGGGTTTGGCCACAGATTGTGTGTGTGGAGCAAGCATTGATCTTTCACACACTCATTACGGCCAGTTTCAATTAGACGCCGGCACAGTTATTAAGGCACTTAAAAGAGAGGCACTTCTCATTCTTCACGCCCTTTCAGATTCTCCCTGCGCTCTCGGCCACCTCAAAAACAGCCCCTCCCCTAAGGCCCTTTCCCTGAGGGGACTGGAGTACTGTATGCTTACTGAAATAGGACAGCGGAGCGAAAAGCAATTTGCAATTGAGTAAGAATGAATGTAGGGAGGAAGACGCTTTAAAATCTTGTGTAAATTTAAGAAACGTTGGGGGAAAGAAAAATATTCTCCAACAGATTCTGTGTAATAATACAAAGCCGACTTGATTACCACAACTAACGCTAACCCTTTTACATTTTAAGTGTCTCTTAAAATGATACTCCTTCATTATAGGAATTTCTGACTAATTAAACCACACTTCCCTCTGAACTCGGTGGGAAATGCATTGAAAACATGCTTGGAATTTGGCATTATTTTGCATTCGCTTTTGATTTCATGTTACTCCATGCTTGGTGACATTAATGTATTCGTGTACAATTCATCAGCAACGTTTCGAGTAGGAAGATTCCCCCAGTTCCCCCAATCTAGGAACCTTGTTTTGTTTACTGGCTTAATAGTGGACACACTTTTTTTTTTTTCGAAAATACCTCGCAGTAGTTCGTTCACCCCTAGTTTAGAAAGACGTCATCTACAAGACGCAAAAAAAAGCAACAGAGAGAAGATTTAACATTGAAACTCTGAGCGAAGCAAAATCAACGAAGCGCAAGAATGTTAGTAAAAGCATCTCTTACCTGCAGCGATCATTCTATGCTCTTCAGTAAGCAAGTAGAGAAAAAGAGAGAAGATAAGCAACACATCGATTAGTAGAGGTTATGTTAGATCGACAAGGTGATATGCATGAACGGAAGTAATGAAAATATTACGAATTAAATTATTCGAATTAGCATTTACACAGGAAATGTACTGGACGTTCTAGCACATGCCACATTTTGTATGCGCTCTTTTACCATCCAGTCTACATTTCACCATTTTACAGCTCTCTGTGAACTTAGGCTTTTATGGAAGTAGAATAGAGAAATAAGGCCGATGAGTAGAAACAAAAGGAAATGAGAGACATCAAGAGACAGGAGAGGACCCGTGAGAAAGTGAAACTATTATAGCTTAAAGCTTTTATTAACAGACACCTGTGGTAGGTTTTTTTTTTTTTTTTTTTTTTTTTATGAGTTGCTCTCAATAGACTTTGTGAAACTCAATACAGAATAAGAACTCTACAGTAAAGCGCAAGGTTCATAAAAGCAAAACTAACCACAGATTCAGAAAGTGGTTTGTGAGAACAGGTTGAGACTTTCCTGGTTTTAGAGACAAAAAGTGTTTTTATAGCCTCTTTTGAATTCATATAATATGGATTGTGTGCTGGCAATACATGAAACGCGCACACACACACACACACACACACACACCACAAACATTCACATGGCCATTATATCTTCGTCCACTCTGATGCTCACTATGGGAGACCGATAGCGAATGTCTCATTTATTAAACACGAACGAGCGGAGCGGGTGTATTCACCCAGGCATAATAAAGCAGGGACTTATAGCTCTGCTCTATGTATTATTGAGAGCTCTGACTCAGAGCCTGGAGCTGACCGGTCCCACTCTCCCACTTTCAGACTGACTCGATGCCACCACAGGACGTGACACAAAGCAAATGATAAATGGTCTGCACTTACATAGCGCTTTTTTTAACCTTAGCAGTTCTACAAAGCACTTTACACCGGTTCTCATTCACACACACACTCACACACGCTAGCAGAGCTGCCATGCAAGGTGCTGTTTTGCCATCGAGCAACTTAGGGTTCAGTGTCTTGCCCATGGACACTTCGGGATGTGGAGTCACGTGGGCCGGGAATCGAACCGCCAACCCTACTATTAGTGGACAGTACAATGCAGCTGAATTTATCAGGCCATTTCAGAATGCTATTAGACACACTTTGTTTTGTATACATCATTTGTTGGATTATTTTGACGCTTTGTGTGTTTGTCTCCTTAATTTGGATAATTTGAGCAGGTGCAAAAACGTCATTCGAACTCCGGGGTGGATCAAATAAACCACACCGAGACTATCAATGAGAACGCAATAATCCAATATTAACCCGATTAAGACGATAGTCTGATTAAGAAACTAGCATGGAAACAGCGATTATTGATGATCTTAATCCGACTAAAGTCATACTCGAAGTAAACACAAATGGAATTAAGACGTGTGGTATTCCTGTTTTAGTCGCCTTATGAAAGTGCATTATATTAATCGCACTATTAACATCGTGTGGGAGTTTTCACCACATTTTGCAACAGGAAACAATCATACACGGCAGTGCTCAACTGTTTGACGGCAAACAAGAGGAGCACGGCTGTGTCCCAAACTGCGTACTTACCTGCTATATAGTAGAAGAAATACATGTATTTCTATATAATATATAGTAGATAAGTACACGGTCTGGGATGCAGCCCACGGCTTCAAGCAGTCTTCCATTTGCACGTACAGCATGATAAATATTTAACTGCACTTTGAAGCTTTCATAAATTTAAAAACGAAACACCCAAAACTGTATACAGTACCATAACGAAGACCAACTGTATGTTGATACGTGAAATTCTGGAGGGAACATCGGACAGCAAGGTGTGGTGATGTAATGACGTGTGCTGTTAATTGATCTATGTTCTATAACATGTAAATCCTGAACATGAGCGAAATATTCTAAAAGCGACTCATGTACACGCCTTAATTGTCTACAACTGTCATATCCACATCCACCAACCTTTTTTTTTTTTTACTCTAACCCCTGCTTTATCATTGGGCAGTTGTGGGAAAGTATTATTTGCCTTAATCCGTTTATGTGAATAGACAAACTCTGATTAACCAAAGGACAGGGAAACAAGGCCGTGCTTATCCACCCAGAGAGACAATGAAAGAGTCTTTTGGAATGCCAGACACGGATTGCTGTGAAATCACTTGGATTCAAAGTTATCTCTTGATGATAGGACGAATACTTAAACAACTGCACCACTCAGGAGCTCAGTTCATTCCAACCATAATCTTACTAATTGTCTTGTTTGAAGATGAATCCTATTTTCCAGTGCTCTTTGACAAGATCCCCAAGGAAGTATAATTAATGAAAATGGAGGTGCTCCGTTTTGGTGTTCCTAAAAAATACTTCAGCCCAAAATGGTCATTTCTGCTTTGATTTGTTTCTATTTAACACAACTGTGACAATTTATGGCTTGATACAAACCTGATCTAGGTCTAAAACTCTATTAGAGGTTTGTTGAGTACTGCTCAGTTCATAAAAATGTCTTGAATTCAGCATTTCACTAAACAAACTCTGTGTAATAGTTTCATTCTGTGCTATGCATGGAGAGCGTTGCGGTGTGGGAGGGAAGCCGGTGTGTAAGATATCCTGGGAGCTATTCTGTAGGAGTAGCAGCATTTAATGAGCACAGCTGCTGAATGAAGTCTGTTTGAGGATCACCCTGACCTCTGGGGTACCAGATGGACTGACTGCCCCTCTGCCTTCTGAACTGGGGTGACCTTACATTTGTGTAATGGACGGTGTGCAAATTGCAACACTTATAAAAAATTTCTTTCATTTGCATAAGCTTTTGTCTTGGTTAACAACAAAAATACGCCATCCATCAAAATTTGTCTGTGTGGCTGGAGGGTTCAGGCAGTGAATGCGGTAGGGTCTAAAAGTAGTTCAGGCCTTGGGAAGAGGGGCAGTTGAACCCCACTGGTGCATTAATAAAGAGAACAAAAGTGCTTATTGGCATGGCAGGAGGCTCTCTGTAGCTCTGCCATGCTTTATGACTCCAATCTCCTAAAAACGAGCCTCTGACTCTGAAGCCCAGCACAATCAGACCCCCAGCCATATGAAGAGCGGAGGAAAGAACTCAAGCCCCCTGCACTTCTTAACACTTTAAATGGCCTTTTCCTTTCCTTTCTTTTCAGTGGAATCCCTACCAGAACTGTTATGTTTACACTTGCGCTAGAAAGTCAGCAATATGGACATATTTTTCAGGCCAGTTTTAATAGGTACATTAATAATATGTGTACGGTACATGTACACAGCATGACAAACACTGCTTAAGTGTCATGTGTTTTGTTCTTAGTTATCCATGTGCTTTTGTTATTCTTTTGGTTTTCATTTCCTCCTCCTATACTAGTCCATTGGCTTTCGTGTGTTTGGTGTATTATCAATGACACTTTTGTCTTGTTTTGAGTTCATCGTTTTGTGTATATATTTCAGTTGTTTTTTTCTTGATCATTGTGTGTTCTTGCTTTTGGACGTTCACGTTTATTCCTAATATAAATTTCTTTGTAAATATCTGTTCATTATTAAAAGTCTTTGTGCATCCTGGTTCCATTTATTTCTACATTTACAGTATTTGGCAGATGTTCTTATCCAGAAGGACTCACATTTATGTTAATCATACACCTGAGCAATTGAGGGTTAAAGGCCTTGCTCAAGGGCCGTGCTGGGGTTTGAACTCATGACCTTGTGAGCAGTATACTAACACCTTGACCACCGAGCTACCACTGCCATTGTGTTTAAGCAGTGGAAAGGAAAAAAAGACCAAAAATTGGGTTCTGTTTATGCTATACGTTGATATCTCATGTTTAAGAAACCATAAATACGCTGTATTTCACCAAAATGACATGGAAATGTTTTTAATAGCTTTTTAATCTTGCCTAGGCTATGCACAAACCTTACTAGTTAAGTGTGACATCCTCCCACAGCGAATACCAACATGTCCATTCCCATTGGTGACCAAAAAAAAATCCAATGTCTGATTTTGTTGAAATCCGCACAAAACTAATCCATCATATGATTCTGACAAAAAAAAATCCTTTAAAAATCCTCTAAGCCTATAGAAATAAGATTTTGAAAGGTCTAGTCAGTGAACACAGCATGCAAAGCATGAAAAATTCAGTGGCAGGAAGACTAGCCACAGTATTTTCACACTCGTCCGCACAGACACATACACACACTCACATGGGATTGGAAGGATTTAAAAACTCCATCAGACTCCAGCTGTGAGGAATCTATTTTCCAGAAGATCCTTTTATTCTCCCTCTGAATCAGCACTAGAGGATGTTCTAGATTTTTTCCTCACTTGTTTATCCTTTGTCCCTCAGCACATTTCTTTTTGCCTGCCCTTCATGAACTTCCCAAGACAATCGCTCCAGAGAGAGCCGGAAGAGAAAGAGGCAAGTAACTTGTCTTTGCACAGGCCTTTTCACTCAGGCTGTCAGCAAACCACTGAGGTGTGTATCCAGAATAATTTGCATTCATGCTGTCCATGCCAATAATTATACACAAGATATATAAAAGAATTCCCCTTCCTCAGATGAACTAGCTTGCACTGGGGCCAATTTCATGCTGTGCAGCTCTTTCGGTCTGCTTCGTTTTGGAGTGCATGCTGGAAAAAAGCGCAGGGAACTGAACGATGGAAATAAACTGAAGCTGTTTTCTCTAGAGGATTTTGAGTTTTTTTTTTTTTTATCTGCTCATAAAATTCTGTACAGTGTTAATAATCAAGCACTCCAATCCCAAGCTGAGACAAAACAAAAAATGGAATTTTAAGTTAAATCACTTAATTCATCTTATAAAGGGCATCCAGGGAGAAAATTCAATCTGAGCAAAACTCCAGATATGGACTTAATATCTGGCCAGCAATATTGCCTTCTCAAATAGAGGCACTGTAATTAATGCCAATATAACTGGCCATTTCCCATAGAGAAAAGTAGCCCATTTTAATTATTATTATTATTATTATTTTTTTAATCAGTCGTTGTCTATGCAGTCTTCATTTAGATAGCTGTAACTTGACCTAATTCTACTGGGCCAAACACAGATATTATGCTGAAGCAAATTCCAGATGGGATCCATAAAACAGCTCCTATATCACACTTCAACACAGGGTTCAGGGCAGAGGCCTGGCCACAGGGAGTCAGAAAGGCCAGTTATCGACAGGCTTTCATAGGCTAGATTCGTCTTCGGTCTCACATGGCCTCTGTGTCTGTTTGACTGATGGGCTTGTTTACCACCCAACAAGAGCGGCTGGAAGGAGTGGAACAATGATACCGATCCTCCCCACAGTCAGTGTATCAGCTAGAAGCTTGTACAGCTTTGACAAGAAAGGGAGGGAGTGACTGATCCCACGTATTCATGTATATTATGTATTTTAGGGACTGTGAGACGTGTTTGAGATGAAAGACATGGTAGAGTGTCAGTAGAGCCCAACCTCCCCACCATTCACTACAGTAAAACAGGTTAGATTTAGACTCAGGTTATCGGCAGAGGGTGGAGAGATAAAGAGGTCAGGAACATTGCACTATCCCATAGGCTCTACTAACTACATGGCAATCATCGTCATCTCTCTCTCTCTCTCTCTCTCTCTCTCTCTCATATTTCCAACACACTAAACTTCACAAAACAGACAGAACCAACAATTTTTCTTCAGATAAATAACACGTATTACCCACTTGGTAAAATCACATCATGTCATACATTATCTCACAAAAGTAAGTACACCACACACATTTTTGTAAATATTTGATCATATCTTTTAATATGACAGTAAATGTGATTTCATGTATTTTCACTCTAGTAAGTATGATTTATAAGATTTATAAAGAAAATTGGCATGTACATATATCACACTGACATGTAAAATGACATCTGAAAACAGGTTATCATTTCACGGATATACAGTATCTCACAAAAGGATATACAGTATCTCACATTTTTGTAAATATTTGATTATAACTTTTAATGTGACAACACTGAAGAAATTACACTTTGCTACAATGTAAAGTAGTGAGCATACAGCTTGTACAACAGTGTAAATTTGCTGTCCCCTCAAAATAACTCAACACACAGCCATTAATGTCTAAACCGCTGGCAACAAAAGTGAGTACATCCCTAAGTGAAAATGTCCAAATTGGGCTCAATTAGCCATTTTCCTTCCCCGGTGCCATGTGACTTGTCAGTGTTACAAGGTCTCAGATGTGAATGGGGAGCAGGTGTGTTAAATTTGGTGCCACCGCTCCCACACTCCCTCATACTGGTCACTGGAAGTTCAACATGGCACCTCATGGTAAAGAACTCTCTGAGGATCTGAAAAAAAGAATTGTTGCTCTACATAAAGATGGCCTAGGCTATAAGAAGACTGCCAAGACCCTGACACTGAGCTGCAGCACGGTGGCCAAGACCATACAGAGGTTTAACAGGAGAGGTTCCACTCAGAACAGCCCTCGCCATGGTCGACCAAAGAAGTTGAGTGAGGTTGTCTTTGGGAAATAGACATATGTGTGCTGCCAGCTTTGCTGCAGAGGTTGAAGGGGTGGGGGGTCAGCCTGTCAGTGCTCAGACCATACGCCGCACACTGCATCAAATTGGTCTGCATGGCTGTCGTCCCAGAAGGAAGCCTCTACTAAAGATGTTACACAAGAAAGCCCACAAACAGTTTGCCGAAGACAAACAGACTAAGGACATGGACTACTGGAACCATGTCCTGTGGTCTGATGAGACCAAGATAACTTATTTGGTTCAGATGGTGTCAAGCGTGTGTGACGGCAACCAGGTAAGGAGTACAAAGACAAGTGTGTCTTGCCTACAATCAAGCATGGTGGTGGGAGTGTCTGGGGCTGCATGAGTGCTGCCGGCACTGTGGAGCTACAGTTCATTGAGGGAACCATGAATGCAAACATGTACTGTGACATACTGAAGCAGAGCATGATGTCCTCCCTTCAGCAACTGGGCCGCAGGTCAGTATTCCAGCATTATAACGACCCCAAACACACCTCCAAGATGACCACTGCCTTGCTAAAGAAGCTGAGGGTGAAGGTGATGGACTGACCAAGCATGTCTCCAGACCTAAACCCTATTGAGCATCTGTGGGGCATCCTCAAACAGAAGGTGGAGGAGCACATGGTCTTTAACATCCACCAGCTCCGTGATGTCATCATGGAGGAGTGGAAGAGGACTCCAGTGGCAACCTGTGAAGCTCTGGTGAACTCCATGCCCAAGAGGGATAAGGCAGTGCTGGAAAATAATGGTGGCCAAACAAAATATTGACACTTTGGGCCCAATTTGGACATTTTCACTTAGTGGTGTACTCACTTTTGTTGCCAGCGATTTAGACATTAATGGCTGTGTGTTGAGTTATTTTGAGAGGACAGCAAATTTACACTGTTACACAAGCTGTACACTCACTACTTTACATTGTAGCAAAGTGTAATTTCTTCAGTGTTGTCACATTAAAAGATATAATCAAATATTTACAAAAATGTGAGATACTGTATATCCTTTTGTGAGATACTGTATATCCGTGAAATGACAACCTGTTTTCAGATGTCATTTTACATGTCAGTGTGATATATGTACATGCCAATTTCCTTTATAAATCTTATAAATCATACTCACTAGAGTGAAAATACATGAAATCACATTTACTGTATTTTTAAACTCTCAAAATAATTTTTATTTTAAGTTTCTAAATGGCCTGCAAGGAATAAATCTAATCCTAATCCTATTTAGAAAGATTTTACAGAGGAATTTCTTATCATTTTTATAATTGCTGGATTTATGTTTGATTTTATACTGAAAAATATTTATATATATAATAACAACCTTCAGTGTTTTCATGGTTAAACAATAAAGAAATGATTTTTCAACAAACTAATCTATACTTCCTCTTGAGAGTTGTTTAAAGCAAAGTGACAAATATAATTTTAACATCATCCTAAAACTGGATTTGTGTGTGTGTGTGTTTCACAAAACAAATTTACACATATTTCATTAGACAAAGCCTCAATTGCATCCATCCATCCATTTTCCATATCGCTTAACCAACACAGGGTCACAGGGAGACTGGAGCTTATCCTAGGAAATTCTGTCCACGAGGAGTGGGACACCCTGGACGGAGTACTAACCCATCACAGAGGACAGCTAGACACACATTCACATACTACAGACAATCTGAAAAAGCCAATCAGCCTACAACGCATGTCTTTGGACTGGGGTAGGAATCCAGAGTACCCGGAGGAAACCCCCGGAGCATGATGAGAACATAAAGCTCCGGGCACACAGGGTGGAGGTGGGATAAGGACACTCGCCCCTGGAGATGTGAGGCAAACGTACATTTCGAAAAAGTTCCAACACAGAAATTACTTGTAACATGATATCTATTAATTAAAAAGAAAAAACCTTCACCTGTAGTGTCTCACCTAATAAAAGTGTCAGAGATGATATATATAGAGATTAATAAGCTGGGTAAAAATGAAATCAAATTAAGGTGCCTGCAATCACATTACAACTTCCCTTTTCCATTTTCTCCTTCCAAGATTTTTATTATGTGCTGATTGACTCAAAACATTTCTACTTAAGAAATGGCTATTAATCTTCTCAATCAAAAGGTGTATAAATTTTGTTCTGTAGCCAGAGGAGAACAGGAATCACTAGCAGCCTGAATCAGCACAACCTTGACCATGTCATTCACATAAAACACAGATAAACTCTCTCTCTTTCTCTCTCTCTCTCATTCCCCCCTCTCTCTCTCCCTCCCTCCATCCTAATGAAGACAGCTGATTTGTGTACAAGAATGAGAGTACCTGACCTGCCTCATTGATTCATGAACTTCTCATTTCACATGTATTGACATGTTTTCTAGACTTCCAATTCATATCCAACTAGCGTACAATTCATTTTACAGTGTATCAAAGACATGTCTATCAAACAGTTGCAATATAATCGTAGTGTAGTGAATTCCAGCAGCCAGAAAAAGAAACTGCACAGGAGTCCTGTCCATGCATGGGAGTGGTGGAGGAATTCAAGACAGTCCCCAGAGGGCAGGACAAAATCCATTTCAGGATTTACTTCAATACTGAGGGAGGAACATGACTTTTACGATCCACAGCAAACGTCTTCAACTTTATGAAGAATCACTCGATATGGCTCAGGAAAGCTGAACAAAGTGAATCAAACAAAGTACATGGTTTCAAAAATTGTCCCTCGTTTCCATGGAATCAGTAATAATCTGATACACTCTACATCAATCCATCCATTTTCTGTACCACTTATTAGAGCTTAATTTGAGCACCTCTGAAATACAGCACACCTGCGTTCCGAAACCTTTAAACGTGTATCCAGCACCTCTGTAGCTGGATGTAAAATCTCCCACAGCAATATTATCAAAACAAATAGTTGTAGTTTTTAATTCACCAAAAGTAAAACAGAACAACATCAACAACAACAAAAAAACGGCAACAGTAATGCTCAAATATTACTAATAGCCAATCAATAGCCACTTTCATATAATGTAATCTTTTCAAGTTCAAAGTTCGTCTGATTTCTTTGTCATGAAGCAAAGCCCATAGTCACGTAGCATGAGATGAAGAGTGTGTCATGGTGGAAAGAAAGCAGTTATCATTACCAGCATTTTTTAAGAACACAAACAAAATACTAAAAAGGCAAGAGTCCAAGAGAACAAGCAGCAGCAGGTCACTGATGATGCAGTTTGGTGACCGTTCCCATGACTAGCAGAGATTACGCTAGCCTGATTGTGAAAGTTTTTTTTAAACGTGCTTACGAGGCTAATCGTGGTCAACCTGCACATGGCTTTGAGAATGAGATTGATTGCCTGGTCTTAAATAGAGTTAACAACCCATGTACAGTCATTCGGGTTTTTAGGGAGTACAAGGACTCAAATAGACAAAAGTTCCTGAAGAACTGAGGCAGTTCTTGGCTACTGTCAATACCATTCCGATGTCTAGTGGAGTATGAGTGACTTTTCTGCAAAAATCATGTGTAGCTTGCAGTGTGCATCCCTTCTCATCCTCACCATCTTGTCTCTGATGTTTTTGAACATTGTGTATCCACCGCTTACAAAGTTCAATCCCGAGCCATTTGTGCGCTCATGGATACGTAAGGGACACAGGGAAGAGGAGGAGGAGGACACTGACATGACAGCTTTGTGGAATATTTTTTCTTGATCATGTTGTGCAGTTAATGTTTATTGTAAGTACGCTTACTGTATCAAACGTAGCTTTGTTTTCGAAGTGCTTTGGGCAAATGTGTTTTGTAGCTAACTGAGGTGGCAGCACATAAGCTGATAGAATGTCTAATCTATAAATCTTTCCCTTTGTGCTGAGAATACTCACTGCTATTAAGTTCGTTATGCTATTACGCCGCTGGAACAGTGTGATCAATTACATAGACCTATCTATCAATGCATTGAATATCGTTGGCAGCCTTTTCACATGTCTGTAAGATCAAGGACCGTGACCTTTTGCATGCCTCCTGACCTGCCGGATCACTACCCTCTTAGTGTTACAGAACCTGCAGATTTACAAATGAAGCATGATCACTTATCCTACACAGGGTTGAAAGGAGGACAGGAGCCTATCCCAGGGGACCCGGGGCACTAGGCAGGGGACACCCTGAACAGGCTGTCAACCCATCGCAGGCCACACTTATACGCTACAAACAATTTAAAGATGTCAATCAGCCTACAATAAATGTCTTTGGACTTAGGGAGGAAACCTGAGTAACCCCCAAAAGACTGGGAGAACGTGCAAACTCTGCACACACAGGGCAGAGGCAGGAATCAAACCCCCAACCCTGGAGATGCGAGGAAAACGTGCTAACCTCTAAGCCACCAGTACGAAAACACTCAATACAAAACAGCTTATTCATTCATCATCATTAACCAATTTATCCTGGTCATGATCATGATGGATCCTAAGCTTCTCCCAGGAACACTGGGCATGACTGGAGGCCAGAAACTAGAAATCTATGTACCTGGGACCCTTAAGCAGTGAGGAGAAACCACTACCCACAATTCCACTGCAGTATTAACTGATGGTTCTATTCTTGAGCTAAGAATGTGTCTATACAAATTCAGTGGGAGATCTCCTCCTCCAGTTTGGACTGATTAAACAACTTGGCTATTCATCAGTGCTGATTATAGCAGTTGGCTCCTCCTTCCACTCACTTATTTTCCTCCAGATAAAACACTTGTCATAAGGGTGCAATCAGTCTTTATTATTTTGTCATGACCTCTAGTTTGTTCAAAATGAACACTTGTTTATTCTCCTCCAGCAACATGGTGTAAAGTGGCTTTTAGGTTAATGAGGTCCGCCTTTTATTCAACATGCTGCGTGGCGTAATTGAGGCCTCCTCGCCTCCAAACAAGACAACCAGCACTTTGTCCCTGCTCCAGAAAGTGTCCACTATGGAGTGACATCATTACCTACCTTAGCTATAAATACTCTAGGGAAGAAAGCAAGGTGGCGCTGAGATTCAAATCCCTGGAGGTATGCCATGGAGTGGTACATTGACAGAGGTCACCTTGGAAGCAATAACTTTAAGTGCATCTTCGTGACAAGCATGAAGGAGGATATTAAATCAGCGCTCCAGCCTGAAGTCACTGGAGGAAGTCAGAATACTAATCAGGCAAATCTGTGCATCTCTTACTTTATCAGAGAGGATATAGTACGAGACTTCTATTTTTCTGCTGTTTCACCCTGCAATACATCCTCCTCCGGTCAGTGAATACCCTCCATATGGTGAAATTTGGACATTTTGTACTATAGATAGTTCTGGAAACTACAGGTTGTTGTTTTTTTGTATGCAGATCAACAGTGTGTGCATCATTTTATACGAATATCAAGTGAACTTAAATTATTTTATACAACATTTAGTTCTGGGGCAGTGATTTGATTGGTGGAGCGGTGTTCCAAGGGTGCTTATATTTCCTATAACCACACGGGAACGTTTCACTGTTTGTATCATGCCCTTCCTAGTTTGAAACAGTTATTACAGTAATGTTAAGTTGAAAAGGAAGAAGGGACGCCAATTATGCCACATGGCAATGTCCAAATCAATATGAGCTAGCTAGCCAGCTAGCCGACGCGCTATTAAGTGTGTGTATCTTCTTCAGGATCTATTTCCGCTAGCGGAGCAAAAATAAACAGAACATTTGGTTATATCGTGTCCGAAATATCACTTATTTTATATTAATTTCTCATTTATCACACTCCCAATTGTGTGGTTATACTGAATAAGCTGAATAGGCTCGTACCTACAGCCAAACCACAGCTGTGACCATGTTCAGTATAAGCACACGCTTGCTTGTGTAATATTTCTTAATTAACGTCTGGTAACCTCCAAAAGTTAAAAAGGGAGAAAAATGCATTGCACTTCACTTCATTGTCAGCTGGTATCTAATTACAAACTGAATTGATAAGACTTATGTCCAATGATGCACAGCTATACGATAAAAAGATTTCCCAGACCGCCACAGAAAGGGCCTTATGACTTTACTCATCAGAGTAAAAGGAATATTATGCTTACATGTACATAGGAAAAGACCGCATAAATAAGCATACATTAGAATTAAGAAGGATCTGACCGAGTTTATAAAGCAGGGTTCTTATGGATAATAATGTTCTGGATATTCATCCTGAGAGCAGTGAACCTGGGCTTCTCTATCTGAGGTCAGGCCTCTCTCCAGAAGTGGGAATAGACACATAACCCTGATGCTACAGCTGTGGTTCTCTCCTGGCTTATTCTCTCTCTCTCTCTCTCTCTCTCTCTCTCTCTCGCTCTCTCTCTCTCTCGCTCTCTCTCTCTCGCTCTCTCTCACACACACTTTATTAGTATTCCTGCTTATTATAAGAAAAACTATCAGATTCACACAATGAGCAACGGCAGTATGTAGATGTATTCCATAAGAAAGCATCTGGAAATGTAACCTCAAACATTAAACCTTATGAAGAGACATATGAATGGAAAAATGCTCACACTGAGGCCCAATACTCTCTGAGCTGCAACCTTAAGATGTAATGGAAGAATACGTGAAGCGAGTCAAGTGGAGAAATGACATGCATGCAAAGCAGCGTAAGAGTGAGTAATGGCCTAAGACGCTGCGGTTCAGCAGTCCTGGCCCCAACATCCAGCATGACCTTATAGCTCAGAGGAGGTGCAATAACGTCAACCTTGATGCACATTTCTCTGGGTCTGGTTATGTAATTACATGGACTCAAGGAGCACTAGGGCCCTCAGAACACATGATGTTAGAAATAATGTTAGACATTTAACATTCTCTTTCTCTGGGCAGTGACATGAAAGGGGCCATCTTTTTCCAGTTTTCCGCATGCATTAAACACACAGCAAAGACATACTTGCAGTAGGGCTTGTATATCATGATGAGTTCAAACACAACAGCATTCACTCACTTGAGTCACGCTCACTTAATTTTGTTCCTGAATTGTTCTAATGTACCATATGCAAAGAAATTACTTAAGGAAACTCAAATGCTTCAAAACAAAAGGGCCTTTATAATGTTAAAACCGCTATATTCTTCCATCCTGCTTATTCTTTTTTACGCCATTGACCAAATGAATGAATATTGAATAAATCAGCTTTTAATTAGAAATGGAGTGAAAAGGCAATTTGCTAAAACACAATTAGTTATATTGCTGACAAAGCCTAGGCAAACAACAATTAATGAAGAGCCCATTTTGTGGATATAAATGAACTCAGACTCTAATTAGAAATGTATTAGCTTGCCATGATGTCAGTTCAAATGGGCTTGAACAGAAAAATGTAATTAACATTGTCACTGGGACAGGCAGCAAACTGATGATGGTCCCATGAGATTTGTTCCATTATTCTGGTGGCACAGCGATGTGATAACGTGCATGAAGCAGGTGTACCACGACAAGCTAGTGTGTGTAGAAGACCGCATCACAACCTGAGTGAATCTACAGTTCAAAAACTACAGCTGGACTGGAGAAAGCCTGTGATTGAGGACTTCTACAAAACCCAGCTTATCGTTGGAGTTAAGGTTACTACATACAGTTCTACTATTTAGGCCACACTGTTAAAAACAAAAATAAACAAGTAAATACTATAAATGTGCACAATAAAATTTGTGTATCATATTGCACCATTTAAGGATGTATCCATTCTTAAATGCATTCCATTGGATGACTCGGCTGAAATCGATGATTCTGGAAATGAGAGCGCGCAGCAGGGAAGCTCATGTCTGTCAAGATAAAACAGAGCCCTACTTATAGCTCACATTACCATTGGCATCACTGTTTTTCCCCACTGACTCCACTAGTTGAGTTCCCCAAAGTGGTGAGCGTATTAGTCGACTAATCTTTTGGTGGTTTTCCACTGTGGATAGTACCGGATACCTAGTACTTTTTTTAGTACCACCTCGGTCGAGGTTCCAAGAGAGCTGAGCCGATACTAAATTTGAGCCATGCACTAAGGGAGTAAGTTAACGTATTGTGGTCCTGTATTGTGCCTGAATAAATGTTTATCATTTAATACATACTTTGCGTATTAAAAATTATGTATCATTTATCTCATTACAGATAAAATGACAACAAAAGTTTCTGTCTTGTCTCGCTTGTTACCGATTTACAAAACAGGTATTTTTCCAAGTCACTCCTGTCGCGCCTGAATCTAACTTAGTCATATCGAGCACTACGTAGGATCTAGCACGCCGTTATTTTACATCCTTAATAGGGTCTGTGTCCAGTGAACAGGAAAGGCATTTGGAATAAGATCTGACCGTGTATTTGTACAGGGCTTCCATAATACAACATTATTCCTGCGTGAAGGCGAGTGGAAGATGGCACCCACGTTAAGGCGGCACTAGGCGACTACAGTGGAAACGCAAGCTCAGAAAAGTAAGTCGAGTCGAGACGTACCGTGCATTGGAAAAGTGGCTTATGCAAAACCAACCTCTGTACATTAGAGTACCAGTCAAAACTTAGGACTTTGAAACTAATGAAATGTGTGTTTTTCAAGATCGTAAAGATATAGATCTAAAGACTTGCACTTAGACTAAGCTAGCTGCATCAAAAACCAAAATTCCTCCAATGCCATGCCTCCATAGCACATGCACACATGCTGAGTAGACTGGAAAATGTGAATGTATAAGAGTAGGCCTATAAGAGGCAAAGCTTTCTTAACTGACAGAGCAACATGATAAACATGCTGTCAGACGCTTCCTCTTCTTTGTCCTGATCCACATCATTTGGTTTTTATTCTGTTTAGACAGCCTGGGGCTCGACACAGATCAGAGTCTCTTCTCTGAGCAGATATTTTATATCTGACTCTACATTTAAATGCCAAAAATGTGCTACTATGCTATTAATATTAAAATGTGCTATTAAGACAAATATAAATAGTAACATTGGCTAAAATTCCCGGGCCTCCACAGCCACTGTCCTAAACTCAGTAGAAATGTTTTGTGATGACTTGTAACAGAGAGTGAAAGAAAAGCAGCCAAGAAGTGCTCAGTGAATATGGGAACAACTTCAGGACTGATGGAAAGGTATCCAAGTGGTTACCTCATGAAGATGTGGAGAGAATGTTAAGAGCGTGCAAAACAGTCTTCGAGGCTAAGGGTGGGTGGCTACTGTAGAGAATATAAAGTATAAGCTGATTATTATTTGCTTGTTTTTTGTCATTGCATAGTTCTATTTGTCTCTGTATAAGCACTCATAAAATTACAAAAAAAAAATCAACTTCTGATGAACAACTCGATCAAGGAGAAAGAGATGCACAGGATGTTTCTCAGTGAACATCAGTAAAAGGCAGGATCAAACACTACATCTGCGTGTAAAACAGTCCAGCGTGGTGAGAGAGCCACATAGAGATGGAAATGACAAGGAATTAATTAGCTGTAAACAGTCTGAGACAACGTGTCTAAATAAAGACTTTCATCTACAGGAGAACAGCACTGGGTAGAAAACCACAAAAAGGCCTCTCAGGAGCAATTAGTCACCGGGTCATCAGAATTCATTGTCCTAACACATATTCTCACAAACATTTGATGCTTGAATCAAAACAAGAGCCGCATATACGTCATGAGTATTCACAAACCCATAATCAGCATTAGAGCTATTTCAAATTATAAAACTTTCTCCAAACACATAAGATAATTCCACTGAAATAATCCAAACTGGAAATACAAGGTGTCCCAAAAGTCGCCATACATCATGGAAATTAACACTTTTTAGCGAAATGTCTTCCAAAATTTTTCATACTTAATTTATAAAATTATATAGATTTTTCAGATAGCTTACTGAGGTAAAACAAAAGAAATACGTATTGAAATCATTCTCATGGCTGGATCGGGAAACTGTCGCATGGTTGTGATGATGTTTAACAGGAGACATGGCAAACACATCACACATGACACTCCTACCGAACTTATTAACAAATTAAAAAACACTGGAAGTGTTGCGGACCAACCGAGAAGTGGACGTCCACGAACATCCACTGACGGAGGCACAACCAACATGGGGCTGGCAGATTTTGGGTTTAGGGGTTACGGTTATGAAAATGCTTTATTAAGCATTTTAAGGGCCTTGACAGATCAAGCTAAACATCAACTGTAAATTATTGGTGTTCAATAGTCACCCAGTATGAATGGGTGTGTGAATGTGTATGTGAGTGTGCCCTGCGATGGACTGGCACCCTGTCCAGGGTGTACCCCGCCTTGAGCCCGATGCTCCCTGGGATAGGCTCCAGGTTCCCCGCGACCCTGAAGAAGGAATAAGCGGTTGAAGTTGGATGGATGGATGGATAGTCACCCATAGGTTTAGGGGTGTATCCTGTATTATTATCATTAGTCACCTTTAACATGGCTTTCTCCTGCAAAACACATGGAATCTGTTCTCAAGATCTAAATTCAGTCAAATAGTTTGAAATGGCTTTTTATTTTTTCTTAAGAAGCACCCACAAGTGCTCAGCATCCTCTGTTCAACAAATCTCCTCTTTCAACAATCCCTATTTACTGCCATATATGCAATGAAATAGCGGAGCAATCTGATCAAACAGATTAAAGAGATGCTCAGTGCCATAAATAGATATGGTAACTATGCTATTTTATTCATCTATGCCCCACTAAAATCATTGTCAAAGTAGTACACCACCATAGACACAAGTATAGATACTGGAGGTGCACTATTTTAAATGCAGTAACACACGTTTTGCTATATAACCAAGGAATCACCTTTCATACTGTAGTCTTTATCATGTGTTTGAGTGTCATTTTTCACAGAATCATCATAATCCTGGTTGGTGCTAATGCTTAGGTTGATGTGTCATTCACCATTTACAGAAGCAAATTTCCCCATCTATCGCTTCCCCCCACACCTCTTTCAGTCTCATCTCGGACCACTCTGAGACCATCACCAGCTAAGTGCCAGCTCCAGCCAGTGGCTGATGGGGAATGGGGGTGGAAGGCTTTTTAACTGAACAGGGCTGGTGCTCTCTGCAATACCAAAAATGATCAGAGCTGGTAACAGAGATGAAGCAGGGCTCTAAAAATCATGTACAAACCTAAAAGTGCAGTCATTAATGTCCAAACGGTCTCTCTTTATTTAGATTGTTATTTATATACTTAAAAGATATTTTCCATCACTAATTGTCATACGAATTAATTCTTGGTTTGCCCCAAGTTTATAGTCAAGTCCATCACAGAGTCTCCAATTCACGTACAGTTGAGGTCATAAGTTTACATATGCCTTGCAGAGTCTGCAAAATGAAGGACAACTGAGAGACTTGTCCACAACTATTACGAAAGGTGCAAACATTCACTGATGCTCAAGAAAGCAACACGATACATTAAGATCCAGGGGGTTGTAAACTTTTTAAAAGGATGATAGGTGTAAATTGTTATAATTTTGTTTAAAGATCTTGTTTTTTCACTTAGTGCTGCCCTTCTGAAGCTACACAAGATATGTACATGTTTCCCAGAAGACAAAATAACAACAATTTACACCGATCATCCTGTTCAAAATTAACCCCCCACCCCCATCCCCCCTAACCCAACCCCCCCGGTTGTCTAATTGGGATTAATAAAAATGTGGATCCTGACATCATGTTGCCGCTGTTGGAAAGGAGTCAAATATGCAAAAGATGCTGGAAAAGCAAAAGGATGTACAGGACCTGGAGGACAGTGGGCAGTTTAACTGCTCAGGACAAACAAGGGACTCATGAACAACTATCACACAACATAAAAAACAGTCGTTGATCGTCCAGGTAACAACACACAGTATTTGTAACCGGGGACCATGGAGTCTGCTAAACTACTAAGTGTAAATTTAAAAATGTTCCACCATTTCAACTAAATTTTTTGTGCACAAAAATGAAATCTGATCCTTTCTTCCTTTAAGAAAAAAAGTCTGCTTGAAAACTTAAAAACAATAAAAGTATGTCATGCTTATACTACCATGGTGTATTGCTCAAATTTCCACTATAGTTTTAGCCCCAGGGTCAAAAAATAAATCCCAGAAATCCTTCCAAATGCAAAGTGCTCTCTCTCTCTCTCTCTCTCTCTCCAGAACAAACTCTGAAACTATTGATCTGTCTCAGCAGAAGCAGCTCATCCTCCCTGCTGAATTGCTGCTCATGAGAATTGCTGCTTTCCCTATTAAAACAAATTAAATCCATTATGCTTCCTTCTCACCCACCGTTTTTAAAGAACCGCCGCTAATTTAATTAATAGTGCTGTTGAATAAGTCAGGGTAGTAATACTAAAAAAAGAGGAGAGGAAAAAAAGAGGAAAGAGCCAGATAGAGACAGAGAAAGGAGTGGGAAGAGGGTGAACTCCTGCTGTGCACAGTCAGCTCACTCCAGAATTCCGGGATGTTCTCCAGCTCGAGTTTGTTAGGTGAACAATGGCCACCTATGTTTCCATAGGGACTGGGGCTTCTGGGGAATCTTGATGGGCGCTACTCAGAGTGGCACACAATCAGCCACACAGATCAAGCCCCTAAAGTAGAGAGGAGAACTAACAACAGGAGCGGAACCCGATGTGCTCTTCTGCTGTTGTAGCCCATCCACCACAAGGTCTGACATTCTGAGCTGCTTTTCTGCTCACCATGGATGTTTGAGTGGTTTTAAATACTACTGATGTATAAAGCACTAAACGATCTTGCGCCACAGTACCGAAGTGAACTTTTGGTCTTCTGTGATCCGTCATGCCTACTTAGATCAAAAGGTGCAGGCTATATTTCGGTTCCTCGAATAGTGAAGGCTACAGCAGGGGGAAGAGCTTTCTCTTACAAAGCCCTACAGTTATGCACCAGCCTTCCAGTTAGTGTTCGGGACTCGGACACAGTCTCAGTGTTTAAGTCTAGGCTGAAAACATATTTGTTTACTCAAGCTTACCATGAGTAGACTTTCTTTCACACAAAGTACACAGTCTTACCTAACAATCTCTCCCTTTCTTTACCTCCCTCTCCTTCTCTCCTTCTCTCCTTCTGTCGATCCACACATAATTTTATGGAGATGCCAGTGATCCTGATCCTTTCTGCACTCCGGACCTGCCTGATCCATCCTGATGCCCTACCTCTGGATGGAGCTCTCATCAACTGAAGGCTACAGCCTGGAGATTGCTTAGGATGGGGTCACTTGAAGTACCATGGAAATGGTTTTGGACCTCAATACAACATGGACATTCTCGCTGTGGTTGCTGAGACTACGGTTGCTGCTACGGCCCTGGGACTGCAACTACCACATGTAGTTTTGCACTCAGGTCTCCTTTGGTGAACAGTGGACTAGTTCAACAAACAGACTTCATATAAAAACCATAATGAACTTTCTTTTACTTTCACACTATCCGGTGTTACCCAGATGACGACGAGTTCCCTTCGGAGTCTGGTTCCTCTCAAGGTTTCTTCCTCATATCATATTAGGGAGTTTTTCCTTGCCAATGTTGCCACCGGCTTGCTCAATAGGGATAAATTCACACACTTAAAATCTGTATCCTATGTTTACGTGTTTATGTAAAACTGCTTTGAGACAATGTCCATTGTTAAAAGCGCTATACAAATAAAATTGAATTGGTTGTTTGACTTACCATAGCCATTCCCCCTGACCTTTCTGACTAACAAGGTGTTTCAGCCTGCAGAACTACTGCTCACTAGATGTCTTTTTGTTTGTTTCTTTTTGCTTGACCTGTATCTACATGATTTGATACATTGTGCTGTTGCCACATGATTAACTGACTAGATAATTGCATGAATGAGCATGTGCAAGTAATAAAATGACCGGTGTGTGTATATTCTTTCCATTTTTTAAATGAGACCAATTTATCTATATATGAGATGAGTGTTGTGCAGTTGTCAGGTGATTATTATAGTGTGGTTGCTGTAATAGGTTGTATATGCTCAATAGCTATAAAATGATTGTAAACGTACTGACTGAGTGACATGGACAACAATCAGTGCGTGTACATGGACAACAATAATCCTGATATTAACCCGATTGAGACAATACTCTTAAGCTACTTTAAAAGCGATATAGTAAAGTTAAAATATGTGTAGTGGGTTACAGTACACCTTACCACTAAAGTGGTTTCATTTACGGTAAAGCAGTGCTCAAACGTTTGACGGCAAACAGGAGAGCACGGCTGCGTCCGAAACCGCGTTACTTACCTACTATATAGTGGGTGTATTTCGGCTACTATATAGTAGGTACGTGCGTGGTTTTGGATGCAGCCCATGGCTTCAAGCAGGCGTTAATTAACTGCACTTGAAGCGTTCGTAAAAATGTTTATAAAAACAGCCAAAACTGTATACGGTACCATAACGAAGACCAACTGTATGTCGATATATGAAATTCTGGAGGGAATCGATCTATGTTCTATAACGTGTAAAACGGGAACATGAAAGGAATATTCTAAAAGCGACTCATGTAAACACCTTAATCACAATATTGTCCTACTCAGAATAAGGTCAATAATTAGATACTGCTGTCCATGTAAACGTAGTCACTGAATCAACATTGAGTCCTGGTGTGCTCAATATAACGTCCCAAACAAAAAGGAAGTCTGAAAGTCCAGCTGTTAGACATTAATAAACGATCAGTGTTCACTTTCATTTGTGATTTGAAACAGAAGTGACAAAATGGATAGAAAGCCAAGAATAAGCTTAGAAGACTGTGGGGACATTGTTGTGTTGACATCGGAAGGATATTCACAACAAGACATTGCTGTTTGAGTTATTGGTTAGTTATGCGGTTGCGAAATGTTGAATTTCAAACAGATGTGCCATCTTTTATAATCCAGGAGATAGCCGACACAAAGCCGAATGAAATAAGAGACTCCATACTGGCAGGAAGAAAGTGTCTTGCATCTGGTTTATCCATTATGGGAAAAGGAAAAAAAATCAAAAACAAAAACCTAAAAGGCTATAGAAATCAGGAAAACGTGAAAGACTACAAACTAACAGGCTTGTGTTCTTTTCAAAGAGTTAATGAGGACTTTGGGGGCATTAACAACAAAATGAAAGCTCCAGTTCTCATGTCACAAGCTTATTAAACGTGTGAAGTGGAAAGATATTGCTCTAAGCTACAGATTGTTTCTCTCCTCAGTAAGGGGAGTGTTCAGCTCCTTGGAAAGGAATGCAGAGCAGGTTAACACAGGACGGCATGGGACATGTGAGCACAGGTTTCTGCCCGCTTACACAGCCGCCCCACACAAACACAGCCTTTTTTCCTCCACTGACAGGTATTTATGTCTTTGAGCATGTCCTTCACGTGGCTTTAAGCTAATTGCAGGCCACCTTGTGCTGAGAAGTTGAGAATAAAAGAACGGTGTTTGAATGAGAGACTGTTTCTGCAGGTATTAGAAAGGTGTGTGATGTAATGTTTATGCTCCACCTCTGACTGGTAAAAAAACAGAAGGGTGGCATATATTGTTCATTTGATAAGCAAAGCATTATGAGTGAGAATCATCTGGAAAGTTAATGGTGTATAATGTGTCATCGTGTATGATGTGCACGCACACACAGACCAACACGAACCATCTGCGCAATAGAAACAAATATACTGAGATGATAAAATGATCTTAAATTCTATGCATCCATTTTCACGAGGCAGGGGGCACCCAGGGCAAGGCACAATCGCACAATACAAAAATGCCGCACACTCTGGGTAGAGGCAGGATTTGTAGCCACAACCATGGAAATGCGAGGCAAATGTGCTAACCATTAAGCCACCATGCCCGACCAAGCTGAAATTCCCATTTAAAATAATGCATGGGCTCACCTGCAAAGTGGTTGCACACTCCCATGCAAAACACAGCCACATATTGAATTTATATCCCAGTTGTGTACAAAAAATAAATAAATAAACTGTAAAAATGTTCACAAAATGATAAACAAGTAAGAAGAAGAAAAAGAAGAGGAAGAATAAGGAGACAATAACTTCCATCATTATCATCATAATTAATTGTCAAATAATTTACCTAAGAGGGATTTAATAGAAGAGTAATGTATTTATTTTATTGCATATTTTATTTGCCGATATCGCATATAGTTATGATAGAGTTTAAAAATGACAGCAGGTGGAACTACCTGGGGACATGGGACAAATGTATCTAATATTTCTTATTAGGAGATTATTATTAATCAAATATAAGATTATTCGGCCAGTTTTTTGTCGCTTTGACACATTTAAAGCTTTACAATTTAATTAAATAATACTATTTCAAGATGTAATTTTGTTGCAGTATAAACAAAAGATTCTATAAAAGATTTGGGGGAAGTAGCTTATTAGGTTCATGCCATGCTTCAATATCTTTCAGAACTAAAAAAAAAAAGACCTTCAGTAATGAAAGTTTTATACAGTAATTTGGTAACAACTCAGACGTCAGGCTGAATTTATAGCCAAGCTGTACAACATAAGGCTTATTAGGACTCACTGTTCTAGCAGATGACATAAAGCACAAAGGACAGGGTGCACTGCTAAATCAGTTGACAGCACACACACAGTGCACTGTGCCAATGTCAAAAAAGCAAATTACATTTATTGTTCATATTTCTTTACCCTTGTTCAGTCAGCAGAAGTCAGAGGATAAAGTTAGGGCTGGATAGAGCGCATGGCTTATGAGTAGAAACAGGATAGCTGGATTTCCTTTCAAGCTATAACATTGTTATCCGCTAGAGTATGAAGTCTGTGTTCCTGATAAACCACCACCCAAAGCTGTACTACAACTATCTATCTCTGTCTCTCTCTATCTCTTATTTCCCTCTTCTCACTGCTGCTCGGAGATGCTCCGCATGGTGCACCTACTATCGACTTGTCCTGTCAATCACACACTTTGACTACAAACACATATATAAGCTCAGTAGTACCAAATGGATAAGATAAAGCTTCTTTTTACAGTCATGACAGGAAGACAGAGCAAACTTTCATTATCTCAGGATGTGTTGTGTCAAAAATGATAGGTGCTCATATAACAGCAGAGGGCCTGGCCCAAGTTAGACTGCATTTTTTCACGCAATTATTGTGGAACCTGGAGTCTGTCCCTGAAGCACTGAGTATGAGGTGAGGATACACTCTCGGAGGAGACGCCAGCCTATCATAGGCTACTATGCACATGTTCGTTTAGACACACTATCACACCTAGGGGCAGTTTAAAGAAGTCGGTCCAAGTGTGAGGGGTGCAAGGAAACCGGGGAACCTGAGGGAAACCCTTGCAGACATGTGGAGAACATTCAAAACTCAAACCAAGGACCCTGGAGCTGTGAGGCAGCAAAGTTACCCTAACAAAGTTAAGAAACAAATAGACAGAAAAAATATCTTAGCACGTGAAATAATTGAATTTATAGAATATATTGAATCTTGAATAAGGGAAAATGTAATTCTTATCACTGTGAGGTACATGGCTGTCATGATAAAACATCAAAAATATTGAAATTGAAAAAAATGAAACTAAACTAGTCCAGAAAGCCCTTCATATACAATGCCTATTCATGAAAGTGATTTCAGAGAGATCTGGGTTCATTTCTTAAAGCAAATGTATGTGCGTACCAACTGGGTGGAAAGTAATATTATGAATAAATCATGAAATACAACTGAATTAAATGAACTATTCATGAAAAATTTGGTTGAACAGGAATGAATGAGCAGGAGATTGAACAAATTTTTTTTTTTTTTTTTTTATGAATTGAATAAATATTGTTATTTTAAGAAGGGGGCATAGTGGCTTGGTTAACACGCTTGGCTCACACCTCCAGGGTTGAGACTTTGATTCCCGTTGTGTGCGGAGCTTGCATGTTCTCCCGGTTCTTTGGGGATTCTTCCAAGTACTCTGATTTTCTTCCCCAGTCCAAAGACCTGCATTGTAGGCTGATTGACATGTCCAGAAGTGTCTGCAATGTGTGAATGTGTGCATGATTGTGCCCTGCGATGGACTGGCACCCCGTCCAGGGTGTCCCCCGCCTTGTGCCCCATGAGCCGTGGGATAGGCTCCAGTCTCCCCATGACCCAGTAAGGATAAGCGGTACAGAAAATGGACAGATGGATGAATGTTATTTTAAGGTTTAAACAATGCGTCATGTCTACGCCGGAATCTGTGTCGAACTACAGCTCCCAGAATACCGCATGGCCTGGAAACACGGCCGATGAGTACTGGAAAGAACTGGTGCGTCCAAGTCATTTCAGAAAGATCGTATTTACAAGTTGAACGCACAGGAACGCCAGCACAAATTTAATTTATAAGTGGGAAACTTATGAGTGGGATTTTCTTTGAGCCCAGATTTTCTGAGTTGTTGGCGTGTCAATAAGAAAACATGGCGAAATCAATGGATGTGTAGTTGATTGTAAATTTGTTGAAATTGAACGTTTACTCACCTCAGAAGCTGATTTCCTTTATTGTGTGTTTGATATATATAGCACGTTATTGAAATTTTATTGCAATATTTTATTGCAATCAAAGCAATATTGCATAGACATGTTAATTTCCTGCACAAACCACAATAGCATTGTACAATTACAATATAACATGTAATGATAAAGTTTACAGTGAATTCATAAATTGATTAACTTTCTTCTTCATTTTCTAGAAGTTGAGTTAAAGCACACCACCATCTTGCTCTGACCAAAGTGACTCAAACACACCTGACGTCATTGTTATGACTCCCCAACTCGTAAATACAAACTTCCCAGGAGGACTTGAACGCACCATACAACACATCACCATCTCAAACACTCTCACGTTCACGTTGGACCGTTACTGATTGCACACACCTGGACTCAATCACAATCACACCCAAGCTCACAGTAAATAAGGACTCTTAGTACACACTCACGTTCTGAAGCATATGTTTTGTGTTGACTGTCACCAGTTGCTTCCAAGCTGTTGATTATTGATTGTGATTCTGATTTTGCTGTTTTTTTCTGCAAAATTTTCACTTTCTTTTGTCTGACCTTGTTCATGCTGTTTGTTGAGCGCCTGATCTTTGTCTTGACCCTGTTTTTGAATCTCGTATTTGTTTTGATTGCCACGCTTGTTAAAAACCTATCTACCTGCACATGCGTCCTTTCTTGCTTACCTGATATGCAGTGGGTAGTATGATCTAGGGAAAAGAGGAATACATATAATTATATACATATGATTTTTTTTATAAAAGTTTATAAAAAGGGTCAAAATATATTTTTAGTATTAGTTTTTAAATATAAATATATAGCTTAGTGTATAAACCAATATACAGCATGTAAAAACAGTCTAAACTTTTTTTTTGGTTGTTTGTATTTGTGTTTTCACATTCAAATGAGAAATGCCCAAAAGTCAGATTTTAAAAACTTTTGAGTAGCGAATACTTCTACGTTCCACTCTAGCTAAAACATTTTTAACTATATGCCACAGTTGCAGGTGCATTTTCTCAGGCTCCACTCTTTAATAGGTCTAAGAATAGCAATAGTTAAAACTTCTCTAAAGCACTGTGAGCAGCGGAGGCATAAAAATCCCATTAGCCGATACAAAGCTGGCAACATTTTGACCTGACACTGTAGCACTCTGCTTTAATGAAGTAGCCTGCTAGCGCTGAGCTAGCTCTAAAGCCATGTATAAACGCTGACTAGTAGAACAGCAAGGAAATGCACATAAAACCTTTTGAGAACTTAAAAATGCAACTATGCACGGTCAGTTGATATTTGTCTAGTGAATAAGTACAGAGGAATACTAGTAAATCAGGTTAACAGATAGAAAGATGTAGCAGTAATTGTTAGCAGTCTGTTAAGCTGAAGGCTGAGGCTCTTCTCTATGCTAAATTATGAGAGTCTGGCGCTGTGCCGGGCCGCTTGGTGAACACACTCAGCACCGGGCCAGGACAAGTACCCACTCCCAGAGGACAGCGTCTAATAAAAGACCCATTTAGGCCAAGGCTGAGAGAATGCCGTTGAGGGTAAGAGGGAGGGCTGCAGGAAAGGACGATGAAAGAGTGATTCCGTCACATCCACTTTATGAGGGACAACAAACTTGTTTTGTCTGGACGGCTTTTAATACAAACGGCAAAGGACGATCCTTAAAAGGACAACCTTGCGCTGGGTGTCTGTCTGAAACGGCTAAATAGCTTTACACAAAGCGTTTGTTCATTCCTGTTGTTAGCGACTCGGCACTGCTTTCCACTAAAGTCAAAAGTACAACAATAAACTACTACAGTATATTGAACATAGAACTCCACCTAATTTTACAAAGTGGAACAAAACGAACGAGTTCAGCAAATGCACGACGTTCAGCGCCATTTTGTCGGGCCGTATTTATAAGCCGTTTTTGCCAAATTCGTGACAGGAACGTAACCCAAACAGCCCTCGGTCGCGGGATTATTTTAATCATACACCTGCTAAGAATATATTTAAGGAAGAGTTTCGGTATACAAATGTACACACATACTTTCTCTCCTTTCATTATATGTCTCGCAACGTCTATTCAGACAAAGATGAACGCACAGACACACACAAACATAGAAGCTTAAAATGGTGCCAGGATGTAGGAAGGGAGTTCACAGAGAATGGGAAGGAAACAGTGGCTATCAGTACACTTCAAAGAGGATTATTGAGTGTGTACCATGCATTAGGGGTATAATTTAACGCACACGGGTATGAAGGGAAACCTAATAATAGGGATGTGTTGTTTATGTTTATACATATGTTTCTGTGTGGGCTATTGCAAAATCTCTGAGCCTGAGACTAAGACATGGTGAGTCCTGGAAGGAAGAGTGAGGAAGAACATGAGAAAGGTGTGCAGTGAAGACGACGATGTGAAGGGCGAAGTGCTCTTTATTACACACTGATGAAAGTCAGTCTTACCTGAGAGTGCGGTTCACACGGCCCGAGATGGAACATGAAAGAGGGGGAGAAAAAGAAAAATACTGTTAAAATCCTGAAACAGTGTAATAGGTAGGATTGTTTGACTAGTTACATAATAAGACGTACAGTCGGAGTGACAAAAAATATCACCTTACAATACTTCGACATCTTTACGATACACGAAAAGGCTCACGATGTATCGTTCTCCTGTAACGGTGTAAGTCCCCTCTGAAAGTATTGGAACAGCAAGGCCAATTCTATTGTTTTTGCTATACATTGAAGACATTAATTCTTTAAATAATATGTTTAACGGTTCACACCTGGGCAGCAAGAAATACCTATCAGTGACATATTTTGGATCACTTGAAAAAAATATATGGGGGGTTTAAACAAAAGGAGGCGTGTTCTAAGTTGTTTAATACATCTAGATGTAATTATGAGGAAATAAAAGCTGATCTATCGTCTCAAACTCAAATGTCGTCAATGTATTACAATAAAAACAGAATTGTTCCAATATTTTCAGAGGGGAATGTATTTTTATCTGCAGCCTCTCAATCAGCGATTACGCCACTTCTTTGGCTCAGCCGAACATCAGATTATAAAGCAGATGAATCTTGGATACACTTTACACTCAGGACTGACATAAGCAGCCATTTTGTCTCAGTTCAGCAGTGCGGCATGAAGTATCCTGCCAAGGCCCTTCCTCTGTTCAGCCGCCGTCTATCAGCTCTTTGAAGCATACTAAAATATTTACAGCAAGAACAGACAAATAGGAGAGCTATATAATACAGCAGACAGAGCAGACACCTACATATTTATCAGGAGAGTACTATACACTGAAACCTACCCAACCTGGTGTATTTACATTTATTCATTTGGCTTTTATGCAAAGCTACGTATAAAACTTTTATGCAAAGCTTCCTATAATTGAGACAGGATACAACTCAGGAGTTGAGGGTTAAAGATGTTGCTCAATGACCCAACAGAGGCAGTTGGGCCGTTCTGATCAGTAGTGCTTAACCACAGAGCTCTACAATACATCAAGGGGCCTTTTTTTTAGAATCACTAAAATACTCAATGTATTATTTATTAAAGGTCTCAATAAGAGAAATGAACACATTTTAGCAAAAAGTCCTCCAAAGTTTTTCATTCTTAGTTTATATATAAATGTATGTGTGTGTATATATATATATATATATATATATATATATATATATATATATATATATATATATATGTGTGTGTGTGTGTGTGTGTGTGTATGTATATATATATTTATTTATTTATTTATTTATTTTATTTCCCCATAGCCTTTAAGAATGCCTTTGACAAAAAGAAGAACGCATTGAAACCATTCTCATGGCTGGATCAGGAAGTTGCCGCAAGGTTGCGATGAACTTTAACAGGCAAACACATCACACATGGAACTGTTGCCAAACTTATTAACCAAATTCAAAATGACTGGAAGTGTTTCAGACTGACTGAGAAGTGAATGTCCACAAACATCCACTGATGAAGGCACAACCGACGTGGTGCTGGCAAACATAGTCCCCTAGGTATTGAGACTTTTGGGACACCCTGTGACACCAATCGATTAATGACCGACACTTAGTAGTGCCTACTCAGCGTGGCTAAAGGTCCCTTTCCAGAACCTTCAAATTAACTGTCCCTCAGTGGTGGAATGAACTTCTGACCTCAATCCGGACCGCAGAATCTGTCACTATCTTCAAAAAACAGCTAAAGACCCAGCTCTTCAGTTGAACACGTAACTAACCCGTAAAACAAAAACCCCAAAATATCCTTTAAAAAAAAAAAAAACTACTTTTCTAGAACTCAATAAAACATTTCGTATGGTAGCACTACTTGTATTGTTCTCTACTACTCACAACTTTGCTTGTATTTCCTCATTCGTAAGTCGCTTTGGATAAAAGCGTCTGCTAAATGAATAAATGTAAATATAACAACTTGCGCACTGATGCTCCACATAAACAGATAAAAAATGTGTGTAATCAGTGACACAGTGAAGCTTTCTGTAAGACGTTGGTAATTTGCATTCTAGGAAGGAGTCTCCAGTGTCAGGCTTTATCTTCAGCATGGAGGGCTTAACATGACAAAGTGAATATTTGTCTTATTAACTCTGTGAGACGATGGTGAAGGAACGAATGTTTACAGCTGTTATATCAAAAGTGATAAGAGGAACCAACTTGTTTAACATTAAATGCAATTATAAATGGCTGAAAAATACGTGTCATTCTTTCAATAATAAATGTTGGCTAATTGTTGTGGTATAAGAGGAAAAAACTTTTTAATTACCTCGGGACAAGCTACCATTGGAAAATAAACCACCACATCATCGTTGATTTAGTTTTCCTGAAAAAAACCCTCCATACTCTATTACATAAACAAGATAGCTGCAGAATGCGGTTATATAAAAAAAAAAAAAGTCATGGTTTTGAAGCTGAAAAGAAAATCGATCCAGCATGTCAGTTCTGCATTCGAGTTTCTAAAGCATCAAAGCTTGACCCTGTGTAAAGCACGATATGACCTGAGGCCCACAGCTCAAAGGAGTTCGTAATACACTCAGGTGCTCGGGCCTCCATCCCAAGTGTGTGGGATGAAGGCTTAACCAAGTCTCCTTTTCACCCCATATTCCCTCAGTTTAAAGGAGCCGTATTATAAAGGTTCCCATTCTCAAGCATGTATTAAAGAGAAGAGAGAGAAAAAAGAGAAGGTAGAAGGGTCTTCCTTTATCAGGCAGCCGGAGCCATGATGACAAGATAACCAACACTGGGACTAGACAAGATGCTAGACAAAATACGTCGCTTCCACACCTGATCTCACCTTGATATCACATATGGTGGCATGCACGAGAGGCACTTGCTGATGTGATTCAATCAAGGTACTTCAACCTGAGACACACACACACACCTAAATCATGGAAAGATTATTGTTGGGTAAAGAGTAATGTGTGAAGCCAGGAATTGTGTTATTAGCACAAATTAAAGTGTAATTTTATGATAAATAATCTGATGGAAATGACCATGCTGTTGTAATGACAACAACTTGTGGAAATAATCATACTGGTGGCCTTTCCCAGAAAACAAATATGGATCTTTCAGATCTTCCTCGCTTTTTGTTTGATACTTAGTCATCTTGATAATGTAAAGTTGCAAAGGCTGTCATAATCTTATAAGGTCACTGATCTGACAACACTTCTGACAAAATCCAACTTGTTCTGACCAGGGTCATGCTGAATCCAGTTACTGGCATGTTTTTGTCTGATGGGAGGAAATTGGGGGTGGGGGATGGTGGTTTAGTGGTTAGCACGTTTGCCTAGCACCTCTGAGGTTTGAGATTGGTCTGAATTGCTCTGCCCTGTATGCATGGCATTTACATGTTCTCCGCGTGCTTTGAGGGTTTCCTCCAGGTACTCCGGTTTCCTCCCCCAGTCCAAAGTCATGTATGATTGTCTAATTGGCATTTCCAAATTGTGTGTATGTAGTGTCACTTGGATAAAAGTCGCTTTGGATAAAAGCGTCTGCCAAGTGAATAAATGTAATGTAAATGTAGTGTGCGATTGTGCCCTGCAATGAGTTGGCACCCTGTATAGGTTGTCCCGTGCCTTGTGCCCCGAGTTCCCTGGGATAAGCTCCAGGGTCCCTGTCACCCTGTGTAGGATAAGCGGTTCGGAAAAGGGATGGATGGGAGGACACTGGAGAACCCAGAGGAAATCCACATAGACACGGGAAAAACATTTGAAACTCTGCAAACAGTAACCCAAGCTCAGGATTGAACCCTAGAGCTGTGAGGTGGCAGCACTACCTGCTGCACCACTGTTTGAGTAACTAAGAAATTCTCTAATTGAATTTCGACTTGTTGGGAGATCGCATGCTCAAATCACGACAATGACACAGCCATCTGTGGACAGGACACTGTCTGTGCTCTCTGGGTGGAAGGGATAGGATACTCTTTCTCCCCTGTCAATCAAAGCAGCCCTATCCAATCACAGGCATCTGTGAGCTTTTGTATGTGGAAGAGTGTAGAAGAGTGTGGAAGAGTGCTCCTCCTGTAACACTGCATGTGCAGCAGTTGGAAAAGGTTGGCTTCACATGGAGGAAGCATGTGTTTCCCCCAGTCTCCCTGCTTTATTAGCTGTCGTGTGATAGGGGAAATGGCCAAGACCAAAGTGGGGAGAAATTACCACAAAAAAAAATCATCCCCCCCAAAAAAAACAAAAACATGACAGTGATGTAGCGTTGGTAGCACTAATTAATTACCAGCTGGCAAAGATGGTCTACCAGCTCGACCAGCTCAGCGTGTGTTTTGGCACCTGGTAGCTGGTTAGACCAAGCTGGGAATTTGAAGTAGGGAAAATATTCTAAAGCAACATCCATTCTACAGTAAAGGAGCTACTTTCTGCAAAAACCGACATGGGAAAAAATATATACAAGGCTGTTTAAGATGTGCCCATCTAAAAAGTAGGGAGTAAGCCCTGCGACTCCTGGGAAAACTGCAATGCAGCAGTCCATGCTGTAAATGCACTAAAAAAAATCAGTAATTTTCATTAGAAGGAAAGCACTCAACCTTATTGAGATTCAGACGTGTGGTATGCCAGCGCACAAAAAACGGAATTTATTGATTGCACTTAATGCAATAAGCACGCTGGGTCCAGCAGCCAATTGCATCTCTGTCCCTCTCACTCTGGCTCTCTATCATGTCAGTAAAAGACAGAGAGGGCCATATACTAACGCTGGGTCTGAAACGAGACTTACTGTATGCTGCAGGAACAGGTCTACTCTTAATGAATACTGACTGCAAAGGAGAGGGAAAAAAACCCTCAAAATACAGCCTGCCTCATGCACCCAGGAGCTTCACTCAGAGAAACTGATTGACTCAGATCGAGAAATCTATGCACCGTTAGGAATTCGTCCTTATATTAAAGCACAATGTATTATGCCGAGAAATGTGTAAATTCATATCATTTGTTTGGACTGGAGACACATTTGTTCACATATCCACAGTGGTTGTTAGAAACAACATAGACCTCTACAGTATATGTGTAGTGGTATACCACGAAGGGCAAAAGTTAGCTAGTCTAGCTACTAACTGTGGGATTTTGCCGTGGATTACGTTTCAGATATAGATCACGCTTCAAAATGCAGCACAATGACAACAAATGAACAATTTGAAATAAAGGAAATTTCTGACATCAAGATGTATTGTACACTGAATGACAAAATGAAAACGCTTATACCACAGCAGCACTGAATTTTCTAATCTTCGAATCTTATCCGATTGTTGTGGCCAAAAATGCTTGACTTTGTATGGTCACATGTCCGGAAATCCAATTTGATCATTAATACAGAGCCACAAGAAAAAGAGTCTTTCCTGGTCAAATCAAATATGGCGAAAAAAAATAAATAAATCAGATTTGTGCTTCCTGTAATTAGTCGACGAGATTAATCAACAGCACCATCAAGGTTCAGCCCCAAGCAATGTAAACATACTAATCATGATTAATTACTTGCCTTTTTTAAAACTAGCCAAATGATTCCCTTGCTGTGGCGTTTATAAAATAGCAAGAGTGCATACAGGAGACGAAACTTAAATCCTGCAAATGGGAACGTGTATTTTTGCCATCATTACGTATCAACTCGCTTGTAGTTTAAAACAGGAACCGAAAAGAATTATGAGGTCTGAAACCGACACAACCATAACGAACACACTAATCCTGATGTTGAGGTTTTGTCTTCACGTCTTGTGGTCTTCCCAGCCAGATGCAGCTGCTGCCTCACTCTCAGCCGCAGAGCAATGAAAATAGAAAAGGAAAATAAATAAATGAGAGACATGTGGAGCGATCTGCTGCTGAGATCCATCAGGTTGTCTGAGAGCCATGTGTTCCTCTTTGCTTCCAGCTGGTCCTCCTCAAGGTCCAACACCTCCATCCTCTACCGTCTCATCACACACACTCCCACACTCCCACACACCCACACCCACACTCCCACACACACACTCCCACACTCCCACACACACACACACACACTCCCACACACACACACACAGTCATGTGCTCTCTTGCACCTCTGTGAAAGTTTAACTGGTCAATGTATTTTTCCAGGCTTGAAATGAGGAAATGGTGGCAGACTGCCTCCACCAAGCCTCCACTTTTAGATCTTATATAACATTTACCACCAGCTGGACGGCACATGTATAGCATACATTAAGAGTCTATTCTGAAATGAATCAGAATTTGTAATAAAGCATAGCAAGGTGACAGGCTATAGAAAAATCAGCGTCCTTACGAAAAGGCACAGCCGGAAGCCGCTTTCCTTTTCTTCTCGCTAGGATGTTTGGACAGGACAAAACACGAGAAAGCAAAAATAATTAATGCTGAGTGAAATTCTCTAGACTCAGGAAGCCCTAAATCAAAACCGGCATTTTGCTTTTAACAGCCGAGCTAATGAAAATTATGAGAGCGGCAGCGGCCTTCACAGAGGGAATGACACACTGAACACACTGACTGCCAGTTTCACTTTTGGAGGCCAAGAAAAGTGAAAAAAGTTATGAAAAGTGAGTTAATGTTTTAATGTTTAATGTTGGAGTACAAGGAAAGAGTTGCTCATTCTAAAAGGAACACTCCACATGGAAACACATTAAACTGTACCACTTCTGTACCACTTATCTTACACAGGTTTGCAGGAAGCCTGGAGCCAATCCCAGGAGACTTGGGGCACACGGCAGGGGACACACTGGACGGGGAGCGAACCCATCGCAGGGAACAATCTAGCATACATAAATACATACATACAATCACACACCCGTTCACAGTCAGTGTACAACGCATGTCTTTGGACTGGGGGAGGAAACTGGAATACTTGGAGGAAACCCCCGAAGCACAGGGAGAACACGCAAACGCGCATATTTGTGATGTGCTTTGGTGCTAAGCTGTTAGTTGGTGCTCTATTTTTTTTATTATTGATAAAATAATGATTTATTAATGATGTTTTAACAAAAAAAATATGTAAACAATCTCAGACATAAGGGATAACGATCAGATTTTGCTGTTAGCTCTTAAAAACAAACAAGTAGAGCTGCAACAACTTATCGATAAAATCGGTAATAATTGATTAGGAAAATCGTTTCGACGAATCTCATTATCGATTAATCAGTCTGTGCGCGGCACACGGCGCGTTGACTCACTGTGTTACTTCTGTTTTCTGAAAACTTTAATGGAATTCATTTTGTGCCAAAAGTATTGAACACAAATTTACAATAAGAAAGAGATGAAAAAACACTCTGAAACTGAAAACAGTGAACTCTGAACAGTGGCAAAACTTTAACATGGTCTTCAAATAAACAGTGTTCTTTGTTAACAGTTTCTAAGCATTGTTTTCGCTAATCGTGGTTTATAAATGCCAGAGTTTCGTTTACACTCTGCAAGTTTACGTTCGCCATTCTGATCCAAACCTCTCGTGTGGGCAGGGATTGACAGAGAGTTACTCTCATTGGCTAGTGAGATTTATATCAACAGCTTCCTGACCAGGAAGTAGAGACTTCAGCATCACGAATTTTGGAGAGTGTTGTGGATGAAGTTCTCTGTACAGTTATAGTGTTTGTCCTTTGTAGTGGAAACTCTGTACTCTGTAGTGGGATAGACTCCAAGTTCCCCGCGACCCTGTAGGAGAAGCGTTATAGAAAATGGATGGATGGATGTTAATCACCTTTGCAACACATCTGCATTGGGTTTTACGTGTTTGTAGACGATGTTCAGATATGTTCAGAAGACTAATAATAGTCACTCACTGTGCAAACACACACCCATGTAAAACTCTGTGTGAGCATTATTTTAGGCACCCAGTCTATAAAAAAGTCCATCTGGCCATGCCTCACTATGAAACACTACAAATGTGGCATACATACAGTACTTTTATATGTGTTATATGAAGACCAGTGCTGTTATGTGATGGCATGTATGTGCAAGTAGGGTTTTTCTTTCTTTAGATCAGAGAAGGTCAATTCAAAAACAGATGCGAGAACTAGAAACTAATTCATGAGCATGGCAGATTCATCGCCGCCACAATACAATCAGGTGTTACACCTGAACGTGAGTCCCCCTTATCATGCTATGGAAACACACCTTGATGTTTCTGGACTCTCTTCAAAAGAAAAGTGCTGTTCAAACATTCATTTTTGTTATCCAGAACGATAGTATGGATAGTGTGACTTCTGTAAAACCACATTAGATCTCACTAGGGCTTTAAAAGAAAGCCATATACAAGCATTATTCAATCAGAAAAGCTTACTACTGCTGAACAAAATAGTCTACTGGCACTCACATTTTTTTGTTTTCATTTTTAGTTTTTTATCCCCCCTAACCTACAGCACACTTTAATAAGCCACAAAATAGCAACATCTTGACTAAAAATGTACAATTACTGGTGATTTGATGACTGATAACAATATTCCCATAATCCAGTAATATAAAGGTCTGTCTTTAACTGTTACATTAAGAGACTGGCAATGGATTTTCAATTTATATCGCAGAGTTTAACACAGACGCAATATGCTGCAATGTCAAATGTTGCCCATATCATTATTACTAATATAAATCTGTAAAAGCACATGTAGTATGAATCCAATTAAAATTAGAATACTTCTGTTGAAGCCCAGACACAGTGCCAACATATTCTATTTTACTCGTTTATTATCAACGAAGCCAATATTATGAGGGAATTGCCTTTCCTTCAGATAACTTTGATCAGTGGGGGTTAGAACGTTTGCCTCGCACCTCTGGGGTTGGGGTGTTTATGTGTGCAGAGTTTGCATGTCCTGCCTGTGCTTCGGGGGTTTCCTCCAGGTACTCTGGTTTCCTCCTCAGTCCAAAGACTGAGACCGTTGTAGGCTGATTAGCATTTCCAAATTGTCCGTAGTGTGTGAATGTGTGTGCGATTGTGCGATGGGTTAGTGTCCTCCGCCATGTGCCCTGAGTTCCATTGGATAGGATCCAGGGTCCCCACAATCCTGCATGGGACAATCAGTATGGAAAATGGATGGATGGATGGATGGAATTGTGATCAGTATGTGTTATATATATAAAATATATATATATATTTAAATTTGTAACATTAGAGATGGCCTGTTGATGTTTTAGCTTTAATTAGGACTATGTAAAATACTTTAATAATCAGTTTAACTATGAACGTTGCTTTCTGGAGATAACGGTCCAAAAACCTAAGACTATTATTGTTGCAGGAAGAAAGCCTGGGCTACTAAAGAACAGAACGTGATAGACTAGTCAGTATGGACGACGTTTGATGTTAAGGACTGTGATGTAAATCAACTGGTCAGTAGACAGGTAAGTGTTTATCTATCAGTCTGGGTAATATCATAAATTGATTCATTCATCTTCAGTAACTGCTTTATCCTGACCATGGTTCTAGTGAATCTAAGAAGTTTAAATACACCCTGAATGGGATTTCATTCTATTACTGGCACCATGAACTGTATACACACAATCATACACACACATTAACACCTAAGGGCAATCCCTCTACCAGCATTTTGGGAGGTGGGAAGAAATTGGAGAACCTGGAAGTAACCCAGGCAAAAACAGACAGGGTACCCAGGAGCTGTGACACCGCAGCACTACAGTGTCACCATGCCGCCCCGTGTGAAGTTACCTTCCTTACAAACATCTGTTCGTATTGTTCAACCAGAATTGCAACGTTTTCAATTTCGTATTCTCAAAAGAATGATAATAATGTAAAAATAACATAATAAATATTATTATTTTAAGTAAAAATAAAAATAATAAATATTAGCAATGTTGGAGGGATTTTTCGAACACAATATGGCACCAAAAATAACATCTACAACGGACACTAATTCGCATAAGATTGAGCTGATTCATGGAAGAAAAACAAGACACCGACATTGTCCCTGTGTATACACAGAGACACGCTGACAAGATCAAAAGCTAATTTTAACATTCCCACACAATGCCATTCTCTCCCTCCCTCATCCTCCCAAGGAAAAAACTGCCAAAGAGCTGCTGCAACCAGGAAGTCAAGGTAAAGATCAGGAACATCTGAGAGACGAACAGGAAGACAGAAGAGACACCAAAGAACATGGATTCCCCTACACCCCAGACAAAGAAAGTCACCGTTAAATTTGGGGAAACGACCCATTATAGGTAAACAATACTGGAAATCATGTATCAAGTAATACAAAAAAAGCACTACAGTCCTCCAAAGAATATTTCCATATTCCATAAAGCAATGCACAAGACTGCAGACTTACACCCAGACACACTCATACATACACATAGATCTCACCCATGCACTTAGAGACACACAAAACAGTCTCTGTCTTACCCAGCCGTTAAAGCTAGGGGTCACATGGTCTTTGAAAATGGGTCAGCCCGGGACAGCTCTCCTCCAGAGATCTCAGTTTTCAATTATTCAGAGCTCATGCAACACCAGTGTGGTTGTGAGTAAGGGCAGTGCTAGTGCTACCGTTTATTCATCACAGCAATTCCAGACCTCATTTAATACAAACACACATTTAATAGACAAGTGATATCAGGCTGTTCCACTTCACCTGCCTGACATCTCATTTTTATATCTGGTCCATAGACGATACTTTGTGATTGTTGTGGCCAAAAATGCTTGATTTTTCTGCGCTTTTGTGATGCAATTTGAGGAGTTTTTTTATGCTTTTTCTGGGGGAAACAACTTGAATTGGCAAATTGCAATTGCAAAAAATTGTTTTGTGCGGTCTTTCACAGTGATGCTTGTTGGTAAATGAGGTCTTTTAGCTGTACTCATGTTTGACGCAAGTGAATCGAAGGGGGCTGAATGCAAGGTGTGATGACATCACATGATGCACCTTGGCCCATTCCACGGTAATTTTGAAACATCGCAAGCTCCTGCGAATATTGCAGAGTTTCCTTGATTTTCCATTCATTTCTGCGATCGCAGAATCACAAAATTCTGGAACGACCGTTTATCCTAAAAACCTGGATTTCCTATGAGCTGCCACTGTAATCATAAAGAACTTTTTCTTATGCTCATCCAAGGAGTCATACCAAACATTCTATATCATCTCAACACATGTAACTTATTTCTTTACTAATATATAGTGCACCAATCATAATCCTACTGACATCCCGAATACAACAGGTTTCCTTTAGAATTCTCTCTTAAATTTCTTTCCTCATGTCATCTCAGGGAGTTGTTCCTTGCCTTTCTTACTGAAACCTCTTCACTTACTGCACCTCGATTCTCATATAGATACCCTGAGGTTCCTACAAACTGTTGTTGTAATCATAAATACCACCTTATGCTCATCTCAGGACTCTTTACTCATGTATAGTGTAATGATCAAAATCCTACTATCCAGAGTAAGAGTTCTCTTTGGTCCTATTATGTTTCTTCCTTGTGTCATCTCAGGGAGACTTTCCTTGCCTCTGGCTTGTTTATTCAAAATCTAAATTAAATCCAGACTTTCTTTTTGTTAAAAGTTCAATGAATGTTTTGTTGACGTGTCCATAATTTAGCATTCACAGTATTTGCAGTGCAGATTCTGTTTGGCGTGCTTTCAAAGCTGCGGAAATGGCCAAACATTTATATAGGAACACCAGATACAAAGCAGGAAAGCATGATGGGACATAACTAACCACAAAGTACCATGCTTAACCTGTTGAAATCACAAGCAGATGGACAGCACAGATCTCTGTGGAACAACCATCTGTGCTACTACCTGCCAAACGCCTGCTGAAAGGTCATGACCTCGGCCTAATTGATTTCCTGCGGAATCAATAGTTGCAGTGACTCACCATCAATCACACTTGACTTTCTTATGGCGAATCAATCTGGGTTTCAAATTAGCAAGATTTATTATATCTTGAACTGACACAGCTACTGCACCATACACGAAAAGCAGTATACATGGGATAGGGGCTTGCCACGAAATATGGACAAAAACAGATGTCTTACCACATCTTTCCTCTCCAGTTAAAAGTGACAACATGAAATGATTAATTAGAGGTTGTCTGTTCAAAGCATTCAGTTTAATAATAACAAGGGTACGAGCTCCTCACACTGCACTATGTGGGAGTTGCCTGCAGGGTTGTTAAAAAGTCTCAGCTACCGTTACCATGAGCACCAGATTCCCCATAAATACCCAACCACCTCACATTCCACCGCTTTAGTAACGTAGGAGGCTGAAATCAAAAACAAAGCCCCAAGAAACAAGACCCCTATTGTTAGGTGTGGATTTAAAATTACAATATGATCCAACATGGGTGGTGCGATACAAAAATTCTTTGCATTTTAGTCCATTCTATTCAGTTTCCAAAGGCACTCAATCAACACTGATTGAAAATTACACACTGACCTAACAACAGAACATGGCAACATTTAAGAAACATGAGCGTGACTCTTTTTCACTCTTGCAAAAAAAATAAAAATAAATAAAAATAGAGGGCAGGAATTACTGGCGGGCATAGAAGCGTACGGAGGTAGAGGAATGAGAAAGGAGCCCATTGTTCCTACAGAACCAGTCTGACACAGGTATTCCATAAATAAGGCCGGCATTGTGTTAAACAGTGCATGAAAAAAGAGAATCGGGCAACACTGAGACACCTGTTACTGCTGACCAAGACTCTAAGCCTCCAAATAAACCACACTTTCAGATTTCATGTTTCGAATGTTTTATTTGCACCAAGATTAGGTCTTTGGCAAGCTCAGTAATTGGTTTTAAGGAGAGTGCTCTTGAGTTGCTTTGACATTTTGCAGACTGAAACCAGAGAAGAGGATCATCTGATAATGTTCCTTTTATCTAGTGATACACTCTACCCAGTTCCCATCCTTGAGCTAAAGTCTCAATAACACATTCACACAAGTCATATGTGTCCAAATCTTTTAATTCCGCCCAATTCTCAGGAAAGCTACAATTTCCTGCATGCCAGCCAACTCCACAACAAAGAAAGTAACTACTCCGCTACAGGCAATGGATTGATGAATGAAACGTGCTAGCGGTAAAGGTTCCCAATGGAATACTTTGCAAGGCCACCCCTGCTGAGCTCACCCAAGGTCTTTACACTCTTCTGGTCCCAGTGCTAACCAGCAGCGATAGATACGTATTCACTTATTGTCCAGCACTGCAGTGTTTGTGAGAATCTTTCTTTCCCTCCACAGCATGTGATCTAATTAAGGCCAGAAAAATGAAGTCATCTCCTTTTTCTATCCTGACATCCAAATTCACCGTTGAGAGAGTGAAGAGTCCAGGTCTAAGCCACAAATAAACTCCAACGAGGACAGAGTCAAGTGTTGGAGTGGGGTAATAGAGATGTGGGGGAAGAAATTTGGGAAGTGGTAGCTCAGCGAATAAGACGTTGGACTTCTGATCGGAAAGTTGTGAGTTCAAGTCCCAGCACTGCCAAGCTGTTGTTGGGCCCTTGAGCAAGGACCTTAACCCTCAACTGCTCAGTTGTATAAATGAGATCATTGGATAAGGGCGTCGGCCAAATGCTGTAAAACAGATACTGTAGTATGTGAGTGAAGCAAACTATTTGATTTCCTCCAGTCTCACTGCCTACAAGCCTTGTTGTATAATGGACAAATGTAATGACCACCAATTACAAGGCTATTAAAGAGGACGTTAACTTTATAGAGGAAACCTATAGCTTGCTCTGCGGTATTTTATTTATGAGATGCTGCTACATGGCCTTGCCCCCCCACTTCCCACCACCAACACACACACACAATTTAACACGACTCGTGAAAGTTATTAAGGAGTAGTTATGGTAGTTATGATTATGCCTCTTTGAGTGCCACCATTTCCATGAATTAGTCTCAAAACAATTTGCATTGCATTAATGTAGTGTAAAATATTAAAATGTTTGTGATAGCAGACTGGAGTCTTTTATATTAAGCATCCACCAAATTGCTGAACAAATAAAACACTAGTATTGCTCTAAGGTATGTGGGATGGAGTGATTTAGACAAGAACTTCCTCCGCTAGACATTTAACATCAAACAGGAAGACATTCTGCCAAGTACATGTACCCATTAAAAAGTCATCACTTATTCATACTTACATGTATAACATATGCTCACAAGACCAACACTGACCTATATAGAAGGAAATCACAGATTTAGGTTCCTCAGGGCTTTAAAACAGTCCTCGAGGTCTCAACTTTTTACTGTTCAGATTAATCAAACACTGAAATAATGTGAATTACAGCATGAAAAAGATTTCAATTTCAATACTAGGGTTAGTAGGTTCACTGTTTCTAAAACATTTAGATCACCAGGTTAGTTCTAGTGCCTAAAAGCGGCTGGGATAGACAGGCTAGTATGTTTCATTTTGGCATAATCATCAAATCAACAAACTTAATACAGAGGATTATTTTGTATTTTTGTGGAACTGGCTGATTTCTTTCTAGCCCAGACTGTATATTCATGCAGTTATGTCACATGGTTATGCAGCATGAGCCTAGAGGTCGACCGATTGATATCCTATTGCTGGAACTATCAGTTATTGGCAAAAATCCACACTGAGAAGAGTCCGCTGTCATTATACAGTATGAGTGCGGCCTTTAGAGGAGAAATAAAAACAAAAATCATTGGCAATTTTTGTTGTGTTATTTGAAGTGTTTTTGATCCATTTTGAATCTCTCTATTGTTATTTGTTATTTGGAATGTTACTTTTTGGTTCAATTTGGATGTATATCTATTATTTACTTATTATTAATATTTATTAATAGTTAATAATAATACATATTAATATCTATAAATTTATTTAATTTTCAAAAGTATAGTACCTTTTCCTGGTACAGTCAGTACTGTTTATTTTTGTAATAAAGTTCAGCAATATTTTTACTTTGAGTATTATGTTTTCATTCAGTAACAGTTTCCGTTAAATATATCACCAGGTACTGCCCAACTTAGTTATCGGTATCAGTAAAATCCCCTTTCGGCCGACCTGTACATGAAACGCCCCTAGTTTTGAGCTGAGTATTTTCCATCCCATGTTGCTGACACATCCGTAACTCATCCTCAACGGTGGCTGAATAGGAGCGTGTGAAATACAGTCGCGGTAATGAGAATGAGGTGGATTATTTACTTTATCATCCTTTTGTCCATAAAATGACTTCTGAAGAAAAAAGAAAAGAAGATAGATAGATAGATAGATAGATAGATAGATAGATATAGATAGATAGATAGATAGATAGATAGATAGATAGATAGATAGATAGATTTGATAGACCACATTTCTGTTTAAACACACTATAAAGCCACTTGAAACACATGAAAAAATTTTAAATCATGATGCCTTTACATGTGTGTGTAATAGTTTGCCGCCACATTCTTAGAATGCAATAATGAGACTTTGATGATAAAATGCATTGCTCAACAGTTTCACTGCCAAACTGTTGATAGATATTAGTTTTTAATTCTCCAATATAATATCATTACCGCAGCCAAGCAAAAAAGCTAAAAAAAAATACCAGCAAATGTGAAATGCCAGCCCGAGCTCATCTCCCCCGCACTTCCAAGCTCCATAACCCCTTCCCCAAAACTTCAACTGTTCCTAATATCAAATATCATTAGCATAATGTTGCCTTGTCTTATGGTAATGAGGCCTTACGATGACAATGATGTTGCCTAAATGAGTGTCTGAGGGAAATGTTCTGTTCCCATAATTACACAGCAATAAGGGAAGAAAAACACACACTGATTGCACAGATTGAAAGCGCTCTGTTTATTTCCCTAGCATGGAAAATTCATTGTTCATTTATATATGTACATATAGTTAGAAAGTAGAATAATTTGTTTATTTGTTATTTATTTCAAGAAAGTGTAATTGCATTTTTTCCCCTTTGAAATGAGGGATTAGTCTAGATCTTAGAAGATGCTAAAACAAGACAAAACAGAATGCAGAAATTACAGGGCGCAAAGACAGACCCGAGAGATATGTAAATTTATTACTAAGTGATCCCAGGCCAGTCGGAGTCTCCACCCGCCGCTTCCTCTTTAATGAATTACTCCGCTCTATTTCCCATGAGATAAAATAAATAAATTGCAGAAGTTTATTTACAGAGCAAGCGCTTCTTCTGGGTTCTGGTAAGAATTTCATTACTTTCCACCCGCTTAACTGGCACTTTAATGCTCCGTGGTGTGTAACCACGCTTGCCCTATGGCAGTGAGGTTATTTTATTGATTTTATCACCACATGATTTGCATCCAAAAATAAAAGCGTAGGGTATTTCCTATGGCATAATGCAGATCTAATACAAGGAAGTACAGTCGACAGTGGTGGGTCAGCTGGAAATGAAAAACTGTCTGTCATTTTTCCCAGCCGCTGCCATCCAACATAAAGTTCTAATTGAATCTGTGAGGAGAAACTAATAATGTGACAGATGCTCCAGACGGTGCCTCGTGTGTTACAAAGGCAAAACCAACTGTGCTAGAGAAGACATGCTTTATCAATTCAGACCATATGTAGACGGAGTCTGCTGCATACTAGTGCAGTTCTCCACCAGACTAGTGAATGCTGGCTGGATCTAAGAGATGGATAAGGGAAGCTGTGATTTATACCAGATGGAAACCTACTGTACAGTGCTGTATGCCTCTGGTGATGAACACATGAGGAGTGGGGAATGTGGCAGGCCAGAAATCACAGAAAAGTGGCATCCTGGATCATTGGCAGGATGCTTTGATAAGGACATATCGTGCCAGGCTGCCAGATAAGAAACTTGCTCTCTAAGGCCCATTGAATGTACTTGATTTTGGCCTCATATGAGTTTTGGACATTAACTCACTCAGGACCATTGAGACATATAGTCCTTGTCACATATAAACGATGTCAGTCAATGAAGACATGCCCAAGCAGAGATAGGGCAAATGCAAATGAATAACTGTGGATGCGAGTTAGATCTCCTATTTTTCATTCTCATACTACAGATAATAATTTTTACAGATATAACAGATTAATAAAAAAATGTTAAGAATGTCATCATCATTGTTGAATCATCATTTTCTATAGAAGCTGCTCTGACATAAGCATCATAAGTTTATATTAATGTGTTCAATGTAATACATTATCGTTTCTATAGTAATAACTCATTCACTGGGACTTGTACGGTGAAGGCTCCGCATAATCTGCAGCTAATGATGAACAGATTTAAAAACATGCTGTTTATTTTTTATTTTATATTTGGTAATATTTTGTTTATATGGAAAAGAGACATATGTATGTAGACCTGCAACAACGAATCTCATTATCGATTAGTCGGTCTGCTCACGGTACTGGGTGCGTTTACTCATTGCGATACTTCTGTTCAGAGAAGTCGGAAAGTACTGTCTGATGCTTCAGACAGTAAATAATAAAGTTGTGTCCCAAATGACGTATTATACACTTTTAGAAAGGTACCAACATCTTAAAAATAACTCTAGAGGTTTAATAACCGGAAATATAAGCCGCTTCCTAGTCAACGGCGCATCACGTCATATGCACGTAATGTAACGCCCTTAGCTTTAGCAGATTCCCAGAGTCACCGACAATGACTTTCTTCATTTACTGTTTATATACTTAGTTATATACTTACAAGTATTTATGCATTATTTTTATGGATGCATAAAAAGCACTGAATTACCCACAGTCCTAAATGAATAATATATATTCTGGTGTGTGTGTGTGTGTGTGTGTGTGTGTGTGTGTGTGTGTGTGTGTGTGTGTGTGTTGGGTTAATTTCAGTCTTATATAATTGGACAAACAGTTGTGTAAATTTTTAGTCTGAAGTTTATATTTGTAACAATCAGTTTGTAGATTCTATTTTAAATAAACAAAAAAATGGTACTGAAAGTATGGTACCAGTAACTTTGCTGCCTCATGCAACCCCATCATTGATTATTTTTCTACAACAGCACACCCCGTCTGTAAGTGAATTGTGTTTCACCACCAATTAGTGGTGTATTAGTTACAGTTTTAACAGAGATGGAAATCTCTATCTAATGACTCATGTGGCCAATTACTGACTACTTCAAAAGGTAGAATGAGGAACAACAGCTAAGAAATGAGACATCAGATATGGTCATATCTTTAAACCATCTCAGCACCATTCCATGAGAATCAATTTGAGTTCCTTTTTCAATTTCTTATAAACAGTAGTCTCTCTGTCATCTCATACTGATGAAAGGGTAATAGCAGGGTCTAAATGATAAAGCCTTACTCGTAGACAATTTCCCTAATCAGAGTTCATCTGTGCGTGTTCCAGGGGAGTGAATAAGCCATATAAGTACAAACACTGAGTCACAGGAGTCACTCCTGCTATCTGTTTGCGACCTTCAATCACAGCCTCATATCAGAGCAACTGCACTGGGCAAACACAGCAGACTTGAAGGGTCTAAAGGAAAAAGCCTTTCCTATTCCTATTAGTCAGTGCTAACAATGTCAGTGGGTGGGGATGGCTGTGTGTGAGCATGTGTAGGTCATTAACAAATTCCCTGAGCGTTTAACATTTATAGTGTAACTATCACACTATAAAAACACTGTGCTACGTCTTTGTGTTACTGCAGTCATGCCAATGACTGGGGATATATTAGGGAATATAATTTTACCACATCATTATCATAGTTCCATAATTCCATAGTTTGTATACCTATGTTCTTCCTTTATGCCAATCTCTTAATGTTTCACCCCCAACATTCACCTTTCACCATTCACCTATCTATAGAACACGAGTCTACTTTTGTATAAGTTGGAAAAGGTATGAGGGACAGAGACAGAGCAAAGAGATGGGGGGGGGATCCCGGATACACACCCTTAACCACATTGAGGCATTTCACCGCCAGAGCTCTTTCAGAGCCCATGCATTCTCCTTTAAATCATCCTCTTTTGTCTTCTGCCCTTTTTTTTTTGCCGGCCTTGCCTTAGACACCTGTGTCCACACCATAACATTTGGCAAAGCCTTTTGTGATACAGGTACCAATTAATGCACACACACATACACACAACATAGCCCAGCGCCACACACACACACACACACAAATACAATTTCTAGTTAGGTACTAGGGAGGACAAATCACGAACCTGTGTGGCCAGGATAAACAAATTTCATGTGCGGGCTTTTGGGTTGTTTATTTATTCAGTAGGTTCAAATAGGTATTAAATGCTCATTGATTCTTTAACTATAGCGCAAGTTACTTGTTCCAAATCCAACCACATTCTGCTCTACACACTTCACATTACACACAGAGGGCGATCTGTCTGTTAGTAGAAAGAGTTAATTAACTCCCTGCTAGCACACCCTACAGTCAAAGTATGGTTAAACATGATAACATAACAATATAGACTTAAACAATATAAAAAAGGGAATATCACAGCTTATAGCCAAATATTCTGGTCAACAATTCCCAGATTTTTTTTTGTCAAGGGTGAAAATGAGATGCTACATTATGATTCACTTTGCCTGTATTAATGCAGTTTACCTGACAAATTCACCATGTTATTACAGTAGGTTACTTACCACTTTTTAACCTATTCAAATAGGTCTACGGGCAACCAAAACATGGGATTTGGCAAGGACACTGGAGCTTTTATCTTCCCTGTGGGCTGCCTAATAATTGTATGATTTGTCCATCCCTTAGGTATATAAGTAAAAGCCAAAATTTCATTTACAATATCCCGTTCTGACTGACAGTGAATTTGTATAAACCCCATTGTCTTTTCTACTAAGCTACTGTTTGATGACACCTTCCAGACATTTCCTCAGGCTGCATACATATATATATATATATATATATATATATATATATATATATATATATATATATATATATATATATATATATATATATATATACACACAGTGAGGGAAAAAAGTATTTGATCTGACCAAGAAATGATCAGTCTATAATTTTAATGGTAGATTAATTTGAACAGTGAGAGACAGAATAACTACAAAAAAAATCCAGAAAAACGCATGTCAAAAATGTTATAAATTGATTTGCATTTTAATGAGGGAAATAAGTATTTGACCCCTCTGCAAAACATGACTTAGTACTTGGTGGGAAAACCCTTGTTGGCAATCACAGAGGTCAGATGTTTCTTGTAGTTGGCCACCAGGTTTGCACACATCTCAGGAGGGATTTTGTCCCACTCCTCTTTGCAGATCTTCTCCAAGTCATTAAGGTTTCGAGGCTGATGTTTGGCAACTCAAACCTTCAGCACCCTCCACATAGATTTTCTATGGGATTAAGGTCTCTAGAGCCTCCGCAGACACTCAGGACCTTGCATCTTCTTGCGAGCCACTCCTTTGTTGCCTTGGCGCGTGTTTTGGGTCATTGTCATGCTGGAATACCCATCCGACCTATTTTCAATGCCCTGGCTGAGGGAAGAAAAAGGGGTTCTCACCCAAGATTTGACGGTACATGGCCCCGTCCAGCCACCCTTTGATGCAGTGAAGTTGTCCTGTCCCCTAAGCAGCAAAAAAAACACCCCCAAAAAGCATAATGTTTCCACCTCCGTGTTTGGGGGGGGTGTGTTCTTGGGGTCATAGGCAGCATTCCTCCTCCTCCAAACATGGCGAGTTGAGTTCATGCCAAAGAGCTCCATTTTGGTCTCATCTGACCACAACACTTTCACCCAGTTGTCCTCTGAATCATTCAGATGTTCATTGGCAAACTTCAGACAGGCATGTACATGTGCTTTCTTGAGCAGGGGGACCTTGCGGGCGCTGCAGGATTTCAGTCCTTCACGGCGTAGTGTGTTACCAATTGTTTTCTTGGTGACTATGGTCCCAGCTGCCTTGAGATCATTGACAAGATCCTCCCATGTAGTTCTGGGCTGATTCCTCACTGTTCTCATGATCATTGCAACTCCACGAGGTGAGATCTTGCATGGAGCCCCAGGTCGAGGGAGACTGACAGTTCTTTTGTGTTTCTTCCATTTGCGAATAATTGCACCAACTGTTGTAACCTACTGACCAAGCTGCTTGGCAATGGTCTTGTAGCCCATTCCAGACTTGTGTAGGTCTACAATCTTGTCCCTGACATCCTTGGAGAGCTCTTTGGTCTTGGCCATGGTGGAGAGTTTGGAACCTGATTGATTGATTGCTTCTGTGGACAGGTGTCTTTTATACAGGTAACAAGCTGAGATTAGGAGCACTCCCTTTAAGAGTGTGCTCCTAATCTCAGCTGGTTAGCTGTATACAAGACACCTGGGAGCCAGAAATCTTTCTGAGAGGGGGTCAAATACTCATTTCCCTCACTGTATATATATATATATATATATATATATATATATATATATATATATATATATATATATATATATATTTATATATTTATATATATATATATATATATAAATATATGTGTGTGTGTGTGTGTCATATGGAATTCATCAGAGAACCCCTGCAGAGCCCGAGCCAACACTCACAAACGATGCCAGAAATAACCAAAGCTTAAAATTCTTAACACTGACCTAAATGGATTGTTTCTGCTTCCTCACTAACTCACTAACTGCCACTGTTAAACATTGGGCTATTTTGAATAACAGTGGCCAGACAACCATCTGTCCTGCAGTAAAAATGTGATCTACAGACAAACACTGGGTGCGAGTGGAGGGTGAGAGGACACCCTATTATAGCCAGGTCCTGACAAGACATTACAGGGTATTTATTTCAAAGGAACATCCCCCCTATGTGGTAGGGGGAAAACAATAGCAGGGTGGAGTTAGGGGGGTGAAAAGGTCAGACTGAGTGGTAATAGAGTTGGGGAAAATGTCCCCACAAACACAACCCCATCTAGAAAGGACCATGATTTGTTCAAGGTGGGAGGCATAGTCAGGAAACAACACAAACACAGCAGTGGATTACTGCTGTGAGTGTGACATAAAAGGGGCACAATGTGGCAAAGAATTAAAACTACCGGAGATTTTTTGCAGATTTGTGCCAAGACTCGTCATGTGACATCATCACAACACGCATTCTACCAAAGCCCTCTTCAATTCTTGTGCGTCGAACACGAGTACATCTAAAAAGGTCTCATTTACCAACAAACATTAATGTGAAAGACCGTGCAAAACTATTTAGCACAATTGCAATTTCGACAATCGGCAAGTCGATTTGGGAGAAAAAAAACTCTGCAAGTTTCATCGCAACTTTTGAAAAAAGCTGTAGTAAATTAAGCCAATTTTGGCAGCAATAATCACCAAAAAAACTCAGCGAAATCCAGACTTATCTCTTATACATTTTTGAGAAAATGAGGCCTTGTGCTAACATGTTTATATTAGGACATTTAATTAATTATGAATGATGTGCATCATTTTAAATTCATGTCCACTTATAACAATTACATTGTCTTCTTATTTTGAGGATTTGCCAGACTTCTGGAAGCATAATTTTTGCAGGAGGAGCTCCTTTTGTCCCACAGATGTCAGCGTAATCAGATTACTGCAAACTGATAAGGGCACTTTCAGAGTCTGTGTCATGGCAGCCTTTGACAAGCCTCTCTTAAAAAGAAAGGCTCGGACAGTAAAAAGGCCGGGAGTTTTGGGTCCATCTGTCAAGGTTTGACACAGCTTGCATGAGAGTTTCCTAAATAGTCTCTTCTAAAAGCTTTCTTGTCATGACGAAGGAACTGATGCCTTCTCTTTGTGCGGTTATCTGTAACCTAGAAGAGGTGAGACATAATACATGATATGCTTTGAAGATGGACAGATAAATATGTGAAGAGATTTCAAAGGCATTTCCTGACTCCTTCACCCTCTTTCTCTCTCTCTACCCCATTTCATCTTCTCTTCTTTGTGTCTTGCCCCATTCCTCTAAAATGCAACTGTTTTAGAATGGAGTAATGAATCAGTTGTTTGAATGGTCCCAATAAATGTCACCTACATCTCTAAATGCATCTCTTAAAAAAAAAAAGAAAGAAAAAAAAGGATAATAATAATAATAATAATAATAATAATAATAATAATAATAATAATATTACATCCTCCAGGAAAGTGAAGCCCACCTCTTGTGTATCCCTTTGCGCACGTCCATACAACAAAAGAAAGAAATGGGTTTTGTTGGGGCTGATTACACACAAGGTGAAAGATCGAGCACCTTAAACTAGCTTCCAAGAGGAAGCCAGTAACCATCAGAAGCAACAAACCCCCAGCTAGAGGTATAAAAGACTTGTTTGCTCATAAGTTACATAAAGTCCTTTCTTAAGCAGTTAAAAGGGGGAAGGGGAGTGTAATTTGGGAGCTTTTGTGTCCAGTTTCGCTACAGAATTCATTGAGGGAAAAGCCAGCTGTTGGTGAAAGAATTGTAGAGACAAAGAAATAAAATATTTACATAGCTGTGGTTTTAATAGTGTAACTTCTTTCAATGTATGAAAAGAGACTATCAAAAAGAGTTAAAAAAAAAAAAAAAAAAGCAGGTGGATTAACTGCTCCAAAATACAAAACAGTGCATTTTAGCTGCCTCCATGTTGGATCCTATGTATTAGACCCAACAAAACAAACTTTACAGGTTTTTTTTTTTTACTCCTTGTCACTGTTGACTGTTTCAGCTCTTTAGTTCATGCCATTATATTCCAACGCTAATGGCTTATCAGGATTATAGGCCTTAGTGTGACACTAAAAGCCACTAAGAAAATGAGCCTTATTTGGCCTACACAGTTTCTCTGAAGCTTAGGAACCTGAAAGTAAGCTCAGGCCAATATTGTGTATGCTTTTTTTTTTTTTTCACGCTGATGACTACACAGATAAGCTCAACTTCACAGAATCTCTCAAATGAGGGTTAATCAAACGCAAACAGAGAGCCGTTTGTGAGGCATGTTAATTGCATTCCCACATGAAGCTCGGGACAAAGTCAGCTGAAGGCCTGGTGAAGGGAGACTTCACGTGAGGGCGCTTCTCTTCTGTATGCCTTTGCGCACGTCCATACAACAAACATTGAGAAACCATGCGGCCTTACATCAAAAGCCTGGCTGTTTGCGCATACCGACATTTACAGCCCACTCTCTTCATAGGGTTAAGCCAGGCTTTATTAGTCTAAAGTGCTCTCTTTAGAAAAAAAAAAACATGCAATGATGACAAAAACCACACTGTGAGGCCCATATTATCAGACCCTGGAGCAAATCAATATTGTAAGATGAAGTAGTTTCAGTTTTAGGGATTAAGACCTTTTGGTGCCTTTGGCAGTGTTTATAGACTTTGGTAAACCTAACAAACTTGAACCCATTCTTAGCTAGACAAATATTTATGGCTTACAATACAACAAATCAAAATACGAACAATACAATATCTACCTTTGCCTAAAGTAGTGAAACCTCCACGAATGAATCAGCAAACATGTGACTTTGGTGCCGTGACCCGGAGAATTATTGATGCGAGCCATGTTCCAGCCTTGGAGCCTTGAATTCAGGTCAGGCTAACCCATTACTGAATAAAGTTGGCCGGAGAATGAAGACACATAAGGTAGAACAGAGAGGACACTGTCAGAGCTTGTGTGCTCATAACTTTAAAACGTCTATATGTATAGTTGCATTATACACACTGCACAGTTCTATTGAAAGCAAGCACTGTTAGACCTGCTTGCTCTCTGCTCCAGGAGAACAGCACAGGGTGATGGCACTGTGGCACAGAGAGCAAGAAATGATTGTGCTGCTGTGCTTCATCTCCTTCAGCCTACCAAGCTTGTTTTCACGCTTTGATGAACAGACTGCAACAATACTCCTATTCTCCAGCACTAAATCCCCAAAATGCGTTTAGTGCACTTGAAGCCACAGTTCTACAAGACTCGAGCTAATCTGTGCCTTACTTCATACTCTAAAGGTATGTTTAAACAGAAATGTTTTAACTTTGCGTTTTTAAAAGGTTTCGCGTACAGACAACCACGCTGTCAAAACGATCCCCATTAACACGTATCAGTGAAAACGACTAAAAACGCTGTATTATGCATGCCAGGCCAGTAGTTGGCGGTCACTTTGTAAAGAAACACTACCCACATAAGCATTGACGTCAACGTGTCCACCATATTGATCCGGGCAAGACCGCCCTATAAATAATTACAAACGGGGGAGCTGTGGTTTTTCTGGATAAAAAGCACAATAACGTTTACATTTCTCAAACGATTTCAAAGGTTTATGATCTACATGGAGTACAAAAAATAGTCCTGTCTCCAGTAACTTATAATCTCAATAGTTAGACCTGGAAAATTCTTCATTGTTATAAGGAATTGTGAAAACTCACGCTCGGGAAGCATAGATTTGGCTTATTTTCTTGGTTAATAAATTCTGAGACGTCCCTAATGCAATATGGTTTAATGTACATGAAATGTGCATAAAGTTTTTTTCATTGTGGAAATGGATTTTTCTGTTTTCAACCCCATCTTTTAGCTTTTCTTGTGCTTCAGGTCAAAATGCTGTTAAAAGCTCGATCATTTTTAAATACTGAAAAAATCTAAATAGTGCATCTTTAAGTACTAAGACCATCGTTGTACCAAAATGGAACAAAATCGGCACATACAAATCAAAATGTGAGACACTGGATGTCAGTCTGCTTTCTATATTTTTATTAGCAATAAAAGGATACAGATATACTCCAAAACAGACCATTACAAAGATAATTATAAGATTTTGAATATCGGTGTAGATGTGGGTTAATAATTTGGCGTATGTAGCAAATGCGTCTCCACTGGTCGTAGTAGTGATGCAGGAAATCGTGGGTTACGTAACCCTGTTCCCTGAAGGGAACGAGGTGCATTTAGCATAACAGAGGGAGCGCCTCGGCGGACGGCATCTGAGCTGTTGCTCTACATGGCCTGCCATGATCGGTGACGTGGCAATTGCGCGGCATATATAATGGCACCTGGAACCCGAGCCATTATGAGGAGCGCATCACAGCTGCCCTGGATGACATGCATGCAATGTCTGCCTCAGGACGGGTACACGCCCCAAGGGAACGACGTTGCATTTAGCATAACAGTAGGGAACGGAATACCCACCGCACCAAGGCCGTCAGGGACCACCGCCCGGTGAATGACATGGGTAATGGCGACCCGGCAAAAGGTAATGGAGAAGCGGGCGGAGGGCGAGGGCAGAGGGTGTGAGTTAGGTACTAGTTGCTATCGAGTGAGCTAAAGACTAGCACAGAAAATTTTGCAGAAACCTGGTTAACCGTTCACACCAACAAGCCCCACTGGCGATACAATTTCTTGTGGATGGGCCTGGTAAATGGCTACAACCTCGTTGTGAGACAGAACCTTGAGCTGGGCTCAGGGCAGACCAAGTTTACGTTCTCAGCCCCGCTTGAGACAGTAGTCCCGGATGGGATTCCAAAGTGCTAGTTAGAACATGGAAAGACAGAGGCTCTTTGTGGGAGCAGAGCGGAGCGAAGCGGACGCCAGTGACATGGCGAGTCCCAATGGGGCAGGAGGAGTGAGGCAACCACACGGGTGTGTTGTCTCCTGAGGCAAACACTCCACTCCGTCCCCCTTGTCACCACTTGTGGATGAGCCTCACCCCGCTAGCGCCATTTTCATGCATGCACTGCACCACAAAGAACTCCCCGCCAGAGGAGGTTAGTTGCGCCGCCTAACAGGGGTACCCCCCGGTGGTTGATCCACAGCTGTGTGTTGCACAACAGCATGTGACCTCAACTGAGGAGAAAATTCAGTGCAGATACGCCGCATTAGGCGTTTTATGCCACTCAGTAGCCCCCGTGAGCTGAAGCCATTTAAGACTGCGCCCCAGCCTGTGAGGGCGCGCTGTTTCCGGAAGGGCCCAGTGTGACCGAGGCTAGGAACGGCACCTCAAAACGCACCCCTACCTAGGTTTCTGCTGCCGTGTCAACCAGGGCGTTTGGCATAAGCCCAAAGCCCGAAAAGCTGAGGGGTGCGCGATTGCCAAAGTTGTAGGTGAGTTGGAAGGCATAAAGAGGCCTGTGGGAGAAAAGGAGGAAGGGTGGTTTCAAAGCAAACGGAACTTCTGATGGAGTGTTGTTATACAGGAGAGAGCATGGAGTTAGGAAGCTAGGGGCCTGTAACGCTTCTTGTGCAAGATGTGGCACACCACTGAGGGCTGACTGCGATTTATGGAACAATGGGATGGTATAGCTCCATGGCTAGTAGAGTTTTCCGCTTTGTGAGGAGCTCTTCCCCCGGACAGCGTAAGAGAGGCGGGGGCCCACCAAGTAGCACGGGGCGGTCCGCCCTTCCGGTGTCCCTGGCTTGCTGCCTTGTTGTCTGCCCAGCAGGTGTGGCTGTCACTTTAGGCGGCATTGCTGGCAAGCCCGGGCGGTGGCTTGGGCGCGGCCACCAGGACAGCAGCAAAATCTGTCCACCATCCGACAGGTTGAGCATGTGCTTCCACAACCATGAGCAGTTGTTGGTCCAGATGGCGTCCCTACTTCACAGCATTGCCGGAGGCATCGTAGTTTTAAAGGTTCCCCGGGGGTCTCGTTGGGGTGGTTTGCGAGGAGAAAAAAGCTTGGGGCTCTGCCGACAGGCCCCAGACCAGGGCCTGAACCCCATCATGAAGAGATGCCAGAGTTGCCTAATGGTCACAATGCTCAGTCGCCCCGGGGCTGCTGTAGCATGCCCTTCAGCAGAAAGCTGTCCGCTCCACCGTGATGAAAGGGGCAAGGCGAACACACTCTCTGAACTTTCCTGCCTTTTTTTTTTCATACAAAGGGGATAGAAAAGTTGAGATTTTGGAAAACAGAGAAAGAGTTTTTACACAAAATGCAGTGCGGATAATAAGGCTGGCGGGTATGCAAAGGGCTGCCGTCGCGAGATGTTTTCAGGGTGCCTGTGGAGGTTGACCACTTTGCTGGAGAGGTGTCAATAAACTCAAAATCATGACCAACACAAACACTGTATTGTAGTCCGCCATTGTAGTTTTGAATGTCTCGTGAATTGTTTTGAAGTACTCATGCACATGCCTAAAGACTAAACACGTAACACGGTTGCGCATGACAAATTCTCGTTTTTGTACGTTTACATATAGAAGATAACAGCATCGTTTTCAAAAACTTGCACTTTAAAACCCCTTTTCAAACGTTTGCGTTTTCAGGCCCCAAAATGCCGTTGTCGTGTAAACGAACATCCAAACCGCATAAAACGTTTTCTGTTTTTAGTTGAAAACATTGTAGTGTAAACTGACTGATCCCGTCAACTTCAAGACAGAACCAAGAGAGGCCAGTCAGGCCTCCACCCTGCTCACAACTGCTAGACCTGCTACTGCAGTTTAAATAAAAGCAATTCATAGAAACACATTATGTGTAGACATTAAAATCTGCTTAAAATGGGATTCTAGTGGAAATGCAAAAAAGAAAACCGTCAGAAGATTTTGAGTTTGTGGCCAGGAGCAAAGGGAACTAAATTGGTTGTGCTCTCTGGGTTGGTTGTGCTCTGTGGAATGGATGGCAAACAATCTCTCCCCTGTCAATCACAGCAACACAGCAATCATGGGTGTCTGTGAGCTCACATATACTGAAGCTACTCTGTGAAGCAGCATGAGCAGCAGTTCGAAAGGATGCAGTTGGCTAGCTTAAAATGTCTCAGGGGAAGCATGTGTTAGCCGTAATCTTCGGCTTGGTAGCTGTTGTGTGATAAGGGAGAGCTTGCTGGTAGGTGGGATTTGGCAGGTGACCAAATTGGGAAGAAAACTGGTGAAGGGGTTGTTGGTATGGGGAATGGCATTCCATCCCACCACAAAATTAATGTAGACAAAGGATGTGACATGGATTAAAAGCAAGCAAGGGTCACCTAAAGAAGATTTTCTTCTTCAAAAAGTATTTCAGACCAATAAGTGAGCTCCCTGACTCAACCATGGTTACTATAATGAAAAATTCCTCTATAACTCATGATTTTCTCCCTAGAGCTCAGCTGCTCATATCACCTCATCACATCTCCAAACTCAACCTTATTAAGTTAAACCCTCAAGGCTGAAACCCAATTAAATTCACACTCAAATAAAGAGCCTGGTTTTACTGGCAGTTTATTTTCAAATGACCGGTGAAAAAAAATCAAATTTTCCAAGCAACGCTAAAGTAAGCAAATCTAAACCACAACACCTGTGACTGACTGCTGATAATCTAGCAAGTATAAACTTGACTTCCACCGTATGAATGTGCTACTATGGGGTGATGTTCAGTCAGGGGCATGTAGGACAGCCCATTTAGCAAGATCATTTTTCATTTGAATAGATGGGGACAGATGGAGTGGGCCACAGCAGGCCTGATCTGAAAGGATGCATGAGCAGACGAGGGGAGAGAGTGAGGAGGAGTTGATTATGTGTGGGCATTGAACGCCGGCTGGTCCTCCAGAGCAGATATGAAGTCCGGGCCCCATTCCTGAGCACTCTACTGTAGAGAATGGTTTGTCATTCAAGACAGGGTCAATTGTTCATTTCTCGAATAGGACACCAATGCTCTTGGCAGAGATCATAGCTCAAAAGCATGAGGACATGAGTAGGGAGGGCGGGAAGGATGAGGGTGCGAAAGGAAAGATCAGTTGAACTTGCTTCATTGTCTCCATGTAAATAGGTCCTGATCAAGATTCCAGCAGCATTCCTGCATCTAATTCATTTAATCTGTGCAGACGTGGCCAAGTGACGAAGAAATACAGGAGGGAGAAAGTGGATGTAGTGTAATGGGTGAACTGGGTTTCGGAGGGACACACATATACACACTATATGCACAAACTAATGGTGAGTGTCAAGTTCCTCTAATTTGAGCCATTAAATGAAAAATTCACCTTGATCAATTTGCATATCAACATTTATAAGTTCTAAGTAGATTTTTTCCCCATTGACAAATTGGTCTATTTTCTTTTTGGTTAACAGTTTGCTACATTACCCACAATGCCATTCTGACGCAGCAGCAGAGTGAATTTATCGCTAAAGCAACTGGTGCAGCAGTGCTTTAGTACTTCCAGCTCTGTCCAGCTCCCTCATGAGGATCTCTGTATCTGTACACTTAAAGTTTCAAAGCTTCAGCCGATACTGCTTTTAACACTGTTGTGCTTGTCATCTCAGAGATTGCTAACCAGTGCAACTGCTTCATATAGCTGTATGAGTAGTTTCCCCTACTTCTACATAGGTTTTCTCATCAACATGACATAGAAAATCTCTGAAGCTCTTGCTCTTTCATTTTTAGGAGCTACAATGGTAGTGAAACCTAACCATTATCCTTTATGTTTGAGATTCTCCAATTGAATGCCATTGTAACCGCAGCAGCAATGTCCCCCGGTGACATTGGTAAGGTAGAAAACCGCTAACTTCTCCAGGGAATAACTCGTAGGATAACACTGACAATTTACCGCAAGAATTGCTAAGCACATCACAAACATTTAGCATTTACCAAAGATAAAAGTAAATGTTGCTCTATGTCTGCAAGATCATTCTAACATTAGTTTAGACTAGGGCTACAACTAACGGTTATTTTCATAACCGATTAGTTTGTCGATTTTTTTCTTCAAAGTTTGTATTATATAATATTATTTATGCATACCTTTGTATAAATGGTAATGTTGACATAAACAGTAAACTGAAGAAAGTTATTTTCGGAGACTCTGGGTATCTGCTAAAGGTAGCGGCGTAACATAACGTGCATATGACATCATGTTCCGTCGACTAGGAAGCGACTTACACATCCGGTTAGTAAAAAAAAAAGTTAGTGTTCCTTTTGAGACGATGTTACCCTTATAAAATTCATACACTAGATGGTAGAATAAACAGTGCATAGTGTAAGTGTATAGTACATCATTTGGGACACAACTTTAGTATTTACTCTCTAAAGCATGTTTTCGGAACAGAAGTAACGTAATGAGTAAACGTACCCCATACCGTGCGCAGACCAACTAATCGATAATGAGATTCGTTGGCAACTATTTTCATAATCGATTATTATCGATATTATCGATTAGTTGTTGCAGCTCTAGTTTAGATAAGTGGTTACCAACCCTGTTCCTGGAAATCTACCGTCCTGAAGACTTACGCTCCAACAATAATCTTGCCCACCTGACCGTATAATCATTGCCTTTAGAAGTTGGTTTAGACAGTGTTAGAGGTGCTTGGTTGACAACTACACACTGAGGTAAACTGCAAATGTCCCTCTTTGCCTGCCATCCAGCCCCTCCCCCATGAGGTCAGCCTGTGTTCCGTCAGCTATCCTGTTGATTTCACATTTTGTCCAAGCACAATTCACCAGCCCCTTGACAACAAAAACTTAGTGAGACTGAGGCAGAGAAAGGACCTTGAGACAGAATAGCTTTGAGAGGCAGCAGGTTAAAAGGGCATTACTAAACACCATTCGTAAGGTGTGACAATATGAATCATTAGAACCAGATGATGTATTACAGTTAAACTCCATGATTGCATGAACTCAAATCTTTCCTGTTCTCTTGATAAAAATGGCGGAGACAAATGCAAAAGCTGCTTTTTTTCTTCTCTCTTATAGGTGTTGCCATTTTAGGAAATGGAATTTATAAAGAGGAAGCATGCACTCACCTGCCCTGGACCTAACCCACACAGCCATATCTACTGCCTCAGGTACACACACACACAGACACCCTCATACATACGTGCTCACACACAGGTGCAGGACTACAAACATACTCACTGTTGATAACATCAGTCTGGACCGAACTCTAACTACATGACCCTAAGCTCACAGAAGCATTGGGAAATTCCACAGGAATCACGAATGGATTTCCACTCACCCTACTTCTACTCGCAAATCCTACTTAATCGTTTAATTGCACAGCTTTGCCTCAGCAATGCACATAGACCTTCCAAAACAGGGAACAGCAAAGAAGAGAAGCCTCCAAACACATCTGGAAGAAACGGTACTGTAGTTGAATTACAAATGCAAGATATGCTTTGTCCGGGGACTTAAAGAAAATTTCAATCACAGCAGTCCAGTTTGCACAGGTTCATATTATATACTAACACATAGCAGACATACAGTGGTGCTTGAAAGTTTGTGAATTTTCTCCATAGACAACCACTCATTTCACAGGTGGCGATGGATAACCCGTATGTGGTCCAAGTGGCATCGCAATGATCTATATAGAATGATGTTATAAGGTGTCTTGTTTGCTAATATGTATACTGTATATGTGCCTTTAATTCATTTCTGATGGGCAATGTCATCTATAATAAAAGTGAATCATTCTGTCTCCAGCTCTGTCCTGTCACTCCAATATCTCCACTCTGGAGTGCTCATATAGGTGCACCCTTTTCCCTACGGTGTATTCTTTTGCCAACTGTGTGCCTTTACCAGTGCAGATAGAGAAGATCATGACAAATTTAACATTACAAAGGATTCTGTTTTTCTCCCCAATAATCCATGAAGGACAATACATGTGAAACAACTACAACCCCAATTCCGAAAAAGTTGGAACAGTATGGAAAAAGCAAAAGAACAGACAAAAAGAGTCATTTGAAAATTCAATTAACCCTGTACTATATTGAAAACACATTATTAACACATTATTTGATGTTTTACTTATTACTTATTACTTATTCTTATTTCAACTTGTCACAGCGCAATTAGTCCTAAATTTCCCCTGTCCCAACTTTTTTGGAACATGCATCAATTTCAAAATAAATGTTTACATTCAAAAAACTATGCAGTTGATTAGGTAAAACATCAAAAACCTTGTCTTTATATGTTTTGACTTTATAAGTCAAAGTACATTTACATTTGTTTTTATTAGTATTTCCTATACTGTCCCAACTTTTTTTAGAATTGGGGTTATAATATAATATAATTCTGTTCAATTAAATTATTTGTATGGTACTTTTAACAGTAGTCCCAAGCCAGTTTTTCATAAATCCAGATGTAGATTTATATCGCTTATGAGCAAGCCGGGGGGGAACTCCCTGAAATGAGAGGAATCAGATTCATCCTCTTCTGGGTGATACCTGGTCTGATAAGATCTGTAACTTCAAAAATTATTAAAGTATTGGCACAGTTAACCATCGTTAAGTGAAAGTTTGCTTCTTTGTATGTTCACTAAAGTTTAAAAAGTGTTGGGTCGAGGCTTCCTCAAGGAAGCTACAGTATTCAATACAATCAATAGCTGCTCAAATAATTAACAAGCTTATTAGAGGAGATACAAATCAGGATAGATGATTGTGTGTGTGTGTGTGTGTGTGTGTGTGTGTGTGTGTCCAAGTCTATGTGCATGTGGCCTATGTGTCTATAAAAACACTGAAAAATTCCGTCCTGTCTGTGGGGAGAGGAGATAAATAGACAAAAGGATGTCTACTCTTTAAACCCCTCTTCCTTTCAGCTGTCCCGACACCACATAAGAAAAGCCAGAGAATACTGATACCCAGGGAACCGGGGGAAGGGACAAGCAGGATGCTTCGCTCCCAGTGACTTCATCTCTGTGCAAGCACGCACAAACTCAAAAGATCTAAGGTCAGTTGTCATCAAGTCAGTGGGCTCCTCATTCGACTCCTCTGTTCTAACTCTGGCCTCTGCAGATCAGTGGATGTAACACAGCTTTAATGAACATATTTCAACAGAATGCATCATTGGCCTCGACTTATTACTTATCATTTATTTCAGTGACATCAGGTGTTATGTAACACTCTTGGATAAATGTGTAGGGGGAAAAAAAGTGTGCTACAAATTGCAAATGACAGTCAACACAAAGTTAACAAACATCTCAGTTCTGGCCAACTTCTACACAACGCTTGTTGTAAGTCTATAGCTGTAAGTGCCACATGTTTGCTTTCATAATAACAGGGTAGCAATGAGAGCGTTCCTCTCCAAAGACCTGTTTGAGACAGTAGGCAAGAATTCTGTATATCCTCATGCAAGTCTGAGAGAATGGAAAAATTACTTTTTAAAAAATGCGTTTTACTGTAGTGTGTGTGCCAGATATCTATGTTTACCTCTGCGAACCAGCACTTCCTTGCCACTGTTATGTAAAACAACAAGATTTCTGCTTGACTTCATTTAAGCAAAACAAATCGTTTGGCACAGGGGCGCTGCGGCCCTTCAGGCTGATCTCCAGTGCACTTCCAATGTACTTCTGAGAATCTTAGGACTACAAAAGGTTGATCTGAGAAACAGATCTGGCCACAACCTTCAGCCTGATGAACTGCAATCCTGTCCACAATTCCATCTATAAACACGTCTGTGCTCTGGTTTCCATTGGGAAAATACTTTGTCATCATTGCCGTCACACCAAGTGTTTTGGAGCAAGACATAGTTACTGAATGTGACTAGTAAGATCCCATTTTTAAAAGTTGTTCAAGAGTATGCTTTGGGTAAAGTGGTGTTTAGTGTTGAGTAAATGAGATACTTTTGCATGTATGCCAATAGGTTATGGAAATGTATATGACTGGTCATCTGCCATGTCAATCAAATTGCCTATTTCTGTGAAAGTAGGCATTTCATGTTCACAATAATTGAATGTTCTGGGGACTCTCTACCAAAGATAGAAATCTGGGTTATGAGATTAAGTAGCTTGCCACACCAAAGCAAGCAAGCTAAAGTGAGTCCAGTTCTTTTTTTTCTAAAGGTTAGCACATTCGCCTCACACCTCCGGGGTTCGAGTCCCACCAGGGCCATGTGTGTGCGGAGTTTGCATGTTCTCCCCGTGCTGCGGGGGTTTCCTCCGGGTACTCCGGTTTCCTCCCCCTGGCCAAAGACATGCATGGTAGGCTGATTGGCGTTTCTAAAGTGTCTAAAGTGTCCATAGTGTACGAATGTGAGTGTGTGTAAGTAAGCAGTAGAAGATGGATGGATGGATGGATAGGGGAAAATATACTTTTTTCCTCAGTGGAATTGATGGTTTTTGCGAAGAGTTTAGCTGAAGTAAGTCAGGTCTGCTGTATGGACCTCAGTGGTGCACCTGGTATTTATTACACTGATGGCTTTACAGCCCAGATTCCAGTGTAATTACAGGTATGCATAGAAAAGTTTGGTGACACGTACTGTGGGAAAAGGGGACACTTTCTGCAGCTAGTGCCCTATGATTTGATTCAAAGACAGAATTATGGATTTAAGACATAGGAACTGGTTATTAGATATAAACTTTGGAAATCTGGGGAGAATTAGGGCCAAACTGGTATCAAACAACTAGTCCAAATCAGATGATGATTCTGGAAAGCTGGTAAGCACACTGATGAGGAAAGCCCCAAAGACACAAACACAATGAGTACCTACAGACTCAGGCAAAAAAAAAAGGGAAGTGGATGCCTCTCTTTAAAACAGAACATGGCTAACAATTTCAGTTTCCAGTTTTCTCAGTATTAAAGACATTAAATTACATTTATTAATTAATTCATGGGGACACGGTGGCTTAGTGGTAAGCAAGTTTGCCTCGCACCACCAGGGTTGGGGATTAGATTCCTATCTCCGACCTGTGTGTGCAGAGTTTGCATGTTCTCCCCATACTTCAGCGTTTCCTCTGTGTATTGCGGTTTCCTCCCACAGTCCAAAGACATGCATTGTAGGCTCACAAGCATTTCCAAATTGTCCTTAATGAGTGTGATGCATGTATGTGATTGTGCCCTGCGACTACAAACAGGCTTCAGGCTCCCTGCGACCCTGTGTAGGATAGGCAGTACAAAAAATATAATTAATTCATTAACCACTTTATCCTGGTCAGGATCACCATGTTTTCCAGAGTCTATCCCAGGAACACTGGGCGCAAGGTGAGAATATCATCTTTTAACATCGTCTATATACCCTTGAGAATATACCCTTGATGGGATGCCAGTCCAATGCAGGGCACCATACACACACTCATAGCATAGTTAATCTACCTACCAGCAGATGAGAGGAAAAAGCAGGAAATAGGAAAACCCATACAGACAAGCGGAGAACATGCAAAACATTGCATAAACAGTAACCTGAGCTCAGGATCGAACCAGGGGCATTGTAAGGTGGTACTGTGCCATCAAAAATACTTGCATGTGCTAAACTCTTTTTAATTTGGTATTAGTTCCTAAATTCTTTTAAACGTAACATAAACTTTTAAACATAACATATAATTTTGAAGTTAAAGACGATGTTAAAAGATGAATTTGAGTGTTTCTGACCAGTAAGTACATGGCACTACAATAAAAACAGTCTTTTTCTTACATGTATTGCCATTATTCAAGTGAACATGAAGTACACAATGAGGTTTCTGAGTCATCAGTAGAAGTAGTATAATCCAACTGAATGTGCAGTGTATCAGCTGGAGTCCTGAATGGAGACACCGTGAGACATCAAGGACCAAAGGAAAAAATCCAGACATGAAAGCAGGAGTGAAGGAGCATGGGAAGGAGCTAGCATCCTTCCACAACCGTCTCTGGCCCCCAACCAACAAACATCATCAACATCCTGCAACTAGGACAATCTGGAAATGCTCATGTCCAGCAGATAAGACACACTGACATGCAGTTAACAAGAACACACATGCTGTATTCCAAGGAACACGTTTGAGAACAACTCCGTGGCCATTAAGCCTTTTAAATCTTTTCCATCTGAAGCTTCTCAAACTTATTTCAATCAATCCATTTTTATTCCACACTCACTTTTGCTATGGTTCTGCTATGCCGGAACATGCTGACTTTGAATGACTTGAATGCACTTAAAGGTGTGGAGTTAAAAAGGGGATGTCAGTTCCAGGACAGTCCACAGTAAGGATGCAGAGTCAGGTGTTTGTGTGTCCCTAGACAAATATATATTTTTTATATATATTTACTGTCAGACGATATTGAGGGAAAAAATGCTTTACTATCCAGGTTTTCACATATGGGGAAAATATCCTGATGAGCTCTTACACATAAACCTACTGAATAAAAGCGAGCAGCAAAGGCCCTGTTTACACTAGTGTGTTTTCGTTTTAACGTCCACACTGACGTTTCCGCTGTCTTCAAGAAACGATCTCCGTCCACACCACGTGACCGAATACGTAGGTCACATGACCAATCATGCACACTGGGCATGCGCATACAAGTGTAAACAGGAAGTTGGTTGCTAATCACAGGCAGACACAACAAACCGCCGTTCCATGTAGGGCTTACTCCGCTTGAAATGAGATTTGTTGCCGATTGCTCTAATCATAGCTTGCCTCTTGCGCATGTAGGCAGCTGCAGTATTATAAAATACGGAATTGAACTGCACAATGGCTGCTAAGAATGACAACAAAGCCCGCAAAGCTTGCAGTTCAGTCTCCATGTTGTTATGTATACGATCAGGGTAGCGTAATGGTCATATGGTAGGGGCTTGACGAATCAGGGAAGGATACGCAATGATCCGAAGACCCCACAGACACCTCACTGGGCAGAAAATCTAACAAAGATTAGTTCATTTCTAGGAATAGACTCATGTTATTTTTTAACAGAAGGTGTGGTAAGATCTGCATTCTCTTCACCTTTCCGCTCTACCCATTACATGGCTCAAGTACACAGAAGGTTATATGGGACATTTACCAACATCAGCCCAGGCAGGCTTCCTACAAAACAGCATTCCTGTATATACTCTCAATCCCGTTATCACATAATCCGACTGTACTTTTGCATGTTCTCGCCACGTGTAGCCATTACATCAGACTAAAGAAGCTCTTACCCAACACCACTCCAATCACCAGGACTAGCTAATTGAACAAACAGACTGTGAAAGTGGATTCCACAGTGAAATTTTGACCTCTTTCTACCAACCATAGATTTCATCATTTGCAGTAGGCTACAGTACTTCTTGCTGTTAAAATATTTACTTAGTACTTGCTTGTGCCTTTGCAACCTGAATTAACATTTACAAGTCTGGATTTGTACGCTTTGTAAGTGAAATTACTTATAAATTCAAATAAAAACATTGGATTTTTCTCATTACATAAGTTTTCCCCAAATACGTCACCAAAAACATCTAATATCCCTTTCACTTTGTATAAGTCTTATGCACTAACTTAAATCAAGTGAAAACCATTATACAGATTACCACAGAATTATTAATGGAAAACAAAAGCTCATTTGTAAGTCACTTTGGATAAAAGCATCTGCTAAATGAATAAATGTGAATGTAAAAGCTGAATTTCAACTCATTCTATTTATGCAAACTAAAGATTTTCCATCAGAAACAAGCGCCTTACTGATTAAGTCATAAACTAAAACTAAACTAAGGGAACAATAACAAGAAAGTGATGGAGATCCGTAAACTCTTGGAGCACATCCGTGAATGGTCTCTGATTAGACAAACTGGACACAGCAGCTGTGACTCTTTAGTACGAAGTCTAAGTCGGAATGTAGTCACAGATCTCAGGGAAGCCGTATCCCACAAAGCCCCGTGCTTTGGTCTCTGTTCAGCCTTTTGTCTCTGGAATCTGAGGGCTTTTCCGGTTCAGTTCGCATTTAAGCCATGAAAACGTAGCAACCAAATAAGTACTTCCTCCTCATGGGCGGAACTTGACTGCATCTTAAACCATGCCATGGTGAGGCCAGATACCAGAACAATCTCAGGCACTGTATTAAAGGTTTAAAAAAAAAAAAACACGTTGTTCGATTGGCATGTAGCCATTTAACATGAAAAAGCTTTCTGCTTAAATGGTTTAATGGCCTCATAGAGTCCTTCATGGTCTGATGGACAATGGCAACATGACACTGATAATAAAGCTGAGATTGTAGAACTGTGGTAAAAATCCACAACCTCAACGACAGATGCATTGAATCATTGAAACATTGAATGCACAGAAGTCATACACAGGAGCTGTATTCGTGAATGAATGAATGAATGAATGGCCAGGATTTGGCAGGTACGAAATGACAAAAATTACAGTGAACTAAAATAAACCTGTCTGGCATATAGAATAAGTGATTACAAATGAAAAGACAAGTGGGAAAAGGACATCAACATCAACCCTTTTTTTTTTATTCTAAGTACTTCATCATAATTCCAAGCAGGCACACCACCTTCAGGATTTTAATTATGATCTTTAAAAAAAATTTAATAACACAAGAGATTACAGGAAGCTGGCAAACAGGTGCATTCCAGTCCTGTGTCACTCCACTGCTTTTCTCCTCTATACTTTAATTATCTTTTCTCTGCCAGCTTCACTTCTTTCCTAGCTATCCACTCACGCTACTTTGCATCAATCTAGCACCTCTCCACCCCCACTCCTCCAATTACTTTATAATCCATGCGTATCATTCTAGCAATGAAACATGCCAAGAGTAAGGTCAAGGAAACTAATCACTACAGTTTACAGTCTCAGTCTCCAGGACTCTAGTATCTACTATTTTCCTGTTAGTCTTTATGTATTATTCAAACAAGAAAGATTTTTAGATATACAGTATGTCTGTCAAGTATTTTTGCCAGGGGCCATCTGTTTTGGAGGACATTTGCATGTGATAAGAAATCTCTATGCACATCCTCAATATGGGAGTGTCTTGATCATGTACACATGGTCATCACACAAAATATTCCAGTGATGCAAGAGAAATGCATTCACCACATCATTACGAAATTGTAAGTTCAAATCTTAATAATGCCACAGCCATCCAAGGCTGAAAGTCGAAAGAGGAAAATTGGCTGTAAATAAATTGGTATACTCTCTCTCCCCCTGTCAATCACAGCAACACTTGGTAATGCTGAACGTTTGTGAGCTCATGTATGTGGAAGAGGGTAGATAGCAGCAGTTGAAAAGCAGAAGCTTTGAAAAGGTGCATGTTGCTGGCTTGAAGAAAGTATTTGTTAGCCTTGACCCTGCCCAAATTTCCTGACATACTATACACACCTGATTTTTATACAAACTGGTTGTCCATCTATCCATCCATTTTCTATACCATTTATCCTACACTGGGTCACAGGGGATCCTGAACGCTATCCAAGGGAACTCGGGGCATAAGGCAGGGGATCACAGGGTACAGTCGCATACACATTCACACATCACTGAAAATTTTAAAATGCCAATCAGTCTACAACGCATGTCTGTGGATTGGGGAGGAAACCGGAGTACCCGGAAGAAACCCCGGCGCACAGTGAGAACAACCCTGGAGGGTTGAGGTAAACATGCTAACCATTAAGCATTGTCCTTGGAACCTTGGCTTGATCATTAGTAGGTCACATGTAGGCTATGCCTGTGCTAGAAACTCTACAACTTAGTACCCCAAAAGCATCACTTCCCTGGCAAGTCCTCTTAAATACATCTATATTTTACTGTTCTGCATTTTAAAATCAGCCATTACTTGGTTTCGGTTTGGTTTCAGACTGAGATGATAGAAAAGAGCCGGCGTCTTTTACACTGAAGAACAAGTTCTAAGCCACATGCAAAGATGACCTATCAATTTGCAGAATTGTACAGTGTGACAATTTTGTCCGTATTTGCAACTACAAAATACTTTGCTCCCAAATGTACAAAGAGAATTAAACGTTAGCTATTCACTAGTCGGAAAGATGCAACAAAGGATGATATAGTGTCTACTATCAGTGGGTGTTTTATCATCCAAGGCTAGGAAGAATGTTACTATGAATTCTAAAGTGTTGAGCAGTAATAGCTGATGACTAGGACAAAAACACAACAAAAATATATTTACCCATCATCCTTTTTATGACCAATAAGATCACTCAACAAGTTTATGTTCTGTAGGTTCTGTCAGGCTGCAGGTGAATCACTAGCATAAACGATCCTGCACATAGCGTACAAGGTAATTGTATTAACAAGATATTGGATATAGGTGAAGACTAAAGCCAAGCTAGATATATAGAAAGAGGGATTGCCATTCATTAATGTGGCTTCACCTACTGTATATATATATTTTTTAATAATGCGGTTTTCAACTGTACTACCACATGAGGTCGTACAAGCTTGATTATGTTACACAACAGGACAGCTCCTTGTCAAACAGTATGCTGTAATAATTCATTCTTATCCGAAGCAAATCCCGTAAATTTCATAAAATACTTTAGCAAAGAAAAGAACTCCAGGTAAAACAGCACACAGGATAATAAAGTCACTAGCTAGGAAGAGCCTAAATTAAGAGTTTTATACGAGGACCATTAGCAAAGAAAAGTCCTTCACATCAATTATTTCTTTCGCATTAATCATTACCTGCTTTAGCCTGACGGTAGGCCAGCTGAGGGGTCGACCTTTGTGCCGTAAGGAATCCGAGACATTCCTAACCTCCTCCTTACTCAAACAGCCAGAACAAAAGGAAGTGCTTCCACAAAACCAGGAGCACAGGAAGCTCACACAGAGGCAAGCCTACTACAGACACACACAACCTAGAACATTCCTGAGCATCACATACATGTTCATCATTGCAACAGGCCACCTGGTAATAGAGCCAGTAACAAAAAGCTACATATGATTTAAATGAAAAATCAACCCTTAATGACTTCTTGGTCTTTAATGGCTTTATTTTTGTAATGAAATTCTGACGTCTCTGGTTTAAACTTCTGTCATCGACGTACTGCTCTATTTTCACTTGGGTTATCAGTTTCCTGCATTACCTACAGCACCATTCAACTGCTGATAGTGGTGCCAGTGGAATTTAGTCCATCATGTCTAAATAAAGAGACTGATGAAGCAGTGCTGTAGTCAGTCCAGCTCTCATCTCCTCATCTGTACACTCTGCTCAAACAGAGCAGGATCCAAAGATTCAACTTTCACGCTAATACCGCCGTCAACACCGTTATGTTTGTCAGCTTGTAGATCGCTAACTAACTGAGTCACTGTCGTAACTCAGAGCCGCTGTGTCACATTGCATTGTGGATCTTTAAGTCAAATTTTTTGCTGTCTCCACAATTTCTCTGTTGGATTTCTCCTTAATATGACATTGATCATCACTGGTGGTCATCACTCCGCTAGCAATGTCGCACTGTGACGTCAGCGCGGCACCCAACCTCCAGCTCCTCATGGGAATAACAAAAATACAGCACCAACCAACAAATTAGCACCTAATTAAAACATAATCAGTGTGCTTCAGGGTGCAGTTTTCTTTTAAAGCAAACCAACAACCAAGCACACTGTACATTATTCAGAAGGGAGTGAGAAAGTTTTTAAAGGTCATCTAGTAAGGCTTTTAGTGCAATGCACTTCACTCCAATAAAAGCATTAGCCAAGAGCCCTTGTGAGCAGCCTGTGGCCATGGGGAGGCTGCAGGAGTGAGAGTGAAAACATAATGCCTCTAGGCCTCTCCTGTGGTCTTTGGTCACACTCCCACGGTAAGAAGTGCCAAGTAAAATATCGTCAGCATTCCAGTCAACACCTGTACCCAGCATTCCTCCACCGTCTTTCTTTGCCTTTGTCCTTTATGCTTTTTCCACCTTTTCTCCATTAACAGAGCCCTTTGTTGTTTGATTTTGACAACGCTGTTCCCGAATCCCGCCAGGAATCCTTTCATTACTTAGTGCTATCTGAACTGTCAGAAGTGAGAAGTGAGGAGTGAGGAGCGGATACATGACACAGGCCTGCAAGTGTAGTCTTGTTCTCAAGGTTTATTCTCTATTCACACTCTCTCACTTTTTAGTCCTGCTTTATGTACAATTGCTGGATATATCTTACTGACAAAGGGGGGAAAAGGCACTTCACCTTTCTTAAGAGCTTGGCATTTTATTAAACAAATGATGGATGAGAACATGCTTCACATCTGACAAAAACGGGATAAAACCAGCTTTGAGTGATTATATGCTCTGAAACAAACCTGCAACAGTTGGTTGATACAACAAATATTTGTGTTTTTATCTTAACACATAAAAAGAATAGTTTAACGTTTGTGCTAGGTGGCAGCTGTAATACTTGAAACTAATCTATACCACCTACACCAGCGAAGCCACTGTAGGGGCCATGAGTGAAGGACAATGCATACAGATTAATTTTTATGTATGAGAAATACTAAGAAATAGTCTCTTTTATTGGGATTCTACATCTCTGCATTTTCAAGTATTTATAGAAGATAGGCTACTTTTTTTTTACTTACAGCAAAGGACACAGTCACGGCTACTGCAGATTGTTACAGAAGATAGTATCTGCAGTGATGGTCGCCACTTAAGAGTTAATTCTCTTCTGAGCAGGGCACCTTGTGTGATTATTTACTTCTAAGCTATCATACACAGACCATTTCATTTTTTTCCAGTCCACTAGGGAATTACTTATTTAAATCACATGTATTTAAAGAAAATCATTTAAAGCCCAGTTCTTGGCCCTGTCTCGTTTATTATTTCACTTCTGAGTTCCATTTACTCTAGCTTAAGATATTATGACTGAGGCCCTCTTCAGATGAAATTGGTGGCCAGGCTCTTTCACAACATTAATGCTAAGCCTTTTATGAGCCAAGCACTGCAAGCAAAAAAAGAAAGAGCAATGCAGAGAGAGAGAGAGAGGTCTCAACTCCAATGCAAGCTTTAAAGCTTGGGGTTAGGCATTAGGATTTTAGTAGTTCCCGTTTGATTGTACAAAAGCCTGCCCTGGAGGAAACAGAGGATTGACTTTCACTCGGGGTCATCAGAAGCCCTGGAGTTGCTTTGTCAGTAAGCATACACCCTCCTCAGAGAGATGTGAATGGTCAATGATGTGGCAAAGCGCATATGATATATCTCACGAAGATTTCACAAATCTACTGCAATAATCAGCAATGATGCCCAGAAGCTTTCATACACTTGGGCAATGTTTCAGACACTATGACTGTACCACAGATGTTCCAACAAGAAACAACAAGAAATCCTATCAGGCAGAAAACACTAGCGTATGTCAGTGGACAAGACCAAATGTAAAGCCAAGCAACAGTAAGAAAAAACAAGGGAAATGTTTGGTATGCTCATTACTTAATAATAAGCACCTCCACTATTGTTTACCAGCCAGAGAACACAGTTACTTCTTTTCTATTGGCTTACAAGACGAAAGCGGTTCAAATTTCACATAGACAAAGTCAGTGAATTGACTTTTCCTCCAAGCAAAATATATTTATGATTTGCCCGACAACTGCTTTAGCTGAAGAAAGCATATCTTTCGGGTGTATTCAATAATGCAAATCAGGTTTATTGTCAAAATTTACAGACATTCAGCTGTTTGCAATGAACAAATCAAACAAAAGCAATTGACATAGTTCAACACAATGAATGTTCTAAGTGGTTTCCCCAAATTCAACTGAAAATGCAACTTATAATGACTTCTCCAGTCTCAAAATTATTCAACCCTCTGAATAGAATCCCACAAATATGCAAAACAGGTGTTGTCTCAAGCACATCTAATGTAACTAATCAAGTCTGTAAATTTTGACAATAAACCTGATTTGCAATGGGGGTTTAATTATTTTGATTGCAACTGTATATGCTATGTCTATACTGCAGATATTAATTCTTGAATAATTTCATGATATGATTAATCCATAATTTTGCACATGTTGCAAAATTACCCTCATAGCTGCAGTCATTACACTTTCATTCAACACCAATAGCTATGTAAGTCTGAGCTTTTGGATTTGGCTCACCTTCAACACAAAGTTCGACCTCCTCCAAGTTGCGCAGGGTAATCCTCATCAGACTGGAGTTAAGCATCAGCTCATTTTTGTGCACGGGCCACATGTACTCTGGGGCCAGGTTGACGAAGAAGATGCGTGTGTCTCCGGTGGCCACCTGGTTGTCGCAGATATCTGGATCCCCGAAACCACCGATCATGACCTTGTTCCCACCATCCAGCAGTAGGTCTCCTTTGACAATGGTCTTGCCTTTGAGGTAGCGCCATACCCTCACCTTCAGACACAGAACAGATTCAACTTGGGGAAACTTAAGAGCTTAGGAGAAAATCTCCAATCAAATCTCAACTCTGCATTCCATAGCATAATTGCTCTATCACATCATAATTATCTTTAGAATTAATGCATTCCTGCAGTGGGTGTGGAGGGGGAGCTGACTACCTCTTTTTAGCTGTTTTATGGCAGCAAAGTAATTTCATTTGCCTTGAAGTGAAACACCTTGCCTGTCATCGTACATCTGTCTCAAGGGAACATCCTAAACACTTCAAACTATGGCTCTTCCACCCGTTGGGTGATTTTCTACTGCAGGCAAATAATAAATTGGCAATGTTTTTACACTAAGTGTGCAAAAGCACATGTGTCCATGCCATATAGCAGAACAACGGTGCAATGATTACATAATAATGAATACTAATTCCCTTAGGCACAGTAATAGTGTTTTATTGCGGTATCTATCAAATGACTCAAAGTTCATGTTTTGAAATTGCTCACACTAGATTTTGTCTCCTATGACTCAGGTGTTTGCCTACTCCTTCTTCTTTATTATAGTCCCTACGCATACGTTTCCTTTTTCTGTAGATTGGACACATTGAGTAATACCAGTTGGAATAATATAATCATTTAGAAATAACAGTTATAATAATATAGTTTATCCAATATACACAAACATGCCGTAGAGAAGAAGAATAATAAGCTCATTCCAGTGTACAAGTTACTCCATGAGTATGGTGTCACAAATGTTTAGAGTAATTGGATCTCCTGACTTGCAATAATCAACCTGACCTGGAAGATCATATGTCTTTGTGTATATACAGCATGTTGACTGGACTAACAGTTAATTATTCGCCTAGTCAGACATTATTTCTACATTCAAATATCAAAAGCTCGATTTCTTGTTTAGAACATTTAAAAAAACTAAACAGGAGCTATGGTCTAAAATAGTAAGACAAATTGTCAGCACAACAGTAACGTTACCACAGTTAGCACAGAGACAGCATACGTCTGATCATTTTGACTATTTATTCAAGCAGAATCTGGCTTTGAGCCCAACTTTATATCTGTAATAAATGTCACAGGTGTTTGTGCAGTTCTAGTTCTTTAAAAAAAAAAAAAAAAGTGTCCGACTTCACTATAAACTAACCCAAACACAATTTCCACGCACCTTTATAAAAGTAACAGGTGCTCTGAGCAATCGTGATCGTCTGCGCATGCGCGCTGTACTTCAGCACACTACGCCCATAAATCAATTCTTCTTCTAATAAACATATTTGTTTTGTGATGGAGATATTTCCTGATTCGGTTCCCAGTAATAAAGTAGATTTGACTACTGTAAATGAGCGCGAGAGCAGGACAGTTTGATATTATATTATATTATATTATATTATATTATATTATATTATATTATATTATATTATATTATTATATTATATTATTGCGTGTTATGTATCGATCTGGCAACACAGCCAGGTGTTCCTGATTCAGGTTGACTGTACTGTACTAACAGTGTGCTCAACGGATGCTCGGTCTATCGGGTGTATATAGACTAGAAACAGTCCGGACTGATAACTTTAATGAAACTTCCCGTTCGATTTGAAGTTGATTGCATTGGTAATTCATTAGACTGAAGTCTGTGAAAGCTGTCCCGGAGGCTCACCTTGCAGGAGTACGTGTTGTGCACCGGGTCCATGTTGAGGATTTCTTCCACGGTGCCGGTGAGCACGACGTTCGCTTCCTCTTCCCGCTCCTGCAGCTTTTTCTCGGGGCAACTCGCCCGGCAGTAGCGCGGACACAAAGCGAGCCCGGCTATCACGAGCGCCCAGCCGAGCAAGCACAGCGCTCCTCTCATCATCCCTACAAACTGAAAAGTGAAGAAACTCTACAGACTTCTTTCACTCTCTCTCTCCTCTCGTGCTGATAGAATCCGGACTGGCCGCTACACTTTGCTCCGAGTTCAGTGGGATCTGCGCTCCTGTCACTCTACACTGCCTCGGACGCACGCCGCCTACTTTACGGGCTGCACTCTGCTCAAGCAGCCGGAGGAGAAGAATGGAGCAAAATTCTTTCCCAAGGAATGTGTTTCACCACCAGAAGGCTCCTCTCCTACTCCTCCCCCCCCCCCCCCCTCACACACTCACACACACTCAGCTCTTTGAGAGTGACGCTGCCTATTTGCATGCAATCTGAATTGCTGATAAGAGAGAGGGAGAGAGGGAGAGAGGGAGAGGAAAGTGCGGTACAAAACGCCACCCTTCGGAAACACTGCAGGACAATCACAAAAAAGCAAAGACTTTTCAATCAAGCAGCATATTACACCAGGGATCATTTCTTTTTTTCTTTTTTTTTCCAGCAGGGATCCTTTAACTGTGAAATAATTACCACAGACCCCCATCAATACACACTTGTTTCATAAGCATGTATAATAATAGCTTTATAATAATAATAATTACAGGGAGCATGATGGCTTAGTTGTTAGCACGTTTTGCCTTGCACCTCCGGTTCCGGTTATGTGGGTTCGATAACCACCTCCGCCCTTTGTGCTCGGAGCTTGCATGTTCTCCCAGTGCTTCCGGGGGTTTCCTCCGGGTTCTCTGGTTTCCTTCCCCAGTCCAAAAACATGCGTTATGGGTTGATTGGTGTTTCCAAATTGTCTGAGGCATGTGTGTGTGTGTGTGTGTGTATGATTGTGAGTCGGCACCCCTTCCATGGTGTCCCCCGCCTCGTGCCCAGAGTCCCCTGGGATAGGCTCCAGGCTCCCTGCGACCCTGTGTAGGATAAGCAAGTGAACCCTCAAGGGTAGACATTTTGTACCTGTGTTACTTATATTTTACATACAAAGGTGCAACAATATATGTTGTATTTCTGCATAGAACGTGAGACTGTGGACTGTTTTATGCATTTAATGTGTTTGTGTTAATAATTCAAGCTATATTGTGACAGTTTGCGTCTCGAAGATTATATCGAACTTGAAACACACTGTATCCAGGTTTCCAGGTGAAAGATATACTATATGGCCAAATATTTGTGGACACCTGACCACAACAATCATATGTGCTTGTTGAACATCCCATTCCAGATTTAGTCCCCCTTTGCAGTTATAATAATCTCCGCTTTTCTGGGGTGGCTTCCACTAGAATCTGGAGTGTGGCTGTGGGGATTGATGTTCATTCGCCAATAGCACCTCTCAACCAACAGCTGGTGTGTGGTGAGCGTGCTGGTGCACTATGGCTGCTGTTGCATCATCCAGGTGGATGCTACACACTGGTGGTGATTCAGAAGATTTCACCCATACATAGTAAAACTCTTTGAGTGCCTAGAAAAGCGCTATATAAATCTAAGGAATTATTCATTCAGCCCCAAGAGAATTAGTGAGGTCAAGCACTGATGTCGGTTGAAGAGATCTCTGGTGCAGTCTGTGTTTCAGTTCATCCCAAAGGTGTTCAGTGGGGTTGATGTCAGGGCATTGTGCAGGTCACTCTTGTTCTTCCACTCCAGCCTTGACAAGCCATGTCTTCATTGACCTCGCTTTGTGCGCTTTGTGCACAGGGACATTGTCATGTTGGAACTAGTTTCGGCTTCTTATTATCACTGAAGACATTCAGTACAATTGTGTGCTTCCAACTTTGTGGCAACAGTTTGGGGAAGAACCACATATAGAATGGGTGTACAGTGATGGTCAGGTGTCCAGAAACATTTGGCCATATAGTGTAGGTATTAAAAGGCACAAAAAATAATGTACCACCCCACTTAAAATTAAAGGTACAATTAAGACTGTTGAAGAAATAGTGCTGTTATTTCTAAACTCTCCACATATAGTACATTTTATTTGAAATTTCAGTAGACTCAGGTTGATATTATTTATAGGCCTACGTGTTATAGAGTTATTGAAGTTCGGATTAAACCCATTCAATTCAAGTGAGCAGGCCAGGAGGCTACTTATCAAATAACCTTGATAATGGTGGGATGTGACCTCCACTACTTTAACCAAAAAAAAAAAAAACCTCAGACCCCACATTTGAGAATGATAGTATTAAGCACTATACTGTTATCATGATTTTATTTGTCTTTGAAATATTACTGAATTCACAGAAAGCTGTAACAGTTCACAAGTGAACCTGTTAACAAATCACAAAATGTTTTATTGTGTGCTTTGAACATCTTGTTCACAGAGACTAAAATATTATATGGAATTTTGATAAGCAGAATTGAAATCCATATATAATCAAACACTCAATCATCTTCAGGAAGCACATAATCTTAGTCAGCGTTAGGTGGATCTATCCCATGAACATTGGGCACAAGGTGGTAATAAATTATGGATGGGATGCCATTCCACTGCAGGAGATCACACATACATTTACACACTCCTTCATACCTAGAGTATACATACTTTCATGTTTTTCGGTGATGGGAGGAAACGTCTGGGTTATGCATGCAACCCTGTTCCCTGAGAAGGGAACAAGACATTACGTTTAGTATTACACTATGGGAGTGCCTCTGGTGCATGACCGGCATCTGAAACTTGTATAAAATCCTGCCTATTTATAGGCCTGCTATGATCAAGTGACGTGGCAATTAAGTGCGTTGTGTGATATAAATATGGCACCTGTGAACCGCGCCATCAGCCTCTATTATCTGATGCGAAGACGCAATTCACAGGCCTGCCCTGGTATGACAAAGCTACGCAAAGTCTCGTTCCGTTCTCAGGGAACAGGGTTACATGCGTAACCCAGATGTTCCATTTCAATGGGAACTTCGACGTTGAGTTTAGCATAATAACATCCAGGCTGTAATAATGAATGAATGTGTGTGGCATAGACCACCTTGCAGCAGCAGACACATCCTATAAGGATACCACTTTGGACAAAGCCTTCACAGAGGCGAACGTCCTAGTGGAATGAGCCCTTATGCCCAGAGGTGTAGCGAGACAGTGCAGCTCATAAGCAATAGAGATTGTTTCCACTATCCAATTAGAGATGTGCTGCTTTGACACAGCATCACCTCTACTGTCGCCACCAAAGCAGACCAGCAGTTGCTCCCACTTACACCACTGGCCGTAAGTACAGAGAGCCCTTACTGGACACAGCAGGTGCATTCTCTCTTTTTCCGATGTGGGGAATGGAGGAGGGCAGAAAGCCTGCAACACCACAGGGTGGGCAGCCAATGTAGGCACCTTAGGAATATAATCCGGCATAGGATACAGGAAGGCCTTGGCCAAACCAGGAGCAAAGTCAAGACAAGAAGGGGCAACAGAGAGAACTTGTAGATCTCCTACTCGCTTGAGAGATGTCAGTGCCAGCAGAATAGCTACCTTCAGAGTCAGAAGCTTCTCAGAGGCTGACTCTAAGGGCTCAAATGGGGCCGCTGACAGACCTTCCAGGACCACAGAAAGGTCCCAGGAAGGTATGCGCGGACTGCAGATCGGCCTCAACTGCCTGACACCACGCATGAACCTCGAAGTTAGAGGATGTTGCCAGACAGAGGCTCCATCAACAGGGGCATGGCTGGCAGAAATGCCGGCCCTGTAAACCTTGATTGTAGAAGGAGCCCACCCCACTTAGAAAAGTTCTTGTAAGAACTCCAGGACTGTAGCTATTGCGCAGTTCAATGGGTCTACAGTGGATCCCTGTGGATAGGAATCGTCGAAGGAGTGCTATCTAGCAGGACTAGAACTTGTGGGAGTAGAGCGATGGGGGGGAAAAGCGTACAGATGTGACCTCAGCCACATGTGCACCATGGCGTCCAGCCCTAACACATGCAGTCCCGCTTGGCCAAACCTCGCCAAATGGACTCCACCACTTGTGGATGGAGCCACCAATTCCCCTTCTCAACTGGATGTCTGCCCCCATATTCCCAAAATGTACATTGCACTTACTGACAAAGTTCCTTCTGCCCAGAGAAGAATTAGTTGCCTGAACAGGGGGCACGGACATAATCCTCCCTGGTGGTCAATATATGAGACCACCGGTGTGTTATCTGTAAACACATGGTGACCTCTCAATTGAGGAAGAAGGAATTTCAGTCATTAACGTCTTGAGCTAAGGAGACACCCCTAGAGTGTGACCCAAAGCTGGAAACTGGGGATACTCAAATTCTCAGAGCACATAGGCATCGCCGCGTGACACTCATTATTCTCAGAGGTTTCGTCCTTGGACGAAACTCCCAACTTCTCAGACACCACTGAACTGTCTCCTGTGCAATAGGCCCATAAGTGCCAATAGTCTCCCAAGATCCAGCATTATCTTGCTCAGTGTTGATAGCATGTTGGGGATAGAAATGCCCTCATCATAGTAGAATCCTTATAACCCCTAGAAAAGTTGTCCACTGCACTGGGGAAAGCATACTTTTCTGAGGTTCAACCTGAGCCCCAAGCTCTTCATGTGGGCGAGAACAACATCTTGATGTTGAACCGCCAGTTCCCTGGATCATGCTAGAATTAAACAGTCATCCAGGTAGTTTAGTACACGGATGCCTGGAGTCACAGTGGAGCCAGATTGACATCCATGCACTTTGTGAAGATGCGAGGGGATAAAGCTAGCGAAATTTCTATGTGGAAATATGCACCTTTTAGATCTATCGTCACTAACCATTCCTCAAACTGAGTCTGTGGAATGATAAGTTTGGGCGTCAGCATCTTGAACCTGTATGTCCGAAGAGTACAGTTCAGATGATGCACATCTAAAATTGGCCGTATACTCATATTTTTTGCGGACCAGGAAATAACATCTGTAAAAACCTCCATCCCTCAGGGAACATGTTTCATGGTACATGTTCTATGGCCCCTTTGTCCAAGAGGGATCTTACTTCCTGCACTAACGTCAGGTTCTGGTCTCTGCTAACTACTGAGGTGAGCACACCATTGAACCGGGGGGCCGAGCTATAAACTGGACCCGGTAAGTCTTTTCTACTGTAGACAGGACCCATGGAGATACATTCAGCAATAGTTTCCACACTGCCAGATGATCTTTAGTGACGTTAACTATTCTACATTCTATTGGAGTGAAAGCATCAGATTTTCATTGCCCTGTGACAGCTCGCTGAATAGAGAACACTGAAAACTTGGGACCGCCATAGCTAGGGGAGGCCCCACAGTAGCACTGGGGGTTAACTGCTCTAACAACCTCATGTCCCCTGATACATCCGTCCACGGCCCCTCAGGACCGCTCTTCTTTGCCTGCTTGGCCTTTATAACCATTCTCAGATGAGGCCTAGTAGCAGGCCGCGACTGTGGTGTGGCTACCACTCACCTTCTGGGTCTCCCTTGCACTAGTGCTGACCCGGCCTGCAACACTGTCATTGTCTGCAGGGACCCACAATCAAGACTACTACCGCATAGGCCTTGCCCACCAATGCCACGGTTGCCTTACACGATGGCCCCCCTAATTACCTGCCATCGATGGAGAGAGGTAGCTTGCAAGCGCCTCCTCCAAGTTCAGCATAGCTGAATAGCCATACCCAAAAGACAGAGCAAGAGATAGAGCAGCGCTCGTCCCCAGCTCCGCTTCTGAATCCATAAGAGGTCCCCTAAACCTGAGAGGGCTAGCTGCCTCGGCAGCAGCCAGCCCAGATCTGCGAGGCTTCAAAAATAGCGCGAGACGCAAGCCGAGCTGCTTAATGTAGGCATTACCATGCGCAGCCTCTCGAGGCTGCCATCGCATGCTACATCCATAGACACTTCACCCAAAAACTGTGCACTATTCCCTGTGATGAAACGGGAGCAAGCCGTAAAACATTTCCTGAATTCTCTCGGTCATATTAATCTCTCTTACTCATTGCTTTTTTTTAAAGGGATAGAAAAATTCTGAGATTTTGAGAAAAGATAGAGAGGAAATGAAGAGTCTTTTTGTTTCTTTACACAAACAACTGATATGCAGTCTTTTGCTGAACATAATAAAGGCTGATGATGCAGTTCACAGGTGCCATATTTATATCACTCCACGCGCTTAATTGCCATGTCACCTGATCATGGCAGGCCTATAAATAGGCATGATTTACACAAGCTTCAGCTGCTGGTCGTGCGTGAGAGGTGCTCCCATAGTGTTATGCTAAAAGCAACATTCAAGTTCCCTTTGAAAGGGAACCAGAATAGACAATGAGGAAACTCATGTGGATACAGACAGTAACCTGAGCCTGGAATCAAATTGGGGATCCTGGACCTGTGAGGAACATTTTGCTGTAAATAATTTTCTTTAACCATTCAGTAAGTGTGTCCTATTATTATATACAATTATATATTAAAACCACTGATGAGAAAACTGAATAACTGATTATCTTGTTACAATGGCACCACTCAAGGGATGGGTTATACAGTATATTGTGGCAAGTGAACAGACAGTTCTTGAAGTTGATCTCTTGGAAGCAGGAAAAATGGGCAATCATAAGGATCTCAGCGACGTTGACAATGGTCAAATTGTGATTGCTAGATGACTGGGTCAGAGCACCTCCAAAATGGCTGGTCTTGTGGGGTGTTCCCTGAATGCAGTTGTTAGTACCTACCAAAAGTAGTAGGCTGATCGGTGTATAATCATATGTAGCACCAGCCTGTTTGTTTGTACACATCCTGCAATCCTTAATACATTTTAAATCCCCAAATGTCCATAAAGGGGGCAATCAATATGATTTACATCTCAGGCCAACCATGTTTCACTATCAGTTTTCTTTATCATGGAGAGCATGTGTATTTGGAAAGGAGAGGGACAGCAGGAAAAGGATGGTGTTGATATAATGATGCATGAACTCCATAAACGCTGCCATGTGTGCACTCACAGCCGGCAGCACGTCAATTTCCACCCTTCCAAAGCTGTAATTTCACTAGCCGTCCATCTATTCTTGGAAAATAACAGGGTGTGGAAGTAAGACTGATATATTTGTAGAGAACATGATTTGTCCTGTGATTTCTATTTGTTCTGCTTGTCATCATTAATCTGAAGACGTCTGAAGCATGCAGTGTAAATTGCAATGATAGTTGTGTAAACATCTCATTAGCACTTTCAGGACAGCCGTGTTTTTATGCTCTAGCAGTCTGATTTGTAGTAAAACAATTTCATGAAATAGATGGTAGTGAAATGATCAGCCAAGACACATTTAGTATCATAAAAATGTACTTCTTTAGCTCAAAGGAAACGTAATAAACTCACTTTTGTGAGATACTGTATATGTCTGTATGTAAAGTTAAATATAAATAGATATTCATCATTTCAAGTGATTCATGATTCAGTTTTGTTTATTTTATTTTATTTATTTTGCTATGTGATATACAGTATCTCACAAAAGTTAGTAAACAGCTCACATTTTTGTAAATATTTGATTATATCTTTTAATGTGACAACACTGAAGAAATGACATTTTGCGACAATGTAAAGTAGTGAGTGTACAGCAGTGTAAATTTGCTGTCCCCTCAAAATAACTCAACACACAGCCATTAATGTCTAATCCACTGGCAACAAAAGTGAGTACACCCCTAAGTGAAAATGTCCAAATTGGCCCAAAGTGTCAATATTTTGTGTGGCCACCATTATTTTCCAGCACTGCCTTAACCCTCTTGGGCATGGAGTTCACCAGAGCTTCACAGGTTGCCACTGGAGTCCTCTGGAGTATAATAGATATAATCAAATATTTACAAAAATGTGAGGAGTGAACACATTTTTGTGAGATACTGTTCATTATAAGCTTATACGTACACTGATGAATTGATGATGAAGGTAGTTCTGGTTATCTAAGGAGTAAAACATAATGAGGCTTGTTGTTGTAGGAAATTAATCAATGATGGGGTGCTATAAAGCAGAAGGAAAGGACTTACCTCTGAGAGCTACAAAGTGCTGACACTTGAGACTCCTTCCAAAAATGTTAAATGCAGTGCCAGACCTACTTTCAAAGAAAGTTAATCACCACCTCCTGATCCATGAGAATCGAGAACTCAACAGCGTTGGTCTTAGAATATGATGTGTAATCTGCAAGCCAAAACACTCTAAGCTTCTGCTGATATAAATATGCTCTCTAATTTAGTCAGATGTTCTAATGTACCAGAGTTTATCACCTGAATCCTTGCGAAAGTGAGATGAACTCACTTGAGCAAGCATGAGCTGGTACACAGCCAATTACACAAATCCAATCCTACTGCTTTTAAACCAGAGCCTTGCACGCCCACTCTACCTCTTTCTCTGCTCTCTGCCTCTGACTCTCCAAGGTAGCATATGCATACAACCCACATAAAGCCCTGAGTACTTGAACTTATTTAAGAAATATTGCCTCTTGTAATTGCTCATGCACCTAGCTTGGAGTTTTGTATTTTGAGGCAAAAAGAAAACACTGCAAGTACACTATTTGAAATTTAACACATTCATCGGTATAAAACCAGGAGTAACACCACAGCCACACAGATAAAGTTTATACTAGGGATATACAGTGCCAGTTTCTGTATCTGTGTAGTGCGGCAAATATCTGTATCTGTATTCGGGTTTAAAACTGAAGTGAGTGTGGACTCAATCAGAATGTTTTGTTGTTGTTGTTGTTAGATGTAGAAATGCCAACACTACCAGCATGCTGTGTGTATTCTGGCTCTGACAGTTCCACAACCTCAGCTACATCACTCAAGTACATCAAGCTACATCACTCAAATGGTTTCAGTACACCAGTGGCTTCTTTCATTTTCAGGACATTGCAAATTGTTGTATTGGCTATACACAATGTTTTTGCATGCGTCTGTTTGATTTTCACTCTTTTCTCAGCTTCAATATAGCTTGCTTTTTTCCCATAGACAGCTATCTGATCCTCATACTGTCTTATCCTTTTTAACAACAAATGCAGTCTTCACAGGTGAAATGGTAGGCTAAAACCAAGAGTAGTTATTCATTTTAATGATCAATCTAACAGCACATGCCTGGGGAAAAAAGAAACACCTATCAGTCACGTGTTCCAATTTTTTGCTTGCCTACAAATTTGGTGGTCTGATATAAAGGACAATATATATATATATAAGACGATAATAAAACAAATTTAAGCTTGAAATTAGTAAACATGTATGTAAGTGTGTGTGTGTGTGTGTGTGTGTGTGTGTGTGTATACACACACGTATACTCATTTCAAGCTTAAAATTGTCTTATTATATTGACAGATCATTTTGCTTTTTTCAAGAAATTAAACGATTGAAATAAGCTAAATTAACAGCCAATAGAATATAATGATTTCACACTTAAAATTCGTAAAAGAAATACAAGAAATACACTTAATGATCTCATAATAATCTTATTAAGAGAAATTAGTTGAATTTGCCTATATTCAAGATATTTAATTTTTATAAGATATCATTTTTTTGCAGTGTACTTAGAATAGTTCGTCCCACGTCATTCTTACTACGCTATCGATGAGATATTGTTATAATGCATTGCTCATGACTAATAGTTAGTAATGAATTTTGTAAATGTTGAGTTATTGCTAGTTTTAATTCTTCTGATCTAACATCAAAATCAGCCACCCGTGAATATATTAAAATGTGCAGTGTGACAAATGTACAGTGTATATGTGCATTATGAGTGATGTGAAAAATGAATATGTGCAAAAACTAATGATAATGTATTGAAATAGTGTGCACAATATGATTCATAATTATGTGTAAGATGCATATACAATATGAACATGTAACAGTATAGCAGTGTAAATAATGTATTAATAGATAACATAAAGTTGTTCTTGTAAAGTGTGCTTAACTAGCACAATTGGAATGAGCCACAAATGAGACCAGGTTATGGCCTGTTTCATTCCAATCATGCGAAGAGAAAATAAGGTGCCAGCTGTTTAGGGCAGATGTTCTGTTTTGTAGGTTATGTCTTACACCTGGTACAAGACTGTGCGCTGGCCTGGAGTGCTGCATTTCCCTTTCCATTCACCCTCCTTTTCTTCCGAGGCAAGAAAATACATGGCAAATTGCTGCATTCCAGCACATGGTGAGAGAAAGAAAGATAGCTTTATCTTGTGTTTGTCTAGAGGTGAAAGGTTTCCTGTAGCTATCAGCACTGTAAACAATCAAGCAAACACAGCCCATCTGAGTACACTGTGGGTTCCAGCGAATGTGGACCACTGAATGTGGTCTCCAGATTTCCTACATTGCCCTTTTTTTTTCTTTAACTTACTCCATAAATGAGTTAATGTGTGCTTAGTTTCTACTAAAACCTACAAAACCACACTTTACACTTTACCACCCACTTAAACACACACCCTGCACATCTGCATTACATTTCTGGTAACCTTTTACATCTTCTGTAGTGTCTGTCTCAGTTTCTCTCACATTTTAGCAAAATTTGGAACAATATGTACGAGTCATTCCATTGTTGGGGTGCCATTTGTGTCCCGCCGATATTACATTTACAAATAAGTATGTAAATTAAAAGTAAAAGTATGTATATTGTCCTTCACAGTGTGTAAGCTTCAAATACATAACTTAAAACATCAATAAAACATCTTCAGCATTTATAACTACACTTTACCTTGAAATGGAATCGTTAAAATACTTCACATATCTTTTTTTCCAATGTATTCAACATTTCATGCTGAAAACATCATTTTCCATGAGAATATTGCATCATCTGAATTTCTTGAAGATGACTAGTGACTGTCAAGGCTATGTACTCTTGACTTTATGTATATATATATATACACACACACACACACACATATATATATATATATATATATATATATATATATATATATATATATATATATATATATATATATATATATATATATATATATATATATATATATATATATATATATATATATATATATATATATATATATATATATATATATATATATATATATATATATATATATATATATATATATATATATACACACATATATATAAAATGTAAGTAAACCATTAGAATGTCCTTAATGTCCTCCTGCTAGTTAACCACATAATGTGTCTTTGCTAGTTTTATGCTATTAACCTCATTCACTGTTAATAAAAATGATTAAAACAAAGATAAATTTTAAGAGTTGTAAGGAACCCCAATCACTGAGTCATGCAAACAATTAGTCATCTGTCTAGAAGGAAACGTCGTGAAATCATTTGTTTATTATTCTGTGCAGAATTTCACCCTACTGACTCACTTTCCTCTAAAGAAGCGCTTCGCTGCTGTAAATACGTAAGATATTTCTTTGATAATGATGCTTTGGTCTCCCCTGCAGCCTGATCCACATTTTTAGCATAACAATGGTATATTTTAACACAGCGCTTCTTACATCTACATTGTACAGATAGCTCTCCCAAATGTAGCTTATGTAGTGGGTGTCATTTGTGAAATGGAGATGAATAGGCACTAATGGAGATACAGTAGAGATACAAGCATGTGCTGCAAGATGCTCTTTTTATAACCTGTGTTGACCTCTGACAAGTTGAGGAAACTATGGTTTTATCTCCCCCTGATAAGAGTCTGCCTTCCAATGCCTTTAATACTTTCACTCTCCTAACCTGATGCACTACAAATTAAGAGCACACACAAAGCAGGAATAAAAAGAACAAACCCTAGCAGCAGGAGGCAACATTATCACCTTTTTCCCTGCTTATCACACTGCTACAGCCCAAGAATAAGGAAATCACTGATAACGTCTCCACAGTCGTAGATTACAGTCCCTGTGGCTGCACTCTGCTCACTGCAGTGTTTCGATGGGTCGTATGCTGTAATGGAAATCACTGGATGGCATTTCTATGTTTGCTGAGTAATATATTCGGAAGCCTTTTTACCCTGAGTCAGAGTCTGCAATGAGCACAAGCTCATTTCTCAAGGTGTCAGAGGAAATTCAGAGTGAATGGGATGGCCATGATTTAGAGATCAGCCAGGTTTTATGGAAGGTGATTCATTCTCTGAGCACTCGGGCAGACAGCACGCACACACACTCAATTAGGAAATGAGTCCACGGGGGCTGCTCCCACAGCATCATAAATTAGCACCAATCAAAATGTCTTTGCAGGCTAATCTGCTTATTAGAGGCCAACGATTATAATAGAAGTAATAATACAGGTGCCCTTTTAGCAAAATTGAACCAGAAGAACAAAGACACTGGAACAATGACTGCAATGAGCTGTATGCAGCAGATGTCCCTATGATAGCTATACAGAAGGGTTCTTTGTGTGTGTGTGTGGACTCATTCCCATTTCTCATTCTAAATTCTCATTCTCATGTGACTAAATGTACCCTCATAATAGAAATATGATTGACAGTGTATATTGAAGCTAACAATCAGTCTAGGAGTATGAATAGGTCAAATGACTGGACTGATGACTAAGCCCTGAGTCACACACACGAGAAATTGTTCTGCGTGAACTGAGGAAGAAACAGGGAGGGGGTGCTGGACTTTCTACTAAAGTAGCCAGCAGCTCCATTAGGTAATAGCACAAATTTATGAGTTACAGTCTGCCAGTAGTGATTTCTCTATTTGATCGGTGCGCTGATGCTTACTGTTGCTGTAGCTTTCATTCCAGAGAGCGATTGCTGTGGTATGCACGGTCAGCGAGGAACCCATGGAAGAACCGAGACACTTTCCGATAATCCCTAAGGATAGGAAACTTAAATTTTTCTTTTCTTTTCTTTTTTTATTTGACAAGTATTGACGGGTATTGACGAGTCTCCTTCTTCAAACATATAATTTATTAGGCCCCTTCACGCCCCTGTCAGGCAGAAACAGATGTTATAACCTGCAGTTACTAAAGGAAATCTGAATCGTTTCATGATATATTTGAATTGGGATGGTCTAGGTCTAGGTCTCCACTCGTCCCATTTGTTAGGACAAAAATATCTTCAATAATCTTCAGCAGTAACATATGTGATACATAAAATTAGCAATATAATCCTAGGAGCCAGTGTAAAATTCATTAGAGTGCAGTGAAAGCCTCTTTTATGCCAGCAGCCAGTCAGGGCTTGTCAGAAACTCTCCACCTCCAGACTCCACTGCAGCTTTTTCTGAGCGAAAGCACGTCACAAAGCGCAGACCTCAATGCCTGCAGCCTTGTATATATCATCACCTGGAGAATACCAGGGCCATATCCGGAGCCCATGACCCAAAATTGTTGTTACAGTTCTTGTTACTGCCTTCTAATTTCCTAAAGTAGTGTCAGAGAGCCAGCGGCTGTTCCTCTCACCACTATAGCACAGGGTGAGATGTTGCTGGAGGATATGAGAACCTCAAAAAACTCGCACTTTGTTCCAGGTTCATGTTACTGACATAGCACAGATTGGGTCCATCATATGTTGGATGACTCCATAGCAGTTCTGAGAAAATGCCTATTTAAGTTCTTCTTTGTCCTAGTTAATGGTAGGATGAAATAGAATACAGCAAATGTACAGTAGAAATGTGACTGTAGTAGTCTGGTCTTTTGCTGATATCATCTTTGGTTGTTGCAGCTTATCTGACTCAAGGTATGGTGCGTTGCATAATCTGAGATGCTCTTCTGATCACCATGGTTAAAAAGAGTGCTTTTTTGAGTTAGTATGGTATTCCCATCAGTTTAAACCAGTCTGGCCATTCTTCTATTACCCTTCTCATAACTGCCGCTCAGTGGATGAGCGTTTTTGTTTTTTGCACCATTCTGTGTAAACTATAGAGACAGTTGTGCATGAAAATCAACTGTTTCTGCATTTCTCAGTACTCAAACCAACCAATAACCATGCCTCAGTCAGAGTGATTTTTATTTATATATATATATATATATATATATATATATATATATATATATATATATATATATATATTACACACAATGCATAAAATCATTCAGTTCGTATATATATATATATATATATATATATATATATATATATATATATATATATATATATATATATATATATATATATATATATATATATACAGTGGTGTGAAAAGTGTTTGCCCCTTCCTCATTCCCTGTTCCTTTGCATGTTTATCACACTTAAGTGTTTGGAACATCAAACCAATTTAAACAATAGTCAAGGACAACACAAGTAAACACAAAATGCAATTTGTAAATGAAGGTGTTTATTATTAAAGTGAAAAAAATCCAAACCATCATGGCCCTGTGTGAAAAGTGATTGCCCCTAAACCTAATAACTGGTTGGGCCACCCTTAAGCAACAACTGCACCCAAGCGTTTATGATAACGTGCAATGAGGCTTACAGCCCTGGAGGAATTTTGGCCCACCATCTTTGCAGAATTGTCCTAATTCAGTTACATTAGAGGGTTTTCGAGCATGAACGGCCTTTTTAGGTCATACCACAACATCTCAATAGGATTCAGGTCAGGACTTTGGCTAGGCCACTCCAAAGTCTTCATTTTGTTTTTCTTCAGCCATTCGGTGGTGGACTTGCTGGTGTGTTTAGGATCATTGTCCTGCTGCAGAACCCAAGTTCGTTTCAGCTTGAGTACACGAACAGATGGTCGGACATTCTCCTTCAGGATCTCTTGGTAGACAGCAGAATTATAGTTCCTTTATCACGGCAAGTTTCCAGGTCCTGAAGCAGCAAAACAGCCCCAGACCATCACACTACCACCACCATATTTTACTGTTGGTATAATGTTCTTTTATGAAATGCAGTGTTCCTTCACGCCAGATATACTTGGACACACACCTTCCAAAGAGTTCCACTTTTGTCTCATCGGTCCACAGAATGTTGTCCCAATGTTGGGGATCATCAAGATGTGTTGTGGAGAAATTGAGACGAGCTTTGATGTTCTTTTGCTCAGCAGTGGTTTTCTCCTTGGAACTCTGCCATGCAGGCCATTTTGCACAGTCTTTTCCTGATGGTGGAGGCATGAACGCTGACCTTAACTGAGGCAAGTGAGGCCTGCAGTTCTTTGGATGTTGTTGTGGGGTCTGTGACCTCTTGGATGAGTCGCCGCTCGCCTTGGGGTAATTTTGGCGCGGCCACCTCCTGGGAAGGTTACCACTGTTCCATGTCTTCGCCATTTGTGAATAAGGCTCTCACTGTGGTTCGCTGGATTCCCAAAGCTTTGGAAATGGCTTTATAACCCTTTCCAGACTGATAGATTCAATACTTTCTTTCTCAATGTTCCTGAATTTCTTTGGGTCTCGGCATGATGTGTAGCTTTTAAGGATCTTCTGGTGGACCTTACTGTGTCAAGCAGCTCCTATTTAAGTGATGCCTTGATTGTGAACAGGTGTGGCAATAATCAGGCCTGGGTGTGGCTAGAGAAATTGAACTCAGGTGTGGACAACCACAGTTATAGTATGTTTTAACAAGGGGGCAATCACTTTTTACACAGGGCCATGATGGTTTGATTTTTTTCACCTTTAATAATAAACACCTTATCTACAAATTGCATTTTGTGTTTACTTGTGTTGTCCTTGACTATGTTTAAATTGTTTGTGTTCAAACACTTAATGTGACAAACATGCAAAGAACAGGAAATGAGGAAGGGGCAAACACTTTTCACACCTGTATATATATATATATATATATATATATATATATATATATATATATATATATATATATATATATATATATTAGAACTGAATGATTTTATGCATTGTGCTGCTGCCACATGACTGACTGATTGGATAAGTGCATGAATGAGCAGGTGTTCAGGTATAAGACTGTGACCAGTGACTACAAAGGCAAACATACAGGAGAGATAGAACGTAGTGCAAAAAAAAAATCCATTATACCATACATTACTGTATATTATATGTATGTATGTATGTATTATTATTATTCATTATTATTATTATCCATCCATCCATTTTCCATACAGTTTATCCTACACAGGGTCGTGTGGGAGCTTGGAGCACAAGGCAGGGGACACTCTGGACAGGGGTGTGTATGTGTGTGGAGGGGGGGATTGGGGGGTTCATCACAGACCACGGTGGTACACACATTCGTAAACTATGGCCAATTTGGAAATACCAGTTTACCTACCACGCACGCCTTTGGATTGGGAAAGGAAACCTGAGTACCCGAAAGAAACACCTAAACCAATTCATGGAGAGAAAATGCAAAGTCTGTGCACAAAGGGCGGAGGCAGGATTCAAACCCCCAACCCCAACGGTTGAGGTAACAGTGCTAAACACTAAGTCACCATTATTAGTATTATTATTTTATTTATTGTTATTATTATTATTATTAAATATTATTATATAGTAACATGATGGACCCCATACCTCAGAGCAGTTCCATACAGAGCAAAGGGTTTGACTTTACTATCAAATAACGGCTGTAGCTGTGGGCTGCTGCAATTTTTATTACTGTCAAGGGTGTACGAATGTTCCGAGAGCATGATTTAGCTTTGCCACCCTCGCCCAGAGGAAATAAAAAGAGAGGAGGCTTCTAGTTCAAGGATTTATCTAAGCTATGTCATGTGATGTAAGATATAGTTTAA
>CM022768.1:9847361-9884861 GCA_012411365.1 Ameiurus melas
ACTAGAGCAGGGGTCCCCAACCCCCGGGCCGCGGACCGGTACCGGTCCGTGGGTCATTTGGTACCGGGCCGCACAAAAACAATAAATAACTTGCATTATTTCTGTTTTATTTATTATCTGAGTCTGAATGATGCTTTATTTTGAAAAATGACCGGATTTTCTCCGTAACATCCGTCTACGACTCGCTCTTGACGCGAGTCAAGACGCTTCTCTCGGTCACGTGATATGTTACTTGGTCACGTGATACGTTAAGGGGTAGAGCGAAAGTTACTCATGCTATGTTGTTAGCGTGATGTTACCAGGACGCTGCTAATAAAGCTGCGATTTCACATTGGATTCACGTTTATTATATTTTTAATACCCCATTTTTTATGCCGGTCGTATCATTTTATTTTGTTGTATTTATCCGCAACACCTTAAAGGCCGGTCCGTGGAAACATTGCCTGATATTAAACCGGTCCGTGGCGGAAAAAAGGTTGGGGGCCGCTGCACTAGAGATCCAAACTCAGTAGACTTATTGTGTCTAATATTTAAGATGACCAATAGAGGGCAGCAGATATACATATCCTTGCCCAATTGGAACGTTCTCATCACTGTTTTTAAGGCAAATAATTGTAAAATAAACTATTCATTGTCTTCTTCTTGCTCAGCTCCATGAGTCCATGAGTAAAACATGACATCATCAGAAGGAAAGTAGCAGATGTCTTGCACCACTTATGAAACTTATGACATTTCATTCAGATTTACCAGATTTTTGTTGTGTTCTTTTTATTTGTCCAGTACCTATAATTTACCACTGATAGCACTGCTTGTATCCAATTGCAGAAATGTAAATCTCACCACAAAGTTTTTATTTATATTTATTTATTCGGAAGACAAATTATTCCAAAATAACTTTTAGTGAGGCACAATACAATCTGAAACGCATGTGATGTGTATGGATGTGCTCCATAATCATTACACTACAGCTTCAGGAGTAAGGAACATCAATATGCATGGTGGCGAAAGATATACTCGACAGCAACTCTGAAAATGTTATAAATGACTGCAGCTGTGATTTCTCCAAAACAATTTTGTGCCTTATAGCGAAATAAATTTAAAAGATGTATGAGTTGGTAAACTTGTAGTGAGCCCAACATTATGTTTTATTACATTATATTTACAAAGAAATGTGCGGGATGGATGCAGTCCTCATGGGAACACAGCGTTCAGCTCTAAAACCTTTCTGCTCAGAAATATCTGTGCATTTTCCCACCGCTATTGTTCTAATCCACCTCTCGCCTCTGTTTCTTGGGTGGCGGGTAAACAAGAGTTGGACCAAATGACCCATAATCCTCACATTCCATCTCTGTTATTCTCAAAAGTCTCTCATGGTACAAAAACAATAAGACAATACACATCTCAATGCCTTTGGAATTCACACACAGCCCATTAATAGGATACTTTATCAGAACTGCCATGAGTACAGAGAACAGTACATAAGATGGTAAAGATCAAGAGTATTGTGCACAGGAAAACAGGAAAAATTTGTCTGGTCATGGAAGTTCTTCCCATCCATGCGCGAGCAACTTTGATGTGCCACAAGATGATTGAGAAGCGGGAAGCATGGTTCGATTTAATTTGCTGAAGAATAGAGAAGGAAAGGGTGGGGTGGTGGGAGAAGTTTCATAATAAAAAAGTCAATTCACAAAGAATGACAAAAAGAGCACATTTCAGCTAGTGTATCAATCTGCCAGCAAGGAGCAGAAGAAAGAACGAGAGGACAGGGTTGAATAAGGGAAGAGGGCGAGCCAGAGTGAGGGGAGAGAAAGCAGGTTGTGAGAAAAGCACTCCGGTTGGCTCCTCTATTGAAAAGGCCTCCTCTCTCCTGCTGGGCCCGGCTCGGCTCCTGTGCTCTCCGTCACAATGCGGGGTGTGCACTGGGCCCCTGCCCCCTCACTGCCCTGCCTGAGCTCCCAGGCTGTCTCCAGAACCCCGGCATATGGAGGCCAGACTGAGGGGACTGCACTCCGTTATGGCCCCCCAGCAGCAGTTACACTCACTGGCTGCAGTGCTGAGTCTGCCCCCAGTGAGCTGGACATGAGATATGCTGAGAGGGTCAATCAGCTCCCTGCAGCTGTTCCCTAGAAGGTCAGGACCAATATAGAGACACAGCATTTATACTAAGGATAGGATGGACAATAAGACAAGACTATCAATCACTATATTAATAATAGGGGTTGCATGAGTACTAATTTTGACTAGTTTTCTGGTAATTCAAAAAAGTAGTCGAGTAGATGTCTTCTCAATAGTTAAAGCAAAAACTGATTCAGGAAATCGCCTTTTTTTTTCTTTTTTCTTTTTTACGCCTGTTCTATTTCCTCAGCAAATACTGTGTCAAGCAAATTAGTTTTCTAGATTTAATATTTTTTATGCTAAGCTGTTAACAACCAAAGTAAATAAATCTACATTTTGTAAATGTACAAAATAATAAATCTATGGGTCATATTTTGCTGTTAATGTAAGTACCGTTTCTTTAAATGCACTAGTGTGGAAAATCTGGGGGCTCAAATGAAATAGTTGATTCTGAGAGCATGCAGCACAGCACAGAAGCTCCTTTTAACTTAATGATGGATGGAGGATGCAACGTCTGCAGCAATGTCTGGATCAGGTCTGGTCTCTATGAGCTGGCATGTGCCACTGATCTGACTCTATGCTACCTGAGTGGGATTAGAGCCCGCTATCTGTCATGACAGAATTCACTATGCCACTGTGCAATGATTTTATTTACATTTTATTTAGCTTTAAATGACAACAGAAATATCTGCAGAGGGAATTTGTTTGAGGGCAGGTGGAAGTGGGATTAAAAAATAAAACTTGAAGTTCCAGTTGAGTGTAGAATTGACTTCACCTAGTCTTTATTATACTTAAATACTTAAATACTTGAGTGTAATAAAGTACATTTAGCCTTCTTACATTACTGTCCGCCTGCATCTTCTTACTGTGTGCCTCACTGTTTTTTTTTCTATTGCTCCGGCTACACGACATCCCTGCAGCAGTGTCTAGTAAATGTATTAGTCAACTAGTCAGCTAGTCTATGCAACCCCTAATTCAGAGAGACATCCTACTTACTGTTCTCTATATTGCATGATCACTATAGAATAGTGATTCTCATGGTGTGGTCCGGGAAACCTAAGGGGTCAGTGAAGAAGAACCATGGGGTCTGTGATTGTGTTACAATGATGGAAATCACAAGCAAATATTATCGAAGGTATTATACTTATTATTTAATTCCTATATTTATTAGCTGGTTTGATCGGACACTTGAATGGAATGGGTTTTAATCCAAACACCCGAAGAACAAGTAAGGCTACAGAATCTCACAAACACACAAACACACCTGCTCCCCATTCACATCTGAGACCTTGTAACACTAACAAGTCACATGACACCAGGGAGGGAAAATGGCTAATTGGGCCCAATTTGGACATTTTCACTTAGGGGTGTACTCACTTTTGTTGCCAGCGGTTTAGACATTAATGGCTGTGTGTTGAGTTATTTTGAGGGGACAGCAAATTTACACTGTTACTCAAGCTGTACACTCACTACTTTACATTGTAGCAACGTGTCATTTCTTCAGTGTTGTCACATGAAAAGATATAATCAAATATTTAAAAAAATGTGAGGGGTGTACTCACTTTTGTGAGATACTGTATAAATAATGTCAGCTTGGACATATTGTGTCCACAGAAATTTTACAAATAAAAAGCTTTATAACACCAATAAATAGCCAAAAGATGAATATACACATTTAAATATCGAACTGAATATTTGAATAGTTGTATTATGTTCATAAAATAAATCTATACTGAATTGGTTTTGCAGTTAAAGGGTCCCTGACTGCAAAATGTTTGAGAACTTTCTGCTTTAGAACATTATAGAACCTACTAATATAGGGATTTAATATTCATGTTATTCAGGTAAAAGATATCATGGTGTATTCATAATTCTTATTTGTAATTCATAATTACATATACATCCACACAAATGCCATCAATCCTGTAAATGCTGTATCGATTACCAGCTGTCTTTAAATAGTACAGTGCATTATGTGTTTTCTATATTCACCAGAGTACATTAGTTGAATACTACCTTTTACAATGTATTATAAAAGTAAAAGTGCTCTGGATATTTTCCAAAATGCTTTTGACATGACATCATCATGATGGACTCCCATGAAAGGGTATTGTATAGCGACCAGTGTGTGCTTTCACATTAGCCAATAATAGTTGAGAACAGAATGTCGTAATGAATATTAGTTATATCATGTTATAACATGTACATCTACATTTACAGCACTTACCAGACCAGACATCCTTATCCAGAGTAACTTACAGAAGTGCTTTGTGAGCTGCCCTGTATATGTATGCTTTATTATTAAGGATCAGTTTTCTGGATTCAGATTGGTTTTAATAAATGGCTATTAAAACATTAACTAATTTAGGAATAGGGGGTAATGTGTAACTGAGAACCTGAGTAATAAAGCAGTTCCTCTATCGTATATCTACTACACACTTGTCTCCTGCTAGATATTTTAAGCCAAAACAAGTCACATTTATTGTTCTAGAAATAAGAAATAATTTTTGAGAAAAATGTAAACATTATTTATTATCTTAAGTGGCACAGTGCCCTGGCATTCTTTGCTTTGTTTCCCATGAACTCCAACTTGAAACCAATACAAAATTGTTAATTATGTCCAGGCCACACACGCCGTCCCAAATCAAGAAGTGCAACCTCTGCACCCAAGAACACTTTACTTGGAGAGAAAAGCTGCTTCTTGGCCTGTTCTCAGCACTTCAATTCTGACATTAACTAATGTTGGTTCACTGCAGGAATATGCAGGCATTCTAATGCTAATGGAAGATTTAACCAGCTCCTTATCCCCAGTGTCTGAGCTCACTACACAGCTTGATCTGCTGTGAAAGAAAGAGGGAAGAAAAGGGGAAGGGTGGCAAGAAAAGAGAGACTGAAAGTGGGTGAAGGACAGTGCATTACTATACTTAGGGACCATTAATACAGTACTCGTGGGTGTTACAATAACAACAACAACTCATTGTGACTGTAATGTTAAAGGGCACTTGTTGCCCTGGACCAAAGCATGGCCCATATGTGTGCAGTGAGTGAAGCAATACGTGTGCAAGGAGCTTGGTGGCCAGTCCCACATACTCTCAATGCAGAGCAGCAGAAAGGGCAGGTGGTCATTAAAAGTGCTGTAATCCCCTCCATGAATAGATCACGCCTTGGCTTACTGTGATGGAAGCTAAGCATGAGCAATGCCGCATCACGAGAGAAGGGGAGAGACTCAGGGAAAGGGAGAGAGATGGTGTTTGATGCTGGGCCCCTGGGACTCTTTAGCATAGTGGTTGGGCCTCATTTCTGAGCGGATGTGTTAACAGTTTCAGGCTCAATGGAGGGAGAAATCCCCACAAAGGGTGGTGTACAAATATTGTGGGAAATCCGTTCACTCTTTAATATTTCATGAAGCCCCACAATCTATTCATGGGACTTCATTCCTTTGGAGGGGCCCGTATTCAGTCTCACTCCACCGCCTCAATGGGCAGCCCTTAATTGAGTGCCCGCTCATTCTCCAGCTCCCTGGCAGATTGTTCCAGATGAAAAGCCCCTGGCTCTTCAACCTCCTCCTCTCCTACCCAAGAGTGGGAAACAGAAAGAAGGGCGAGCCTTGCTGGTGGTGCGTACAGGAGGGAGCACCGGGGGGATGGATGAGAAATGATAATAGGGAGAAAGAGAGAGATGGAGCAAGAGAAGGAGAGACGCAGCAGCCGAGTGCGCTTCCGTGAATGGTGGAGGGGTCGTGGGGTGTTCAGTAATCTCTAGGTAATGCGCTATGCTTCTAGCATGGGGTGAGTGGAGCTGGATGACTGAAGAGGCTGTTGAAGAACCTCCTGTGCCCTGAAAGACCAAGGCCATACCAGCACAAGACAAACTGCTGTTGAGAAGGAGGCCGCATGCCTGAGTGATGGTTCAGCCGCCTGGCACCCCACCGCCCTAGAATGACAGAGAGGCCTTTCAGTATGGCTGACACCTCCGTGGTTACACGAAGAGATCCCCCATGAGCTCCACGCAGCCTGGTGTCAGCCCGTACCAACGCTTAGAACAGGCCACAATGATAGATGCTGCTGTGCTAATCAGCCGTTTGTGAGTACTGCTGCCTCCATGCTGAGACTCGGGAGATGCCAAGGAGCTCTAAGAACCTTTTTGATCTTTTTAAGTGTTGGAAGGCAAATTGTTAGTTTACCACCTCTGATGAGGCCCTCCCCTATGCCCCATGTCTTGAATGGCATAAAAAAAACACTACAGTAACGTCGGCACTTGTCGCATCTGTTTTCAAGCGAGACCAAGTTTAATTGGCAGAATGCTAGAGACTTCAAAGGGAATCTCACAGACCAGCCAAGCTTTCTAATAGCGGCTGGTCTTTGGTGAATTATACACAGGAGTAAGGGAGCGTGAGAAAGAAATTGACAGAGCTTGAGAAACTCCCACAACATGTATGACACTGATGACATTCCTCAGTACAGGGCATCCTGCTGCCAAGCTGTAGTCTATACTGATGTTTAACTGTACTGACTGCTTCATCAGTGCTTCATGTATCCCAACCTATGAGGCACTGTGAGAGCATGATCCAGGATCAAGGTGTAATCAATTTCCTACAGGTTTCCATTGCAGGCCTGGCCCCTGATCCCTGATTAAGGGTCATCCGGCCCAATATAAGGGCCTATGAGACACCCTAAAAGAACCTAGACCAGTCCATCTGGGTACACTCACTGTGCCCTGGTGTGTGTCCAACAGGCTTAGAACAACTCTTGAGGGATGGAGAGCACCTGTGGAGAGGAATCCCACTGAGAGGAAAATCCTCCCTCTGTACCACTACCCCCATCATCCATCCTTAGCTCTTCAGCATATCAGGCCTGGGTTCCGCTGCTGGGAGTCACAGAGTAGATGCATGGATTTTTATTATTATTTTTTTTTAGAAAAGCTGAGGGGTCTTCAAGTCTCCAGGGTTTAAAACTCTTGGTTTCTACACTGAAGGACACTGATGTGTGACTTTGAAAGTTTCTTTAACAAGAGACAAGCATCTTTAGAGATGTGGATTATTTCAACTCGGCAAAGATTGGCATAAAGCTGCAAGATCAAAGATGTAAAGAACTTTTATAAACTTGAAAGCAAAATGGAAGTCTACAACCTCTCAGACCGAATTTCTAATAGCTATTCAATGTCATTGAAGTGTGTCAAGTGTGAGATTTATGCATGTAGAATATTAATGCAAGGTTTTCTGAGGAAATGGAGTTCTGAGCTGTACCTCATCTCTTAGTCTAATCCTATATTTCTTAATGAAGTCCACTAAAAGACTTAGAGAGTCTCAGAAATCCAACTCTGAACTCTTGCCTTGATCCAGACACTGATTAAATCCATCGCATCTCTTTAAAGCACTTCCGCCACCTGCTTCATCTCTATTGACCATGACAATCATCTGTAGTCACACACACACTACTCAGATAGCCACTAAACTTTTAACAAAAGTTCCAGTACTTTAAGATCTGAGGAAATAGTTGAGGAAAGTCAGATCAGACAGAGTAATATGATTGCACATTGCTTGTTAACCTAACAAGTAGATGATTAATTTGGGGAGCTAATCCTTTGATACCCAGGCAGGGAGGAAATACCTCTGGTTGCCTAATCCACCCAGGCCAGACCTGGGACACTCACACTCACTGGGCCACTCAGACAGACCTTTTGTTCTGTACAGGTATTAACCCACAAGTGCAGGTTTGTCTGGCGCTAAAGGAGAGGGAAGGACAGGAGGAGGGCATACTCATCAAGGCTCTCTGCTTTTTTAGTTGCTGGACTTGCATTTTCATTTTGATTTGCAAGGCAGTCTTTGAGCAGCCTTTGTACTTTTTTTAAATTTATTTAATGGCATTTCAATAAGAACGTTTGCTGCGCTGTTTCTCAATCGTGTCTATGTTTCCCCAAGGCAGGTTTGGTCAAAATTGGAATTTAATTTTCAAGACTTTCTTGTTCAGTAATCTTTTTAGGTTGCTGACTAAAAGGTCCTGCCATAGATTGCTTTGCCTAGACAGTTGCTTAGTTTGATCCAACTAAATTGTAGCCCAATAAAATAATTCTGCTAAGTGACAGGTTTCAGGCTCTAAATATGTATTCGTTTACTATTGGGTGGTGAGTGACTTAGATAAACATGGTGGAGGTTCATTTAATCTAAGCGACAAAGAAAGTGAGTGTGCCGCAGCCAAAGGCTGCAGTGAACTCTGACCTGGCAGGGGAACAGGGAGCATTTGTCCCTCCTTAATTGGACAGAAGGGCCCTTTCGCTCTTCATTTAACCTTTTTGGGCTGATTCTTTCTTCCTCAGTGGTCACAAAGCCTCTGGTCCTGACCCAGTTGTTCCAGGCCTATCTTTCCACCCCCAGCCCAGGCCTTTGAAAGTTGGAGAAAAGCTGGAGTGTGCTTGCCCTTTCAAGAACAATGGTGGAGTTGGTGACCCCTGACCTGAGGGGCTTTGAGCTTTCTTCCTGGATCAGACACTGCCTTTTGCCATGGTTTGTTACAGCTCCCCAGCTCTGCAAGAGAATAAGGGTAAACACTTGTTAAGAAGTGATTCTTCTCTTCTTCTTGTTCTTCTACTTCTTCTTGTTCTTTTTCTTCGTCTCCCTCCTAGCAACACCAAATTTCTTTTTCTCTCCCCACTTCTCTTTTCCTTTGTCTATGTGTGTGTATTAAAATCAGACAGATAGTAAAGCTGGTTCAATCTCTAGGCATGGGCCCAACACGCCAGCGCCATCACATCCTTGCAATATCCACTGACAGAGCATACACATTAATTGCAGGAAAAAAGTGAATATTTGTAGAGTGACAGTCAATTCCTTTGTCAATAAACAGATTCATATAAGATGTGTAAGCCATCATTCCCATTGAAATTTTCAGTACTGTACAATGCTGTTCTGCAGAATCACGTGGTATTGAGGGCAAATCCTGAAACAAAGCTACCCTTCTGTTTCAGGAGAGTCCAGTCTCTCAAAATTTGTTTGAGCATGGATTGATTTATGCTATAGACCAAAAGATGCATCATTAAATGGATAGGAATGTTGGAATATCACAGTGAATTTTCACACACAAGAAAATTGACCATGAAAAAAAAACCCACACAAAAACTTTCAAGTAACTTTCAAGTCTTCCCTAATCCCTATTCCTTTGTAGTTGCCATGAGCACGGCTCGTCCCAGCAGGAAGCCTGGCTGTGGAAGGAAGTGCACAGTGCTTGCCTCATATGTCCAGATGCTGAGCATGCGGTTTTGGAGCAGAGGCAGGCTGCACTGAGGCTAAAGCATATGGGCTGAAAGAAGGGACCTACCGGGGATATTGCTGCTGCCATCTCCTAAAACAATGGGCAGCTTTGTCTCGGTCCCTGCCTTCAATACCACTTAATGCTGCGGAACAGCATTGTACAGTATTGAAAAGTTCTGCCTGTCCTTTAGCTTGTGTGGACCCCAATCAAAGAGAGCCACTCCCGCCTTTCCTCTCACTCCCTTTCGCACAGTAGGACTTTTAGTGGCCCTCTCTGCTAACCTATTCTTCTTTTGTCACATCTCCTTTTTTACTACCTTTTCTCCTTTTTGTCTATTTCAGCTGTTCTCTTGAGTGACGATCAGTTGGTCTGAGCACAATTAAGCCATCTGATGTCATCTCTCTTTCCTAGCATGTCTGCTTTTGTCTTGGTGCTATATCCTGGGACAGTGGAGCATAGCTAAGGTCAGTATTTTAAGGCCTTTAATTATATTGTATTATATTAAGGCCTATATTTATCTGGATAGTCCAGAAGGTCTTCTTATCCTTCATCAGCTCTAAATCTCTAAATCAGTGTGAAGGCTCTTAAAATCTTGTCAGGTTTGTGATATATATGACATATATAAAAGTGTGCTACAAAATGTGCCATCTCCGAATGAGCCCAATGCTGTATTTTGACTTTACATGGTAGTACATGCCTTTTTCCATATTGATCATAGTGATCATAAACACTATGCATGAGAAAACAAAAGTGGCAATGATTGACTGCCAAAAGTGAGCAAGGTCATCCACTTTAAAGCCCCACTCTTTGACGGCTCAATAAAGCTGTCCCTGCATCTGGTTGGGATAAAATACACTCCCCTTTAATTGACAGGTATCTAAAACAGCTGGCAGACAGCTTTGCCTAACATGGGATTGTCTGCACACTTTTACTCTTTGTGTCTGGGGTGACTCAGACATGACCCAGTCCTCTGTCGTAACCACACATTCTTACCCTCTTTTCTTCTTCATTAATTTCCACCCCATTTCAGCTGTCTGGGACCACCTCTGCACGTGTAGAGCACCCATAACAAACAAAAAGAAGAAGAAAAAAAATCCCACTCCCAATACCTTCTCCTATGACAACCGTTAATATGTTTTATTTTATGAATGTAATTCACTAATGTGAATTAGTTCATGCAGAATTTTTACAGTGCTTTAATAGAGTAGATGTCATTAGAATACTATTTTTGCTATTGCCGTATCCTGTATTGTGGCAAATGCAAATGTTATAAAGCAAACAATTTGTATGAGAGTGAGTCAGACAAAAATCTTTTTTATTTTTGTGTGTTGTAAATAAGTGTCACATAAGTGTAACAGCAGGAAGCAGTTGAAAGGGCTATTGATAAGACTGGACAAGTAGTACATTTTTATTTATTTTAACTAGAAATGTAATATATTGGTTCTCTTATTTATGTCACATTTTAAGCTTTTCATATGACACAACCTCATATGTGTGGGTGTAAAAAAATTTTTAGTTGTTTTTTGACAGAAAGGTTCTCAATATTTTTCACTTTCTTTATTCTCTCTTAACCTTGATATCATTCTCCTCCACTCTATATTACATTTTATTACATCCTCACATTACATTCCACGTCTGAAAATTCCAATTATAGGCTTTTTAGATCTCAAAATAGGTTTCAACTATTCCATTCATGTATTAACTTTTCATATGTGACCAAGGTGAGGTCTAGTTGGCCCAGTCACTTTGGGCATTCTGACAAAACATCAAAAATAAGTGCATATTTTTCTGCCTGTCTGTGTGTATAATCAAATCCTGAAGCACCAGCAACTAATCCTTTGGGATATTCACTACCTGCTTAATTTTTCTAGTGTCTCACACCCTGTATTGATGAAGTGAATCCTGAATCTCTTTTATGCAAACCCTTCTAATGGTTAATCATCTGCCAAAGTGGGTTTTGTGGCTGTCGTGGAAAACACTAGGGTGTTAATGCAGGGGAGGCCAGGCAGGCCTGGCCCTGTCATTAGCTTAGTATGGGCCTCTCTCCTCCTTGATTCGGCCTCCTGCCACCATCAAATGAACCTCACACATGCTAATGCCTGCCCTCTGATTGTTGCGCTAAATGAAAATTAATTGATTCTCATTCAAGTCTCTTGTCAGCTCTCTGTTTTCTCCACTGTGTGATCCCTCTCTGTGGACCTGGCTCTCTGACAATACACACCACAGCCTTCCCATCCATCCAACTCATGCATTCTAATACATGGTAATGTACTGGCCATTGCTATGCACAGCCATTTATGTATATGTAAGAATTAGCACGTAGCCCTTGGCCATCAATGCCTTTCATTAACGTGACTTAAGCCCTCTTGTGTACGCTAACATGCTGGGCGGTGAGTACAGTAGAAGCCAACAGAATGCACCGTCCTCTGTGGCTTTTGTCTGAAGGCATCACTCTGGGCATCCAAAAGGAATTCTTCTTTTCGGACAACATGGATTCAGTACAGAGAACCAGCTCATGCTTTCTGTATAAATTTATGTTCACACTATAAATATTGTGGAAGGTTTTTTATTGTGGGAAAAAAAATTAAGTTGTTGTACCAACAAAATTAACTTAAAGACCCATGCAGTCAAATGGAATTTAAAAAAGTGTTAAATTTGAAACCTTTTCTTACGAATATTCTACATAAAGACACGTGAGGTGCTGCATATTAACACCAAAGTAATAATAACTAATAGAGAAATATATAACATAATATAATGTGAGGGCATGCTGGCTTAGTGGCACATTTGCCTTGCACCTCCGGGGTTGGGGGTTTGAATACTACCTCCACCCTGTGTGCATGGGGTATGCATGTTCATGCTTCCCGTACTTCGAGGGTTTCCTTTAGGTCAGGGGTGTCCAATCTTATCCGGAATGGGCCGCTGTGGGTGCAGGTTTTCCTTCCAACCAAGCAGAAGCCACACCGGAGTTGATTGAAAGCCAAGATCAACTGATTAAGCACGTGGAGTCAGGTGTGGCTCCTGCTTGGTTGGAATGAAAACCTGCACGCACACCGGCCCATAGCGGATAAGATTGTCTTGCAGGTTGAACTTCCTCAGTTGGTGAAGGAAGTATGGTACATCCTTTTCTTGGTCTTTTTCACAATGGCGTCTATTCATTAAAATAACACTTTATTTTAACAAACACACACTGGGAATTAAGCAAGATCTTTTTCGTTGTTCAATAATGCCCAAATTACACACTTTTAAATGGTTTGCTATATACACTCACTTTAATAGGAACCTGTACACTTGCCCATTGATGCAGTTATCCAATCATCCAATCAGATAAGAGTGGTCAGAGTAAAATAGCCAGATTGGTTCAAGTTGCCAGGAAGGATATACTAACATGATTGGCTGATTAGTTAACTACATGAACAAACAGTTGTAAATTATACCATTTATATATATCATTTTTGTTCATAAAAACCTGCATTGCTTCACAAATGAGGGATTTGTTGTTGGGTGTGAAAATGACAAATAAAGGAATTATTAGCTGTGATAATGAATGCATTGTTAAGACATTGTTACGTAAATTACTGTTATTATTTAAAATAACCTCTTATTAGTGTTAAATCTGCAATGTGTTATACCTGCAGATCCTAGGTAGCATCAAGTGACCTGCAGTTTATCACTTTAAGAGCTTATGGAGTTGAAGAAGTTATTAATACTACAATATGTGACATGGCACCCAAGCTGTGGAAATGAATTGCTTTCACACATGGTCTAGACTGGTTTTCAAGGGAACCAGTTGTCATTTTGCATGAGAACACCTGTAGAAAGAACAGCGGTTTACTACAAGAGAAGGTGGAACCAAACCTTTTAAACAGTGGTATGTGTGTTTTACTGTTGGCAGTATGACGGTTAATTTTTCATATTTTACTGTATTTTATAGAGCAGGAAAGTGCTACTGAGTCTAGTATCTCATTTCTTCATTGCAAGGAAAATTTGGTCAGAGTAAACAAACAGTCTGTATGACACAAGCTTATATAGATTCATTTTGACAGATAAATCTTCATGATACACCAAATTTAGCTCATCATCTACCATCCTTGCTGAACACAGATTAATGGGCTATGATAAATTGATGTGTTGCACGTACAGAAAGAGAGCAGTCTCCTCCGTCCCTCGACATTGTTTCTCTATTCTGTTTGTTTGTAAATCGATTACCTTCTATTTTCTCAGTGAGCAGCCAAGCCTCCCGTCGCCTGTCCCTGAAATGAGGGGTGAGATTGCAGGGGCTGGTGAAACATTAACCCGACTGGCCTGGCTGACGTTGATGGAAAGAGGCAGGAGTGTGATGGCACTGTTGTCTGCCTGAGGAGGGATTGTTCTCAGTACTGTCTCTAGTGTCACAGGTCAGCTCTGGGGTCAGTGTGGGCGTTCCACCCACATCCATTCACGGTGGAGATTAGGAAAAAGCCACTGCTTAAGTAACCTTTGATTTATAAAGCCAGAACCACGAGGCTGTTACATGGGGAAAATTAACCATATAAACCTGAAGGACATGTTCTTGGGACTAGATTTTCCTCACTTTCATACCTTCATACCTTTCCTATTAGTTCTAGTGTGGGTATGGAATAATTCATAATTTGCTTTAACATATATACTAATAAATAACTCTAAAGTTTTAATAAGTTAAAGTTTCTGAGATTACCAGTTTTAGAGAACATCTCCAAAATTTGTTATAAGTGCTGTCCATTCAAAGAACCATAAAGGAACCATTTTTTCATAAACATGAATTTCCTTTCCTTCCATAATAATCTTAATGATATATTATCATTGTTTATATTAGGTATTTATTGCTTTGTTGTAATATGCAGGCCATTCTTGTCTGTATGATAAATCCTAAAAATAAAGGTTTCATGAAGCACTGCCGTAGAAGAACCTAGGAGAACCGTAGAAGAACAATAAATAACCTTTCACTGCATGGGTGTTTAACTATACCTGCTGTTGTATATGTGTGTGTGTGTGTATGTATATATATATATATATATATATATATATATATATATATATATATATATATATATATATATATATATATATATATATATATATATATATATATATATATATATATATATATATATAAAACACAAAAACAGAACGCAACGCTTGTGAAAATAAACTAAGTAAACACAGCATTGCACTGGATGAAGAACATGAAAGAGAGAGAATGAGGTATGGGCTGTAATGAAAGCCAATGAAAGGCCATTTGCTGGACCATCATTCATGAGTGAGAGCGCAATGCCTGCACAAGCTTGCTCCCAGCTCCCCACACTTGTTGCTATTGTGACACACTGGCAGAGAGAAGCCTCTATAGTGGCAGGGATCAATTCAGAGGTCTGACAGTGGTGCACTAAACCCTGCTCCCGTTTGCATAGAAAAACCTCCACGAAAAATCCCCTGGCCCCATCTGTCAGGGCATCCAAGCACATTGTGTGTGTGTGTGTGTGGGTGTGTGTGTGTGTGTGTGTGTGTGTGTGTGTGTGTGCGTGTGAGGGAAAGGGGGAGTGTGAGAGAAGGTTAATCAAGATTGGGAGGAGGAGTAGGGGGAGAGAGTGTATGTGAGTGAATGTGTGGGAGGGGTGCATGACCATTATGCTTATTTCCCTGTTCTCCTTTTCAGAGCCATTAGAATAATACATTCCTTTTGGTGCTCCTTTGGCTCAGACAAGCTTCTCTCACCTATGCTGCCCATTTTTCAGCAGTGAGGGTGGTCACAGGGCAGTGGATTCTGGGAATCAGGTTAATTAAAGAAGACAGGGCCTTCACTGATGACAGAGGCAGGGAGAGGAATGGAAAAAGAGAGTGCCAGAGAGAAAGGGAGGAGGGGAGACATAGCTGTTTTAGGATAATCATCCAGCACAGTGCTAGACTCAGCCAGAGCTGCTCCTTTTTTTGTCATCGCTGTTGTGATGTTGCCGACCCAATCTATTCTCTGTCGGCCCTCTCCCAGCCGACTACATGAGCTAGTCTTACTATGGCTTTCATCCACTTTTCAACACATATCCATGCACACCTGCAAATTCTCAGCCCCTGCTTGTTTTTCTGTTTTGTGTGCCATCAATGATAACTTAGAAAAGCTGCACAAAGCCCTGCAGCCATCCGTTTTCCTTCTAATTAGTAAACCTGAACAATCCTTTCAGCCTCCTGCATAGCAATGCATGTCAAAGAACAGCCCTTGTTTAGTTCTCATTCCTGAACCTGAACCACCTTACCCCTGCTGGGACAAGCCGTGATGGGCTAAGGTTCATGTTGGCTCTATCTCACAATGGGTCAAGTGGTGACCCTGTAACTCTAAGGCTGACCCTCACTGTTACAGGGGTTAGGGAGCAGGGCAGATGTGGGTAAACTTTCATACGGAACGAAGAATGAAGCACACTTGTTAAATAGTCCCTCCCACCTATCTTTATCGAGGAAGCTCCAGACAGAAGTGGAAGATGGTTCTAATTAGGAAGCAGGGTTCAAATAGCAGCAGATCGTCTGGGGAGCACAAAAGCGATCACGACAAGGGGAACAGATTCAGCTGATAGAAAAGTGCTGGTATTGCACTAATTAGGAGCGGCATGTGTAATGTGTGTTAAAAGATATCTCTTAAACAAAATTAGGAAAAGGATATGAGGAAACAGATTTGGAGCCAAGAATCGGGAAGGAATGTGTATTCTTCACCAGAAGGTGGCGATCTTGCACCAAGCATTGAATGAACAGAGCTGCTAATAGAGTCATAAACGCTCTGGGGTGTTAGGGAAATCAGGCAGATCAGGTGGGGCTAATTTAAATTAAATAAATAGGAAAGGTTTTACAAAGGCAATTGAGATGGTGCATAGCCTTAAAATGGTAGGAGTTAAGGGGTGACTTTAAGAAAGATCATGATTAAAGATTTATAATGACTTAATAGTGGCATTATGTAAACAAACAAACAAACCAACAAACAAATACATACACACATGCATACATACAGACACATAATGTTTTAGTTTGATCTTTGAAGGAATAAAATAAAATGTACAAAATAATCAAATAAAATTGTATTAAATAAATTGGTCGTTGATTAAAAGTTTCCTTTCAAAAATGCAATCGACCTTCATTACTGGAATTGCATTTTTTACAATCAATTATACAGACATGTTTCAAGCAGAAACGTTGAGACCTAAAATTAATACTAAATGCTATTTATTATGCAACGCTGTGATCAATGTGGTGAGCATAGATATTCTGAGAATTCAGAGAAAAATGCTATCTAAAAGAAAAAGCACCAATTTTCCAGCTTTCTCTTAGAGGTTCACATGACATTTGAGTTACGCTTCTGTGAAATACCTTATGTCCAACTAAAACAGTGATGCATCCATGATTATGACAGGGATTATTTATTACTGTGTTTATAGATACATTACAGTAATGTAACTAATAGCTATTATTATTATTATTATTATTATTATTATTATTATTATTATTATTATTATTATTATTATTATTATTATTATTAATAATAATAATAATAATAATAATAATAATACAGAATTAATTACAGAATATCTGTAACACTTGTGTTCAAATCATTGATGGTAAATTTGTATTCCTATATATTTTTTTATTCAACTGATTTGATTTGGAATTAAATGTTTACCTTTAATATCTTACTTCTTAATGTTTTGATTGCAGATTTTTAATTCATGATTCATTTAAACAAAGTTAACCAAAAGCATCACAGCAGAAATATTTATTATCAAATGATAGAGTGGGCATCACACTCCACATTCTCTCTCTGTTATCTGGCCATAACTTTACAATGCTTTTGGGAAAATTTACACATATTGTTTCTTTAACATATAAAGTACATTTCCTACAATTTAAGCTGTATGCTCTGATTACAAATAGGTTTATTATGTGGGGCTGAATTGCTATAGCCATGTCACTGGCTGATATTTGTTTTCTCTTCCTTGCCGTGCCTTGGGGTGTGGGTTTATACTTAATCAGACTTCTTTTGATGTACTTTTCATCTCAAAATGTCAGTATTGTTATCAGCAGAATATAACCATTTAAGTATAAATTAACCAAAAAATAATTTACGATTTTAGTAATCAATTCAACCACTTTCAGGTAAAGCTGCCGTTACATGACGTTCCTGATCACCACAAACTTGAAAAATGCTACTCAATTTCATGTATTGCCAAAACTACTGAATGACATGCATTCAAGATATTGCAATACACAGTCATTAAAACTAAATTGCAATGGCATGCAGAAATTCTGCTGATTCATGAGTCTTCCTCACTGAGCAGTAATGGCAATCATCACTGGAATTTACAAACCAGACAATGCCCAAGAAAGTTAATAACATACCATTTCAATCAACCCAAATGGGACAGACTGGCTTGGGTCACGCTCCATACCCACCACTCAAAATGTGGAGATGTCCGCATGACCAGCACAGTCCTGAGATGCCAGATGGGGGACACAGGAGATCAGTGCCCCAGAAGCAAGTCCCTTTTTGCTTTTTTCATAGCATCAGTGTCATAAATGTCTTGTTTCCCATTGTGTGGGAACTCATCTTGGTTGTTATCCCTGGGGATGTGCACACTAGTAGCCAATAAGTGGAACATGGTCTCCTATTGGGCTGGAGTCTAGCATTCCTAGCATTTCCAGTCGTCTGTGCTGCATGACATGCAGGGGCACGGACTCATTGGGGGACTCTTAGATGGAATGCCTTTGTGTTTCCAGGACTGGTCAGATGTTATTTTTCATGGCAGTAATGATCAACCAGTAATTTTCGTTCTTTTTTGTGTTTCCCTGAGTCCTAAGTGTTTTTGCCCACAATGATCATTATGTGCTGAATTCCCCTTTCACTTATTCAAGACTCAGTAAATACCCTTGACAGGTTAAATGTTCTAAACGGAATGTTGTGGTTGTCTTCCAAATGACGGCTGCTTGTCACTTTAGGTATGGTTTGCAGGTGAAGAATTTGTCTTGCGCACTGAGTACTAGGTTCTCACGGCCTGTGTTTGTTATTTAGCTGGTGTGAATTTTGCTCACAGCATCCTGATGCCCTGTAGGGTCACAGTGAAGTCAATTCTTTCTCATACTCTCCATTGCTTACCAGTGCTCACTCTGTCTTTCTCAGGCAAATCCCTTAATAAATTGAAGTATAGTATTTCATGAACCAATGTCAAAGACTTGAGTAGTTGTCATCTGAACCATTTTACACTCCAAGGACACATTAGCTGATCAAACCTTACATACCTCACTCTTCTTACTCAACTCCTTTTCTATAAGTTTCTCTGTAACTATTGAATCATTTATGGTATAGTGAATAAATATGCTTTAAGATGAATAACTGAGTAATAAACCAGCAGGCTATAAAGATGTTAAAGCAGTAGAATATATTGAGTCAAGTACACACATGGTCTTCCCTTATTTTAAACTATCAAAAGTCCTACTTTAATTTAAAATATACAGTAGTTTGCTACGTATTTCATGTTTTTGACACGTAATGAAATTATTCATAATCTGATAAGTGAGTGTGTATTTAAGTGGACTATGACTATCACCTAATTAAAGATTTCACTTTAAAGAGCCTTGCATTTATGTGTGTGTGTGTGAGAGAGAAAGACTACAGGTCTGCAGGTCACATAGTGTCCTGATGTGCTGCCCTAGCACAAAAATCTCCCAAATCATTGGTGCAGCAGGAGACCAGTACCATGTTATTGGTTTGCATTCGTTCCCAGGAAGGTAACCAGGTCTTGTACCCTTTTAATTTAATATATTGGCAACAGGGTCCTGGTGCCACAGTGGTCTTACTGTCTCTTCCTTTTAATTAAATTTGTTCATGCTGGCAGTGATGACTTCTCCTCTATTTTAAGGCTTTTCCCCCCTTCCATTTGCACTTCTTTGAGCTCAGCTAGAGAGCATTTCAATTATGCTGCTTATGACTTTAAAGAGCTGTTGAATGTATCCTAAGATTTTGTTGCAATAAACACACACACACACACACACACACACACATCACTGTTATACATATCATAAAGCTGTGTGATTGAATGGTTTTCATTAGATGAGATGAAACATCTGATACCCCAAAAGCATCACTAAGAGATGTATGTACTGTGGAAATGATTACCCAGGATGGTTCAGGCTTTGTCGGATGTCTGACCGAGTGTAATTAGGAGTGGAGCCGCTACAAGGCAGAGGACCTGCTGTGCCCCACGCTGCTGATTCAACCACAGTATATCATGGAGAAAAAAGCCCATATAAAGACAAAGTATTTAGAAATTCTTCCAAGGAGTAACTAGTTCATCATGTCACACTGTCAAATGTGAACACATTTAGGTCATAAAGTAATAAAGGAGTCTTGATAAGAAGATAAACCACTTTAAATGTAAAGCTCCTGATTGTCACATGAACCACCGATAGAGAAAAAACACCTCATCCCTTAATGGGTGTCCTGAGTTTAGAGGATGATGAGAACTCTATATGCTGAAGGGGAAATTTAAAGTCTCATTATTGAAAGATTATTACCCTTAATCTAGTAAAGTCAGCGTGAAGTATCCTTCACCCTGCAGGCTTTTTAGGCCTTTTGAACCAGTGGGGGATTCACCAGGGACATGATTGCATCAGAATGTGATATTTGGGTTTACATTTAGTTATTTGCGTGTGAGTAATGTCTTACAGCTCTTTGATGGATCATTTTGTCACCTGTGGAGCAGAGGTAGTTTGCCTAGAGGTGAATTTGACTAAAGGCTCTTTGATGGGTTTGTTCAGATGAGCTCAGTCAGCAGGTTCTCCTTCATTAGGATTTTCATTAGAACGGGCTATAATTGTGAATATACTTTTCCATGAATATTCCCTCCTCTAACCTAGAAAACTGGCAGATGGCTTCAGGTTAGATGTAGCAAACAACATCTCCATACTGAACATATCATTATTTATCACCGATCTATCATTATTGATAGATCTATCATTATTGATTGACGTTTCTCCAGTTTCATAATGTTGTACAGCTAAGATGTTGAGTTAAGGTTTACTAGTCTAATGTCAGTTGAGATGAGAGTAGTCACATGGCCCAGTGGTGTGCCATGGGGGAATCCTCACCTGAGGCCATGCTTGGCCTTCCAGCAGAGTATTGAGCCTGAAGGCCTGTTCTCAAAGAACCATTGTCTCCACCCGCTGTTACTTTCAAGTCAAACCTGTCATCATGCAGTTAGTGAGGAGTAAGCAAAATACAGCAGTTAGGGTCTGCTCATTAAACAGTAACTTTATCACAAACACTCTTTTAGAGCTGGAGACACCTGTTGAGGCTTAGTTTATAGAGGGAGACTGTTGTCCATATTTGTATATTTCTTTTAAAATAAAATATATTTCTGGGTAATTTTTAAATTTTTTAGTTCTTCTTATTATATGTAATATTAATGGCACCCAAGCAACATCTTTTATGGACATCCTCCATGTTGCAAAATTAAGTAAAATATGGTTAGAGCATAAAAGTGCAATTAAGGCTAAAGCAAAGTCTTGGTAGTAACTGGAGAGCTTATATAGCTTATCAGTCACAAAATTGGTTCAATTCATGGTTATTTTCCACCGGAATGGTCTGAAACTGGTAGTATCAGATGCTTCATTTAAACCTACAATTAATCTTGACAAGAAATGGACTACAACTTTATTTGCATTACAGGCTCAATTCCCAGTTCCGTAATTTGCCGTCTGTGGTCATAAACCAGTGAAAATGCAGTTAGCTACTTGTTGTTCTCCATTAACTATGTTCTCAGAAGAACGTGTGTAATGATAGACTTTACAGGCAAAATTATACAGCATGATATTACAGTGAGATGTCTAGAGACTGCTGAGAATTATTATGATTTTTGTGAGTGATTGAATTGAAAACAGTCATATTGCTTTGACTCTAGACTAGGAAGTCCAAAACAAGTAGGTTTCTATTACCATTCATTTCTATTCAATTCAATTCAATTCAATTCAATTCAATTCAATTCCATTTTATTTGTATAATGCTTTTAATAGTATATATTGTCACAAAGCATCTTTACAGGAATTCAGATTCAGACTGATATCATGAAGGATCAGCGATAATAGTGGCATGGAAAAACAACTTGAGACAAGATGAGAAAGAAACCTTCAGTGGAACAAGAGTAAAAATGAAACTCATTATTTTCTGAGTGGTACCATATAGTGGGATTATATATTATTACAGTGTATGGCTGTAGAAAAGTAAAGATAAACAGTACTTAGTGTGTTCAATATGAGAATATTCTGTTCTGGGATGTCTTCATGATTGCAGCAGGGGCAAATCTAACAGTCAGATTATCCACTATATTATTTCTGTTGCTTTTGTCCCATTTCTCACTTGTATTAAAAGATAATCTGCATCTTGTAACTTTCTCTAGAAAGTCCATGACATCCCTGATTTCTCACTTTTTATTCTAAGCCTGCACGTTGTTTATGAAAAATCAGATCTAATAATAAAGATCATAGAGAATCAACAGTACAACAAGTCCAGATCTAGTCTAATTGTTCAGTATCCAGATAATATTTTTTAATTTTAGGGGGTATTTGGGGAATACCTAACTACAAGCAGAAATAAAATGAATGATGTTGTAGTTGTTTTAAACAGGGATTTAGCAAAAGTAGAAGAAAAAAACTGGTAAGCCTCTTAATCAGTTAACCCCTTTCATCTATAGGAGGAGTATGTGATTCATATGAGGCCACAGGGACAGTAAAGTGACAGGACTGGTTTCGGTGAAGACATGGCTCCATGCAACCATGGACAGTCAGCTGGCTCCAGTCTGAAAAAGGTGTCACATCAGTACTCATAGCCCACTGATCAAGGCCCAGTAGCCTCCAGGTGGGCCCACTAATGAGCCAGAGCCCCAGCTCAACTGATTCCTCCCTGGGCAGAAGGGCCAGAGGCCAGATAACGCAATGTCAGTAGGGGTCTGGAGCTGGCCAAAGCCAGGAGAACTTGTTTAAAGAGACAATGAAAGTGAAGTTTTTCTGACATAAAATGCTAAAGTAAATGTAGAGCTGGTGATGGGGGTCTAACATGTCAGCAATAAAGGTAAAGTGCTGACAAGCCAATGCCGTAAACCCCAAGCCACAAACGATGACATGAGTTTGCTATGTTGTTGTAATTATCAGTTTATTGTTATTAATTGAATCGGCATTGAGTTGTCATCCCTTTGTTCCTCCACCCTTCTCTCTTGCTTTACAACCCTGCCATATTAACAGTGTAAATAGAGAGATGAAGCGAGCGTTCCCCTGAAGCTCTTCACTAGGTGGAGGGTGAGGCTGAGGGAGGGGCAGCTAATAAGTATGTTTGTCTCTCTCGTCCAGCCCAGGCCTTTGTTTCATTGATTTCAGATGCCCATTGATACACAGTGTTGTGTAGAATGCAAATTGTCTCCTCGACAGTGTTTGGCCCAAAATAGGATAAGAGCTCAAGACATTGCTCTACAGACTGCCTACTTCCCCTGATGAGACAAGGAAATGTCTAGCACCAGATGGTATCTAACTGGGTGCTTGCAAAGTAAATAGATAAAAAACAGTATTGAAATAGTTTTATTTAAGTCAGATATTGCAGATGCAACACATGGTCATAAAAACAAACAAACAAACAAACAAAAACTAAATCAGCAGCATGTGAAGTGAAAGTTGCACATAAAAGACTTTTATAAAATCCTCAAATCAGAAAGTGTTTAAATATTTGTAGCTTATTTTAACAATGACATTCATCTGAATAATGCTGCTTCAGAAATTACCTTATGATTTACCTTATACCTTATGATTTTTTTTCTAATCATTTATCCATCTCTTAGGGGACCTTTAACATTTTCACCATCTGTTTAACAGTATAGAATCAGTATATACTTGCACTTAAATAATTCAAATCCTTTGACTGAGATAAGTACCTGCATCCAGCTAGCAAATGCCTCATGGCAATTTGCTTTGCAAATAAACGTAATCTGAGACTCAACACATGTAATGCTTTTGTGGATTTTCTTCTTTTCAAAAAGCCCCATATTGAGAGCATGTAAATAGGAAAGCATGGAGTATGTAGTCTTTTAAAACTAGTAATCAAGTGTTACATTGTGTAATATTGCTCAAGTGAAAGGGTCAATCATATTTGTAACACATAAGGCAGTGGTGCAAAACTCCTGTCCTGGAGACCAGAGTACAACACACATAACTGATTTCTCTGCTGTCTCAGACCAGAGAAAATAGGAAAACCATCAAACTGTCTGTTTGACATAAGAGGCAAAAATTTTATGTCAGAAAACACCAAAACTAAACAGAATGCAACAAAATCTATTTTCCATAGACATCAACCATTTTTTTAATGTTTCTTAGTTACAGGATTGATTTAGCACTAAGCAAAACAGTTACATTTTGGGTTAGTCTCATAAACACAAAATCTGTTCCTATGAATCTTTAAATATACAGTTTCTTTCACTTAATATTTTGAATTTTAATTATTACATATTTAAAAGAAATATCTCTATTTTTTACTGTCTACTTTATGTTCAAACATTACTTCAATTCTAAATAATCATATTAGCAAAGTCACAAAGTAACATTTTTAGCATAAGATAGCTTAAAGGAGGGTCAAATTTTTTTATTTTTTTTATTTTCTTTAACAAATTTAACTTTAACAAATGTGACAGCAAGAATTAGACCTAATATCACTGTAATCATTGCAGTTTGTATTGTGATAGCTAGCAATTTGCATTCACCTCAGAGCATGACCTCAGCAATATCATTTTACTTTTACTTGAGTGAAGAATGTGGTGTTTTTACCACCTCTGCTCAGCATATTAAAGGTATTTGGCAGGTGAATAAACTTTTCTTGATTAAAATTTCCCTTTTAAAAATGATAGATTTGAGTATTTTGTGAAACCCAGTATATCACTGTTTATTTTAATGCTTCCTGTTACAGAGGAGAGAGCAACTCTTGTCGAGTGATTCGTCAGTGATTGGACTAACTTTGAGCAAATCTGACCCAGTGCTACCGTGTGTGTCTTCCTGTCCCCAAGAGTGCTTGTTAAGAATGGGTCATGGCCATGGATTTTGTGGTTTATTTTGCAGGCTTTTCATGCGAGTAAATAGTTTTGGTTGTGTGCTGGCACAGATTGAACACGGTGGGTGTCCCGCAGTGCTGGTCAGTCAGAGAGGAACGAACTCGGCCCAGACAATGTGCTGCCTGCATAAAGGCCTCTTTGTGGACAGAGAGAGGGGTCAACTCTCTCCTCTAGCCAGCTCATAAATAGCCACATTCTCTACCTTTCTGATTTTTGCTTTGGCAAGTAAGCCCAAACAAAAGTGGAAAGACGTTTAATTATTCACAGGGAAATGCATAAAGGATTAATTTGCATTGATTTTGCGTCTTCACAAAAAGAGCCGTTTTGTGAGCTCAAGGACCGATGCGGACCGTTTTCTCCAACCAGCCAAATGGAACAAAAAGATCAATGGCAGCTTCAGCATGGCTATCAGAGAGGAGAATTCTGAAATGGGTCCTAAGCATAATGTTGGTTTTGAGCATTTACCACATTGTCCTTGCCTATTCTTGTGTGCTTTTCTTCTAAAAAGAATGCATGTTTGAACACAATATAAAAAACTCCTATATACATTTTATAATTTGATTTGTTAAGTTCACAATGGATTGGTTTATAATATTAATAATTTGGATTGATGATAGCATTGAAAATGCTAGTAGTGACAATTGGGTCTGGGATTTGCTTTTCAAATTTCCATTCAGATTTGTTTGATTTGGTAAAAGTGATTATTCTTATCCACAAATGAATTATTGAAGCCTCTTTTCCATAACAATCCACTACACATTACACACAATGTTCTGTTTTCCAACTCAACATACACTGTTTTTGATGCTGCTTATGTTGCACCTCTGAAAGCAACAATTTACATAATCTAATTTACATAATTACTTTGTCTTTTGACAGATATTGAGTTATTGTTACTGATGATGAAAAATATATTCATTCAGGCAAAATGAACCTTGACATCAGATGCAGACTCTAGATTTAATAATTTTCTGCAGATGTTTTTTTCCCATGTTAATCAGAGAACAATTGGAGTAGAAAATATGTTGATGACCAAAATATAAACAACATATAATATGATGCTGTCTTCTTCATCATTGTGTCATTATGATAACAAATTTTTTCTTGTCCATACTTGGTTGACATTTTAGCTGCTTTCTTGAGACTTTTTATTTGTTTGTTTGTTTGTTTTGCTTTTCACAAGCTTGTACTGGAGCTGCAGGTTTTGTGTAGGTCCATCTTGTCCCCCAGTGGCTAGTAAGTAAATAACTGTCAGTCTGAATTTCTATCCATGTGTTGACATGGAAAAAGTGAAGCAGTGCACTGCTGCTTGGAACACATTATGTCTAAGTCACTGCTGGTTCTTGGTTGTGTAATTACTGCTAACTCACAATATCTCTATAGTGCCCCATTCAGCTAGCGTGCCACTGCCCGGTCTAGAGCGAAGCCTCTTAAACCACATGAAAAGAGCTCGTCTGTACTTATTGTGCTTATTGTCTCTGAAACCCTGCTATTAGTTCAGGGAATTAAATGACCAAGAGCTGCTGGTAAAAACATCAGAGGACTTACAGGTGTTAAATCTGTCCCTAATCTCGCTACTTTTAATATTTAATATAGCATGCTTAAATGGACATAGGAGCATAAAACCAAAGGTTGGGGAGGGAGTGGGTTTAGTGCAAATGTTTGAGAAAGCATAGTTAATCTCTGTTAATGCATTATTGAAGTTGTGTAAGTTAATATTTAATGCCTGGGCTGTGCTATGTTATGAGAAAAGTAAATCTCTCTGCACAGAGTTGTTTTGCATTAAAGCCTACAGAATAAGTTGGAAACGAATTAGTAATTACAAAAAACAAGATGATAATAACTGTATACCAGTATATTTTAAAAGCAACATTAAACATAATATAAAAATGATACTTTTAGGCACTGAACGTTTTCCTGTTGTATCATAATTTGTACACTGTCTAAGATTATCTAAGATTGTGTTGTTCCTAGACTTTGTCATTACTAAACACAATTTGAAATTTGATTTCTTTTGTTCAGAGAGCTTTAATATTTCTGTAGCCCTTCTATTTTACTTTGAGAGGAGTGAGAAATATACATACAAATATTGTTTATTTATTTATTTATTGTTTAATTATTATTCTTTTCGATGTTTATTCAACATTCTGTAGTCTACCATTAGCAATCAACAGGGGTACAAAATACTTAAGTACTATACTGAAGTTTTTACGCTTCTTCTCACATTAAGCCAAAGTCTGTTCACTATATATCAGGGAAATGGGCTCAGTTTAACATTGAATTATCAAGACTATATAGAGTGTAAAGACTATTAAGTAATGTCATCTTATGTTTTAGCTATTCGTGTGCATTTGAAGATGGTTATGCTACAAGACTAACATTAACTGGCTATATTTAAGTAAGCAAGCCTGTTTTCTTTGCTAATGCCAGGCTAGTCTAGTTCCAGTATCTAACCTAATTGGCTATGTAGCTAGTCAGATTCTAGTTAATGGTAATCACTGGTTATTTACAGTATATTTTCCTTCTAATTAATTAATTAGCAAACTACATAGTGTTAGTGAGCTATATAAATGTACAGAGACTAAATTATATTTTCAGTCAAAACAGTATATATGCTTTAAGGCAAAAAACATATTGTAACAGTTTTAGATAAATAATTTAAAAAAGTTACTTTTCTCATAAAAACATAACTTAATTTCATCATTTAAAAGTCCTTACTTTTTACTTTTTAATCCTTGAGTACATTTAAAAGTTAAAATTAAAATTATTTTACTGGCATATCAGTGGATACGTTCACTTTTAATTGCTCAAATTTTTTAAATATTACCTATATTTTCACTTATGTTTAATTTTCTTATGTTACTTTTTCCATTCCTGGCAATCTATTAATTTAGTATAACAGTAAGCGAGAGCCCCATTTAGTCCACCTAATTAAAAAGGAAAAAAAGATCCTTGGCCTTGTGATTGTTATAGTTCTGACTTACAAGCTACCATGAAGTGTCTGATGGCAGATCATTGTTTTATCATTGCATTAGTGTTGTAGTAATCTCTTGCAAACACTTATCTACGAATCAAATTAAGGGTTCCAGTGATTTTCCGAATTCAATTTGATGTTTTGTGTTTTGCCTAATGTGCCACGTTCTTCCCTTTTACACAGACACCAGTAAGAATTGGTCAGATGTGTCAGTGCACAGCTTTAAAGCATTTGTGCGTGGCATTGCGGTGAAGTGACCCATTGCAAATAACCTATATCATTCTGGAACTAGGGTTTAAAAAGGAGTCCTTTGGAATGGCGTCTCAAAAGATTTTTTGGGGGGAGGGGCATGATGAAGAGTGCCCCCCTCCCCTGTCAAAAAAAAGATAAAGAAAAAGAATTTGGACATGTCACCAGGGCTTTCAAAGGAAAACAAACTGCAGCAACCAATGTGAGTTGACTTAATCTGATTAGGCGAACCTCATCAACAGCCCACTTAAAAAAAGAGAAGAAAGCCATGAATCGCACAAAAAAGTAAGGGGTGGGGGAATCTCTCTCTCTCTCTCTCTCTCTCTCTCTCTCTCTCTGTCTCATCTGCTCTTTCTCTATATTACTCTCTCACTCCCTCTCTCGCCCAGATTGAGAGGACCAAAGTGAATACATCATATTATAAAGGACATGCTGGTCCACAGATGGCAAAATGACAACAAACCATTTGAAAAGCGAAGCAAACACAATTACTCCAAGTTTTTTTGCAGGTATAAGAACAATAGAGAAGTAATAAGATTAAGGAAGAATGAACTGAAAAGTCCATGAAATGCCACACTCTCACACACTGCCAGTGTTAACATTTAACTTTGAAGTACTGAGGATTGAATGTAGCCCCCCTGAACTCCTTAAGCAGTATATCCATATTTTAATTAATTAACCCAGGCTCTCACCTCGGTTATGAAGCCCCCCACAGTGGAAGTAATAAATCAAAGATGAAAGGTAAATAAAGCATTGAAAAGCCGGCATGTAGATGTAATGGGGTATTTTAATACAACAAGGTTTGGGTTAAAGAAATCCTTAGCAACAACATTTTTAAGGTGTCTTTCCATGCCAGTGGAAACTCTTAGATCGTTTGCCAGTGTTTCTTTCCCATGCAGCAATTAAGCCTTCAAAATACTTAAAAAAAAACCTGTAACTCACCATTAGATATTAAATGAATCTGACCATATGACCATATGGACTGTGTGTAATGGAATGGACATTAAAATCTGGAAATATTACACCATTTCCTGTTGAAGACCAATGATGGGAAAAAAACACTACAATTTTTTTTTTTTTAACTAGAATAAACATCATAGGTTTTGTTTGCTTGTGTTTGCATTTTCCCAGATTTCCATAATTTTTTAGGTAATTATGTTGTTACATTTTGCACATATGGAATCCTGGCTATGGGCCTACATGAATTTTGGGGTAACAGTAACCAGAGACCTGAATCTATAGTTAGAATTGTGAGTGCACTGTGCGAGGGATTCATCTAGTAAACACAATTAGGTGCTGTGTGATTGTACGCCGTGTAAGAAGATTGGCACAGCAACAGCCGCTAATGCAGATCTAATTGACTGCCTTCTGCATTCTGCACGGATTTGGACAGAAGCTGTGACTCATTATATATGGACAAATAAGGTGGTTTTGGTCGGAAAAGGATCTTCTGTGTAAGCTCTAAGCCAACACATCTGCGGAGTGGACAGAGGTTAGACTACACACACAGTGCACTGAGCCCTTTTTATCTTAATAAAATAACCAACACATTGTCTGTCATTTTAATTATTCAATACTACGTTACAGATACAACCTTCTTCTTCACCATCTCACTCATCTTTATCTATTTACTATGTGAGAATACTGAGAATCTATATTCAAATATATATTTTGTATTCTGATCATCAAGGCTTTTTTTGTTGTTGTTTTTTTTTTCTCTACATCTTTACAAATATTCTAGCTTTCACAGCATGCAGAGGGGAAGTGCTGCATCATTTCATTCAATCCTTGTGCAAACAGCGCGAACATGAGTGGCTGTACACACAGCTGGTCTCTAAGACCTCATGGATCCTAGGCAAACAAGTTTTCAGCACACCCCAGCAAGGCTCAGGTGGCCAGGACAAGAGCCACTACACAATAGCCAGCAAGCTCCAAGAGAACAGGCTCAAGATAGACTTAATAAACTCTCATTGCCTCAGGCTTTTCTTCATTGACAGAGACAATAGAGTGGAGATCTCAAACTTAGCTAGATTGCCTCATTGGGAATTCAAACTCATAACAGTATAGCCAAAAAAAAAAAAGGAAAAAAAGAAGAAGAAACTTTCTATTCATTTTTTAAGGGTATTATTTATCTAGTAAACAACCACACAGACTTTTCTGTTCAGACACTCATTTAGGTAAACTTAAGCATTCTTCATAAATGCATTATTTTAGCTAATGTCCGTTACTAAAAGTACATTAATTGAAGTTGCACAGAAGATGACATTTTAGCAAGTAAAAATACTGTAAAGTTGTTTTACGTATTATTTTACTTAATTGTATCAACCCGTTTAGGCTACGTAGATAAAGTGTGTATTAACAATTCTATTCTCATTTCAAACTAAGTCCAATTATTTGATCATGCAGATGCTACTTTTTAGACTGACACCTGTGCAGGATCAAGCAAGCATTTAAAAAGCCCTATTTTTCTAGATGTCAGTTTGTGAAACTGAAATGCATGCTCTCCCAATTCAATAATTATTTGATTCTATTATCATAATTCTCAACTAAATGTTGTTTTTAATTATTAATATACCAACAACAACAACAACAACAACAGTATCATCATCAACATCATCATCAACAACAACAACAACAACAACAACAACAACAATAATAATAAATTTCAGATGTACCGCTTCAGTGCGCCGCCTAGTGGTTGAAAGAGGCAGATAATATTTCAGGAAAGTTTACTGAGGGTTGTCGACAGATGGCGCCTAAGACTAAAAAATTATTGCGATCTCACTGCCCAGTAGACTTTGTAAGGGTTGGTTGTATTGATGGGTCAAATAGTAGGCATAATGTGACACAACACCCAAAGCATCCAGTGATAAGCAGCCAAACAACATAAACATGTAAACACCCAATGATAACATTTTAAATAAATAATTTATTTGTTTATTTATTTGTTTATTTTTCAAATTACACGTTTTAAAATTCACACTGACTTAATGCTATTATTGTGGAAATATGCTAATACAGCCAGTTCTGACTGTCTCGTTAACATTTATGAAATGGGGTTTGTGCAAAATTAACATGTTTGAATAAAGTCTCTCAGGCTAAAAAAAAAAAAAAAAAAAAAAAAGGCAGTCCAAGCAAACCAGGGTTTGGCAAACTCCCTGAGCGCGCGAACGGCAAACTCAGAGGCGGCACGTGCTCAGAGGATTCACAAGCACAGCGAGCAGGCGCACAGACTCACTGGCACGCGGACAGCTGTGGCGCCCCTCCCCCTCCGCGCGCGAGCTCTTTGGCTCCTGCTCGGTTGTAATGGTTGTCGCGTAGATTTTCCTCCAGCCAATCACATGTGAGTAAGTCTGATTTGCATAAAGCGGCCGACTGGCATTGGTTTCCTGCGTGCCGCTGCGAACCGCCTCGCGTGCCTCCACAGCTGTTTCCTCCCTCAGCACAACAGCACTGCTCAAGTTACCTACCTGTGATTTTATATTTCATATTTTTTTAATGTACAATTCATAGTATTATAATAATATATTTATATAACAAACGTATGTGTTTGGAGATATATATTTCTAACATATTAGGATTTTGATGTGATCCGAATTCATTTCAACTGTCTAAAAGTAGCTACTACAAAAATAAAGTTTCTCTCTTGACAAACAGTTGGAAAACTGAGTGAGAGCAATAACAGTTATATGGTTTAATCTTATCAACTTTAATGAACGGACTAAACCTAACCATTTAGCCTACTAATGGTACGTTTAAATGACAGATAATTGCATGATCTGAAAAAAAAAAGAAGTGTTTCTTTCCTGTTCCACTTCAGACGAATTGGCTGTTAATTTTCATAGGCTACAGTGTATATATTTTCATAATGACACACATAGCGTGTTTTATGAAGCACATGAATGGGTTACAGGAACGAGTTACTTTTGATTGAAGTATATATTGTGGAAAGGTAGTCAGAATGGAAGAAAAGGGGAAGCTAGAAAGCGGCCGCGGCGTTTCCCCGATTCCCCTTATCACTTCACTGTGAAGAGAGACTGCACTCGCCGCTTTGTTGTTTGTCCCTGCAGGGCTGATTGAGCAGCGCGTGACTGACAGCCCGCGGGGGTGTTGTCCAATCAGCGGTCTACCCGCGCCCAATGGGTGAGTCCGCGCGCCCATTGGCTGAGGCGAGTGTGGGAAAGAATGCAGAGAGGGTTTCACACGAACCGGGAGCACGCGAGCTATCTATAAATACCGCCGGCGTGTGGCAGAGGGAGACTCGACTCGCCTCGCGCGTACTCATATGACAGCTCGACTTTTAAGTGATAGCAGCTGGGACTTGTACTCTCCCCCCCGTGACCATCTCAAGAGTTCGGTCACGTTTAGCATCCCGATTCTGCTCTTTTTCAACACTTCCAAAGGAATATAACAACTTTTGTTTTGTTTCTTCAACGGACAAAAGTTTCAATAATGCCAGCCGACACTATGGAGAAACAGACAGCGTCTCCGATTGCTGGTGCTCCTGCAAGCGGAACACACACCCCGGACAAACCAAAGAATGCTAGTGAGCATAGAAAGGTAAATTCATCGAAATACTACTAAAAAGCAAACAACTATATATATATATATATATATATATAAGTCAAAAGAGTAGGTTAAATGTGTAGCCTGTTGTTAAGATGCCATCCCTAATGGTATGTATGTTAAGATGGCCTAAGCAAGCATGCAGAAACACGTTCTAAATTTGTTAATATGTTCATATATTTTACATTTTATTTATGGGTTTATTTGCTAAGTTATTACTCAAATGTGTTGTCATGCAAACTTGTGATGTTTCTCATTTGCAGTCTTCAAAGCCAATCATGGAGAAACGCCGCAGAGCTAGAATCAACGAAAGCCTAGGCCAACTCAAGACCCTCATTCTTGATGCTCTTAAAAAAGATGTAAGTTTCAGTCTAAAAACAAGTCCTACGGCTCAATTTTGCATTACTAAGCAACGTCATTCAAACATGCACTTACTGGTTTTTGTGGTGGTGTTTTGTTATGAACAGAGTTCGAGACACTCTAAATTGGAGAAAGCTGATATTCTCGAGATGACAGTGAAACACTTGAGGAACTTGCAGCGAGTTCAGATGACTGGTAAGTTCAAAAAGTCTTCACATCCTCCCGAACTTTGCGGATTTTTATCCAAGCCTCAGGTCTTCCTGTGTCGTTTTTCGGTCCAACTCAAAGTTCGTCTTTTCCCTCCAGCAGCCATGTCAACCGACACCGCCGTCCTGAGCAAATACCGCGCCGGATTCAGCGAGTGCATGAACGAGGTGACGCGCTTTCTGTCCACGTGCGAAGGCGTAAATACGGAGGTGCGCTCGCGACTCCTCAACCACCTATCCGTCTGTCTGGGACAGATGATGGCCTTGAATTACCCGCCGACTGCACCAGCCCAGCATCCTCACCTAGCGCAGCCTCTGAACGTGCAGGTTCCCTCCTCTGCAGTGAGCTCCAAACTGAGCCCGTCGGACGTGGTGCCGTCCAAAGTTTTCGGGGGATTCCAGCTGGTGCCCGCCAATGACGGACAGTTCGCCTTTCTCATCCCTAACCCAGCGTTTGCCTCCGCTACGACCCCGGTGATCCCTCTCTACGCGAATGCCGGAGTTCCAGTGGCTGTCAGCGCGAGCCCTGTGCACGCGAGCTCGGCCCCGCCAGCGGTCTCCCCGGTGCAGGGCATGACCTCGTTCGCGGGCGTGTCGCAAGCCGCGAGTCCGGTTGGTGTGAGCGCGGGCCCGGAGAGCAGCGAGCCAGTGTGGCGGCCCTGGTAGACCTGCATGAAGAATAAACAATGTTGAGTTCCGTTTTATGGGACTGTTTCGCACTATTGTTGAACATATTCATATTGAAATGTTTCCTGTTTCCAATATTTGGATTTGTTTGATACTGTTAATTCGATAGAAAGAAGAAAAAAAACACTCAGAAGTACTTTTTATTCAAATAATTTAGTTTTGTACAAAGTTTGTAAAAGATGCCAAAGTGTTACTGTCATGTTTTTATTTGAATGTTGGACGTTGAATAAACCTTAATAATTCAAACAAAACTGTTCTGTGGCATTGTGAGTCATTTTAATCAGCCATATTTTGTCCACTAGACACATCGATAGCTCTCATGATTAGGCACTTAGCCTAGTTTAGGCCCAATTTCTTTTACATTTTACTTCAAGAGTGTGAGGCTGTTACTTCAGCATATAATCTACAGCCTGTTTTTGGCTAAACGGGACTATAAGAGGTGTATCAAAAAAGCCTGAAAGGATCTGTAAGAAGTGCCAGCCCTATTATCTGATGGGTGAAATGCGCTTTAGGGGTTAATGTAGGTAGTAACACATTGTCCAGCTGAAAAGACAATATGGAGGGATCCCTTCTTCTCTTTGTGTCTTAGAGTTCAACTAGGCTTTTAGATGAGCTTAGATGTATATTTGGTGTTTTCGTGCTCTTTTTGGTCATGAAATGACTTCAAGGACAAAACAAAAACTTAGACTTTTGGCTACGTGTAAAACTACTGTATCAATTGGATACCTAAAATCGAGTATAACCCATATAACTGATCTCATAGTGTGGACCTACTGTATAGTAGGTCTTGGCCTTGGTCTTGGATTTAATAGGTTTGGGAAATTGTGGTAGTTGTAATCAGAAAACGTTCCTTTTTTTTTAATCGTCTCAGAAGTTTGTAACTTGTCTCGCGAGGGTTATACATTTCGGCCCTCGGTCGTGTGTGTTATCCCTGGCCGTGAGCCTATCTTCCCCCGGCGGATGCGCTCCGGAACCCTGTGCGTGTGCGAGCGCGTGTCATGCTCTTCCGTCTGCAGATGGTGTCACACCTTAGCACCCACCTGTCATTAGAGTCCCCAATTAGCAAATCATATCACACTTCGCAAAGTTATTTGTAGAAATACAACATTCCCATAGACACCTAGCGATAAGGCACTTTAATCCATTAGGATATTGTTATTCTTATAGCCAATGAGCAATGATTTTAGGTCCTCGGGTGCCTTGGAATGGAGAAATTCCCGGCCGGTTGCATCAGAAAAGGGGAGGAAAAAAAACGCACACTTGTTCAAAGTTGAACGCTATTTGACAGCGTGTGGGCTTCTGCCTCTGCCTGCGAGTGTGAGTTAGCAGAGTGGAAGAGAGGCCGTTGTGGTGCCGAGGTCGTGAGAACGGAGTGAACCGGAGTGCTCGCGGCCAGGCACAGCGCCAGTCAGTAAATCCCCGCTGGCAACGCAGGCGGGTCGCGTGGAGGTGGAGCGGCGCGAGCAGCGTGTCCGGAGCCAGTGGAGTGGAGAGTCGGCCTCTCACACACACACACGCAGGCGCGCGCGCACGCACGCACGCACGCACACACGCGCACACACGCACGCGCTATTCCTGATTGATGGACAATTCATTTGGGGCTGTTTCTTTGCCGACTAAAGACAACAGAATGCATAAAAAAGCAGGCGGGAAGAGAGAGAACGCGGGAAATCTTCTGCGTTGTGATGAGTTCAATTGGATGTCCCAGGGGATGTGCCTTGTACTGAGGGTCACAAACCTAAACTGGCCAATTCATTCAGGATGCGCGCGGGAAAAGATGCGCGGGAGAGCGCACTATAGCCTGCTCTTTATTTTCTGACTACTCAAAGGTAGTAGTGTGACACACGGATAAAAGATGTGATGCCCTCTAAGATAAACCTTGAGAATCCAAGCATTTGCACTGTGGGGTTTCTTACTATTTAATGCAAAGGACACTCCAAATATTCCTCTTTTCATTTTTGCAATCTAAAAAGAAAAACTGCTGCTGAGAAGAGAAGCAAAAATATTTCTTGGGGGATTTAATAGGAAATGAATGAATAAATAAGAAGGATTAAAGGGTTTCCAAACCAAACCAGTCCTGCCCTTTTTTTGCCATTACATGGAATGCTGGCTTAATATATGCCTTCTCTTTGAGAACTTTTCTGAGAGCCCTATTTTTGCAGGCCATTTCAGCTTTGAACATGTATTTAACAACAATAACAACAAAAAAAAGCTAAAGTCTTTGTACAAAGCACACTGTTGTATACACAAATATACTCTCATCTCTCAGCAAAAGAGACCAAACCAGTTGCTGGAAAAGTCCCGACCTATACAGTATGTGTTGTCCAAGCCACAGGTTAATTTTCTCATGGAGCTCTGTCTATATTTGTCCAGAGGCATTTTCATATTCAGAGGATAGCAGGAAGTGCTTTGCATGCTTAGGTATGAAAGTTGGAGGTGGAGAAAGATAGGGGCAAGAGGTCCATGTTCCAGAAAAGCAGCAGGAGTGTATGACACTCACTCTCTTTTTTGCACCTGCTGCTAAATGAGCTATGTGAGACTCAGACATTGGTAGTAATTCATTAGATAACCAGAATTGACTATTGGCATTCTTGGGTTCTTCAGCTATACTGAACCCTGTTTGTTAAACATTGGTTATTGACGGTTTAGGAATGTCAGCTCAACTAATATATGACAACATATAACAATCCAGATAGCAACTAATCAAGCAAATCTAAAATATACTGTATAAACTCCATGGGTAAAAGGACAGGAGAAATGAAACTTGGCGGTGCCCTTTGGGTTAGTTTTCCATGTTACACTTCTCTCACACTTCACATTAATTTAAGTAGTGCATTGGCCTTTGCATCTGAAATGTTGTTTTTGATTTTGACACTGTGCTTCATGGGACTACCCTCGGTATTAATAGAAGCCATCTCTGAGAGCTGACCTACATGCTCACAAGGAGATGACCTACGTGCTCACATGGGAGAGATTCATGGATACACACTCACTGCTTGCTCTGATCGGATATCACAGACCAAGGAGCCGCTTGGCTTGGGCATCCTCATCACTTGCTTTCAGGATGTATTTCTGAGCCTAGGTTTTGTTTTTCAGATTCTTCTCACATTTCAGGACACAAGCCAAATCACTTTAAGCCCTTGCAAATGGTGCAGATTCCATGGGTGAAAGTATGGATGACTCCCCCACCAACCAACCAACCACACACACACACACACACACACACTCAGACAGACATGCATTTACCGACAGACAAGAACTCCCATATATTTAAACTGACACCACCTTGGTGGCCTTGAAGGAAATTGTCCTTAAATTTAAAAGCACATATCATTTATATATTTCCTCTTCTCGCAGTCACATGTTCAGGTGGACTTCACTGGTCAGCTGTTGTGCTATTTTTCACTTGACTCAGAGGTCAAACTCATTTAAAAAAGAAATATTATAAAGATTCCAACCAGTTGCCAAGGTTGATGAAGAATGCCATTTTCAGTTGGTAACCGAAAAGTCAAGCAGAGGACACAATATGTAGGCGCTCATGTTATGAGTGTACAGTGATTTCCATCTATGCAAGCTTTGTGATATCAGTCGTCTCAGTGGCATTTCCCTAGCCTGCAATACACACAGCTAAGAACAGTGCCATGAGAAACCTCAAACTAGAATAGAGCCCTGGTAAGAGTTTAACATACAATAAAAGAGGTTAAATAGACATGTTCTACTGGGAACGGAAGAGATCTACCAGCAGTGGCACGCTCTGTGTGTAGCTTTCTCAGTGTGGGTTGCACTGGCACCATGTGTATCGGGTTCAGTGGAAGGGCATGCACTGTAGGAGTGGGAAATGAGCCCCTGAAAGGATGGTGAATCAGCCACTGTCTCACCACAAGTCTTGACATGCCCCAGATAGACACCTGAGAGCAACTGCTTACAGCTTTGACTCACGTCGCCTTGTGTGTGTGTGCGTGTGACAG
>CM022768.1:9889861-9912361 GCA_012411365.1 Ameiurus melas
TACAATAGCTGCTCTGTGGTCCATGTCTGACTGTATACACATTGAAGGGGATCCCTGGAGCAGAACGTCTTATTGATCACTTCACCTATCCCACAGCCACTATCATTGTCCTTTCCCCTTTTCTCTTCAGCCAATCGATACCTCTTTGTGACCATCTCTGTCCATTGACAAATCACTCAGGCCAAAGTCTTTATTGTGTAGCTGTCAGTCAAGCTGTAGGTACAACCTCGTCTTTTCCCTGTTTAAACTCTGCATCACGTGAACTGGAAGGAAAAGACAAAATTCTCTACACATAATTTTACTGATACCTGATACCAGATACTGAAATTTTAGGAAGGTTTATCAGTGCCATAACAGAAATGTGACATGAACCTCACGTGATGAATAAATATGATATATATGTTAAATTTACACATGTGGTTTTTAGATATGTCATGTGATATGTTTCACAAATTGTTTGCACATCAAGTATGTCATTATTTTCCCATGTGTTATTTTATTTTATTTATTCAGTTTATTATTATTATTTATTTATTTTTGCACATGATTCAGTTAGGTCATGTAAATTTTTCACATGTAGGCCCTTTGGTTTTATTTTTGACACATGACAGTTAATTTCTCATGGTAGTTCACAGAGTTTTTTTTTTTCGTGACTTTTTCAACATGTTTATTTTTTTCAATTGTGTGGTTTTATTTTTCCCCACATGTTTTTTTTTTTTTTTTTACCCACGTCTGATTTTCCCCCCACATGGCAGCTATTGACACATGCTAAGTTGTCACACATTGGTCAGGCTGTTTTATTTTACAAGTGAATTTTTTTTCATAATTCAGTTATTTTCACGTTAATTTTTCTTACATGTTGCATGTGGTTTTATTTTCACATTCATCCTTTTTCACAAGATCTTACAGAATATTCTTCACATTTTCAGGGCATAATATGTTGAAATGCACTTTTACATGTTTATCACATGTGATCCTATTATTAATTACATGTGAAAAACCAAGATTAGATTTTTCCTCTTGATATGGTGGTAAAAACAATAAATATACACGTCTGTCAAGCATATAGTACATATACACATTTTTACTTTTAATTATGTTTTTATAGATGCATATTTTTGAAACACAACACAAATATTTATAATGCACTGTTACTTAGTATATTTTAATAATATACTATATGTTATTAGAATGGCTTTATGCTCTTTGTGTTCTGAGGTTATGTAAGGTACTCTATAAATACCTGAGTCCCAGCATCTTGTTAGATTCCTGTAAATGAGGCAAACCTGTTCAACCTGCTCATCCGTGCCCACACACTCTCTTAGGGACTGCCGGGGTGATCTATGGCTTCCGTCCATTGATATGAGCATGTTTGTCATTGCTCACAGATCCAGCTCACCGATATCTGTTTATCACATCTAACATCCCATTCTTTTGATGTGGCCACTTATCATAAACGAGCTTCCCTGGCCATATCCCCAGCAATAGACACAACAGTCTGGAGTGCAATAACAATACTTCTCTACAGCGCTCTTCCTATATTGTCTCTGATTATTCCGATTGGGGAAAGTTTATTGTTCTGAGGCCTCTTTGTAGTGATCAGCCTGGAATGTCTTGTTTCCTCCAGAATATTTTTAGCTTACACAAGCCATTAGCTCTTGAAGTATATCGGCATGAGAAACTATATGTATGTGTGGTATACGGACTCATTTTGCAGGGGTGTGTGTACAGCCTATTGTCGCACTTGACATTTTATGATGAATCTATACATTAGCTGCTGGATAGCTGTATTGCAGTGTTTCCTGACAGGACTGTTTGTGACCATTGGGGTGTTTCAGATGGGGACAGTAGGTCATCTTGGGGTCTGTGACCCTCCTCATTTAAAGCGGCCAGGAGTCAAACATTCAGGAGCAGTGAATGGAGGCGACCATGCAGTGGACAGCAGTCTTGATTGCTGAAATGATGGCACAAGGTTAACAAGCCTTATTTAGGAAGGTCTGTCACCTCTGCAGAATGAAGAGAATGCTTAAGGAAAGGTTTCTTGGAAGAACCCACTCGACACTTCACACCATGAAACCTTGAGGGCTTTAGACTGAGACTCACTTCCCACCCAAGGAAACATCTGGGAACAAAGAATAAAAGCTATACAGTTTGTGTGTGTGAGTGTGTGTGTGTGTGTGTGTGTGTGTGTGTGTGTGTGTGTGTGTGTGTGTGTGTGTGTGTTTCTGCATGCATGCAGGTCTGAAACCAAAGAAAAAAAACGTGATATAAAACAAAAGAAGTTTTATTTTTAAAATATGAGAACAAAAAAAGGAAATGTTCAATATCATGAATATTCCTTATTTAAGATTCCACATTACTTCTAGGTTGCTATTTAAATTTAAGCAATGTTGTGATACTGACCATGTTAACTCCTTAGTGTAAAAAAGCTCAGATTTGTCCTCGAGTCTTATCCCTTCCATTAAAGCATGTGTTCAGACACTCCCGTGGATTTGATCTGACATCGATCATCAGGTTTCACACAAACTTCTGTCCCAACACAAGTGCATGCTGTCATTAAAGAAAGAGAAGGACAAATGCTAGGAAATTGTGAAAGTCATATAAATATTTTTTTATATTCTACTTTTCATTCACGTTGTTGCTGAGAATATAATTTGTAATGAAAACAATTGTATTAAATTATAACATGGTTTTACTAGTGGTCTCAGACTTTTAGACCCAACCATACAGTGTGTCTATACATGCGACAACTTTGTCAAAATATTAGATTCCTTAAAGAAACCATAGGAATAGCTTAATTTTTTTAAAATTAATAATTTTTTTAAATCTTTAGGTTCACAACAATATTTATCAAACAACTTAAAATAAAACCCACTGATTCTCTGTCACTAGATCAGGACCTAATTGCTCTGGACTATTCAGACTTTCGCAGAAAATAAGGCCATGATGTTTGGTCTGCTGTGAAAAGTGGGCCTATAGAATGATCCACTTATCTGTATTCTGCATCGCTTTTCTAGTCCCCCTGTAGACAAAAGTCAGCCATGACATCACCTCATTTTTCTTCAGTGAATAAGCCACAGGCCTGGCTCATGAGACGTCGCTTTCAAACCCAGCCACTAAATCCACTTAGGAGGTCTCTAAACACTGCTATGTGTTTTCTTGCTTTCTATCTAATAATCAGTTGATTTACCAGCCAACAAGTGTGAGCTTTTTCTTTTCTTTAGAAATGTATAAACTGTTGTCTTTAAAAAAACATGCTTTTTTGTAGTGATTAAAATAGATTTAAGCTATAATATATATAATAGATTTTAAGCTATATATAGAAACCAGATAAACATAACAGGTTATGTCAGCAAAAGTTATCAAAGTGATCTGACATGAGTCAGCAAAACCTTTTTTTAACATCTACTTATAAGTTTTGTTTTCTTTTTTTGTTGTTGTTTGCTGGCTCTTTTTCTCCATCAGTCTCTATGTCAAAGTTGTCACCTTCTGTCAGTGACCATTAAAGTATAGAGTTTCTGCCCAGACTCCAATGGGTAAATGGTTCCACTTCAAGTATCTGAAGTATCTCAGCACTTGGCACTCGCAGCGGTAAATAGCGTCGGAGCAATTGTCTTATCATTCCATGGGAAAGAGCAGAGTAAGAATGCAGCCTATCAACCAGAGCAGCTCATGCGGGCTCCATGCTGAGGAAAACAGAGTTAAGTATCAAGAATCTCAAAAGATTTATGTTTCTCGCAGCTGTGACAAAGATGGTCTCATACATAGTTGATTTGTATATGTCATATATGTATATAAGAGGCTGTATATTTAGGCATTCTTCTTTTTTTTTGTGTGTATTAACGTAGAAGCAGGTGGTTAAAAAGCCTTTGTTAATCACTTAATGATGAATCCCCCCACTTTATATGGTGCCACTTTGGGGACTCTTTTACTCCTCATGCATGGGTTGTGGAAACTTTATAAAAAGTTTATTTTAGCATGAAATGAGTGAGCATGGATAAATGGGCTGCTCAAGGTTTTTGTCAGCCAATGCAGTCTAGCCTATTGGGGGTCTCTAGAGCAGGCAGGTTCTGACCATATGTCATCATTCCAGGCTTTTGTTTGGGTGTATCTCTGTGGCAACTGCATCAGCTGTGGCCATTGTGTGCATCGACTCACTAGCCCATATATTCATTGCCAGGCTATTGCAGGCCTCGCAACAGAAACAAATTGATACATACAAGCTCCGGCCCCATTTGGCTCACATGACACATTTCAGACGAACAAAAAAAGAACATTTTGGCCTGTTGAAAATCTTGAGGAAAGATTGGTCGCTATGGAGATCAGGCGGCCGGCCCTCCACGGCCCATTAAACTCCAATCAGATGTAAATTTTGGCTCTGAGAGCCACAGCCCCCTTCACACCAGTGACACAAATTAAACAGTTTGTTGGCCAATTCACATGTCATTTTAATAGCTTTTTATTCATTCGCCCTTTGTTTAAATGAGCGGAATTACAAATCGTCACTGATTTATAATATCTGCCCACTTACGCAATCTGTTCATTCTAACTTTGGCACTAACAAGGAGATGAGCAGCAGGTCGGAGAAAAATGGAGTAAATCAGAACAAAACTCAAAACTCAAAACTGAACAAAACTGAAAGGATATAAAGAATGGCAAAGTGATTTAACTTTTCATTTTTTAAATATTTTACAATTTATAGTTTCATTTCCTATGCATTAAATTCATCAGATTGTCCATTAAAACAGTTGTTCTCTATTGAAATGTAGACTTTTTTGTACCTCTCTTTATGAAGTGTAAAATCGTATAGTTCCTTAGGAAATGTAGATATAAATATAAAAAGCGGTGAGTTATTACATTTAAATAATCAAAGAGGCAGAGCTGATAGAAAACAAGACTGTTTTGAGTGTAACATTGATAAGGGTTAGAATAAAATATATTTTATGATTCAGATGCTGTTTGTGCATGTGCAAGGACTATATAGTTTGATCAGTTTTTAGTATCTCCTTGTGTTATAAACAATCTGGTTAACATTCCTCCCATAAATTGGGTGAATATTATAGTAGTTTCACCACTAACACAGAACACATTATTGTCTACTGAAGAAATCAAAAGCAAGCTCGCCATGAGAATGGCTTATGTTTTCTGTTATTTTATTTTATTTTATTATTTTTTTAATTTAAAAAATCATGTTTTCACAAAGCTGCATGTCAGGATGGAAGCTGTGATGTGGAAAATTAGTACATTTAACTTGCTGGCTGATGCCTCTGAGCAGGAAGCAATGCGCCCTTGCGATTGAGTAGAGAAAATATTTTGCTTGACTCTTGGGCTGGAGATTTGTTCATACATGGCAGTTTGCATGTATATTTTTTTTGGGTCACATGCACTGTCTGCTGTTATTAAAATCACTAGTGTCAGGCTTCAAACAAGCAAGATTTATCCTGTGTGGAGAAAAGGTCAGCAGAGCATTAAGCTCACATCATTACCAGGTTAGGGAACCACAGAACTGAAAAACAGACACACAGCTTTTTACTCTTTCCTATTTGAGGGGATGCCAGTATGACCAGTGACACTGTGACTGAATAATATTTCACTATTCAAAATAATGTATAATAATAATAATAATAATAAGTAACCGAGCAACTAACTATTTAAACAAACAAACAAACAAACAAGCACCACCACAATGATGACAACAACAACAATAACAATAACAACAACAACAACAACAACAATAACAACAACAACAATAATAATAATAATAATAATAATAATAATAATAATAATAATAATAATAATAATAGATTTAAGTCATTATATAGATTTAAGTAAACGTAACGTGCCTATCAAACTGCAGAAACTCTTCCTGCATACCCCCACCCCCCCCACCCAGTTTCCTGCAGGTTAACTTCACAGGGGTACATGCTAATTTGACAGTGAGATGACTGATTACATCAGCACCATCACCTGTGGTGCTCATTTTCCTATAGCATTGTGTGTAGCATGTGCCGGGTGAAGGAGCCTCTTCCCAACACAAGTGCAGCAGCATGTAACACACTGCAGGATCACTCTGTGTCTCTTATTTAGCATCTCTGTTTAAGCTAGCTGATGAAACCGGTGTGTTTCTAATGTAAACAGTGAGCTGTTACTGAGGATAAAAATAAGAATATTTGTAATTATTTAAAGTCTTATTGAAAGCCTCTTATTCTGATGTTTTAAAGCATATTATTAAGTAATGACTGAATTATTTTGTAAAATTAACAGGAAATCTATGTACAGTAGTGATCATAAATTTACACACTCTTTGCAGAATCTGCAAAATGTTAATTATTAAAAAAATAGAGATCATTAAAATGTAGTTTTTTTTTTTAACTTAGTACTGCCCTGAATACACTATTTCACATAACATATGTTTACATATAGTCCACAGGATACAATAATAACTGAATTTACACAAATGAACCAGTTCAAAAGTTTACATACACTCAATTCTTAATACTGTGTGCCATTACTTGGATGATCAACAACTGTTTTTATATTTTGCGATAGCTGTTCATGAGTCCCTTACTGTGCAAATGATGTAAACGTTCACTGATGCTCAAGAAGGCAACATGATAAATTAAGCGCCAGGGTGTGTAAAATTTTGTGATCAATGTAAATTGTTATTATTTTGTCTTCTAGGAAACGTGAAAATATCTTATGTAGCTTCTGAAAGGCAGTACTAAATAAAAAAAAGAGCTTTAAACAAAATAATAATTTACAAATACCATCCTGTTGAAAAGTTTACACTCCCCTGGCTCTCAATGTTTCATGTTGTCGTCTTGAGCATCAGGGAATGTTTGCACCTTTTGTAATAGTTGTGTACAGGTCCCTCAAATGTCCTCAGTGTGAAAAGATGGTTCTCAATATCATATAGTTGCTGTTGGAAAGGAGTCAAATATGCAGAAAATGCTGGAAAAGTAAAGAATTTGCAGGACCTGGAGGATTTTTCTGAAGAACAGTGGGCAGTTTAACTGCTCAGGACCAACAAACAGCTATCATGAAAAAGTCATTCATCATCCAGGTAAAAACATAGTATTAAGAATCAAACATGTAAACTTTTGAACTGGTTCATTTGTGTCAATTCAGTTATTATTGTGTCTTGTTAACTATATGTAAATATCTGTAAAATAGCTTTATTTGGGGCAGGACTAAATAAAAAACAAAATGCAATTTATATGATCCCTCTTATTTTGTTTTTTAAATGATTAACATTTTGTAGATTCTGCCAGGGGTATGTAAATTCATGAGCACTGTACATTAAGCATTGCAATATTTTCAAAATGGATTTCATATACATATTAATTTATGGATAATTTAATTCAAATATTTATGCTTTTGTGAACTGAATGATGTTGTTCTCATTCTGGCCAACTTTTGCTCACAGATCCCTGTTTCACAGATTGAATGAAAAAGGAAAGTTAATTAGCTCAACCCTTGCTAAAAGCTGTTCACTAAGGATCGTCTAAAGCATTTTTAAAACTCCTATAGTTCACCGGTCACAATGAAAACCATCCCAAGAATGTGTGAAACCTGAATAATTATATAAAGGAATGTGAAGTCTCAGTCTTTTAATTGTGTCTGCACTTTATTCATGTGAAAAACAGACAGGGGAAAAAAGCGTCTGGCTAAGATGGAAAGCTGTCTGGTTGCCTGGTGTCTTCACTTTTCTTGGATTTGTATCTTTAGTGAGAATGCTGGTGGCAGGAGAGGAATCATTAGAGCCGTATCCAGTCCCTCTATGTCCGACTGACAGGCTGATACAGCCAGTTCACTAAAGAAAGGGTGAGTAAAAAAAAAAAACTCCAACTCTCTCGACACTCATTGCAAAATTGTAATTGCCCATCTGGTTGTTCATTAGGGTAACAAGGGTGCTCTTTTGGAAATGATGGAGGGGGGAGAGAGGGGGAGTTAAGAAAAGGAATAAGATTCTCCAAGGTCCATAGGCTCCAATTATTCAGAGATTATCTTTTCCCATCTACTGATCTTGAAATGAATAAAAGTTTGGCCTCTATTACTGACAGCTGGGTGCACTACTATAGATGCTGGAGGCAGATCAGGGCCTGGGGTTACGATGTCAATCTGACTCTGACCCTTGGGGGTTAGTGAGGTGAAGTGATGTAGTGACAGCACACAGGAATCACCTCTTAGTATTGAAAATATTTATGAAGTGTATTCAATATGTGTAACTAACATTTGGATATGTTAATGAAGTGTATTCAATATGTATAACCAACATTTAGAATTATTACTTAAGCATAATCCAATAATCAGTATTGGTTAAAAAGCAGAATCTATCATGTTATATTGATCAAGTTATATTTTGAGTGTGGATTGAGTTGGATGAACTCTGTGTCTTACTGTACAATAATTGTTCTTCTGTATCAGCTGGCACTTTTGTGCACAGCAATAAATTGGCATTAGATATTCGTTTTGTAAGTAAATAACCTTGAGGCCAGATACCAATTAGGGAGTTAGGAGAGGAGTCAGGAAGGGAGGTAGATATCAACTGGGACAACACATAGAGACAGACAGATGCTCATTGAGGCCTAAGAAGGGAGTTTTTGTCAAGGTCAGGACTCTGAGTGAAACCTTTTTGTAAAAAGAAACCTTGTCCTCGTGAAACCTTTTAAAGAAAAACAACTGCGCATGCTTCACAAATTTAAGATATAATAGACATGAATATTTAATTCTGGCATAGGAGATTGGTCAGTTTTAAAGAGGAAAGGCAAAACCTCACCTAAGATGGATACACTGTGGAGGAAGATACACTTTATTGGTTTTCAATAAAGTTTATTTACTTTTTGACAGCTATTAAACCCTCTGTCTCTGAAGTATTTGACTTACACTGAAAAGGTTGATCTATTCACGACATTAGCAGCCTGCCACATAAATGCAGAGGCCAATCACATTAGTTGGGTTTTTTATTCTTCCGAAGTTTTAAAATAAAATAGCACAGATCCTAAAGTGTGTGCCGCTTGTTGCCTTTGAGACTAGCTTAAGGATTGTGGATGCAAAAAGGTTTATGGTGATGAGTCACAGGACGAAGACATTGCTTTGAGTGTGGCTAATAAGAGCCAATTTGAATTTTGCTTGAAGTAGATGCACACAAATGCATGCAGATGCGTAAACATCAAGAGAAAACTTATGCCCTGAATAATAGGGCAGAGATACTGACAAACAAGCACAAGTACGCTAAGATTACTTCCGAGATCTCTTTTAATTGTGAAATGATAGAGATGTCCAGATATTACATCCTATCAGGACAGACATTCATATTCACTAAGAATGTGAGTGAACTGTAGTGTCCTGTCCTCATAACAATTTGTGAAAGATCTTCCGCACTTCTAATCTATTGGTCAGATCTTACCATGGTGTTGATCCATGTGTGATCACAGAGCAAAGCCATGGGATACTACTGAATTGCTCGTAGTGTTATCTTCTAGGCAACACTCCAGGCCTGTAATCAGGAGTTGCTCCTTTGCCTTGGCACCCTCGATGCCATCTCCCCCCCACAGACTCCTTGTTCTCCTTGTGAGCACGGCTCTCAGATCTCCCGACAAGTGTTGCAGAGGCCTCTCGTTTTTATCATGGAAAAAGGCTGCAGCATTCTCATGCCACCACACAATGCCTAAACAAGCGGGTATGTCTAATTCAATTAAGTGCACAAGACTGTGCCAAGTCTCAGCGGGCCCCGCCTGACAGTAGTAATGAGCTTGGGCTTTGAGTGATTTGGGTGGCGAGGGGGAGCTGGTGGAGGGAAGGGGTGGACGCGACGGCACCCTGCTTAATACGTCGCTCCTTACTGCCACCCGCTCTCACAGATAGTCTTTGATATGCTGAAACGACCAGGAAACCCTCATTTAGTCCCTTTTAAAATGGAATATTTGGCATTCCTAAACAACTGTACCAAAGGGACTTGAGAGGACACACACAGATGGGTATTATGCAGCCAGAGCCCTGGGTGTTCCACTGATCTTCCCTCTTCACTCTGTCTTTCGCCAGTGACACACAAACACAGCTGGCCCCTGTGTGCTGTGTGCCAGGGGCTGCAATGCATCTGAGCGGATGTGAGATACAGTCGCGTATAATCCATGGATGGGCTCTTTGATGAATCATGAATAGAGAATAGAGATTGTTGCACTGCATATTGTGCATGCTTCCTCTGGCTTTATGCAGTGTTTTGGCATGGACTGCAGTGTTGAATGCAAACACGCGTATCCATGACCATGCTGGGGGGCCCGCCCTCTTTGTAATCGGCTTAGATGGACTAGTGACATATGGAATTCAAAGAAGAAATCATTTCAGCTAGCATATTTGAAATGACAATTAGACTATTATTTGACAAGTCATACAAGGGATAATAAAAAAGGTTTTGCATCTCACTTTGCTCTGCTTTTGAATGAAGACCGCCAAAGAAAGATTATGACAGCATTTTGCTTTTGCTGTTTTTTTGTGTTCATCCCTTCTTCTAGAACTTTCTTTACATTGTACATTAGAGACCGCTAAAACATCTAAATAAGCAAAACATGTGCTTTCACTCTGAACAGATGTTGTACACTAAAAAAAAAATTAAGTGGGACACTGTTAGAGTGAAATCTAACAAGGGATTTCACCCTAACAGACACCCATGTCCATTCTTGGGGAAAAAAACCCCAAAACTTTATCTGACATTCTTTTGCATTTCTACACTTTTGACTTTCATTAGCAAATATTAGAGACCTGGGCAGCCAGTAGTTTCGGCACTACTCTCAGAAAAGGCCTCCCACTGCTCCTGTGAAGCGCTGATTCCCAGCCGGCACAAAAAAGCCTCTTAAACGTTTGACTTTCTCACAGAAACAGCTTGCTAAATGGCGTTCCTGTAATGGACTCCTGCTAGGGTTCATATGCGTTGTATACCCTGGATGCCCAAAGTTGTGTCAACAGCATTACCATGAGAAAAGCCTAAAAGAAAGGCAAGAAAGGGTTTTTTTTTAATAAAAAAAATCTGAAACTATAGAATTCTTTGTTTTCAGAAGAAAAAAAAGCTTCAAATCAAAGACACTGATGGTATTTTTTTTCCTTGGATGGAGAAAGTGGTGCTGAATGAATGTCTTATTTACATGCCAAAGGGAAGGGATGTGGTTTTAGAGGATGGGAAAAGCAAGGCCTCTATTATAGAAGGTGCTGGTGTGCAGGGGCTGAGTCTGAGTGGGAGCCTCCCTGCCAGGCCATGGTTAACAAGGCGCTGGATGAATTAGAGAATGGCAATGAGTTTTTAATTGGTGACACATTATATTTATCAAGCTGACAGGCAGAGTCCCGAGCTTGGGCCTTTCTTGTTTTGTCCCTGGGCACACATTACTTCCCCCTAGTCACCCTTTCACATTCCTGTCTGTCCAGAACAGCTCCCACACATGTGGGGGGAAAAAAATCAAAACATAATAATTGAGCGGTAAGCTGAAGGAGTGCTAGATGGATCCAAATGCACGCTCCTCTTTTTTCAGCAATCAAATTCTCATAGTTTAAGATATGAAGGCAAATCTTTTTCAAACATTTCAAACTGACAGAGCTCATTATAGCAAGGAATTTTATTAGCAAAGAATCCATATCAAGTATTGTGGAAGCTTTAAGGGGAGCATTTTAATAAGATAATTCATTTATTCCTTTGATAACAGTAATAATCTAGTTCTTTGGGTTTCAGAATAGACTTTTGTCATTCAAGTAATGTTTACTGAAACTGGAACAGCCAAGCTGTAAATAGCTGAGGTAAATAGGGATAACAATAAGAGAGTAAGTTTTGCTCCTTTTCTTTCCTTGCACAGTTTGAAACTTAAACATCTCAGTGTTTGGTGAGCAACAGGAGTGCATCAGAACTCAAACAGATTTGGAAGAATCTTTTGTTGCCCCTCAGGGGGATGGGTTTAGGAGTAGAGCTCAGCTCTGCTTTATGTAATGGGACCACAGAATGGCAGCAAAGGAAGGGGGCCTAATGAAATATTTAAGATTTCTGCTAAAAGAGGCCCATGAAAGTCTCAACAAAGGATTTTCTGAGGGCCCTCATTGTGTGGCAGCCTGGCGGAAGCTGTGCCGGGACCGCTACAGATGTGAGGAGGGCCCATATTGAGCCGGACGGTGGAGGCTCTGCTCACAGCTGTGTCTGCACACTCCCGGCCGGGCCACCAGCCCCCTGCTTTTGTGCCCCATTGTGGCCAGCACAGAGCACTGATTTTACACCGAGATGATTGCACAGCAACGCCTTTGTGCCGCCGCTAAAAAAGCACCCCACCCCGTACTAGCAAAAGCTCATGTCTGTGCCCTTCCCCCTTTCTGCCCATCTCCAGCATCTCTCACTCTGTTTTCTCCTTTTTTTCCCTCCTCACTCTCCATCAGCAATGAACTAAGGGAGGACAGGGTGATGAATCCGTGCTCTGTTGTCTTGTCACAACTATTGAGATAAGCATTAGGGTCTGCAGTGTTACCCATGTGCCCTGTCCTCCTCCAGAACCTGCCTATTTACTGTGTAATGGCCATTGATTTATGGGCCATCTATTCAAATGAACATATGCCATTTCTAGGTCCTATAAGAGCTTTATGTCCAAATTCTGAGCCTGGTGTCACAAGGTCAAGGCAGACCTTTTTAACACATTATCTGTGAATAGGAGGTGATGCATAATTTACTAAGAACGCAACAGTTGACTGAGTGGGTTAAACTGAGAGTGAAGAATTCTCATGAAATGAATAAACAGCCAAATCATACATATGTCATTATTAACATTATTAGCTTGCATAGTTGTTTCTGGCTTGGCATTACTTAACCACACAAAGCCCAAACCATCTATTTAGTCTTTCAAGGTTTAGAAAAAAACACATATTCCAATAGAGTGAGTTCTGCAACTGTAATATAGAATATAACTTCAGTCATTGTCTGTTTTACAAAATCTGTATTTGACTACATCTTGTGAATCGGAATTTTTTAATCAGAAAGTCAGGAAGGAGTCTGCAAACTCAAGTTCAGCACATGCCATCATATCAACAGGCAGCTCACAACCTCAACAGTGAAAAAAAAATAAAGTTCTATTCTACTTTTAAACAGGATTATATTTGCTGAAAATCAATCAACATAATATTACTTGGTTAAATCTATACGATTGACCATACATTTTCTGTTAAGGTAAATAAATCACGAATGTTCAAGATCACTCACATTACTAGCGTTAGCTGGATAGCTTGTTGCTAGTTCATAAGTTATTGGAGTTCAGTCAGAACAAACTAAAGATAAGTTTTCATGGAGATGTTCATGCTTTTTGTCTACTTTGTAGCTTGAAAGCGCGACGGTAAAAAAAAAAATTCTGATCCAGTTCCGAGTTAAGTCAAGCGCAGCATTAAACCAAAGCCTAATGGAAATACTCTTGGGCCATTCAAAAGTTGGAAAGTGAGAAAAAAGAAAAAAGTTTAATCCCTTCTCAGATGTGGCTGTAGCTCTGATGAAAAGGTATTAAGCCAGGAATTACTCTGAAATTAATGCTAGTTTCGACTTGTTTGACTATTTTGAATAGAATTACTTTTGTTTGTTATAACTTTTATTCAATAACCCATGCTGCTCCACCATCCTCAATGTTCACTATGTAAGGTCTTATATGCAATGGACAATGTCATGGAAAGTATTGCATTCATGCAGCAATTAGGTTCTACAGTGACTTGTTCTAGGATGCTAACTGGGAGTATGTGCTGGTATGGGCTACAGGATACAAGGAGGGTATAACACCAACTGATCAATGTGTCCTCAGTGTGTTGATGTAAAACAGAGCCCCACGTTGATCTCCTCATACACTAAAGCCCAGCCTCATTTCTGCCGTGTGTTTCCCCTCTTTCCACAAAGACCTGTCACGTTTAATGGCCTGTTGGCTGAGTGGGCTGCTGTAGCCCTCTCCAGAAGAAAGGCCAGGAAAGAAAGGCTCATAGACAACTAATGCAGCTTAATATTCTTTAAAAAGGTCGGGGGACAATTAAAGGAGTGTTTCCCATGGTTCTCCCCCAGCGGTTACTGCCCGCCTGCACAGCAGCCAGGCTGTTTGATGGAGTCTGAATACATCTTATTGATGGGGTCAGAGATTAGAGGCGACTGAGATGGCTCTGAAAAGGCCGAGTGTGGCCTCTGAGAGAGGCTTGGCAGAGCCACATTCAGCCAGGCCTCTCTGCCTCCTTCACACACCAGCACATTTGCTCCACTTGTCTGCCTACAAATGCTTTTCATCAGAGCTTTCCTATTCACAGACACCACACCGCGGATGCACGTGGGGCTACTCTGTTCTCTCAGTGCAAGTATGCATGCGTGTATGTGTGTATGCATGCATATGTGTGGAACAAATTATTCATCTGAATTTCTGAAGCTCCATCTACCTTTACCATGCAGCAATTATATATTAGGATCCTGACTGATCATAAATGGTTGTTTTTTTAAGACTGATGGAATTAAGTTGTTTTTTTTAAGACTGATGGATGCATTTATTGATAGAGACTTTGAAGCACTTTTAACTTTTTTGATAAGGGTGTCTGCCAAATGCCATAGATTAAAATGTAAATGTAAATAATACCAATTCTTCTTTAGTGTAATGGAAATATAATGTACATTGAAATGTAAGGTCAGCATAGGATTTGGCAAATTGTATGACGTTCAGCATTCCATTGTGCATCAACATGGACTGGAAAGATCATCAAAAAATTTACCTTGAATGTCTGCTACTTAAACAAAAATAAAATGCTATCTAACTCTAATGATCACTTTATTTATTTCCACTACCACCAAAAGTTCTCAGAGAAACTTTCCTGTGTTCCTAGAAAGAAATGTTTTGAAAAGCAAATAATTTGGGTGCATATGGAGTGTGTGGATGCTTGTAGAGGACCTACAACCCAGCTGTATTTTACCATACTGCAGTAATTAGAGGAATGTTTTGGGTCAATGAATGCTTTTGTTTGACTCGATTGCTACATTCAATGGAATCTATAGAAGCATCAATTCAATGGGATCTATAGAAGCATCAAAGAAAGAACCCAATTACTGCACTGAGCATTTTTAATTGTTCATTTTGTGCAATTAGGAAGCAAGTTTCAAATGTTTTTAAAAGGCCACTGGATTTTTTAATTTTTATATATATATATATATATATATATATATATATATATATATATATATATATATATATATATATATATATATATATATATATATATATATATATAATATATATAGTTAAATCTATCATTAGGTTAAATGGCATGCCCCTGCCCAGGTGCTCTTTAGCAGAGGGTACTCATGGGCATTGCTCCATACACGAATTTTGGTCAGTGCTTGTTAGACATTGTTAGTAACTTGTTACACATATGGGATTAACCAAACCCTTTGTCTCCTCTCTGATTAAATAGGCCCAGACCCCATCTAGAATCATTTTGTTAGGACTTTTGAGTGTTTTTTTTTTTTGTTGTTTTTGTTTTGTTTTTTGTTTTTTGATGATGTAGATGTAGTTGTCATTTATAAGGAATTGTACATACGGTGTTTCTTGTACAGTAATAGAGAGAGAACATTTTTTGATTCCACCCCAAAACAAAATGCACTCACTGCTCACTTTATTAGAAACACCTTTATTACTTAGAATAGTGCAATAAATTCAAACAATCATCCACTGAGTGGCAATTCTGCAGACGGAAAAGCCTGGTTGATGAGAGAGAATGGCCAGACTGGTTCGAGTTGACAGAAAGGCTACAGTAACTCGGATAACCACTCTGTACAATTGTGTTGACCAGATAAGCATCTCAGAATTCAGAATGCACAACACATTGAGCCTTGAGGCAGATGGGCTTCAGCAGCAGAAAACCACATTAGCTTTCACTACTGTCAGTCGAGAACAGAAAACTGAGGCTACAGTAGGAACAGGTTCCTCATCAAACCTGAACAGTTGAAGACTGGAAAAACATAGCATGGTGTGGTAAATCTGGATTTCTGCTGAGGCACACAGAAAGTAGGTTCAGAATTTTATGCAAATAGCATGAATTTCTGTACCCAGTCTGCCTTGTGTCAACAGTCCAGGCTGGTGGAGGTGGTGTAATGGTGTGGGGAATGTTTTCTTGCCACATTTTAGGCCTTTTAACACCATTCAATCATCGCTTGAATGCTACAGCCTGTTTGAGAATTGTTGCTGACCATGTGCATCCCTTCATGGCTACAATTTACCCATCTTCTAATGGCTGCTTCCAGCATGATAATGCGCCATGTCATAAAGCAAAAGTCATCTCAAACTAGTTTCATGAACATGACAATGAGTTCAATATTCTTCAGTGGCCTCTGCAGTCACTGGATCTGAATCTGATAAAACATCTTTGGGATGTGGTAGAACTGGAGATTTGCAACATGAAAGTGCACCTGAAAAATCTGCAGTAATTGTGTGATGCAATCATGTCAACATGGATCAGAACCTCAGAGGAATGTTTCCACCATCTTTTTTAATCTTGTGAAAGAACTGAGGCTGTTTTAGGAGCAAAGGGAGGCCCTACCCAGTATTAATATATTGTTCTTAATAAAGTGTACAGTGAATGTACAATTCACCAAAGACAGCATATTTCCCGCTGGCATCACTAAAAGGTAGGCAAACAGCATTGTGGGTAATGTAGGAAACTGCTAACCAAAGTAAAAAATAGACTAAACAAGTCAACAAAGTTTAGACTATACAATTACCTCAGAATTTCGTTACAAGATAAATCTTGCTTGGCTGAAGATCGTATGTTAATTATAAATATTATCATGAAATCAATCATGTTGGACTGTTCCTTTAAGATATTTTGCAATGTAGATGGTTGTATTTTAAATATCTGTGACCTTAGAACCGCCTGCTACTTGTGATAACCGTGACCAATGCAGATTTACTTTCAACACAGCAATGCAGCCAGGCTCATGTCATCTATAATCATCTATAAGGAAAGGGGCCATTTTAGAACGCATGCTTTTCCACACCCATTTCATGATAAATGTATGCTGTTGACACCTTCTGTAACTGTCTCCAATCTGCTACTAAAATCTGGGAAGCCTGGGGTTTAGCAGCAGCTGCCAACAAGAGGCGTGGTGGTGATGGTGGTGCTGTGTGTTTGTGCATGTGGTGGTGTCATGGGAAGGACCTTGCAAGCAATGTTAATAACTCACAATTGGCCGAAGCCGGTGGTCACTGCCATTATTAATGTGCTATCACACTCCCTGGTATCCAGTCCATGGATGCATTCCAACAGTAATGGGCAGCAGCTGGACTCAGGTTTCCGGGAGGACAGCTGATGCTAGTCTGAAGCTGGGACGTGGTCTCAAGGGAACACTCTGACCTCTCCCCAGCTCAGCCTGTCTACACGCTCCCTGCATCATGTCTAGGCCTGGAATCCCTCTGCACTTTGTCTTATTTCAACCAGCTACTTTGACAGCTCGTTAGAAAGCACTGAGTGCAAATTGCAACACGTGCAGTTCAGACTTCATGGTGTAGGCATTCAAGATTGGTCTAACAGCACACAAATGAACACAAAAAAGTCTCTAAAGTGGTGACTACTGTTCTGGATTGTGTATATATTATTGTTATAGATGATTATAGATGATGTAACTCATAAATGCAGCATACACCGTTTATATTGTACTATACAACATAAAAATATTTTTTTAAATAAATGCACTTAACACACATATTCCATAAATTTGTGGTTCTGAATTAGCATGGGAAACATTGGTGTCAATACCTCCATACAGTGCTCTCACTAGGGCCTCAGTTTGGTGTTATATGGTGCTATAGGGTGCAATAAGGAGCTATATGGTGTGAAGGCTGACTTTGCCTCAGCTTCACAGTTATCTCGTACTTGCCAAGGGAGAATCTTTTTTAGAAAAGCCACTTCTTCTTTTCTTGTGTACCCAAGGCGCTGAGGCTCATATAATAAAACACTCACACACACACACACACACACACACACACACACACACACACAAACACAAACACAAACACACACAAACACACATAGGCCCAGACCTGACTCTTGGCTGAGGCCCATGGGCCGGAGTGGTGCTGGCGAAGGCACCGTGAGAAACGGGGGGGCGACAGGCGAATGTGAGCACAGCTGCACAACTGTTGAGCATAAAAGGCCAATTACAGAAATATGCAGATCGAGGCCACAGTGCAATGAAAACAGAGCGGTTTTACTCAGTGCCGCACTACAATTAATGTATAATAATAATAATAATAATAATAATAATAATAATAATAATAATAATAATTTTCCTTCTTTTACCATTTTGGCTAAGGAAAATGTGTAGACGATGTGTGTGTGTGTGTGTGTGTGTAACTGGACTGTTAAAATGCATTATGAAAATTAGACCTAGCACTGCCTTAATTTCTTACTTCAATCTGCAAAACAATCCATCCATCCACCCATCCAACCACCTTCAACCGCTTAGTCCTGCTTCAGGGGCGCGGGGAACCTGGAGCCTATCCCAGGAAGCATCGGGCACAAGCAATCCAGTCAATCTGAATTAACAATTTATACCAACAGAATCCAGCTTTTATCTGTTGCATTATCACCCAACTGCAAATTAAAAAAAATTACTCACTGCAAAAAACTGCATGTGTTAACCAATTGCTATACAAGACAAAGTTGTATAACCGGCGCAACAGAATATACTGTTTTCAGAACATGTTTTGCCTCAGGAACAGATTTTTTTCATTTAAAGAGAAGAGAAGAACGAACGAAAAAAACGTGCTATCCCAGCTGTTACCTGACTGATCTCTGACTCGCTCGCGAAGGTTTTGCTGTGCGCGCGACACAAAGACAGACGCGCGCGCGGCCACGTGCTCAGCACGCTCTCTGCAGTGCGCGAGCTCGGTCTTGTACTTCCGTCGTCATGCCCGTGCGCTCCGCTGTGCTAATGTAAATCCACCTTCGCTAATAACACACGCACACGCTGCTAAACTGGATTTATAGGCTAGCTTCAAACACCCGTCCTTAAAACCTTTTCACATATTCCTGAATGAACGCCATTTCCCCTGTGACTCGCATAATTATTTTATGAAATAAAATATTAAGTGCATTAGGCGAATGTGTACCGTCATGTTTATTTATTAGAGCCTAGGTAACTTTGTATTTCCCAAACTTGCAATCCACACAACTCAAATTCCGCTGTGTTAAAATATTTTCTAGTTTTATTACAATTGCTATTATTACTAAACCTACTATTCACCTTCATACAAGGCTATTTACAGGTGTTTTTAAGTTACTGAGGTTTCAGTTTAACTGGTTTGTAACTATATTAGTTTAGTAATAACTACAGGATGTCCCAAAAGTCTCCATACATTAAATTAACACTTTTGAGCAAAATGTCTTCCAAAAACTCTCATGCTTAGTTTGAGTATAGCCTATTATAATTTTTTTTTCAGGTAGCCTTAAAGAATCCCTTTCTCTAAAGAAACCTATATTGAAATGATTCTCATGGCTGGATCAAGAAGCTGTTGCATGGTTGTTGCAAGGAAACATGGCGAGTGCATCACACAAGACACTGTTGCCAAAATTATTAGCAAATTCAAAAAGATTGGAAGGTTTACGGACCGACGGAGAAGTGGACGTCCACCAACATCCAGTGATGAAAGCACAACTTACATGGTGTTGGTAAACACAGGCTCCTATGTATGGAGACTTTTAGGACTCTCTGTAGATTCAAGATGCTTTTATTGCCACGCAATGGTGTTTATGGGATGCAAAATGTGCCAAAGCACCTTCACTTTCAGGTTTCCTTTAACTGCAACTGTGACTGCTAAAATAATAATACCCACTCAATTTCAGTAAGTGCTTTATCCTGTTCAGGGTTACAGTGGATCCTGTGCCAGTAACACTGGGGTCAAGGCAGGAGAATTTATCTTCGATGGGTGAATCACAGTCCACCACAGGGCACCACACTCATTCACACTTGGGTCAATCAGCCAATCTGCCTACCTGCATATTTTTGGACAGTGGGAGGAAACAAGAGAACCCAGAGGAAACCCACATAGACACAGGGAGAACATAGGAAACAAACAGTCACACAAATTCAGGACCAAATAATTGGGTTGATTGGCAACAGGTCAGTAACATGATTGGGCATAAAAAAGAGTATTTTAGAGAGACAGAGTCTTTCAGAAGTAAAGATGGGCAAAGGTTCGCCAATCTGCAAAAAACTACAAATTGTGGAGCAATTTCGGAATAATGTTCCTTAATATAAATCTCATCATCTAGTATATAATATCATCAAAAGATTCAGAGAATTTGGAGAAATCTCTGTGCAAGGCGAAAATCAATATTGCATGCCCGTGATCTTCGGGCTCTCAGGTGGCACTGCATTAAAACCAGGCATGATTCTGTAATGGCTCAGAAACACCTCCAGAACTCATTGTCTGTGAACACAGTTCGAGGTGCCATCCACAAATGCCAGTTAAAGCTCTTTCATGCAAAGAAGCCATATGTGAACATGATCCAGAAACACCACAGTCTTCTCTGGGTCAAAGCTCATTTAAAATGAACTGAGGCAAAGTAGAAAACTGTTCTGTGGTCAGACGAATTGAAATTTTAAATTCTTTTTGGAACCCTGGACGCTGTGCCCTCTAAACTAAAGAAGACTAAAGAGGAAAGGGACTATCCGGCTTTTGATCAGCATTCAGTTCAAAAGCCTGCATAACTGATGGTATGGGTTGCATTAGTACCTATGGAATGGACAGCTTGCACATCTGGAAAGGCACCATCATTGCTGAAAGGTACAGTGCATCCGGAAAGTATTCACAGCACTTCACTTTTCCACTTTTTCAGGCCAAAGAGTTCAATCTTTGTTCAATCTTTGGTCTCAGAGTCCTTTAGGTGCATTTTGGCAAACTCCAGGTGGTCTGTCATGTGCCTTTTACTGAGGAGTGGCTTCTATCTGGCCACTCTACCATTCAGGCCTGATTGGTGGAGTGCTGCAGAGATGGTTGTTCTTCTGGAAGGTTCTCCTCTCTCCACAGAGACACGCTGGAGCTCTGTTAGAGTGATCATCGGGTTTTTGGTCACCTTCCCGACTAAGGCCCTTCTCCCCGATCACTCAGTTTGGCCGGGCGGCCAGCTCTAGGAAGAGTCCCGCTGGTTCCAAACTTCTTCCATTTACGGATGATGGAGGCCACTGTGATCATCACCTTCAATGATGCAGAAATGTTTCTGTATCTTTTCCCAGATCTGTGCCTCGATAAAATCCTGTCTCTGAGGTCTCCAGACAATTCATTGGACTTCATGGCTTGGTTTGTGCTCTGACATGCATTGTTAACTGTGGGACCTTATATAGACAGATGTGTGCCTTTCCAAATCATGTCCAATCAACTGAATTTACCACTCCAATCAAGTTGTAGAAACATCTCAAGGATGAACCGTGGAAACAGGATGCAACTGAGCTCAATTTTGACTGTTAATTCAAAGGCTGTGAATACTTATGTAAATGTACTTTTATATATATATATATATATATATATTTGCAAAGATTTCAAACAAACTTCTTTCATGTCGTCATTATGGGGTACTGTTTGTAGAATTTTGAGGAAAATAATTTAATCCATTTTGGAATAAGGCTGTAACATAACAAAATGTGGGAAAAGTGAAGCGCCATGAATACTTTCCGGATGCACTGTATATACAGGCTTTAGAGCAAAATCCAGATTCCAACCCATCTTTACTTCTGAGAGACTTTGCCTTTTTATACCCAATCATGTTACTGTTGCCATTTAACCTAATCAGTTGTGAAATGTTCCTCCAGCTGTTCTTTTTGGTAACAGTTAATTTTCCCGCCTTTTGTTGCCTTGTTCCCTCCTTTTTGAGACGTCTCGCAGCCATCATATCGAAATTACCTTATTGTTTCCTCATTTTAAACATTTGATATGTTTTCTATGTTCTATTGTAAATAAAATTTGTGTTTATGTGATTTTTAAAACATTGCATTCTGTTTTTATTTACATTTTACACAGCGCCCCAACTTTTTTGGAATTGGGGTTGTTAAACACCTTCCCCATGCCTGATAGTGACTATATTAACAATAACAACTCGAGCATAACTGTAACAACTATAATAAAATATGATAATGGAAGATTATAATCTATACCACTGTATCAAAAAAATCTAAGATAATTCTTCCTTTTTTGAGATATTTGTTAATAGGATATAATTTTGTGCTCTGTTAAGCACGTCTAAGTAGTTCTTAAAATATTCTTATTCAACGCACTGAATTGTACACATTGAAGTTTCAGTAATCTGTACTCTGGGTCATGGGACGTTCATTCTATCCCTTGTTTAACTAAGGAAGTGGTAAGCTGGTGGTACTCTATTGGTATAGAAACCAAACACTGTCAAAAAAAATCTTTTTTAAAATTAAAAAAAAAGAAAGAAATCGTCTCTCATTTTGTTTATTCAAAATCAAATGTG